>CM076570.1:887598432-888284853 GCA_034641835.2 Pinus albicaulis | reverse complement strand
ACTTAATCTTAAAGTTATTAAAAAAAAATCCCCGATTGGGTGCCTGTCAGTCTAACGGGATAGCTTGTACTTTGCATTTTTGCATATACTCCCGGATTTTATATCTTGTTAGATCACTCATTATGGTAGTATTCTCCCACGTCCGATGGGAATGATGACTTTTGTCACTTGTCCTCCATGCATTAACTCTGAAAGGCGGTGTCATTTTGGTTATTGGCGCCAGGTTTTGCTATGTAAAGTTAACCTCCGAACTAATTTTCTTATTCCTATCCTGTTGTGGTTGTTGTGTTTGGATGTGGTCGGCTGTGGTCAGTGCTCCTTACAGTGCTACAGGATTCTCCGGTATGTTACGTCTTCTCACCTAAGCTCTCTTACATACGAATTATGCGCCTAGCAAATAAAATCTAGTCGCACGATGGCTTTTCTGGTTATTTATCTTCTCAAAGTTATTGACATTGTTCCGAATCTCGCTGTCATTCCTCGTTTTAGAAGCCCTGAAGCATATTTTATTATTTAGTATGATAGAAAGAATGCTTTTCAGAATGGGGGTTCCAGCATATCTACTTATTGTGCGTCTCTGTTTTCTCATTATCTGAATTCGTATCTCTCTAATGCTTCAATCTTCAAAAAAATTGTAAACCTGTCTAAGTTGTCTAATTCGTGCTCTCAGCCTTCCGAAAATGGTTTAGTCTTAAATCGATGGGGTTTCAATTCTCTCTGGTTCTACTTGATTCCTATTCAACTGTATATTTTCAGTTCTGCCTATAGCCTTTGTTCTACATACTGGCTCTATAGCTCTACTACTAATCATATGTTAGCTCTTCACCTTCTGCATATTCTGGCCTTCACCCAGTTCACGTCTTTACAGAGTCTCTGTCGAACTTGTTTTCATGTCCTATCTGAATCTCTGTTTCCAGATTTCATGGCTAGGACAAAATCTGGGCAGAGTGCTGCTAGAACTCCTCCATCTCGTAAACAAGGGTGCAAATCTAATGTGGAAACTATGGAAAATTTAGCTGATACATATGAGTCTACTACCCCTAAGGATATCAAAGTAACAATTGCAGAATGGGAACAAGATTCATAGGAAATAGAAACTGATATAAGTGAGCAACAGGATAGAATGGATTTTATTCTAGACCAGGGTAATACTAGGGGCAGAGTCTCATTATTTCAACAATCTGTTAAAACATGCTGCAAATTGAAGTGTGTGTTGGCAAGAGCCATAGAGAGCCTTCAGAAAAAATAAATTCAATCCTACTCATCAGTTTTATTTGAACTCCAATCTCTGAAGCAAGAGATGTGTGAAATGGCAAAGGTCCAACATCAGAAAAATGCTTGAATTGGCAATATTGAACAACAACTCCGTCTTCTACAGGATGCTAAGCCTTCAGGATTTCCTGTCAAGGATCCAACTACTGATATTTGATCTCATGTTTTCATTAGCCTCATGTTTTTCTTTCAATTTTGAATGACTCTTGATACATTATATCTTCTTAGTTTCATATGTAGTTTCTATGGACATAGTCGTGTTAAGTTAGCTGCTACTAAGCATAAGATATAATATAGATTCTAGTTAGCTTATAACTTCTTGAGATGGCCAACAGACCTGGTTTCCTTCGGGCAGGTTGAGGCACTCAATTTTGGATGTAAATTTTGATGCAACTTGCCCCTGTAATATAAAATGGCTAGGTACTACGGAATTAAAAAAAAAAAAAAAGTTATTAAAAAAAATTAAACTCTTAACCTTAAAATTATAAAAATGGAAAACTTAAAATTTTAAAGACAAGTGTCATTATCAAACATTTTTTCTTAAAAAACTATAATAGATATATTTATTAGTTGAATATAAAAATTTATTCTTGGATTCATATCTTTCACATATCATAATCATATTTAACCATGAAACACATGTTTTTTCAAAAACATGTAAGAGCTAAGGAAAGAGAAGTTTGAGGAATTTCCAATAAATTATATGTAGATGCTGAGCAATTTATTAACGAGTGATAATTCTATCAAAATACAAATAGAGCGAGCCATGAAAAAAGAATGGTTTTTTATAAGCTTTTAGGAAAATAAAAAAATAGTATTATAGAATTTATTGCTTATTATATACAATAAAATAAAATTTATACTAATAAAATGTGAAACAAAATTACTTGTCAAGACCACCAACTTTGTTCTTCTTGTTGACAATATTAGTTTTTTACTCTATATCTCAATCATGCAAAAATTCCTTCAACAAAGTGGGTATTAGAGCATAATATGTAATAGATAATTATGATTAAAAAAATATGTCGCTTTTTTGTGGTTTTCTTTAAAATCCTAACAAAGAGACAATAATGTTGCTCCGAGTGTTAGCCTGGAAAAGAACGCATCTGATTCTTATTGGGCTTGGGATGAGATAGAGGGAATACATTGACTTAAACCAGTCATCGAATTTTGACTCAAACCATATCATGTCTCAGAATTCTATGATCTATATCAATGTTTGAAGATTGTTGCAAATTCACCAGTGTTTTCAAATTTATGTTTAGGAGCAAGCTAAAGTTGTCCATCACTAATATGAATATTAGATAAATTATCTTCGATTATTCATCATGATGATATTAGCTTGTTCAAAGTATTGATAAAAAATAGATAATATGAATTGAAAAAGTCTTTAAATGCAGAACGTGTTATCACACTAATGTTAATTTAACTTGAAATAACATGAAAAGTTAAAATTTTATGATAGGTAAAAGGAATTATTATGGTAATGAATATAGAAGTCGAAAAAATGAATGGACAAAAATACTTTTTGTTATTGTAATCTCAATTTTAAGCTTTTTGACATCGATATGGTAAACATACAATTTAGAAAGATTAAGTAAATTTGATAATGTTTTTCATCCAAGAAAACTCATTATCATAGATTCCATTAAAATTAAAAATTAAAAAAAATGTGTAATAACATTACAATAGAATAACTATGAATCAATTTTAAAGAAACTGAATATGTTTTCATGAAGAAATTGAATATGTTTCATTGAAATAAAAAAAATAAAAAAAATAGTGTAATATCATCACAATAGAATAACTATGAATCAATTTTAGAGAAATTAAATATGATATCATGAAGAAATGGTGATGAAATTATACTGTTTATATTGTTATATATTTGAAATATTCAATGAAATATATATTTATAGTTAATAGTGCTTATACATTTACAATGTCACAAAACTTTTGACCCTTAATCCACGACTTACTATTTTTTAGTTTCTTGAAGTTAAGAGTTAAGGTAAAAATAATTAAAAAAAATTATGAAACCCTACAAATTTTAACATATTAAATTTAGAAATTAAATGACATGTAAATTGATGTAGGAGCATCCAATTCAGGGTAGACAAAAAGGACAGGTGATTTGTCTCACTGTGACATTTATTTTCTAACAGGTCATTGAACCTGTGACTTTAATTTTTGTCATAGGAAATTGTCATTAAGATTAAGAAGTTAATTAAGTACTGTAGGTTTATTTAGAAAAGTTTTTCTTTTAATTTTAGAAACTCGTTCTTACATTAAAAGAACACAGTCAAAAAATGTAATTGAAACTGAACGGTTAACAGTTTTAACTGAAAACTGTTGCCTACAATGGTATATAATAAAAAAAGACACAGACTATAAGTTTAGATTTTACATCACTGAAAGAGAGAAAATAACAAAACAGAAACATATTTTTGTTTCAGGAACCATCTGGGTCTTAAAGTAATTACATGCCAAGTTTTGTTGGAAGTTAATTCAGTGTCTACTATATTTTTCTTATTACACGTAACATTAACCAGTGTTTTCAAAGACTGTAACAATTAATGAACAGAAGCAGTAACGCACAGGCGTGAGGGACGAAGAACAATTTTCACATATAGAAGATCATATTCTACAGGTGCTAAAAAACATAATGGTAATCGAAGAATTGACTATAAAGAATTTGGTAATTATATAGACGGAAGATTTTCATAAATGGTCGCAACAAATAAACAGACATTCATCTTTCCAGGTACAAATAATTTCACTTCCAATCATTGACCGTAATCTCAAGAAATAAAATTTATTTATTTTTGGTAAAAATACAAGTCTTTGTTGAAGAAAGTCCTGTAGGACTTTAGAATTGTTTTTAATTACATCTCAAAGACTACAGAGTAGGTTACAGGGTTAGGGTTTTAAAAACCCTGAAGACAAACCTATGGCTACTCCAATGACTACGACAGAGTAGTCACATTTTACAAATTTTCTATCATAAAACGAAAGGAAGAAGTGCGAATAAAATCTCAGAGATTATTAAAAAAAGGAACGACTCTACCCAGTTAAGATTAGGAGTCATTGGTCGCTTGAATCTGACACTCATGAATGGTTGGGGTTTTCTATTACCTGCAGAACCAACAGAGATCATAAGAGTCGAAACAAAACTTTGTATATAGTATTGGAACTAAGACGAGTAAACAAAAATGAATTTAAAGAGTGAATACCTGTGTCAAAGCACCATTTGTACAAGAATATTGATTTAAACCTGCCGAGGACTACTCACAAGGAGCCAAAAGTGTTAGGTCGAATAAACTTTCGGGAGAAATTGAATCAAGAAAGAACAAATTACCTTTCCGAGCCGAGTTGGATTGGAACAAGCCAAGAAGTAACTCATGGGAGATTTTGGCCTGTATAAGCCACAAATAATTGATCACAAGAAATATTACCACAGAGACGAAGAATAAGACCAATGCCAAGCTAAATAACAAACGACAGAGATGAGAACGCACAGAGGACAAAGTTTTACCAACTGCAAAAGGACACCAAACAACATTGGGAAATATTGGCCATTGGTTGCCATAGTCATGGAACAAAAGAGCCGAACAAAAGACCAAACCAGTTGAACAGAAGGAGATTGAAACCATCACAGTAGCACGAAAGCGAAACCCTCAGAAAACCAGAGAATAGTGTAAAAATGAACTGAAAGACGACAGAATAGGGTTTGTTATCGCACGGGAAGCGTGAAAATCAAGAACGCTGACAGGTGTCAGTTCCAGGATAGCAACAAGACGGCTAATTATTTCTTCAATAAATTGAAATCAATCTGAATGAGATCATATCATATGGTCTTGTGAAAAGCACACAAATGATAAAACATTTCATTGCCACTGTTATGTCAACATAATTATTTAAATAATTTCGAACCGATTGTAATATTATAATGTTGTTTAAATCATATCATATGTTATGACTTGCAAATACCTTGTGTGAAGTTTATACATTCACGTGGTGAGTGCTGAACTGGGTTGAGGGCTGGGCCCCATCAAATTTTGGTATCAGAGCGGTTGTGATTAGAAAAAATGGAGGTTGGCCGATGAGGAAGAGGAAGAGTTATTCACAGAGTAGCTAATGAAGGATTGAGGGAAGAGATTCGAATTTTAAATGCCCGTTTAGCAGTAGTAGAGGCTCGAAGGACAAGAGATCCTGAGGGAGGAGATGACAGTGATGAAGAGGTGGCAGAAATGACAGATGGTTCAGAAGGAGAATGACCTGGAATTAGATTGTTAAGGTCAGTTTTGTTATCAAGTAGTAAGTTGAAGCATGATCTTTCTACTTATGATGGAAATTTATCAGCAAATGTGTTGCTGGATTGGCTCAGCTAGCTGAACAAGTATTTTGATTATGAGGAAATCAACAAAGATAAGAAGGTAAAATTTGTTGCCACCAAGTTGAAAGGACATGCGTCCTTATGGTGGGATAGTGTTCAGGTGGAGAGGAAAAGGTTGAATAAACAACCTATAAAGAAGTGGGCGAGGATGGAGGCCGAAATTAAGAGTAAATTCATGCCCAAGGATTACCAGATTATGTTGTACAGGTAGGTAAAAAATCTTAGGCAAAGGGGTTTAACTGTTAAAGAGTATACAAAAGAATTCTACAGATTGAATTTAAGAGCTGGGTATGTAGAAGACACCCCCAAAAAAACAACAAGGTTTTTAAATGGCTTGAGGGGTGAAATACTGGATGAAATCAGTATTTTATCACCCAGAACTATAGATGAGGCATATCAATGTGCCTTAAAGGCTGAAGAGAAAATAAACATGAAGCAGAATGCTAGAAGAGGAGGAGGATTTGGCAAAGGTAAAGGCAAGGCTTTTGGCAGAGGTAGAGGCAAAAATCCCAGTGATGAGGGTAGCAGTTCCAAAACTCCACGAACAATAGAAAAAGACAATAACACTAGAGGGGGACGACCATACCAGCGAGGAAGAGGTAATGGTAGGGGCAGAGGAGCTATCCAGTGTTATAGGTGCCATAAGTGGGGGCACAAGTCTTATGAATGTCCTGAGGGTGAACCAGCAGGAGGTAGAGGAACATATGTTTCCCAGACGAAGGAAGCATAGGCACCACCCCAAGAGGTAGAGAATGCACCCGAAACAGGGGAAGAATTGGTGCTGAATAAGGTGTTGCTGAAACTAGCAAAAGAAGTTGTTGAACTGGACCAAAGAAAAGCCTTATTCCGAATAGTTTGCAAATCACATGGTAAGTGCTGCAAACTGATAATTAACAGTGGAAGTACATACTATTTGGTAGCCACAGAAATGGTGGATAAGTTGGGGCTGAAGAGGCTGAGACACCCCACTCCTTACAAAGTATCATGGTTACAAAAGGGACATCAGCTACTAGTTGATGAACAGTGTGAAGTGGAGTTTCATATTGGCAGATATAAGAACAAGATTATTTGCGATATAATGCCAATGGACGTGTGTCATATACTGTTAGGGAGACCTTGGTAGTATGATAGGAAGGTGGTACACGATGGAAAGACAAACTGTTACAAGTTTTTCAAAGATGGGATTAAGCATATGCTTGTACCCATCAAGGAAGAAGAGACAACAGAAACCAGTGGAGTTAAAGAATTGTTGGTGGGTGGAAAATAATTCTTGAAACAGATCGAAGATAATGAAATTAAGTTTGCTGTTGTAAAGAGGACTAGGACGGTGATACTGCATAAAAATATTACAGATTTACCAGAGGAAATATAGGAAATGTTGCAAGACTTTGGTGATATCATAGTGGATGATTTACCAGATGAGTTGCCTCCTAAGAGAAGCATTAGTCATTGCATAGATTTTATACCAGGAGCTAGTCTACCAAACAAAGCAGCATACCGTATGAGTCCTAAGGAAAACGAAGAGATTAGGAAGAAGGTGCAGGAATTGCTAGACAAACGATTGATCGGGGAAAGTATGAGCCCCTCTGCAGTTCCGACAGTTTTAGCTCCTAAAAAGGGTGGAGAGTGGCGGATGTGTGCAAATTCAAGAGCTATCAATAAAATTACTATCAGGTACAAGTTCCCATTGCCACGAATGGATGATATGATGGTCTGCATGAGTGGAGCAGCATATTTTTCAAAGATCGATATGAAGAGTGGTTACCACCAGATCCGAATCCGAGAAGGGGATGAATGGAAAAGAATTTTTAAGACAAATGAAGGGCTGTATGAGTGGCTGGTAATGCCATTCGGTTTGAGTAATTCCCCTAGTACATTTATGTGCCTAATGAACGAAGTGCTGAAAGAGTTCATTGGGAAGTTTGTAATTGTTTATTTGGATGACATTTTGATTTTCAACAAGTTGAAGGAAGAACACTTTCGACATGTTCGAAGTGTGTTGAGGAAATTGTAGCAAAACAAGCTGCTGATAAATCTAAAAAAATGTACTTTTTTTAGAAGGAATTAGTTTATCTAGGTTTTGTGATTGCAGAAAATGAGCTGAAGATGGACCCAAAAAAGGTTGCAGCTATATTTAGCTGGCCATCCTCGAAGAATCTGTTTGAGGTTCGAAGCTTTCATGGATTGGCAAGTTTTTACAGGAAATTTATCAGAGATTTCAGTGGGATTTACGCACCTATGTTGGACACAATAAAAAAGGAAAATCAGCCTTTTTGTTGGACAGAAATAGTGGACAGAAGTTTTCAGACTTTGAAAAAGAAGATCACTGAGAGACCAATTTTAACGTTGCCTGATTTCAACAAACTTTTTCAAGTTCGTTGTGATACCAGTGGTACAACCATTGGGGCAGTACTTAGCTAGGAGGATAGGCCAGTCGCTTATTTCAGTGAGAAGGTGAATGAAAGTAGGAAGAAATACTCATCCTATGACAAGGAATTTTATGCGGTTGTCCAAGCATTGAAGCACTAGAGACATTATCTATTAGGTAATGAATTTGTTTTATTTTCTGATAATTCTGCATTACAGTAGACTATGCAGCAGCATAAGTTGAAACATAAGCATGCAGAATGGGTTGAGTATCTGTAGAGTTTTACATTTGTGCTAAAACATATTAGTGGACAGGCCAACAAGGTGGCAGATGCGTTAAGTAGAAGAGCTTTGCTCTTACAGGAAAGCACAGTACAGGTGTTGGGTTTTGAGCATTTGAAGGACTTGTATCAGACAGATACAGATTTTAAGGAGGCTTATGAAGCCTGTCAAAACCCTTTGCTGAGAAACAATAGTCCATGGTTGGACTATAATTTGGAGGAAGGATTTTTATTTAGGGGAGGACAATTATGCATTCCCGACTGTTCGATGAGAGAGAACATTATTCGAGAAAAGCAAAGTGGAGGTCTAGCTGGACATTTCGACATAGACAAGATGTTATCATAGATTGAACATTTTTATTACTGGTCAAAGATACAACGGAACGTGCAGAGATATATAAGCAGATGTAAAATGTGTTAGTTAGCGAAGTGTTGCAGTTAGAATGCAGGACTTTATACGCCACTGCCTATTCCGAGTAGACCGTGGGACTCAGTCAGTTTGGACTTTGTCTTGGGTCTACCTAGAACACATCAGGTATTTGATTTTGTGATGGTGGTAGTGGATAGATTCTAAAAAATGGCACATTTTATACCCTTTCGAAAAACTAGTGATGCCACTCACGTAGCACACTTGTTTCTCACAGAGATCGTCAGATTGCATGGCTTGCTCAGGTCCATTATTTCTGATAGGGATGTGAGGTTCACAGGACATTTTTGGCGTACCTTGTGGAAGAAGTTGGACACTCAGTTGAATTTCAGCTCCGCTTATCACCCACATACCAATGGGAAAACGGAGGTGGTGAACAGGAGCTTAGGAAACCTGCTACGAATTTTGATTGGTGAAAATTCATGGATGTGGGATCACGTACTTTCTCAAGCAGAATTTTCTTATAACAACTCACTAAATCGCAGCACAGGTTACAGTCCTTTTTAGGTCTTGTATGGCATGCATCCTCTTGGGGTGCATAAGCTATGGGATTTGGCGAAGCTGGAAAGAAGAAGTGCTGATGGGGAAGATTTCACCCAAGAAATGAGTGATTTACATGAACAAGTGAAGTCAAAATTTCAGGACAACAATCCAAAGTACAAGCAGTAGGCAGATTTGAAAAGGAATGAGGTTCAATTTAATTTCGGGGACAAAGTTCTTGCACACTTACACAAGGAATGTTTTCCTAAGGGAGAATATAACAAATTGAAATTTAAGAAAATTTTCCCCTGCAAAATTCTTCGCAAGTTTTCCGCCAATGCTTATGAATTATAGTTGCCACCAGGGATAAGCATTTCACCCATCGTTAATGTGGTAGATCTGTTTCCATATACTACCAGTCCTGAAGATGACAGGGAAACATGGCCAGAACGGGACACCCAAATTGATAGTGGCTCTTGGATGAGGAAAATTCCTACGGCGCAACCCCTTGAGATCAAGGGCATCCTCGACACACAAGTAGGCAAGCGCATGCGCAGAAAGGAGTATTTACGATACTTGGTCAAGTGGAAGAACCATCCCATCGAGGATAGTTCGTGGCTTGACATAACACAAATACAGAAGGCAGGCTACTTAGTCGAAGATCTCATGGAACGGAGTCATGAATTTTCGTTACCCCGGGAGTCTGATGCAGGAGCATCCAACTCAGGGTAGACAAAAAGGACAGGTGTTTTGTCTCACTGTGAAATTTATTTTCTAACAGGTCATTGAACCTGTGACTTTCATTTTTATCATAGGAAATTGTCATTAAGATTAAGAAGTTAATTAAGTACTGTAGGTTTATTTAGAAAGTTTTTTCTTTTAATTTTAGAAACTCGTTCTTAAATTAAAAGAACACATTCAAAGAATGTAATTGAAAGTAAACGGTTAAGAGTTTCAACTGAAAACTGTTGCCTACAATGGTATATAAGAAAAAAAGACACAGACTGTAATTTTAGATTTTCCATCACTGAAAGAGAGAAAATAACAAAACAGAAATAGAGTTTTGTTTGAGGAACCATCTGTGTGCTAAAGTAATTGCATGCCAAATTCTGTTGGAAGTTAATTCACTATCTACTATATTTTTCTTATTACACGTAACATTAACCATTGTTTTCAAATACTGTAACAATTAATGAACAGAAGCAGTAACACAGAGGTGTGAGGGACGAAGAACAATTTTCACACATAAAAGATCATATTCTACAGGTGCTAAAGAACACAATGGTAATCGAAGAATTGACTATAAAGAATTCGGTAATTATATAGACGGAATATTTTCATAAATGGTGGCAACAAATATACAGACAGTCATCTTTCCAGGTACAAATAATTTCACTTCCAATCATTGACCGTAATCTCAAGAAATAAACTTTATTTATTTTTGGTAAAAATACAAGTCTTTGTTGAAGAAAGTCCTGTAGGACTTTAGAATTGTTTTTAATTACATCTCAAAGACTACAGAGTAGGTTACAGGGTTAGGGTTTTGAAAACCCTGAAGACAAACCTATGGCTACTCCAACGACTACGACAGAGTAGTCACATTTTACAAATTTTCTATCAGAAAATGAAAGGAAGAAGGGCGAATAAAATCTCAAAGATTATTAAAAAAAGGAACGACTCTACCCAGTTAATATTGGGAGTCATTGCTTGCTTGAATCCGAGACTCATGAACGGTTGGGGTTTCTTGTTACCTACAGAACCAATAGAGATCATAAGAGTTGAAACAAAACTTCGTATATAGTATTGGAACTAAGCCGAGTAAACAAACACGAATTTAAAGAGTGAATACCTGGGTCAAAACACCATTTGTACAAGAATCCTAATTGAAACCCGCCAAGGACTGCTCACAAGGAGCCATAAGTGTTAGGTCGAATAAACTTGTGGGAGAAATTGAATCAAGAAAGAACAAATTACCTTTCCAAGCCGAGTTGGATTGGAACAAGCCCGGATGTAACTCATGGGAGATTTCGACCTGTAGAAGCCACGAATAAATAATCACGAGAAATATTACCATAGAGATGAAGAATAAGACCAGCGCCGAGCTAAATAACAAATGGTAGAGACGAGAAAGAACCAAGGACAAAGTTTTACCAGCTGCAAAAGGACACCAAACAATGGTGGGAAATATTGGCCATTGGTTGCCATAGTCACGGAACAAAAGAGCCGAACAAAAGACCGAACTAGTTGAACGGAAGGAGAGTGAAACCCTCACAGTAGCACGAAAGCGAAACCCTCAGACAACCAAAGAATAGTGTAAAAGTGAACTGAAAGGCGACGGAATAGGGTTTGTTACCGTGCGGGAAGGGTGAAAATCGAGAATGCTGACAAGTGTCAGTGCCAGGCTAGCAACAGGACAACTAATTATTTCTTCAATAAATTGAAATCAATCCAAATGAGATCATATCATATGGTCTTCTGAAAAGTGCAAAAATGATAAAACATTTCATTGCCACTGTTATGTCAACATAATTATTTAAAACATTTCGAACCGATTGTAATATTATAATGTTGTTTAAATAAGATCATATGTTATGTCTTGCAAATACCTTGTGTAAATTTTATACATTCACATGGTGAGTGCTGAACTGGGTTGAGGGCTGGGCCCCATCATAAATTCTTATATCCAAAAATATCAACCATGCTCAAAATACATGAATTGAAATAAGGATTCATAAATACAAAGTTTCAAAGGTTCTTTGAGATTCTTTCATTCATTTGACACCTAAAATAATGAATACATCAATATGCGTTACGATTTGTATTAATGTTGTTTATTTTTAATAACGTCTTTCACGTGGTAGTGACTTACACTCATAATTTCACTCATATTAGTTACTTATTTTTTATCTCCTGACATCATTGTAATAAACTTTTATGAATTCTTTGATTTCAACTAATTTTTGTGTTTTATGATCAATGGTTTAAGTTTATTTTAATTTTTATATATTGAGGCAATTAGCCATAAATATAAAAGGTCTAAGAGTGGGGAATCATATTTATCATTAATTTCAATCTTAATAACCATTAGGCTATATCATAAATAATAATTATTAGACTATATTATAAATATGTTTGATATTTCTATGGATTCCAATTGAACTTCATATATGTATGTGAACTAGGTAATTTGATTGTGGGAGTTTTGAAAAATTGAAGGCTAAAATTCCATGGATATTTTTCCACCTTGGATTTTTAGTACATAAATTTCTTATTTCTTTTCTCTTGTTCTGTATATTTTCTTTTTTTTGTTTGATAATATTTAGAGAAATTTGGATAGGAAAAATATTGGTAATTCTATTTTTTTTTCTTTTGTGATAGAAGTATGTAGGCATGAGCTATGTTTGGATTTAATATTGCGAATGGATGCATCATCTCAAAGAATATATACAACCAAAGAGAATACATATAATTGTCTTCTTTATAAGCCATACTAAATCCATAGGTGACTGATCATGAATCTAGATTCATTTTCATATATTTTGAAATTTATAATTCTATTCAAGAAATAACACTCTATGTATTAATAAGTTATTTAAAAAACAACCATATGTATAAGTGTTGTTTACAAAGGCAATAATTTTTCTTGCACTGTAATTTCTCATCAAAATCTAGTCTTCTGTTTTTTTTTTTTTTTTTAAATATGACCGTGGGAGTGTTTGAATCGTTATTAATAGTATAAATAAATTTATTACCATCAAAAATCCCTTGGAAACTCAAAATTCCAAATCCTAAAACTTGACAAATATAACCAAAATTCTGAAAAATTTCCACTTCCTAAAATAATTTTTATTATTTTCTAACCCAGCTAAACTACACATATAATTTAGTTTTTGCACATTTTTTTAAATAATTTTTATAACCCTCTTTGTTGCAGCATCACGAGAACTAGGGTTACTTTTATCTTAATAGCATGTTCCTTATACCCCATAAATATGATTCAAAGATGTGAGAAGCTCTCCAAGATTATATTTAAATTATATACGACTTCTATCCTTGGGCTTCCAAAAGGGAGATGTGTGTCATTTGGTACTAATGGTTCAAAGGACCACCTTTATTTTGCACTAGATTGTTTTTTTGTTAAATTACAATAAAAAGAACTAAAAAAAACCGTGTAATAACATTACAATAGAATAACTATGAATCAATTTTAAAGAAATTGAATATAATATCATGAAGAAATTATCATAGATTTCATTGAAATAAAAATAAAATAAAATTGTGTAATATCATCACAGTAGACTAACTATGAATCAACTTTAGAGAAATTAAATATGATATCATGAAGAAATGGTGATGAAATTACACTGTTTATGATGAAAAATGAATTTGGCATAGGGCAGGTTCACCTTTCAGTTAAAAAAAATGAATCTGCAATCTTCATTTCCATGTCAAAACTGCAAATTCATTATCCAAATCTTCAGTCTCGATCCTGGGACATATGGGTTTTGGCCACCATGCTTCCACTACACTTCCATTTCGCCACTTCCAATGTCTATATCTATATCGGAGCACTAAACCCACTTTCAATCCTTAGCTTTAGAAACCCAAATGGTTCACATTATAAAATCATCAGAAGTAAATAAACATAAATCAAAATCCGAACTTTAACCTTGACCAACAAACCTTGGCCACCTTTATCCACTTTTAAAACCCAATATTCAATCTTCGGAAATGTAATGTTCAATTACGCGTTTATAAAAATGAAACCCTTTGGAGACATTTTGAAAGCTCTCAACCAAGGTTTTAAGCCTTCCGGAATATTACTTGACTTTTAGACATGAAATAATAAACAACGTTTATTATATACAAGGCTCAAGACCTCCTCGACCCACATAGCCAGACATCCAATGATTCATAAATTCTATTTCATACCTTTGATTGAACCTTCACGTAATTGTTCATGCGAGCACCGTTATTAACAACACACCTTGCAACGATGATTCATGCTTATTGTTCATTCGACGGGTACTACAATTCCAATCTACACGCTGGTTAACATTCTTAGCCCCGCGCAACTACAGATGCAACCACCGCTTTATTACAACTCTGTGTAAATTCCAAATGAATCTGGATTTTCCCATTACTCCCACGGCACCTTCTTCTCTTTATCGTGCTAAGCAATGCTACTGTGCCATGGTTCCAAATCAACTAATCCAACGCACTATTGTGCCTATTCGAACTACCATTTGCCACAATTTTTTTTTTTAACTCACAGTTTCAATCCAACCATATGAATCGAAACACATTAATCACATTAGATCGACATTATCAATCATACGCAGAGTGCATATAGGAAAACAATAAAATCATAACCTAACAACACTAACTCATAGATCGAAACTATAATTGAATAAAAAATCAACACATAGAATTCTATTATGTACAAACTCAGTTACAATTCTGAGGCATTTCAGCCTCAGTACATGTTTTCTCTAAGAATACGTTGCAGTTGCTCTCTCTCCTACCATATTACAGACTCTCATTTTTATATAGAAGTTTAAAAGAAGTTGTGAATCGGTTAATATCCACAACCATTTCAAACAAACCGTAAATCTTCTTGATTACGCACAGATGGCCGATTTCAGTTACAAAAATTTAATTCTGTTTTAACAAATTTTTCTCTCAATCACATTAACTGTCTAGATTTCCTCTTCACAGCTTCGGAGTTCAGATGCTCCTGCATCAGACTCATGAGGCACAAAATTTTATGACCTCCTGGTCATATGTCTTCTACAACTATCAACAATTCTTCTGTGGAACTGCTCCTTGTGATCTTCCTGTAGAAACATCTTGAACAATTCTACCCACATCCTTTGTGGAATTTTCCATCGTGAGCTGCAACAAAACCTCTGCAATAGCAAGTCCTCCCTGCTACCAGACACCTCACCAAGCTTCTCTCCTGAGCTTAGTATTTTGGCATCTCTCTGGTTCGCTCCTATGGAACCATTTGAGCACTCATGATCTAGGTTTCTGCAATATTCTCACCTTCTTCTGCTGCTACCATTTACAAAACACAAAAAAAATCACAAGCTTAAAAAAAAACTGTACCTCTTTTTCCTCTATACACAAACTCCTTTCTGCAGGAAATATTTTCCCGCTCTGATACCACTTGACAAAAAATGAGTTTGCCACAGGGCAGGTTCACCTTTTAGTTAAAAAAAATGAATTTGCAATCTTCATTTCCACGTCAAAACTGCAAATTCATTATCCAAATCTTCAGTCTCGATCCTGGGACCTGTGGGTTATGGCCACCATGCTTCCGCTGCGCTTCCATTTCGCCACTTCCAATGTCTATATCTATATCGGAGCACTAAACCCACTTTAAATCCTTAGCTTTAGAAACCCAAATGGTTCACATTATAAAATCATTGGAAGTAAATAAACATAAATCAAAATCTAAACTTTAACCTTGACCAACAAACGTTGGCCACCTTTATCCACTTTTAAAAGCCAATATTCAATCTTCGGAAATGTAATGTTCAATTACACTTTTATAAAAATGAAACCCTTTGGAGGCATTTTGAAAGCTCTCAACCAAGGTTTGAAGCCTTCCGGAATATTACTTGACTTTCGGACATGAAATAATAAACAACATTTATTATATACAAGGCTCAAGACCTCCTCGGCCCACATAGCCAAACTTCCAATGATTCATAGATTTTATTTCATACCTTTGATTGAACCTCCACGTAATTGTTCATGCGACCACTGTTATTAACAACACACCTTGCACCGATGATTCACACTTATTTTTCATCCGACGGGTACTACAATTCCAATCTACACGCTGGTTAACATTCTTAGCCCTGCACAACTACAGATGCAACCACTGCTTTATTACAACTCTGTGTAAGTTCCAAATGAATCCAGATTTTCACCATTACTCCCACGGCGCCTTCTTCTCTTTATCGTGCCAAGCAACGCTGTTGTGCCATGGTTCCAAATCAACTAAGCCAACGCACTGTTGTGTGTGTTCGAACCACCATTCGCCATAGTTTTTTTTTTTTAACTCACAGTTTCAATCCAACCATATGAATCGAAACACAGTAATTACATTAGATCGGCGTTCTCAATCATATGCAGAGTGCATATAGGAAAACAATAAAATCTTAACCTAACAACACTAACTCATAGATCCAAACTATAATTGAATCAGAAATCAAAAAATGAATTTTCCATAGGGAAGGTTCACCTTTCAATTAAACAAAATGAATGTGCAATCTTCATTTCCATGTCAAAACTGAAACATCATTATTCAAATATTCAGTCCCGATCCTGGGACCTGTGGGTTATGGTCACCATGCTTCTGCTGCGCTTCCATTTCGCCACTTCCAATGTCTATATCTATATCGGAGCACTAAACCCACTTTCAATCCTTAGCTTTAGAAACCCAAATGGTTCACATTGTAAAATCATCGGAAGTAAATAAACATAAATCAAAATCCGAACTTTAACCTTGACCAACAAACCTTGGCCACCTTTATCCTCTTTTAAAACCCAATGTTTAATCCTTGGAAATGTAATGTTCAATTACTCTTTTATAAAAATGAAACCCTTTGGAGACATTTTGAAAGCTCTCAATGAAGGTTTTAAGCCTTTCATAATATTACTTGACTTTCGGACATGAAATAATAAACAACGTTTATTATATACAAGGCTCAAGACCTCCTCGACCCAAATAGCCAGACTTCCAATGATTCATAAATTCTATTTCATATCTTTTATTGAACCTTCACGTAATTTTTCATACTACCACCATTATTAACAATACACCTTGCACCGATGATTCACGCTTATTGTTCATCCGACGGGTACTACAATTCCAATCTACACACTGGTTAACATTCTTAGCCCCGCGCAACTACAGATGCAACCACCGCTTTATTACAACTCTGTGTAAATTCCAAATGAATTCAGATTTCCGCCATTACTCCTACGGCGCCTTCTTCTCTTTATCATGCCAAGCAACACCGTTGTCCCATGGTTCCAAATCAACTAAGCCAATGTATTGTTGTGCGTGTTCGAACCACCATTTGACAATATTTTTTTTAACTCACAGTTTCCATCCAACCATATGAATCGAAACACAGTAATTACATTAGATCAGCGTTCTCAATCATACGCGGAGTGCATATAGGAAAACAATAAAATCATAACCTAACAGCACTAACTCATAGATCCAAACTATAATTGAATCAGAAATCAACACACAAAATTCTATTATGTACAAACTCGGTTACAATTTTGAGGCATTTCAACCTCAGTATGCGCTTCCTCTAAGACTACATTGCATTCGCTCTCTCTCCTACCCTATTACATACTCTCATTTTTATATAGAAGTTTACAAGAATTTGTGAATCGGTTAAGATCCACAATATTTTCAAACAAACCCTAAATCTTCTTGATTATGCACACATGGCCGATTTCGGTTACAAAAATTTAATTCTGTTTTAACAAATTTTTCTCCCAATCACATTAACTGTCCAAATTTCCTCTCCACAGCTTCGGAGTTCAGATGCCCCCGCATCAGTTTATATTGTTATATATTTGAAATATTCAATAAAATATATATTTATAGTTAATAGTGCTTATACATTTGCAATGTTACAAAATTTTTGACCCTTAATCCATGGCTAACTAATTTTTAGTTTCTCAAAGTAAAGAATTAAAAGGTAAAAATAATTAAAAAAAATTATGAAACCCTAAAATTTTAACATATTAAATTTAGAAATTAAATAACATGTAAATTCTTATATCGAAAAGGATCAACCATACTCAAAATACATGAATTCAAATAAGGATTCATAAATACAAAGTTTCAAAGATTCTTTGAGATTCTTTCATTCATTTGACACCTAAAATAATGAATACACAAATATGCGTTACGATTTGTATTAATGTTGTCTAGTGACCCAAGTGACGTCTTTCACGTGGTAGTGACCTACACTCATAATTTCACTCATATTTTCTACTTATTTTTTATATGTTCACATCATTGTAATAAACCTTTATGAATTGTTTGATTTCAACTATTTTTTGTGTTTTATGATCAATGGTGTTTTATGATTAATGATTTAAGCTTATCTTAAATTTTATATATTGAGGCAATTAGCCTTAATCCATGGCTAACTATTTTTTATTTTCTCAAAGTAAAGAGTTAAAAGGTAAAAATAATTAAAAAAATTATGAAACCCTGAAAATTTAACATATTAAATTTGGAAATTAAATGACATGTAAATTCTTATATCCAAAAGGATCAACCATACTCAAAATACATGAATTCAAATAAGGATTCATAAATACAAAGTTTCAAATATTCTTTGAGGTTCTTTCATTCATTTGACACTCAAAATAATGAATACACAAATATGCGTTACGATTTGTATTAATGTTGTCTAGTGGCCCAAGTGACGTCTTTCACTTGGTGGTACCCACACTCATAATTTCACTCATATTCCCTACTTATTTTTTATATCTTGACATCAATAGTAATAAACCTTTATGAATTGTTTGATTTCAACTATTTTTTTGTGTCTTATGATGAATGGTGTTTTGGCGATTAATGATTTAAGTTTATCTTAAATTTTATATATTGAGGCGACAGCCATAAATATAAAAGGGCTAAGAGGGGGAATCATATTTATCATTAATTTCAATTTTAATAACCATTAGGCTACGTCATAAATAATAATTACTAGGCTATATCATAAATATGTTTGATATTTCTATGGAATCTAATTGAACTTCATATATGTGTGTGAACTATGCAATTTGATTATGCCGCTTTGAAAAATTGAAGGCCGTAATTCCATGGATATTTCTCCACCTTGGATTTTTACTACATAAATTTCTTTATCTCTTTCTCTTGTTCCGTATATTTTCTTTTGTTTGTTTGATAATATTTAGAGGAATTTGAATAGAAAAAAATAAATATTTGTAATTCTATCTTTGTGATAGAATTATGTAGGCATAAACTATGTTTAGATTTAATGTTGCGAATGGATGCATCATCTCAAAGAATATATGCAACAAAAAAAATACACATAATTTTCTTCTTTATAAGCCATACTAAATCCATAGGTGACTAATCATGAATATAGATTCATTTCCATATATTTTGAAATTTATAATTCTATTCAAAAAAATAACACTCTCTCGTGTATTAATAAGTTATTTAAAAAACAACCATATGTATAAGTGTTGTTTACAAAGGAAATAAATGTTTTTGGATTGTAATTTCTTATCAAAAATCTAATTTTAGTTTTTTTTTAAAATATTTCTCATCAAAATCTAATCTTCTGTAAATATTATCGTAAGAGTAAATCATTGTTAATGGTGTAAACAAATTTATTACCATAAAAAATCCCTTAAAAAACTCGAAATTCGAAAACCTAAAACTTGACAAATATGACCAAGACTCTGAAAATTTTCCACTTCACAAAAATAATTTTTATTATTTTCTAACCCAACTAAACTATACATATAATTTAGTTTTTTCATAAATTTTTTAATAATTTTTATAACCCCCCTTTGTTGCAGCATCACGAGAACTTAAGGTTACTTTTTTATTAATCTGATTCGAAGATGTGAGAAGCTCTCCAAGATTATATTTAAATTATATACGACTTTTATCCTGGGCTTTCCAAAAAATGAGATGTGTGTCACATTTGGCATTAATGGTTCAAAGGATACATTGTAGGATTTTTGTAAATCTATCTTATAATTATCAAATTTTAATATTTTTGGATATTTTGCAAGTTTTTGATGTGTTGAATTTATTTTTACCATCAAAATTATAATTCAAACAATTATTACTATTAAATTTATTAAATCTCGTTAAACAACTCCCCCTTGATTTTCCAATCTCGTTAAACAACTCCCTTGATTTTCCAACCTCCATATTGGTGAATTATTAAAAAAATTACTCACATGCATAATTTAGCATCTTTAGCTCCACCAAGTTCAAGTTATTTTTTATTTGACCGTAATAATGGCGATGTTCACTTTCATCGTTTATAGCCTTAAATAATTCCATATTTTGGAACATATTTCGGAACATTCTAGTGGTTATTTCTTATCTTGGGATTTAAAGTCCCCACTCATTGTTATGAGCACTAGAATAACCATTCCATATTTAGCTCAAGGTCCTCATTCTCTATTTCGGTCCTTGTATAAGGGTTTGATGTTTCCAAGTTTTTAGCTTACCAATTTTCATTTTGAGTTTCGAATAACATTGGCTTTTTGCCATTCAAATTTTTTAAGTTTTCAATATTATATTATCGTTTTAATGTTTTTTGGTTTTTTCATGTAAAGAAGAATATATTCACATGTAGAACACATAGGGATATTTTATTAGATTAATATATCTTTAAATTATCTCATATTTATTTTATATTTATGTTACTCGAATAGGTACAAGATGTAATTATAACATTTTATTATAATTGCATGAGAAATATATCTATGCATATATAATTTATGTATATATATATTGGAATATAACATTTTCTAGAACAACACAATGAAACGTTGATTTAGAATAATATATTGGAATACTAAGGAAATGAATCAATATATTTTTCTAATTAATCTTTACACTCCATTTTTAATGGAGAAATTCAATCTCTAGCACAACTAACTTCATTAATAATCCATTATTTGGTGTCTTCATCAATATTTTCTCCTTTCATGAAACAAGTGTTCTAAAGTAACTTATGAAAAAAAATTGTTACGAACTTTACATTTTCATCATAATTATACGATAAAAAAAATTACCAAAATGTTGAATTCCATGCAAAGGAAGAACCATCCACTAGAATGTGAAGGTAACCAACCACCGCAAAATACCTTAGTCTAGTAGGATGAACATTCTCTACATGGTTCATTCAACCATTCATCCATCACATGTATTCCTACTTGTAAATTTTACTCCACTTTCATCATCATTACTTTTATTGGCTTACATATAACCATGCTTCAACATTACACCTATGATTTTTTTCTCATAACCCTCAATCATCACACATAAATCAATTTTTTCTTACCATACACATTAGATCGAATAGTTTCAGCCTAACCAAAATCCATACACTACATCAATGGTTCTTGGATAAACATGAAGCTTGCATGAAAAAGTGATTTTTAGAGAACCACAAACTTTTCAACTTGACAAATTTCCATTTTATTTCAAAGACAATAATTTATTCTATACATTCCACACTAATAGGGTCTACCATGTCATGTCCCCCCCCTTTTTTTAATGACTCTTTAGTTTGTAAATCTAATTTATTCACTTACCTATGTGCTTCTTTGATTTTATTCTAGTATCATGGTATGATTTGAAATGAATCCCGTGAAATATTGCAATGGTGTTTGACGTAAACCTTTCGCTCCAAGAACTAGGAATTTGTTTTGATTTTTTATTTATAATCATGAGCACACTCCATTTCTTGTTAATATGATTAGTTTACTCATAGAACCTTAAGTAAATTTTATACTTTAGGTAAGTTTGACATAATCTTTTAGTTCCTCCTTCGTTCATTTTATGCATTCGAGGTTTAACTATAAGGGTGATCTAATCATTGAGTACGATTTATGTCTTCATACATATCTTTAGTCGCTTTACAATTTTCATTCCCATGAAAGGTATAGTGGAAAATGTATTAATGTCCACTAAGCATTCATATGGTCCTCTTATCCTTTATCCTAAGGCTCATTACGTACCTCTAATGAAACCGCCCCTCCCTCATGATGTGTCCCATTCCATACTTACAATTTGCCTGAGGCCATGTGACAACCTTGCCTCTTCACTTGGCCTTCTCAATCTTCGAGGCTAAGGAGGAACGATTGAGATATTTCAAAGGTAGATATAGAGTTCACAAGGGATCAATCAAACCCTAAGGACTTACCTTCCTTCCCTTTCTTCTCTTTGACTTACGCTCACAAGGTGTGGCCGCCATTCTTAAGGGGGTTGTTCTTAGTAGCCCAGGATTGCATATCGTTTATAGGATGCCATGGGAGCTCACTTCATTCAAAATTCCACCTCTACGTTAATTCTATGAAACAAAGGTGTTGAATGAGGAAATATGCGCTACGTAGTGGGTTACTTCCCCAATTTTTCTCATAGGTAAATTAAACTTGGCAAAGATTTTTCTCATTCATGATTTTTAGCACTCAAATGTGCATGGTATTTTAGTTTCTATTTTTCAAGAATAGCTTGAAATTTTCATTATAATTTTTAGAGAGAAACCCGAAGACAAGGTCAACCTTGGCAATCAAAATCTCGTGTAAATCTCCCACTTATCGTCATTATTTCCTGTGCAATTTGTATAGACTCAAGTATTTTTTATTTCTCTTTAAAATTTTGTATACCCATCTCATAATGGAATTTATCTTACCATAGGGAGGTACCTCTCGGTTTTACCGTGTGGCCACATAGGTAAGCATTCTTGCCATTATTACGACGTTAATGGGGAAAATTTGTTGGGTTTTATTCGTTAAATATCATGGCCCTTTCCATTACTAAGGCAGTAATTTCTATTCTACCCATTCAAATTGGGTTTGGTTATTTGCATACTGGATATGTTAAACATATTATTTGCCAATTTCTATTCCACCGATTCAATTCCGAGTTTTATTATTCCGAATTCGATATGTTCAAAATATTTTTTTTCTATTTGGGTTTTTTTCATCTTACCGTTCCGAAGATGTTCATGATGAAGCGTATAATAATCCGCTTCCTTATTTGAGGTGCTATAGAACCCTTGCTTCCTTCTTCTTTTTAATTGTTGTGCATTGAGTTAGAATACATAGTATCTCCTCTACATATGAATTATGAGTTAGGTTCTTGTTTTATTTTGTTGGGTTTTTACCGTCGAGGTTGAACCTTCTATATAGAATAAGGAATTAAGGGCAAAGATAAGTGGCTTTATCCTCACATTCCACCTTCAATAGGTGATTTATATACCATGGAAACGTTCCGTGTTTTCAATTTGTTCCTTTCCATAGTAGATGTGCTTTTGAGTATTATTTCTCTCATAGAATAGTTTTATTTCACACACAGGTGGAGAAAATCAGATCTTGGATAGTGTGTTCGTGTAATGTATCCCTTTTTTCATCACGCAAAGGAAGTTTTTAATGTGATAGCACTCTATCTCTTTCTCCAACTCTTTAATTATCATGCTCATATTTCCGCATACACTCTCTCTATTCTAGGTCCGTGTGAGTTTCGTTTGCTCCATATCGGTGGCTGCTATGTACTTTCTCCGGTTGGTAACACGCTTGCCCAATTAAGTGGTTCTTTGTCGACAAGAATTTGGGGTTTAACAGTTTGCAATGCTACCGTGGAATGATATTTTTAAATTATGATATCAATTTCATAAATGGCCTCCGAACTCGATAAAATATTGTAATATATGCTTTCCTCTTTATAAAATGTATTTATCGTGTAAATTCAAGGAGTAAAATGTTACTTGTTATGTATGTGGACAACTTGATATTATTTATAATTTAACTTCGGTAATGTTACATTTCCTCATTGTTTATGTTAATGGATGTGTATGCATTTCCTCCTACCGTGTCAATGGAATTATCATTTCTTTTCTATATTTGATACCTCTGCATGTTATACGTTTCACTCCTCTTTGATATCGATTTATGTATTTGTTTAATTTTAATGATTCTTGTTATTTAATCGATCATATAAATGTGTTAGTTGAGTTTATGATTAACTACAACTTATTTCTATAATGTATTACGCTTTTACTTCTTTATGTTGTTATAGTAGAATAGACAGACTTTTCTTAGGAGTAAAAACAATGTTAATAATTAAGTCACTATTTTTCACCTTCCTTTTTGATTTACGCTCGCTATATGTAGAACTCCCATTCGATTTACTCTTCCGAGAGAAATCATATAATACAAATTTTCAACTGCTATAATTATTTTTAGCTTTGTTTGTAAATTCTAAATTCTACTATTAGTTCCAACACTAGATCAAAATTAGCATTTTCTAAAACCAAGAAGATTAATTTACTTAGTTGACATTATATCCTTAATATGGTGACGGTAATTATTTCTTAAATAACACTGCCAACAATCCCAACCATTTTGTTGCAAATATCTAATAATTAATTCAGATTATACCTCATATCTATTATGAAAGATGTCTTATTCTAGTTAAATTAAAGCTTTGTTGTACATGTATGAACACATACCGGATTGATAATATGTTTATAAAATTACTTTATACTTTATACTTTAAATCTAGTGTATATACAGATTAAGGAAACAAAGGAACGAATTGACATATCCATTCAACATCTTATAGCATATATATTATACGATAGGAGTATTACCACTACAATAAACGATTATTTCATGACCTTGGAATTGACTAATTTCTTGGTTCAATGTCGTATAGTTAGTATTCCTTAAACCATTTTTGATACCAATACACACTTATTTAGTACAACAATAAATACTTATTCCAAAAAACGGAAATTGGTCTATTACAACATAGAGATCCTCATACCTCTAACTTTCACGTCATATATACAATTGAATATTGATATTTCTACATACTACATACCAACTCAGAAAAGGCAAATTTCCTCCTATACACGAGTTTCCCGTAGCTCTCCCCATAGTAGATCTATTTTCCCCTAGTGTTTAAAACCTCTTGTTAAAGTAGTGAGGACACTTTACAAACTTTCCCCGCAAGTTTCCCAATAAATTTCGTTATTCCGGGTCGCTATTTCCATAGCCTACGCTTTTACTTTTATTTTTTCCTCAAAATCTTTGCTATAAAACTCTTTTCCTCGCCGTTGTTTTTTGTTACATCTTCCTAGTAACTTTCCATCGAGGATTTCTTAGATATTTTCTTCCATCTACTCGATTTTATTTCTCTCCAAAGGATTTTTTTTGGAGAATTTGGAAAAGTATGAAATTATATGCTATCCTCATGGATAATAATTTTGAGATTTCTCTATACTTCCGTATTTTCAATATTGGTACAATTTTTATTCAATAATTATTGATTATAATTATAATTCCTCCAACATCATAACCGTTTCATAGGTCCACATAGTATTTTTCCTATCTACATAAAAGCATAATAGTTGTAAATTAGGGGTATTACCTAGTCGCCCCCTAAAACAAAAAAAGATCATCCTCCATGTCAATAATTAACTATTTATTATTTAAAAAATGCTAGGAAAGATTCTTTCATGCTTTCTTCTCACTGCCATAGAAGCTTTCGGTGTAAAAAGTGCTTCCACCGCACTTTCACCCGAACGATCGCTCTATTTTTTGGAGCATGAATTCTTCCCGTCCCAATATACGAAGTGGTTGTAGAAGAGATTCTCGTTCGGTTTCCACCTCTATCAACTTCTAGTCAACCAAGTGAGAAGGATCATGAACATATTTTTCAATAATGAAAATACCAAAAAGAATAGTAATTTTTTAGCATGATTGGGCAGAGCCAACTTATATGCTACTCACACCCACTCGCTCCAAAATCAAAGGGCCTATAGTATCTGTGGTACTAACTTAGCACAACTTCCCATGTGAAGGGTACTCTTGTGAGTTTTTATCTCAAGCATACACAGTGCCTGGCCTAAATTCTTTGTGGTGTTATTTTTTTCTATATGCATAACCTTCTTGCGTTGTGACCGCTCTTTGATGTTTTGTTGAATTTGTCATATTTTTTGTTCCATTTTGTGTAATTCCTTAGGTCGAAGTACCAAGGTGTCCTCTATTTGACTCTAGCTAAGTGAGTATGGCACTTTCTTCCATATAAGGCCTCGAACATACTAATATTAATAGATATTTCGATAACCGTTGTTATATGCAAATCTCCGTTAAATGCAAAACCCTCCCACATAGTGGGTATTTCCATTACATAAATGTGAAGCATGTCCTATAATATCTGATTTTTTCTTTCAATCTACCCGTCAAAGGTGGGGATGATAGGCTATGTTGAAATTCAATTTTGTTCCCATCCCTCCATTTCCATAAGGTTGATGTGAAGATTGCATCCTCTCGAGATGATCATCTTTGGTATCCCGTGAATCTTAAAAATTTCCTTCATAAACACATTGGCCACTTGGGTTGTCCCAAAGGTAGATTGCGTACAATAAAATGGGGCATTTCTTAATGTGTCCACTACTACCATAATGAGCCGTAGATACTTAGTTTGGAGGTAGTCTTGTTATGAAATACATGGATATTACTTCTCACTCTCCATTCTAGAATCGAAGGTTGTTTAGCAACCCGTGGGGTGTCGATTCTCCCCTTGACTCGCTTGCACTCTAAACATCTTGTGAGATAATAAAGTGTTTCTTCTTCATTCTAGGCAAAAAAGGTTTTCCGCAATGCTTTCATCGTCTTTGCTAACCTAGATGACCTAAATAAGGTCTCTTATGGTATTCATCCATTACCATATGTTTCAAAGTAGGTATGTTAAGAATATAAAAACCTTTGTTTATAAATTATTAATCCTTTCGAATTCATGGTATACCCCGAAATTCTTAGTTGTTGTATTCTTTTCCGTAATTATAAATACCAGGATTATTGTGACGTAAATTCCCGAACCTATTCTTCAAAATTATTTTTTACATTGCTACATGTTTAAGACATAATTGATGAGTGTATACTTACAACCTACAATTCAATTTTCTTTTCCCCAATATGTTTTTTTTCCATATAAAAATCTCAAGGAAAGCTAACCATCTAGCTTGTCTTACATTCAAATGTAGTTGGCTGGAAGAAATATTTGAAGTTAATATGGCTCTATCATTAGCACAAAATTATTACCCACGAGATGTTGTCACCACATCATTAACCATATTACAACAATTAACTCTAACTCATAAATTGGGTATAATTGTTCTCATGTTTTTTTAGCTTCCTAGATTCCCGGTCTATCACAACATTTTCTTGTAGTAACACTTCTCCCAATCCTTCCATGTAAGCATAAATAACATAGCAAAGTCCTTGTTGATATGCAATTTTTAGGATCGAGGCAGAGTCAATTTTTAAGAGCTTTTCAAATCCTTCTAAAATATTTCTTTGAATTTGGCTATCCACTCAAACATCGCCCCTTTTTATCGAAGGAGGTAATAAGTTGCTTAATGAAGAAAATCCCCTCTAAAATCAGGATAATACCCAATTATAGCCATGAATGAACGGATTGTTGATACATCTATGGGTACATATCAATTTAAAATTGCTTCGTATTCTTTTCCAGCTTCTACCACCAAACTCCATCCTCGAAATAACATGTCCCAAATACAAATCTTTTTGGTTTATAAAAATCTCACTTGTTGAGTTTTGCATACAACTCCTGTTTCATCATGGCAACATTATTCCTACGTGTTCTTGTGTTCATATTCTTTCTTAGAGTACACTATAATGTCATCTATGAAAACTAGCACAACTTTATCCAAATATTTGTGTAGGACATTGTTCATGAGACACATGAGGGTAGTAGCGGTGTTAGTTAGTCCGAAAGGTAGGGATATGAACTCATAATTTCCATACCGAGTTGTGAAAGTTGTATTGTGGATGTATTTATCTTTTTACGTGAAGCCGGTGATATCCTATTCCCAAATCATTTTTTTAAAATATTGTTTCTTCCTCGATCAAACAAGTCATCTATTCATGGTAGGGGGTACCGATTTTTTATGGTCATATTATTTAATTAGTTCATATTCACACATTCTTAGGGCACCATCCTTTTTCTTGAAAAATAAACCAGAGCTCCCCCATGGAGACACACTTGGTCCGATATCCTCAAAGATTCTCTTGTAACTCGAAGTTTTAATTTACCAAATAAAACATTATATATGGGGCTTGCAAACTAGGGTGGCTCATGGTACTAGTTCAATAGATAAATATATATCTCTACCAATGGGGAAGCTGAGATTTTTTTTCAGGAAATACATCATGAAAGTCTCTAATCACTAGAAGTTTTCTATAAAATAATTTTCTATTTTCTCTCCCAAATATTCAATTTGTACCATATAAAATAGACATCCCTTCGTCGTTGTCTACTCAATTGTAATGCAATTTCTTTCGAACGTACACGGTTTTGTATTTCCCTCTCTTACTACAATTGATTGTCCTAGTGCATTTATGTAGTTTACTTTTTTTTCTAAGCAGCATTACTATTTTCTTTCTATTATTCTAGAAAATCCATACCTAGTGAGTAGGTCATAAGATCTTCAAGGAAGGATATTTAGATTCATATTTTGATATACCTATTTATATTTACAGTATCTATGTACTCTATGGGTTATCTTCCATTTCGTGCATGTTTCCAACCGCACTAGCCAAGAGTGCTAAAATTTGTTCTTGTGTAGTTTACATTTTTCCAAAGATATGTGGGCTAATATAGCTTATACTATCTCTAGGATCAATTAAAATAGATATAGTTTGGTTGGAAATGATGCCTTCAATTTCAATCATGGTTGATTCATGTTCATCCCGTTGATCTTATAATGTGACATTGATTCGGGAATGCTTATAGTGACATCGTTCACCATGGTTGCCTTTCATGAACCTCGTATTCAAACAAGAAATGTTGCAACTACCGAGGCTATCAAATTTAATTATCAACTCGAGGTTTGTACAAACTTAAGAGGCATTGACACTATATTTGCAACATACAATGTATCATTTTTTTGTTGATCCGATGTAATGGTGTGAATTCCATGAAATCAAAGCCTAAATCAATTACAAAAAATCGAAGTGCTGCTTTGAAAATAAATTAATCCTAGGAAATAAAAACAATGCATAATTGGAAATCTAAGAGCATGAATTCAAATAAAAAGGCCTTATTTAATTTGTAAAATTGAATGTCCCAAGTGGTGTTTATCCTTCCTCAATCAATTTATATCCTAGGGATCATGGTTCAAGCCTAAGAAACAAACCAACCTTTAGGACCAAATTGCCGAGTGCTACAGAAAACTCTTTAAGCTACAAGCAAGCCTCAAGCTGGAAATAACTCACTTAATGAATAAGTAAATCAAATGAAAAATTGGATGTGACAATTTTTTTATGAACTATGATGGCTTCTGCCTCCATTCCATGTGAAATCATTGCAACAACTATGTTCACATGTGCTAAAAAATAAGAGAAAATTACTACTCTAAAACTGAAAATTCAAGAACTAGTCAAGCCTAGTTAATCTATAAAATGCAGAATCCCTAATCAAGTGAAATGAATGGGGTAATTTTTTTTATCCAATTTTACATTATTATGACCAATATATAAGTGGAATCACATCAAATGGATATCATTAAACCCTTTCTAAAAAAATACCATAAATTTACTACTACTTAGCTACAAGGCATTTTAAATCTTTATATTCGTGAACTAGTAACCAAATGCAAGTATCTTAATGATTAAGATGACCTTAAAAATTTATTTTTAAGGATGAATAATGCTTTAACCTATAAAAATCCTTCAAAAATAACTCACTTAACTGTCTAACTCAATCCTACAAAAAGAAAAAGAAACAATGCTAAATACACAAATATGCAAAGCAAAAATAAGAGATGCATGAATAAGTGAAAATAACATAAAGAAATTGTACAAGTGTAACATACCCAAAGATCCCACAGAAAATGCATGAAGTTAGGATAAATTTACCACGCCAAAATTTCTAATTACTTTCTATATTCCCTTATTAACCATTAGAATAACCATCATCATCACCTAGAGAGATATTTAGGAAAGTGCATAGTGATTTACACAACCATTAACTCTCCTCGTTGTAGCATATTAAATTAAATTTCAAGTTATAAATAACCATTGATCCCATGATAATTTTAACTCAATTAGTAAATCACATTAATGATAATATAAAAATCACATCAGGAAATAAATTAACATCATGAAAACAAACACAATGAACAATCACATCATTAGACACCAATATACCTTGAAACCCTATAGTAAGTAGTATAACCAAAAAACGTTTAATTTTATTATTAAACGCTTGTGAGGGTTGTCACTCCTCACTCAATGGTTATAAGGAGTCCATCCTTGACCATTGTCGTAAAAATTACATAGAAAAATAATCTTGTCAAACATAACTAGCTATAAGCTACTACAATCATCATGATACCATTTACCCATGACCCTTCAATCTTTGTCTTTGTAGTCAAACTCTGCTTTCCTTTCACAATAATGTCTCAGCTTGGAACTACTAAACTTGCATGGACAAATAACTCTTTATCTTCCATAATGTTAAACTTGAAAATCCTTTCAAGCCATCCTTCTTTCGCTACTTACTGCTAATGTATGACATTCTGGATATCATGATTAGATAAAATATTAATAAACCAATAATCAATCTCTATTTGTGACACTTAAACACTATTTGTCTTCATGTATAAAAAATAACCACATTGATACTAATTTCCTTCATTAACATCATTTCACATGCATTAGTAACAAATAAATCACTATCAAGCATCATCTTTCCAACAAACACTAGCAAAATCTTGCATGCACTTTCATATTATTTCCAAAGGAAAGCTAACATACTATATAATAAATATTGTGCATGCAAATGCATAACAAGATTTCAAGATAAGTATCCCAACAAGCAAACATTCTCTCTTTTTTCATACTCTTATATTTTCTTTTCAAAAAGGGATTAATGAAATAAATGTTATACTTATGCATGTGAATGCATGTTATTTTCCAAAAACATCTTTTCCTCCCAAGAGCTATTCGTAATGGTTATTATGTATAACAATGCCAACTCTATTTCAAACAAATTTAACATACTAGTTATAGTTTTGTGCATGAAGAAACATATCTTGTTCTTCCTTCATGTAAAACATATATTTCTTTCCAAAAGAAACTAAATAAATATTTCATGGAAAAAAATAAACATATTTCTTTTTCCAAGGGGTCAAACGCATACCACTTATTCTTCTTCGTGCACGCGAAGGACAATTCCATCTCATCCAAAAAATATAACCCCATAAATATGCATAATGTTCTCAAAATAGAGCTAATACCATAGCTAATCCCTTAGGTTAGCAAAATACATATTATTTTTCCCAAAAGAAGACTAACACAATCAATATTATGTCAAGATCTTCCTTTTCTCTAGAAATCTAATACCCAAAACTATACTTTTTTTCGATGCATGCAAGCATATATGTTTCTATAAATAGTACTACATAATAAAGCATGTGATTACTCTTTTTTCCTCTCCAAGAATCTAATCCAATGCATACAAGGATATATTTTTGTCTTCAATTATTTTTGAAGAGTTCTAACACAATAATTTCTTCCTTGCATACAAATATATATATTTATTTTCCAATGATTTTTACACCCTAATTATTATTTTTCCAAAAGATAGCTAACTCACCAGTTATGCATGAAATACAAAAATATTTTTTTTATCATTTCACACATCGAGAGATTTTAAATATTTCTTCAAGAAACAACATGAATAACAATTCTTCAAATAACACAACCAATTGCCTTTTATGCAAGTTGCTTTATAAAGAGTTACCTCATAATATGTTATTTATTTCTTTTTACATAACTCAAGCCCTCAAGTATGTAAAATCACAAAAAAAATTTGTGATCAAATTATACTAGATATTATTCATGTGCGCCTACACATACTCTCTTCAAAAGTCCAATATTTCTTTAAAAAATTAATGTGACAGCATCATGAGAACATATTTTTGTAATTATATAAATTAATTTCTTGCAATAATCACTTTCAGCATACACTATTATGGTCATATGTACATAAATAATTTTATTCTTTATGTCATTGAAAATAAATGAAGCAATTATGTTACTATGTTTTTTTCCTATTTGAATACTCTATTTGGATTATTTATGCAAACATATGAAAATGAATTTTAGAGTGGTTTTTGTTTGGAACGGCTTATTAAAAATAACCTCTTCATTTGTTTCATAGCTTTCACGGTTTCAAGATTCCAATGAATCGTTATACCATTTTTCCGTATTTAAATGTTAAATAATTTCCTATTGTCAGCCTTCAATTGGACACGTTTCCAACCAAACGGAAATTATTTTTAAAAAACCCAAAGAAGTTTTTGCTGTAATGGGTTCATTACAACTAACCTTCAGTTGTTACGCAGGTGTTACGGTTTAGAAGATTCAAAATACCCTGAATTCATTTTTCCAAGATTTAAGCTAATACAACAATTCCCCGTTTTTTATTATCAATTTAGGACATGGCTTTTGAGACATGGAAAATGAATTTTTTAAAATATTAGTGAGGGTTTTCTAGTAATATCCTATTTTACAAAATTCTCATTCACTTTTTAGATATCTACAAAGTGGTTTAGATAACAAAGGCTTATTTGGACCCTATTTTTCCATAATTTATGCACCATAGACTCATTTAGCCATGAAAAGATTTTATCAATTCACAACACATGAAATATTCTCATAATTAAATAATAAAATTATAATTCTCTATGAAATTTTTTTTATGAGGTTTTCTCAAGAATTAATCTTAGTTCTTTATCATATGAACATTTTCTGAAAATAAATTCAATCATTATATCATCATGGCCCAAAAATTTAAGAATTTTCAAGAATATATATTTATTTCTATGCATGCTTTTTTGGAATTTCTTTCTCTTCCTTGCCTCCATTCTCCATGCTTCTCTCCTATTCCTTTCCTTTATTTTTTCTCATAGGCTTACAATAAATAGAATTAAGAAAATGGAATAGCTTTTCCAAAACAATAAAAGCATTCCCACTTTTCTAAATCATAAAAGCATTCCATAAAGCATCCATAAATCTTATTTTTCCTAAATTAGAAATAATTCCATAAATCTCTCATGTTTTTTCTTTTAAAGGTATGATCTTCTTTTCCATAAGAAAAATATCACTTATCCATAGTTTTTTACAAAATTATTACTCATTATTTCTAAAACTCATAAAAGATACCAGTTTTGGAAATATAATTTATTTCTATAGAATAATATAAATTCTTATAAATAAAACAATTAAAAAATGATTCTTCCAATATTCTTATAATTAATAATTACAAGAATATTCTTCATGTAAAATAAATCTAATAATTAATAATATTTAATTATTTAACAACCCTTATTTCTGTTATAGGCTTTTTACTAAGTAATATGCTGGTGATATTACAACAAGAGGGCTCGAGGCTCATGGGATGGCTAAGTCCACGGAGGATTGAGATCCCTATGGAAGAAACTATCTTTGAAGATAAAAGTGATACCAATTCTCATTATTGAATCACCCGTTATTACTGATGAAATAAAACAAAGTGAGCTTCCCGTAAAAAAAGCCCAGGTGAAGACTCAACAATACATGCCCCTAAAGGAAAATTGAATTGGTACTTATATAAAATGATGAGGAAGCATTCCCCCGGAAAGTAGGAGAGGCTTTTGCTTCCAAAATCCCTCAAATAGTGGATTTGGTTCCCCAAAGCGTGAGTTTATGGGGTGAACGTAGGGAATAGATTCGAGATTTTCTCAATCATCGAAGATCCAAAATCTCTCTGTACTTCTCAATAATTTTGTGATATTTTTTTATAATTTATTTTCCAATATTGATCCTCCGAATTATGACAAAGTTCAGATCATCTATTTCTCAAATTGCTACATATGCTCGTAATATCTCTCACAATATTCTACAAAAATAAATAATATTGGGTGAAATTTAAATATGTGATTATTTGTAAACCTTCCTAAGAACATATTAAAATAGCAAAGATAGAATTATTAAGTGTAGAAGGAGATATTTATTATATCTTTTATGTGCCTAAGAAAGGTTATATGGGCATTAATTTATGTCTAATTTGGAGGCCTAATTACACCCCCCCCTTCGAACCGTTGCTCATCCTCCTTTGAGAAACCTATTCATCCTCCTTTCCTGTTTCTTCATTATGTTGTGTTTATTTCATTCTTATTTATTGGTCCATGTGTTTCTCCTCTTGCCGATATTCTTTATAAGTGTTATGGAGTGGGTCCCTCAAATGCCTTTGCTAGTGTGTTCATCCTCCCTGAAATCATGGTGGTCCTTTAAGCTATTTTCATCAACTTATCTCATATTTTAACTTGCTATGCCATATACATAAATGCTACAAGAAAATTTCCAACATCCTTCAAAATTTCTCTCTACTTCGGGGGATCCGTATTACTTAGAGATGAAGGGAAATGGTTTATTGAGGTTAAGGATGGAGTGATGTAGAATGATTGGAGTGATGTAGAGGTAAGGAGAGAGATCCCATGTCAAGGTATAGGGATGTAGCTACTAGTGGCGCAAATAGGGTTTATGGAGTTTAACCTTGTGCATGAAGTGAAGTGAGGGTTAGGAGTTGTAGGTATAGGAAAAAAAATAAATTATCATGCTCTTTTGGGTTTATAAACCTTTTTGAGAGAGCTACCATCCCCGTAAATAAGTTTATCATAGCATTTACATGGTTTCGTAGAGCTACAAGAATCCCAGAATTATAGAAATTCCTATAGCAATTATAGTCGAAGTGAAAATGAGTTTCTTTCCTACTTGAATGGTGAAATGAGTGAATGGGTGCATGTTGATTTTTCCATGGAATGTGTAAGTAGAGGAGAGAGAGAAGAGAGAAATAAAACAACTCCTCTGTCAAAACCTTTAATCAACAACATTTGTCTCAAGAACTTCCCGCAACAAATTTCAGGTTTGCTCTCCTATTTTAACTGTGAGAACTCATTTCACATGGCAAGACGTGGTGGGTCCAAATTTTATTTTCTTTTTTCTTTTTTTCAAATATTTTTCTTCTTTTTTTCAAAATTTTTTCTTTTTTTTATCAGTATGAAAATAAAACTCAGTGTTATCCTAGTTTTCCTTAGTTACCTTTTTGAGCTCCTTATCTCCATCACAACTAATTGCTTACTACCCACTTTCTCAAGTCCTCTTTATTTTTTCTTATTCCTCTTTTCACATGTGTGTGTGTCTTGAAGGAAAAAGTGAAATTAATTGCTAGCTAAGGCCAAGGTTGCTCTAATACCGATTTTTTGCTATAAGAGTAATCTTCTTCATTTTCAAACTCTTAATGTTTTCTTAAGATATATTAGATTCGAAGAAAATGTCTAGATGATTTCATACCCGAGCCCACCCCCCGATTTATTCTTGCAGTGATATCAAGCTAGTGATAAGGGGACTATTGCCGCTTTTGGTTTGCTCTAACGCTCCGATCAAGCCGCATGTGATAATATGTTGTAGGTTGTATTTCTATAGATTTGAATATGGAGGTCTTCTAGGGTTCCATTGTTTGTTGCCACTGCCTACACATCCCTAACAATGTTGTTGATGATGATCATGATGTATGTTGAAGTTGATGACTCATCACTGATGCTTGCATGATTTACCGATACCTTTGATGTATGTTGGTAGTGCCTCTCTCATATATAGATTTATGGTGGATGTGAAATACCTCCTTGTGGAGTTCCATAGTCTCTTCCATATTCACCTCACAAATTTTTCATGTCTTTCTTGGATGATTGATAAAACCAATTGCACTTTTTGTGATTAGGTTTTTAGAGGAACATGTTCCCTTCTTTTAAATAAGCCCTTATTTGTATTTATTTTAATATCCAATATGCATTGGGCGATGAGGGAGAGGTGGTAAGGCTAAGAAGAAGTAGTGTCATCTTCGAAAGATGAAGGAAATCTTTGTTTTTCATGTTATTGTTACAAAAGTGACAAAGTGTAGGGTTCGACCAAAAAATACCCCAGGTTTTTTGATGGAGGAGCGATGAGAAGGTGGTAGGAAATGATAGCAAAACTCTCCTAATTCATTTTTACACATCAATACACTTTTATATTTTTTTTATCCCTGCTAATCCACCTTCATGTGAGTCATTGTAACTTCCCCAGTAATTCTAGAGTTTCTCTTTTGTGAGTAGCTCTGAAGACAACCCTTGTGCGTACTTGTTTTAGCCATATCTCTCAAACAAATAGCATGAATTGACTTGAATCATAAGTGTCAGTTATCCTTATACACCTCCATAAAAACATCTCGGGGCCATTAGATTCATGACCTAGAGAAAATAAAAATTGTTGTAGGTGATGAAGGTTAATTTCTCATGAACCGTGTATCATAATGTAAAGTTGAAATTGATTGAGAATGTTACCATCATAAATATTCATCTCCCTACAAAAAATTTTAAAATGGATTCATGGATTTTGACATATAATAAAAATAATTTTCTACTAAAACTAGGAGTTTCGTGTAGCAAAAATATAGTCCCATAGTTTAAGACAACAAAGATAATGAATGAAAATATTGGAACATTAGTGGATTTTTGAAATGTGTTAGGGTTGATGGATTGGAATGATCTATATCCTTTGGGAGCATCTCGAAAGGAGGAGGAAGTAGAAGTTTCCACTTTCGACTAGGTTTTGAAAAACTTTTTCTTTCTGTCAATTTGTGTTTTTTGTCACAAGTGTGTTGGAGGAGTACGCATTCATTAGGGAGATACATGGAGAAAATACATTTGTTTTATTTTCATTTTTTCACTAATTTTATTTTTTCTTTAGGCCTACTGAAGGCCGCCTTCAACAGGTTTTAAACTAATAGGTCTCCCTATGCGCCTTCAAAGGAGGTTTTCACCTAGGATATTTTATTTTTCTTATTTTCTCTTTTTCTCCAAACCTATCAGACAAATGTCATGGAGAAAGTTTTAAATCGTGATCAATCCTTGTGTGCCTCAAAAGAGGTTTAATGAGATTTTTATCTTTTTCTTTTTTTCTCTTTTTTTCCATTTTTACTTTTTTCTTTACTTTACTCACTAAGAAACAAAACCTCATTCAGTATAGGTCACTTCTTAATATATCCATGTGCATATGAGATACAATGTGTCCATGTACACTTGAAATACATTCTTTGGACATGTACCCGAATATCGTAGATGAATTGCCTAGATCAGAATGTATCATATCATGGAGGAAGAGTGTGTTTCTCTAACTTAATGATTTTCCTCAACAATATTTCAACATAGGGCTGATGCCCCTTGTTTATTGATCACCGGGACAATTATTCCAGTGCCTTTCACCATGAATACAAATTCTCCTCTCTCTTTTTTATTATTCTCTTGAACACATGGAGGAATTGATGGTAAACATGAGCTAATCTTCTCACATATCCACTTTATGTCTTCTTCATCAAGGGCATCCCTTCTTTGTCTTCATTTGAATCTTCTTTTTTTGAATGTTGTCCTTCAATTGAGCATCAATAGAAACACTTTTTTGCAATACTTTTCCCAAGATAATACCGATACAATTCAGTCAAGAGGATATGCTTGGAAGTGTCGTACCTCAACATTTTAAGTGGTTGAGTTACTTCTGTATGGGTTTGCAAATTGTGGTAACAGAAGTTGAGTGGGAGTGCATCTATGAGATGGATGTGGTTGAGGTTGTGATTGTGGTGGGAGGTGGATGGTAGATAACATGGAGTCAGGTGGTGGTGGATATATTGGTGATATTGTGGATTTTTCCCATAATGTCCTTTCGACATTGTTTCCAAGATTGGGTTTGGAATTGAGATGGATAAGGTCGCCAAGGAGGATGTGTCCAAATTATTTTGAGATGGATGTGAATAATATTGAAATTGCGAAGTAGGTCATTGCATCATATCAATTTTACTAGGCTTCCAAGGTCTTCTTTGGACCTACATAACATAGCTTCCATGGTGATTGACTTCCTCCATTATCTTCTCGTACACTTCCTCGAATCTTGGTAATACGGACAATATTTAGCAGCATGTGATTCTTCATGGATAACAATAAATATCAACATCTCCTTGTTTCTCATTTTTTTATTCTTAAAAATTCTACTTGTTCACTTACATTGCTAAGGATTTATTTTTCAAAGTTATCAAGAAAATTTCAAGGTCGTCTTGGCTTACCAATGTGGATGATTATTTACTTGCTCTTGCCCTTCCTCTTGATATGCTCTTGCATGCTTCACAAATTTCTTCAAGAGTTAATTCGTATACATTTCCTTTACTCATGGGATCATGAGATCGGGTCCACTCATCCCTAATTTTTCTATGTAAGAGGGTTTTTAGTGTGTCAAATCCTAAATGATGTAATTTTTTCCTCTTAATGTAAGATACATGAACCTCTATATTAGATCTTCAAGGCTCTCATCTTCTTCTTTTATTCATTATAAAAATTTATTCTTTAAGATCATGAACTTTATATTTTTCTAGAAATATCTTTTTTCATATCTTTCCATGATCTTATTTAATTAGTACCTAAACTTCATGAAACATTTAAGAGCTATATCCTTCAATGTTGCAGAAAAAATATCGCTATTGAGTGTGTGATATGGTTACAAGATCTACAAATTATCTAAATTCAAACGTAAAGGTCTCCCGCATCCCCCGACCTCATACTTACGGAAGCTGGGAAGAAACGATGGAGTGATGCTCCTCATATGCACATTGACATCAATATCCCGAATGGGAAATCCATGAATATATTCTTCATTTTCATCATCTCCATCAATTTATTATACCTTCTTTGCCACCTATTCTTCTTCTACCTACAAATTGGATGGTGATGTGGTTCGTAGTGCTCCACATGACCAAATTGGGGGTTGGTGGGGTTTGTGTTGGAGAATTATTTTTATTTTTTGAATAAGAATGCTAATAATACAATTCTCTATTTTTAAAAATGAAATATGCCTAATGCAATTGGAGAAAAAAAGAAAATGAATCAACTAGGGAATAAAAAATGAGCTCTTAGTATTTCAACAAGAATGCTGTTGCAACTACCAATGCTACCAACTTTAATTATCAACTTGGGGTTCATTCAAACTTAAGAGATATCAATTATATGTCAAACACACAATGTGTCCTTATTTTATTGATCTTATATAATTGCATGAATATCATGAAATCAAAGCCTAAAATAATTTCAAAACCGGAGGTGTTGCTTTTGAAAAGAAATTAATCCTAGAAAGAACAACAATTTGTAATTGAAAATATAAGAGCATGAATTCAAATAAAAAGGGTTAATCTAATTTGCAAAAATGAATGTCCTAAGTGGTGTTTAGATATCCTCAATAATTTATCTAGATCGTAGGGGTCATGGTTCAAGCCTAAGAGACAAAGACCAACCTTTGGGAAAAATCTCGGTCGAATTTATAGATGCTACAAGAGTGCTAACAAGTAACTCGTTTTTGCTATAGGCAAGTATGTTTTGGAAATAACTCACCGAATGACTAAGTAAATAAAATGAAATGGGATGGGAATTTTTTTATATTAATCAGATTCTGTGTCCCATTCCAAGTCTAATACTCCAAAACATCCCTCTCACATGCTCTAAAAATAACAAAATTACTACTCTAAAAATATGGAAATTCAAGAACTAAAGGAGCTAGTTAATCTATCAAATGGCTAACCTAATCAAGTGAAATGAAATGGGGTAATTTTTTTATCCAATTTAACATTATTACTACCTAATCAGAGGAATCAATTCAAATGGATCTAATCAACTCTTTTAAAAAATATCGTAAATTTACGACTATTTCACTACAAGGCATTTCCGTAAATCTTATATTCTTGAACTAGTAACCAAATCCAAGTAGCTTAATGATTAAGATGACCTTCCAAATTTAATATAAAGATGAATAATTCTTCTGAAGCTATAAAAAACCTATAAAATAGCTCTTACTTAAATCATCTAACTCAATCCTACATCGAGAAAAAGAAACAATACTAAATACGTAAATATGCAAAACACAAATAACAAATGAATAAAGAACATAAAGAAATTTTTTCAAGGGGCTTTGTGTTTTCCCCTGGGATGGCCAAGCCTAATAGGGAATCAAAGTTCTATGGAAAAAACCAACCTTAGAAGCTAAAATAACAATAATATTCATTATTGAATCACTCCACTACATCCCCGCAAGAAAAGAAAGTGGATCTTTTAGAAAAAAAATGCTTCTCCATCAGAAGACTAAAAAATACATTCCCACAGAGGAAAATTTGAATTGTTACTTATAAAAATGATGATGAAGCATTCCCTCGAAAGGAGGAAGATTTCCTCCAAAAATCCCCTGCAAATAGTGGATCTTGTTCCCAACAATTAGAGTTTGGAGTAAAATGGCAGTGGAACACATTCCTAGATTTTCTCAATTATCGAGTTCCAAAATCTCTCCAAAATTTCTCAATAATTTCGTGTTATTTTAGTAATTTATTTTTTTATCCTGATCCTCCAGTAGTAGGGAGAAAGTCCCTAACTTATTCACTCTCCAAATATTCATAATTTTCCCAATATTCTCAAAATATTCTATAAAAATAAATAATATGAGGCACAAACATGCAACTATCTCTAAACCTTCCTAAGAAAATATTAAAGCATAAAAAAACATTACTAAGTGTAGAAGGAGAGATTTAATATTTATTTTATGTACCTAATAAATCTCGATGGGCATTAATTTACGTCAATTTTGCTGTGCCCATCAGCCTTTTGCATTGCTTCGAATGTTTTGAATAACACGGGGTCAGTGCATAGTCACACACATGTGACGTTCTCCATAATCGCCAAATTTAATTTAAGTGGTTCCTTTGGCTTTACCACTACATCACATTTTCATTCCCATTCCATGGGTTGATCCCGTATGGAATACTGCTGATTTTCCCCACCTTTGTTAGATTTTTTCCGCCGGTGGTTTTTGCCAAAATTTTTCGTATAGGTTGGTTTGGGTCTTTTTTGAGCTTATTTCGTACTTCCCTTTTTACTTATTCTTGTGAGTTTTTAGTTATCATTCCACCCCTTTTATTGATGGTAGCACATTCGTGCTTAAGAGCTTCATCCATAGTGTTTGGGTTATCAAACTCAATTATTTCTTTGTATACTGTGGGTAGGAAATTCTAAGAGTCTTCTTTGTACCTTCACTTTTTCCTTATGTATGGTACATAGCGAAGTACTTTGTGAATTTTTGTCACAAATTCATTTATGGTGAGCTTCCCTAGCCTTAGTTCATGAAATTCATTAGCCCTATCAAAATATCTTTCATCGAGGTATCCGAATTTAAAATTCTCCTTGACTTCTTCCCATGATACTATCTTCTAATCTAGCAAGGGTATAATTTTGGTCTCCTTCAATGCATACAGGATTTACCTTCTAATTGGTACACTACCAACTTTTCCTTCATATTGCTTCCATACTCATATAATTGAAAATATTTCACCACATTCAGAGCGAGGATTCTGCATCCTCTTCCTTTTCTTCATAAAAGGTCGAAGGCTTTATCTTGCGGAATTATCCCTCCAACTCCTTCCTCCTTTTGTATTTAGAGTCTCGCTTCCCAATCTTCCCCACTCTCACACTTTTATGAGTTTCTTTTTGTCTATTTTCTATTGAGTTTTTGTTTTCTCCTCTTCGATGACTAGATTTAGAGGTTAATTTTTCTTATCAACCTCTCTTGTGAATCGCTAGCTTGCAATAAATGTTCATTTCTACCCTTAGCCGAACCATTTCTCACGTAAATTCTTGATAATTTCCAATATATGAGTGTTGGAATTTGGAGGAATACCCCCTCCCCCATTTCCACGTAAAAACTCTTCTATGTCCGTAATGAAAATGGTTGTAATCCTCGTTTGCATGTTATATCCGATGCACATTAAACCACTAACATTAATAAACCATAATATTCTAGTGATCATTTTTTTCTAAACTTTTTTTAACTATACAATTAACATTCGTAGACAACAAAAATCTTCAAGTTCCGAGGTCCATAAGCCCTGTTTTAACTTAGCCTCTAATACCACTATGTCCCCCCTCCCCTTTTTTTGTACAAATATTTTAGTTTTTCAATTTGATTATTCACTTACAGTAAAACTCGTCAAGTTGGGTTACACTTGTGTGAGAATTGAGTGACAAATACTTTTTTTTTCTCAACAATTCAGCTGAAATTTTATAAAATTTCAGAAATCGTTCGAGAGTTCGGGCCGAATCAAACACGTTCGAACTTTTCCATTTACATTGACAAGACCGACGACATGAGAAAATAGATTTTTGGTCGGAGATGGAAACCGACAAAACAAACTTGGCCGAACTACAGTTCGGCCAAAATTTTAAAATATTTTGGCCAAAGTTGTTCTTATAAATATATTGGCCCGAAAACCTCAATAGGTTTCGTGTCTCTGCTTTTTGTCTCGCGCTCGTCCATCTTGCGCATGTCCGTCTCGTATCTCGTGTGTTTGTTCTCGAGGTGAGGTGACGTGTTGCTCTATTGCGTAAGGGCTTATGTGTTTGGGAGACGAGGTGAGGAAGTCGTTCGCTTTCGCACCGTGATGAGGAGGTGAGGTGTTGCTTTGGCTTTTTGTACTGTTGATCATTTTAATTTTAATTTTTTTTGTTCACAAGGAATTTGGTTTGCGTCCTCCACAACATCTTCGCAATCTCCCATCTCATCTTCGTTGCGGCTTAGTCCTCGGGGCGTCGGTGAATTTCTATGCAAGCTATCCTTCTCCTATGTCATTGAATTTATAGTTTCATGAAGGTTTTATTTTAGGACCCGGCCCTCCGTAGTTCCTCTATCTATATCCCTATGTCTAGCTCCTATCCGTATGTCTCGTGTTCCGGCCATATTACAAATTACTAAATTTTTAAAAATAATCAAATTTTGGAAAAAAACATAAAAATTATAGATTACCATGTTTCTAATTTCATCATTTATACCATCACATTTCATCTTCCTTTTTTAGATTCATAATTCATATAGTCACAATTCTTATTCTATATTTAGATTCATCATACATAGAATATTCATATAATAATTCATAAACAAATTCCATAATTAAAATTCATTGTTTCGAATATTAAATGGATAAACATTTAACAATAAATCATATTATAGTACAAAGTAAACTCTAATTTCAATTTTTCATTTCAAATATGTCGAATAAGTGACTAAAATTTTACATCATAAATTTGTGAGCTATATTCATAATCGTAGAGTGTAGTGTTTTCCGGTTTAAAATGAAGAATTCTAAAAATGTTTCACTCCACACTTTCCAAATGAGAATGTTGTTATGCCAAATCCACTCTTCAAATTCCTAATATTAGGTTGTCATTGTCGCTATGCTAATGCTATTCAAACACCCTGACATTAGGTCACTATCACTATGTTAATTCTCTCCAAATGACTAATACTGTGTTGTTGAATACTATGTTAATGCTCTCCAAATGCATGTTACTATTAGGTTCTTTCAAGCCTCAACCTCTTATAATTTGTAAAGGAAAGTGAAAAATGATGTTTTTTATGTTTAGGTATTTGTTTTATAGGGTTTAGGTTTACTTTTTATGCTTCGTGGTCCTCTCCACCATACTCTTTCCTTCCATGCCCCTTCCCCTTTCTCATGCAACTTTGATTTTTCTATTTTTTATCAAATATTTTTTCGACAAAGGATTTGTTTCAACATCTTGGGAATGGATTCATTAAATTTCAAATTGATTCCATTTGTAAGAAGAATTTCTAATACAAACTTTAGGGATTCAAATAATATTCTAATTTGGTTTGGAACATTCCCTAGGTGATTATAGGATCTATGGCCTACTCGATACTTATAATATACATAGAACCTAGTGACTAAAATAGGATATTAGCGAGGGTATCATGTAATCGTGCAGTTTTGAAACTATCACGTGCATGTCCGAGAGTCTCCGTGACATGCTATAATTGAATCTATGTAAAAAAATTTCACATTATAATTTTCGACGTATATAAGTTTTATGTTTCATTCTTTGTTGAATTGTGAGGTGTCACTTGTTCGCAAGGTCTGCGTCTTCGCGGGCCCTTTGACATTGCGCTTTTGTATAGCATGGATTTTTTGAGCCCTTACAATTTGTATAGCATGGCTATCAGGGGCCCTAAGAATTGGTTCTCGATCCGGATTTGTTTTTCTCTATAATTTTTTTTTACATTAGAATTAGGTGAGCTACGTCCATTTCCCTCGTAAATGGCTAACTAGTGTTGTCATTTCTCTTTCCACTAAAAAACAAAATTTTATAAGCAAGAGAAAAATTATTTTCCTCTCAAATACAAATTGAGAAATGACTATTTAGATATCTATTTTCATTTCTTCCATTGAAATTTTCCATGTCTAGTTGCACGTCCATATGGTTCCTTTTCATTACCCGTTGAATACTTCGTTCTTATAATCAGACTGCTTCTCTCATCCACATACCATAGGTCCGCCTCCATCCGAGTAGATTTTTCTTGAGTTAATTTATTTGAATTACAAAATACCAACAACCCGTTTATTCACCTTTTCGTAATTTTTAATTTAGAAATTTATTATTATTATTATTATTATTATTTTAATTTAATATTAGTCCACTTAAAAATTTCCAGTGCATCGAAGAGATATACTATACAACCTTCCTAAATTGAAGGTCTCACTCTTTCATCATTAGTATTACCATTTTTTACTTGTCTAGCCCTTTTTATTGTTTCCTACCAATTTTTTTTATTTTGATAATAGTTTAAGATTTTTGTTAGGAAAAATAATTATAAATCCTTTTTGAAAATATATTAATAATGAACGTTAAACCTAGCTACATTCTTCAACATCTAAGAGACAAAATTGTATTGTGATATTTTTCCTTCTTTCCAACTTAGTCCATCCTTCTAGAAAAATCTCTTTCAATGAAGAAAATTTATCCATAGTGATCCACCGATATTTGTTCACCAAAAACTATTCCATTTTGGACTTATATATCTCAAAACTATGGTCATTGAATTTATGCATCTATATTTTTAAACTACTCAAATATTTTATTTCACCATAGGAATCAATTCAAAAGATATATCTCCCATTTTAATGGGGGTCTATAAAATTTCAAGAAAAAAACATTAGCCATAATTGTTTTCTCATTGAAACCAAAATTAATTGGATACAAAAAAAATAGGTTTTAACCTTATATAGTTAATTGTTTCAAACAAACATTCTTAATAAAATGAAAAATATTCAATGTAAAACACATGCATTAACATATAATTGTGATATACTCCTTCTTCCAACTTATTCCATCCTTCTAGAAAAGTCTCTTTTAATGAAGTAGATATATCCATAGTGGTCCACTCTGGACATTTGTTCACCAACAACTATTCCATTTTGGACTTATATATCTAAAAACTATGCTCATTGAATTTATGTATCTATATCTTTAAACTACTCAACTATTTTATTACACCATAGGAATCATTTCAATATATCTCCCATTTTAATGGGGGTCTATCGCATTTTGAGAAAAAAATTAGCCATAAAAGTTTCCCATTTAGAAACCAAAATTGATTTGATACAAAAACATAGGTTTTAACCTTATATAGTTAATTGTTTCAAATAGATTCTTAATAAAATGAAAAATAGTCAATGTAAAACACATGCATTAACATAGAATTGTGATATTTTCCTTCTTTTCCAACTGCATAGTGGACATCCTTCTAGAAAATCCCTTTTAATGAAGAAGATATATCCATAGTGATCCACTGACATCTATTCACCAACAACTATTTCATTTTTGGACTTATATATCTCAAAACTATGTTCATTGAATTTGCGCATCTATATCTTTAAACTACTCAACTATTTTATTTCACCATAGGAATCAATTCGATGAGATCTCCCATTTTAATGGGGTTCATCAAATTTCGAGAAAAACACATTAGCCATGAAGCTCTCATTGAAACCAAATGTAATTTGATACAAAACATAGGTTTCAACCTTACAGTTAATTATTTCAAATAGATTCTTAATAAAATTAAAAGATCTATAATATAAAACACATACATTAACATATAATTGTATATTTTCCTTCTTCAATCCTAGTCCATCCCTCTAGAGAAATCCCATTTAATGAAGCTGCATATATCCATAGCGATCCATTGATATTTTTTCATCAAAAACTATTCTATTTTGGACTTATATATCTCAAAACTATGCTCATTGAATTTATGTATCTATATATCTTTAAACTACTCAACTATTTTATTTCACCATAGGAATCAATTCGATATATCTCCCATTTTTTAAGGAGTCTATCACATTTCGAGAAAAACACATTAGCCATAAAATTTTCCATTGAAACCAAAGTAATTTGATAGAAAAACTAGGTTTAACCTTATATATTTAGTTGTTTCAAATAGATTCTTAGTAAAATGAAAAATATTCAATGTAAAATGGATGCATTAACATATAATTGTGATATTTTCCCTTCTTTCGAACTTAGTCCATCCTTCTAGAAAAATCCCTTTTAAAACTACAAGGAAAAATACCCTCTAGTAGAGGTTATAATGGAGGTTTTTTAGTGTTATAAAATCGTCCAAAAATTGTCAAAAAAACATTTGTTACAACATTTGTTTATGGTTACAACAGGTTTTGGCAAGTAGGCTTTTAACGGACATTCAAATTTTCATAACTAGAAAAAATGTACCGGAGGTTATTACTGATGTTTTTTTCACTCTGCACTACTCCGGCTTTAACACACGGGTGCGTACATGCAGACGTGCCGCCCGGGTGGTTCACTCAACGCACCGGGGATGTTTAGGTGTAAAATCGCATCGTGCGTAGTGTTGGTCATATAATGCACAAGTTCGTTCTAATTGGTCTTAGGATTTGTGCGGTGCCCATAGGTCGTATCAATGCACTGTTGTGTATACTTAAATAAATGCATTCGTGCATCGTATCACAGAAGGCACCGAGATTTATAATTGGTATCGGTATTCATGGGGTGCCCATAGATCATAAAAAATGCGCCGATGATTATAGATACGAAACGCCCGCAGCGTATTCACACAAACGCATCGATATTTATAACCGTTATCATTATTTGTGCTAGTGACCATAGATCGTACAATGGAACCAAGGCATATAGAGACATAAATGCATCGGTGTACAGCTAGTGACACGCACCAGTTTTCATTTTGTATTTTTTAAAACATCAACTCGCATACCAATTATCATGATTTTTTAAAATTTATTATTCATCAAACATCGACACATCTTATAACAATATTCATATTAATTACATTTTTATTAATGCATTTGAATGTGATGTTTGGATTAATTTTTTATATCATATCATAATTATTGTGGTTTGTTAAAATTCATTATTCATCAAAATTAGACACATAAGTATATTGAAAAAATAGACACCATTAACATACATAAAAACACACATAATAAACCGTAGACAAAATATTGGTAGAAAAGGTTTCAGCCTCACGCTTTCCCACATATTTTCTCGTTAAAAGACCAGTGTTACAATTAAATATATGAGAGACCGTGTCTCAAGATAGTACGTGCTATCTCGACACCTTGTTTGAGATAATTTATCAACTAAACACACACCAATATAGGAGCTACCTAAACTAGCTCATATCTTACAACAACTCAATCTAAAGAGTTAGGCATAAATTCCTAACTTTTAATATTTAATTTATTTATTTAATTTTTGATTTATTATTGTTTTATGAGAGAGAATAACATTCCCCCTTTCAATGATAAATCCAAAATAAGAATAAGGAACCATCTTCCAAGTTCTCATGTTGATCCTCAAAAACATTCCCCGAAAAACTCATTAAAGTTGGAGCTGAAAACCGCAATTCAAGAGACCAATTTTCAAAAGTATCCATTTTTCCTTTGCGTGAAACAAGCATCCTTTGTCCACCGACAAAATTTGTTGAATGCCCACTAGTTGAAGATGTCAAAAGCAACTCATTGTTGCTTTTATTATGTTGAAAAAATGCTCATTACTGCTGTCGATCGCCCACCGGCGAATTTGTTGAAGCCCACTGCCATTGGAAGATGCGCACCGGCCATGGAGCCCGCCCATCGGTCGCTTTTGCCGGTTTTGTCAGATTTTTAGTCCGACAACCACCGTCAATTTCATTAACATTCTCCCCCATTTTCTAGCCGAAAGGAGAGACACCGGAAAGTATTCCCGAACTCCCCTTCGGTGTGTAGGAGTGTTTCACCGGTGTACTCCCCCATTAAACTCATGAGAGTACCATCTTCTTTTCATCGTTTGCTGCACTATGTGTGATTGTATTCGCCTTGTAGAACCGAGACAATATTTTGACTATGGATGACCATTCCCAAGGATCGATCCATTCATAATGTATCTTTAATATGGTCGATTGTTGGTGGTTGTGACATTTCTCTCGAATAATGATTGGGCTTGCCACAATGGCAACAAGGATGGAAATCAAAACACTGATCTTCCATATGACCGGTTCTTTGACAATGAGAACATGTTGGTTTGACAAAAACTTTAGGTTGCATGCATTTATGTTTTCCCGCAACTTTCTTAGAACTTGGCCGAGGTGATTTGTTCAAGAAATCCTCCACCGATGAACTTAATCGTTTGGAATAATCTCGAGATATGCAAGTTGGCATCATCTTTGACATATCCTAAGCCTTGTCAATTTCTCATATTTGGATTTCTTCCCATGGCTTGATGATGGGCTGAAGAAAGTTGAATTGGAACAACTTCGACACTTGAAGTTGTTCGATGAATGACTTATCATCCTGGATGGTTCAAAGACTTGGAAGCATCACTTTTCTCTGCAACTCATTTCTTTGTAGTTGTGACTCTAGTTGAGAAAACTCAATAGTTTCATTTGTATGTTGTAGATGCCATGAAATATCAACAAGAGTTTCTTTGTTGATTTGCAAATCTATGTCCGCATCACTCGAGAGTGATCAAATTGTGAAGAATTTTTAACAACTAGATGTGTGGCAGCTATCCGAACTCGCTCTCTTGAATCTGTGCTCTCTTATCGTATATCTCAAGATTTGAACTATTTCACTTGATTTTTTTACTTGAATGACATGCTCGCTTGCTATGTGGCTTGAATGGTATTCTCTTCTTGATTTGTTGCTTATTGAACGCGTTTGGAACCCTTGCTAGAGTTGTAGAACTTCTTGCTTGAACTCTTGAATTCATGTCGCTTGATGACGATTTCTTTTCTTGAACGCTCACTGATTTGCTTGATTACTTCACGATCACTTGAATGAATACTCATGCTCGCCGGATGTAGATTTCAACTTGCTTGATTGGTGTTAGGAGTTGAACTTGTTTGGTTTCTTTGATGGTTGTCGCAATGAAATTCACGCCGGCTCACTTGATGGTTTGAAATTTGTAATAACTGATGGAAATTGTTTTAATGAATACTCACGCTCGGCCATAGGATATGAACTTTTTTGCTTGTTTTATTTATTAAAACTCATGCATTCACTTGATTCTCGCTTAAAGAAAGGGTAAAACACCGTAAAAAATGCACCCAAAAATGCTTAATGATTTTGATGACTCACTACGTTGAATTCAATATGATTTAATTAGACTTAATTCAAAAAATTGGTGTCGGTTTCAACCGAGAATGAACCCTACAATTCAATGCAATTTGATTTTGATTACAAGTTCAATAATGTTGATTTAGACTTTTCTAAACACATTAACTTGATTGTATTGAGGAATTTTTCTTGTTGAGGTAGAATACCGATGTTGACAACTTTGATTATTTGTTGTAGTGGTGCAAATGCATGTGTTGAAGTTTAATTATCCTTCCTTGCGCCTACTGAGCGTGAAAAAGTTGTGCTTGCTTGCATTGAAATTTATGTGTGTGTTAAACGAGATCATTTATGTGTCACAACTAGACACAAATCATAAGCAATATCATGAAGCCATAAAGACATGCACCATCAAAAACATACACATGGTGTACCTAAGATCCCCTTATTCAATTTCTTTGTGATCTAGACACAAGTACCAAAAATATGTCTTTATTAATTACCGGAGGTCATCATCTTTCAAAGATTCAAGCATTGATAATGCCAAGTCGGCAACCCTTTGAAACAACTCGCCTTTAAAATATGAATATTCACGATCGAATCTCTCAAAAATAAATATAACAATGAATTTATCATTTAAAATATCCGCTTATCACTCTAAATTTTCAAAAATATGTGAAATCCCTATCACCTAGCACAAAATCACTTATTGCTCCAAAATTACATAATTTCACTTTATTTCTCCAAGTTACAATTTATTACAATCTTCACCCTTATGAAAAAATAAAAATCTTCTTCTATCCAATGCATTTGTCTTCCAAAGACTACCATGGTTTATAAGTGAAGATACCCCAATAACCAAATTAAAAATTACCTCGGCACCCATTTCCTTTTTCTTTGCTTAAAATTTTTGGGCACTTATTTTTGTATTCATTTCATAAAATCACCTCCAATCCCAAAAACATAATTCCATGAAAAAATCATGCATAATAGAAAAAACATGAACACTCTTTCCACTCATTATCTCTCCTCCCACTTATTACTCCAAAAGATTTATAAAAAAAATCACTCAAATAATCCTCTTACACCTTATCATTCCATTACAAAAGCTTCATACCACTATTATCCCTCCATAAATACTTTCTAATCTTCCATTTTTTCTTTTCTTTTCTTTTTTTTTAAAAGTTTTATAAAGTCACCTTAAAAGTGATTTGTTGTTTGAAAGGTTAACTCACACTAAAAAAATATTCCTCATCTCACAACAAAAACAAAAAAATATTCCTTATCTCTCCAACAAATTCAAACTTCCTTCTTCAATTAAAACTATCAAAATATTTCCATCATCAACGCACCTTTCACACAAATATTGGAGGATCTAGTGATATCAAAAAAGATTTTTTAAAGCTTACCGAGCGCATAATTACAACAAATTCTTTCACTTTGATGAGCTTTAGCTTTCATACTAAACACTTATCGTGTTCCACACCGACCACTTTTCTACAAAGCTTCGATCTACAATTTTCGATTTGTCGACACTCGTTCGAGAGCATATCATAGAAAATGTTTGCCAAAATCCATTCTCTTTGAAGATGATGATGATGAACCACAACATGCTTGGGATGATCTCATACCAAATATGATTCTAATATAATGTTAAAGTTCGTGGACCTTTCCGATTTGTCAAAGAAAGTAACAAAGGACAAAGAAATACTTTCTTGCTGAAGAAGGAAGATAAATTTTCTACTTTGAATTTAATAGCACTATGAATTCTTCCCAAATGGCAAATGTATAAATCTCGCAAAAAAATTCATCATTGTCATAGTTAACTGACCGATCGGTGTAACTTGGCGAATGGCGGATACCGACATCTTGGAAAAATATGCGCAACTTGTTGTAGCCGAATGGCTCGGCAGGTGGCCGTGTATGAAATGTTGTGAGCATTCAAATATAGATTTGAAGGGGAGTCTCGGCATGAGATCTAGTCTCAGAATTCATGGACTCTGTGGCAGCTCCAAAATCATCGACACAAGGATTGTCTCAAAGATATTCTAGAAAGAGCACGTAGATCGTATGATGTTGCATTGGAATTCCACCATTCATTCCTCAGGCAGCTCGATTCAGCCTGCTCCACGCACATATTCCTCCATGGTTTAATTGAAACATTCATGCAAGGGTTCCGACAACAATTCCTCCTTAATTTACACAACTTCATGCATCTCATTCATGATGGATGGATAATGAATTCAATTGATTCAATGTTGTCCTCTCATGGTCTACGCCTCTCAATAGATCTTAACATTGATTTGCGTTCTCCAATGGCTCTAAAGTGATTATTTTCTCAACTTCACATATCATTACAATGAGTATATCCACACCCGCAATTTCAATGTCCAACACCAAGACACTCCAGCGTACACTAGCACACTTTGCTTGAACCCGCTCGACCCACGAGTTTTCTAATCAAGCCGCCGACTTATTTGAATGCAATAGATCATCTCCTCCATATTCGTCATTTCTCATTTGATGGATTATGAATGAAAATATTAATTTAAATTAGTTCCATTGAGGAACATGACTCGTCCCCGCAATGGCTTCTCCAATCCCTCAATTCCTTGGCTTAGCCGTAAAAAATAAAGACAAATCATGATGAAAACACTACAAAATTTGTGCTTCTTGCACCTCAATTCCTTGGCTTACTGTAAAAATAAAGACAAATCATGATGAAAACACTAAAAACTTTGTGCAAGACTCTAAATATGCACTTAACACAAGTTTTTTTGCTCACCACAAAGACTCCCTCTCGGATAGATTGGACTCACCAAAAATGTTCTGATCAAACATCGTAAATCCACACCACTCGCCTACGATCTACTAATGCACCATGCTCCATGCCTTCGTGTTTGCATTATTCAAAAGTCCTCATCACCGCGATAGGCGTTGATCTCCAATCACACTTTTGATGCGTACGTACTTCCACCAATAGGCCGTCACCGATCCACGATAATGCACAAGTGTTGTAGTCAATGGAAGGGAGTGTTTCGATGACCATAGGTATCATTAAAAGGATGCAAGCATGGTCGATGTTCTTCCACCACATGCTCTCTATCATCGTATTACCCTAAGAAACAACACCACACATGATTCCTATGACCAACGCTCACGATGGATCGAGCAATGCTACCTCACGCTTCTAGCACACACCTCCTACCCACCTGTACCCAACGTTCTTCATTCACAATTGATCGAATGGTGTTCCACGCTCTAGCACGTGGTATCCTCACCACGTCAAAGCTTAGTACATATGCAATAGTGTCTCTCTTCGACAATCATACAAGTCACATGCAACACAACTTGATTTCACTCAAGCTAGCTCGACCGCTTCAAATTACTCTCCAACACACCCATAGACCCTGTCAGTTGGGTGCGAAACTCAATCCTCTCTCCAAATCAATCCACGATCGTCTCTCACAATAGGATGTCAAGAAAAAACAACAACGATCGTGCTTTTTATTAAAAAACACACCGCAATATTAGCCTTCACACCGATAGCAATCACTCACATTACATTCTTCACATGGTCCATAGCTCACAATACCACATATTTAAAAAAAACAGACACCATTAACATACATAAAAAACACATAATAAAACAAGTAGACAAAATATTGGTGGAAAAGGCTTCAACCTCACTACTTCCTCACATATTTTCATTAATAAAAGAATGTAGTGTTACAATTAAATGTATGAGGAGACTGTGTCTCAAGATAGTGCGTGCTATCTTGGACACCTTGGTTGAGATAATTTCTCAACCAAATACACACAAATATAGGAGCTACCAAAACTAACTCCTACCTTAGAGGAACAACCCAATCGAAAGAGTTAGGCATAAATTCCTAGCTTTTAATATTTAATTTATTAATTAATTTTTGGATTTATTATTGTTTTATGAGAGAGCCTAACAATATATCTTATAACAATATTCATATGAATTAAATTTTTATTAGTGCATTTGAGAACTCACAATGGAGAACACAATAGAGTAAATTAAAAACATATTTTATGATTATATATATATATATATATACATAATATTTATGATACAAAATGGGACACTATTATATCCATATTTTTCACTCGAATCAAATAAGCCATCGCTAGAGCTACTTCCATGACTTTAGTTATTTTCAGAAATGTTTTGTTCATGGTGTTGATTATTTTCTTCTTCACATTCCATCTACAAACATAAAAATAAATTGAAACTAGTGTATATACATTGGTGAGAATAAAGAAAATTGAAATATTAAATAATGTACATCAATGTAAATCGAAAAGAAAATACGCCATACCATAGCAACACTGACTCATAAACTATATTAATATCTTTTCAAAACCATGTACCATGCCATCTTTCAAAAATTTCATCTATCACGTAATTCCATACTTTGTTTCACGCAAGTTTTATACCCCATAACAAATCATATATTTAATATAAAAGATGTTTTTTTTCTATTAATTATATGAGCTAAGTAAAACAATATCGATAGGTGCTTAAGTAAATTCCACACCACTTCGATATGCCAACATATACTCACAACCCATATTTAACCCAATTTCGATCAATTCGTCCATGGTTCTTTCTCTTTGTATGTTAGCACCCGTTTGAAGACATTCAATGATGATTTTTGTAAAACAACTTAAAAAATACAAAAATGAAATCTAGTTAAGTTGTTATAAGGAAGTAACAATTACTCACAAACTTAGAGATCAACCCTTTTCTTCCTTGTCATTCTGTTTATGTGCTAAATGGGTTCCATTTCTTTTCTTTTCTACAATAAAATTCTTGAAATTAATATTTAATGTTAAATTGTTTATTTATTGTACCTAATGATTGAAAAATTCAATGATTATATATTACATTTGAAGCACGTTTTTGTTGACATGGCTCCTCTCGCGATGGAATTTTTTCCATTTTGACCATCTCCTTGTAAACCTTTTGGACATTCCTACCGGCATATTTCTAATATAAACTCGTTCATCTTTTTGAAATTTTCATAATATTCCCGAAAATGAAACATGACAATAAAATATTTAATTTTTATATTGATATATTAAAATTAAATATAAAAAAAGTTATATTTATAAATAATTCTGTAGACAAACACTTAAAGGAATATTACTTTTTCATTCATTCTTTTTTTGTTGTTGTACATTTTCTTGCTTATTAAGAGTCCGACATGTCTCATCGACCAATTCTCTAGAAACTCTTCCCGTAGTTTAGATAAAATTTGGCTCTTGGAATCATGCGATTGATTTTTGTATTATAAGTGGAAAGAACGCCTATACATTCATTCCATTATATCCCCAAACTTTTGTAAAAGCTTTCCCTTCGTTAACTTCCAACACCACCCGCATGAGCTAAGGAGCAATTCATTTTCATTTCGCATGTTCTATTTTTTTTCATTTCTTAGAACAACATTCCTTTTATCAGTTGTTGGTCCCCGTAGAACACAAACGTATGTGAATTACAGACTCGTTTGACACATGTCATCTAATAATTTGGCATTTTATTAATGATAATTATAAAAAGAAACTCATATTGATCGATAGTATTTTTTTTCATTCACTTCGATTCATCCTTTTGCAATTTTTCCATTAATATTTTACGCTCTTCCGGTCCTAGACTTGTAAATAATCATATCGATCTTCTTCATTTTGTGGCTATGCATGATACATAGTAAACAATACATATTATTTAAACTTACATATAGTTCAAAAAATAATAATTTTTTATAAATAGAATTTACAAAGAATCCTGCTCTTTTTTCTTTTTCTTCGATGTGTTATCGGTATTTTTTTATTTGATCTCTTGTCATTCATTTATTTATCAATCCGAAACCCGTGCCATATCATTAATTAACATATTTATAAATAAATTCTCAACTTTTTAGGCACAAAATAAATCTCAAGACAAAGGTGCGCCTTCATGAGGTATGCACCACGACCGGTGCGTGGTGGTATTAAAAATGCATCGCAAAACAATATAATATACCGTATGGTGCATGGGGTATTATAAACACATTGCAAAAATAGTGTAATAGACCGTACAATGCTATCCTCGTAAAATGGAAATCACCGTTGCCCTATTTCGTATATGGTGCACCGATTTAGAAAAATTGTTTTCAATTTTTTTATTACATCGTACTCGCATAGTGCGCTATATAATACAGCGTACACCTGTGATAGGGTACTTGTGGAACATCGATAAAATCAAGAACAAGGTCACAAGTATGATAAATCTCAAGTTCAATTTCATTATTGTAATAAGTATGGTCATTATGAAAATTCTTTAGAAAGAAGAAATATGACATGGGTAGAAAACCAAGTGCAAATTTCATAAAGGAAAATCGTAACCATGATAAGATGTTTTTTAGCTTCAGTACGTAGCACAAGAAAATGGCGAGATGTATGCTTCTTAGATTCAAGGTGTAGCAACCACATGAATAGAAACATATAAATGTTTTCCAATCTAGATTAAAGTGTGAAACCCGAAGCGACATTGGAGAATGATAGCAAGGTCTCAAGTCATGGGAAAAGTAAGAGGAGAGACATTATAACAAATAAGGGAGAGAAGAATGTCATGTAAAATGCTTACTTTGTCCCTTGTTTGAAACATAACCTCATAAGCATTGAAAACTTTATAAAATAGCTACAATTATTTTTCAAGAATGATATAAAAAATAATATCGATAAGCCTACAAGTAGACAACCGATTGCAAAATTTCACATGAAAAAACAATAGAATGTTTCCTCTCAATCTTAGATCAAACATTTGGATGTACATGTACCAAGCACAACTATCAATGAATTCACAAAAATATGAAAGAAATGTTGATGTTGTCCCAAAAGAAAACTTAAAGCATAAATTAAAGATGAAAATTGCTATGGCATTTGATATTTGGTCATGTAAACTTTTTGGAGACTTGAATTTGTCAGATAGGAAATGCATGGTGAATAGATTTCCATTCATAGAAAACAAGACAAACCTTATGTGAAGGATGTATTCCCGTCAAAAAATACGAGAATAATTTCAATAGAAAATTTTATAAGGGAAAAATGACCTTGGAGATTGTCCACCGAGATTTATGTGGACCAATGAAAGCACCATCAAATGGTGAAAGCCATTATATTTTGACCTTCATGTATGACTACACAAGGAATACATGGGTCTAATTCATAAAACAAAAAAGTGAAGTGTTTGATTGCTTTCACCACTACAAAGTTCTCGTGAGAAGCAAATTGGACACTACATCAAAGTGTTGAGGACTACCGTAGGTGGAGAATATATCTCAAGTGACTTCATAAATTTCTATAAGGAACATGGAATTCATAAGTTATTTACAACATGCATACACCGAGCAGGCTTCAGAGGAAGAATAGGACCATCATGGAAATGGCAAGAGTATGTTGAAGGAAAATAAATTTCCAAATGATTATTGGGTTGAATTTTTTCGCTTGTGCAACAGTATATTATTAATAGGTGTCCAACCAAAAGTGTTATGAATATCATTCTTCGAAGAGGCATGGAGTGCAGAGAGCAATATGTCACTCACATGAGAGTGTTTGGGGTGTGTGGAATATGCACATGTCCTAGATGTGTTGAGGAAGAAGTTGACAACAAGGGGGGAAAATGTATATTTTTTGGATATAGTGATGAATCCAAGGAAAACAAGCTTCCTATAATCTATGAACCAAGAATGTAATAATCAAGAGAGATGTTGAGTTCATTGAAGAGGAAGCATGGGATGGAAGTTTAGGATAAGAAAATCAATGTGAAGACATGTGTAATATACCTACTTACACTAAATGCTTTTTATTTATTTATTTATTTATTTATTTATATTTCTTCAATATTCAAGTATTCATGGTTTTCATTTAAAAATTTATTTCAGGCTTTTTCCTTCTTAATACTAGTAATCCATGTCTCATATTGCTTATCATATAAATATATATGATAATGATTTTTATTCTATTGGTAATTTCATTTAATTTAAATTAATTATAAAAGTTCCACTTCTGATTTATATCCTTTTCTGCACACATATATCCAATGAAATTCATTAATTGATAAACTATATACTATCTAACTTCTAATTAACCTTTATGATGTTATATATAAAGCCTATTAAATTTATATACTTTCCTTTATATTTTTCTTTGCATAGACTTTGGCATACCTTACTATAGTGTTAGTATATATGACTTTATCATTCCCTTATCAAGGTGATATTGAGTACATCTCAAGTACTGTATTTTATATTGCTTGATGGTTTCGTATTACATAAGTTGAGATGTATATGTCAATTAAATCGCCTTTATCATATGAATGTCAATTTGCAAGATACTTCAATTTTATTTATGTATTTGCTCGTATCCCCAAGCTTCCGAATTAAGATGTATTTTATAGTATTATTTTCTTAATGGCTCTAATGCATATTAAATTTCTCATGGCACTTGTACGTTTGGCTTTTATTGAATTCCTACCGTAGTCAAATCGCCGAGATCATTGTCGATCCATGTGAGAGTCTACCGATTTAGGCCACTTGTATGGCTAGATTTTATTAGGGTTCTCGCCTGAGATTACTATAAGGGTTGAATAGTAAACCCTCTTGTTTGTTTCTCTATTCGGTATCAGCTCCTATAGTCATTATTTGTTTGTTATTTCTCCGGGTATCTTTGCTTGGATCTCCGAGATTTAATGGTGCAATATCGCCTACTTTGTAGCAGACCGTCATGGCAAATACATAGAGGTAACTTAAGTTTTCCAATGTTTTGGTCTTAATGGTATGGAAATGTAGTATGTATCCTGTCGCTATTATTTTATTTTCATATTATCACGGTTATAAATTTACCATGATCTTTCTTCTCTCATTATAAAAATCTCGTAGCGAAAGTTTGGAATGGGCTTTATATCCCCGGTATTCGTTCGTGAGGGTTTTTATCTATCAATTGCTCTCAAATTTATCGATATTGCTTAAATTGTTATATCGTTATATAGTTTTATAATTTTTTTTATTAGCTATTCCGTATACGATCATCGATTCATTTCATATTTTTTAATTTCTCGTTTTTTCGTAACGAATTGAATGATACCGATTATCGTTTCATCTCGATTTATCGTAAATATGGGTATGCGACTTTCACTATGAGGCGATGGTTTTCGTCCTCCTTTAGTCTTCAATTCCAATCGGTTTCGCAATAGCGAAGAAATTTAATAATGAACTCTATCGTAGATCGGGAATACCTTCTTCCCTTTTTTATCTAGGTAAGATTTTTTATGTGTATAGAGAATTCACCTTTCATAAATTTCTATAGTTAAATATGTTTCAGTTTATATCGCCACAATCTTATAATCTATTTCGGTTTTTATTTGTTTCTTAACCTAGATTGATACTTTCGAAGTCGTTCATTGACCAGGTAATAATTTATTTTTTATTTTTTATATACTCGGAATCATTCAAATTCTCTAGATATGATTTCCTTTCTTCTCTTTTCTGTTTATTTTTTTAGCCGATACAATTTTCATATCTTCATTTACAAGCCACTAATATCTCTGGGCCTCATGATGTTATTCATTTATTGTGTAATTATTTGTTAACGCTGCTTGAGTACATCCCAAGCGCCTTTGCCTTTTTTCGTTAAAGAATTTGTAATACATTTCTCTCTAATACAGTCGATACTCACGAGAGCTTCAACATATTAACACGTTGCCTCCGCAATGATTTATTTAACATTTGATTTATATCATACCATGTATAATATCATTTAATCCAAGGAGATTCATACCATTGTCTCTATACTTTTCGCTTTCTTATTTACACAAGATTTTATATACCTTGACTTGGGTTTAATTTGCCCATAGCAAGACGATATAAACTTTCTCCATACTATTATTTTAATAACCGATAACTTTTCATATACTTTGACTTCCGCTTTGATCTTCTATATGAGTAATTATGGTCTAACGATCTACTGGTCTTCCTATCCTAGTTAAAATCCCGTATACATATGGTATTTTGTTTTCTATGTACCGTCAACTATACAAGTTTATTTTGACTCCGTTATTTTATTTCCGTTAATTCCACATAGCATTTAGGTCAAGAAAAATTCTTTCATTTACTACAAGATTTCGAAAATATTCAGAAATTAAATATATTTCAATGTAATATTGTGGGAACTCTCTCATGTTTAGTAATTAGAATCACTAGTACAGACTAATTTCCGTAACATGTTGTCTTTTTAAACATATGGTCTTAAATATTACAAGTAACCATTTTATACAATACTTTTATTCTCAAATGTTAATAGAATACACTAGTGTAATAGTATTTTAATTTACCGTAATACATCATCGCATACACTAGTTTCCTTTGTCTATTAATATAATGTCTTTCAATTTGAATTTTTATACTCTCGTAAACTAGTTTAATTCATTTCAGAGTCCTCCTTGTTCATGACACAAAGATTGTCCTCATCTCTTTGTGGTCAAAGTTATATATTTTCTTCGAAATTTAAATTTTAATACTTCTATTTATTTTAATTAACTAGTAAATCGCTAGATTTATACCAGATTATTTTTCTCATACAAATATAATTATTCAAATAAAGTGTTATCTCTTTCCAAAATAAACTCTCTCTTTGTTTAAATAATTCTCTACTCATAGTAACCGCCTACATTTTTAAATTTATAAACCTCTACTATATAAATAGAATTATTCATGTAGAATTTAATAATTTCTATTCAATTAAATTAATAATTTTAGCAGATAAATTCTATAAGCTCTAAATATATTAATCATATCAAAAAATTATGTTATATGGGAATAAATTTATCTCCCGCATTTAAACCATTGTAAGGTTTAAAGATTTTGGTAGATATTTTCCCATATGTTTATTCCTACAACTATACAAAAATTTGAAGACTAATTCTTCTCGATACTTCGTTAAATGTGTATGGAATATAATCATCCACAACATGCAACATATAATACTTTCAAATTCAATACAACATAAAATTCTACCTACACTTTATAACAAAAATGTTAATGAATTGTGCATACCACTTAATTATATGACCAATCCATCCAAACTTAGAATTCATCTATCTCCATAATTCACCCCCCGAGTCGAGATCCCTCCAAGAATAGACCAACCCTCAATCTATTATGGATAAATACTTAAGCTATGCTCTCCCAAATCCCCCGTTTCCAATTCTTCATCCATAATTTCAGATGCTTTTATTCTTGTTTGCTAGGCTTTCCTTATTTAGGGACTTCTAAAGTCGCTTCTCGTTTTTCCAGCCTTTTTACCTCTTCCTAACTACTTTCCTCTATTGGGGAATTTAGACTTTTCCTCAAAAAATCTAAATTAGAAATAATTTTCAAGGTTTTTTGAAAGAATTTGGGGAAAGTCTTAACTCTTTCCATAACCTCATGGATTAGGCAATTGAACTCAATTTCTTATTTGGTCATAATGCACACAACATCTTATTTATTTTTCATTAATAAATAAAATCAATCAATCCACACAATAATTTATCCATTGGGGTCCACCGCCCTTTGAGTTATGTTCAAATGTCTAACTTGAAAAGAATAAAAAGCTAGGGGTGTTACATATTCCCCCCTCCGAAAAATAACACCAGTCCTTGGTGTTACCAACAAATACTAGAGTTTATTTTGAAAATAAAAATGGATATTTTTCCATCATCTCAACTTCTCTTTCCCACGTACCTTTCAAAGCAAAGAAAGTGCTTCCACCGCACCTTTACTCCGGCTACCGTTTGATTTCAATTCAATTTCTTCCCGCTCCAATATTTGAAGCGGCTCGGGAAGGAACTCCCCTTGGTTCCACCCGTATCACATTCCAATCAAAAATATGAGAAGCATCATGTACATATATTTTGAATAACGAAACACGATGAAAATGCCACCGTTGCACATGGGAGCAGGCGCGCTTTATAAGCCATTGGTCCCACCTCTTTCAACACCTCAAAAGGCCCACAAAAGATCTAGAGCCAATTTTGCACAGCCTTCCAAACATAAAGAGTGCTCTTTTTGGGGTTTAATACGTAGATACACATGATCACCCACTTTGAACTCTCGCGTGTCTCTCTTCTTATCATCATAGCTTTTCTTCACATCTTCAGGATGTCTTCGATGTTTCTTTCTATTTGTTTGACAATTATTTCCATTTCTTGTAGAGTATCTTGCCTGTGTACCAAACTATCTTCAGGTTGGCTTCCGCCTAAAGGAGTACGACATTTTCTTCCATAGAGTGCTTCAAATTGACTCATTTTGATGGAGGATTGGTAGCTATTATTATAAGAAAATTCGAATAAATGTAAGTAGTCTTCCCCATTGAGTTGGCCTATTCATCACATACATTCTAAGCATATCCTCCAGAATTTGATTTTTTCTCTCTATTTGACCATCCGTCCGAGGGTGATAAGTAGTGCTAAAATTCAATTTAGTGCCCATGCCTCAAAACGTGACCTTTCCGTATGGGCTCGCTATGAACTTAGCGTCTCTATCCGAACTAATCATCTTTGGGACCTATGGTGACTATTTTTATTTTTTTAGGAACACATTTGCTACTTGGGTTGTCCCAAAAGTAGATTTTACAGTATGAAATGTGCACTTTGTTAAGGTATCTACCACTACCATCACCGAGTCATGCTTGTACTTTTTCTCGGGTAAATCTTGCTATAAAAATCATAAACAAAGTGACCCATTTCCATTCCGCAATTGGTAAGGGGTTTAAATACCACCGGATGCCGATGTTCAAATTTGACTAGTTGACACTCCATGCATCTAGCTAAGTAATGGCTACGTCTTTTTTCATTCTTGGCCGAAACAATTTCTTTTTCAAGGTCGGTAGTTATCGATATCCAGGATGTCCCGAATATGGATGTTTATGATATTCATCTACGATTTATTTTTTTAAAGAATCCACATTGGGGATTTACAATCTATTTGTATAGCGTACTCCTTTCTCGTTTTTGGGTGTATTCACCATTTCCTTTTTCAAAGATTTTCACTTGTAGATTCTCATAGTTGGGATCTTGATCCTCACTCCTTTAACTAATCTTTCTAAGTCAAAACTAACACTACTCCAATGTTGTTTATGGTGATTTGACAAGAATTTCTACTTAGAGCATCAAGAATTTTGTTTTCTTTCCCTTGATATGTTTTATCTCCATATAAAATTCACTCGTAAAAGATAGCCATTTGGCTTGTCAAGCATCTTGCAACTGCTTGAGAAAAGAAATACTTGAGACTCGATATGATCCGTCATCAATGTAAATTTTTTTCCAGGAAAATTGTGTCGCCACATCTTCAAGGCATGAATTATGTTAAAGAAATTCCAAATCATGTACACTTCAATTGCTCATGTTTTTTAAGTTTTCTAGATTCACATGCAATGACAAGACTTTCTCATAGCATAAACCTCCCAACCCCTCTCTACATGCATCCTGTATACACGACAAACTCTTTAATGATCCGCAATCTTTAGTATAGGTGTTGTGGTAAATTTTAATTTTGCTAGCTTGTTCAAAGCTATGTTGGCATGTTTCGGTCCACTCAAATTTGGTGCCTTTTCTCTATAGTGAAGTTATGGACATGATATTGCAAAAAATATTTCCACAAACCTTTGATAATAACTCCGTAATCCCCTATAAATGACCTTACTCGTCATACACTGCCGTAGGCACAGGCTATACCTCTTATGGCTTTTATCTTTTCAGATCAACAACCAATCCTTGTTCGTAAATGATATGGTTTCCGATATTGAATTTTATCCTTATAAAATTCACATTTGCTAAACTTGGCATATGAATCGATTCTCCTAATAGTCTATAACACAATTCTGTTGTTCTTTATGTCTCCGCTCACTCTTTGAATAAAATAGAATATCATCTATGAACACTAGTACGAATTTATCTATACTTGTTCAAAACAATGTTCATTAAGCACATAAAAGTGGCAGGGGAATTTGTCAAACCAAAAAGGTAAGATTCTACAAATTCATAGTGACCATACCTAGTTCGAAAAGTTGTTTTACCGATATCTTCCTCCTTTAATTCTCGAGTTGATGATAAATCTGCTCAAGTCAATCGTAGAGAATACCGGCTCCTCTCACCCGATCAAAAAGGTCATCTATTCTAGGCAATGGATACCTATTTTTATTGTCAACTTATTCCGCCGACGTAGTCAATGCACATTCTCGAAGGTTCCATCCTTCTTTTCACAAATACCCGCGTTGCTCCCCAAGGGGGATACACTCCTATTCGATGTAATCTTTATCCAAATAATTCTTGTAATTGCATTTTTAACTCCATGAGTCTGCTCATCCTAAGGGGTTCTAGAAACCGGTGTTGCTTCTGCACCAAATTACTTGAAAAATCAATCTCTTTTTGCGTATGAGGAATCATCCGGAAAACTTCCCCACCCTCTTACCACCGGTAAAGTGTCTAACAGGTTTTTCTTCAGTTATTGTTCTAATTTTTTCCAACATGTATATCATATACTTGATATCCTTTTCAGTTGTTCTTTTTACTTGCTGGAGTGATTTTCCTTATAGAAATAGGTTTTGGTTTCCCTTTTAGTATCAATGGTTTTACTTCATCATCTATGTAGTGCGCAGTTTTGTCCCAACAATTTAGCATGGTATTTTTTTCTTTTCTAGCCAATCTATTCCTATCAATAAATCATAAGAACCTAATGGAAAAATGCTTAAATCAACTTCGTTTGATATTCGTTCAATTTAATAGCTGTTTTAGGTGGCTTATGATTTACTTTGCGTTAAGTTCCAAAAAGAGGCTAATTGTACCAACCAAGGTCGTTGAAACTTTTCTATTTTTGAGTTTACATTTTTCTACAACTTGTGGACTAACATAACTCAAAGAAGCACTTGGATAAATTCACATAGCAACAGATTGATCGTAGATTTTACCTTCCACTCCAACCATAGTAGATCGAAGGTTCGTTTTTGTTGGTTCTCCAAGGCCGCACCGATAAGTGATATCCTTTACTATGTCATTCGTTGTGGTAACTTTTCTATCTCTCAAAGACCATTTGAATATTCCCGTGTGGGTCACTCCCCATCGTATGAGGTTCTTCGCAACCCCAACATTTCAAAGGCTCCCCGCATTTTAATTGTTCCTTCTTTCTTACTATCCCCGTCTGCTTGCTTGAACCAAATCAGATTGAGCAATACTTGACTTTCCTTTGGTTTGTTAAATTTCTTCCTACTGGAGATCCCTACCAAAGTTCTTCAAATAAGCTGTTTTTGTTTCTTTCCTTGAATTCAATTCTTGTTTATCCAACTTTCCCCTTGTTCATTCTTTCCTTTAAACTCTTGGTAGCATAATCTAGCTTTCCTCACCACTTCGTCCACAGTGTTTGGATTATCAAACTCTATTTTCTCCTTGTACACAATAGGCCAGCTTCCAAAAAATCCTTTGCACTTTGCTTTTCTCTTCACGAATATAAGGAACATACCTTACCGCATTTGTAAACTTGGTGACAACCTCATCTATGGTGAGCTCTCCCAATATGAGTTCATGAAACTCCTTTCGGATTACCATAATAGCATTCGTCAAATAACGATTTTTAAACTTGACTGGAAATCTTCCCAAGCCACCTGTTTTCATCAATGGCATGAACCATTTTTGTCTCCTCCCCACCACAAGGTAGCCTTACCTTGAAACCGAGATACAGCTTACCTTGGCCTCGCATTGCTTTCATATTCAGAGACTCGAAAATACTTTAATCATGTTCAACAGTACTCATGCCCTCGCATCTTCCTCTCCTTCTCTTCATCACAGAGGGGAAAGAATTTTTTCTAATTCACCTCCGTAATTCCTTCTTCGTTTAGACCGATGTCTAGTAGTGTCATCTTCCTTAGAATCATCTCGAGAACCTCATTTCTTCTCCTCCTTTCGAACCTTCACCTTCTTGGCCGATCCGCGAAGTCAATTCTCTTATCGCTTTATCTCGCTCCCCACCGGCTAAGAATAGCCCGTCATTCTCGTTTCTTAGCTCGGCTATCCTATTGCAACCTATGCAACATAGCCACAAAGGAGAATTGGGATTCGGTGTATGTATTCTACCAAACTCGTATCGACATAGAGTTCATCTTCTTCTGCTAAATGTATTGTCTTTTCTCAGCTTTAGTACCTTTTACACTAAAAGAGAACAGCTGACTAAAGAATATCAAAAAAATTAATAATAATAATTTCATAACAAGTGACCAAAGGAAAATGTACTCCAAATTTTTTCCAACCTTTGCTCGATACCTATCTGTATACCTTACTTACAATAATTTTATTTTATTTTATTTTATTTTTATTTTTATTTATTTATTTATTTATTTTTATTTATTTTTTTTATTTTTTATTTATTTATTTATTTTTTTAATTTATTTTTTAATTTTATTTTAATTTTAATTTGGATTTAATTTTAATTTTATTTTAATAATTTTTAATTTTTAATTTATTTTTGTTTTTAATAATTTTTTTTAATTTTTAATTTTTATTTATTTATTTATTTATTTATTTTTTTTATATCTGCTAATATTCAAGTATTCATGGTTTTCATTTAACAATTTATTTCTGAAGCTTTTTCCATTCGAATACTAGTAATCGATGTCTCATATTGCTTATCATATAAATATATACGATAATGATTTTTATTTACTGGTAATTTCATTTAATTTAAATTAACTATAAAAAAGTTCCACTTCTATGATTTATATTCTTTGCAATATTATATATCCAATGAAATTCATTAATTGATAAACTATATACTATCTAACTTCTAATTAACCTTTATGATGTTATATATAAATCCTATTAAATTTATATACTTTCCTTTATATCGTTTGCATAGACTTTGCATACCTTACTATATTGTTAGTATATATGACTTTATCGTTCCCTTACTTGGGTGATATTGAGTACACATCCTAAGTACCACTTTCATATTGGTTCGATGGTTTCGTATTACATAAGTCGAAATGTATATGTCAATTAAATCGCCTTTATCATACACTCGCTCATCGTACGTTTGAATTTGATTTATTTGTCAGTCCTCAAGCTCTTCAGATAAGATGTATTTTATAGTATTATTTGCTTACTATTTCCGAATGCATATTAAATTTCTTTGTGGTACTTGTACGTTTGGCTTTTATTGAATTCCTATCGTAGTCAAAATCGCTGTAGGATCATTGTCGATCCATGTGAGAGTCTACCGATTTAGGCCACTTGGATGGCTAGATTTTATTAGGGTTCTCATCTATGATTACTGCAAGGGTTGAACATTAAACCCTCGTTTGCTTCTCTATTCCGTACTCGCTCTTATAGTCATTCTGTTTGTTATTGCTCTGGTATCTTCGCTCAATCTCCGAGATTAATGGTGCAACACGCCACTTCGTAGCACCCCGTGGCAATACACAAAGTAACTTAAGTTTTCCAATGTTTTGGTCTTAATAGTATGGAAATGTAATATGTGTCCGGTCGCTATGATTTTACTTCTTTCATATTATTAGGTTAGACATTTACCATGATCTTTCTTCTCATTATAAAATTCGCAGCGAAAGTCCTAATGGGCTTTATATCCCCGTATCGCCAGAGTGGTTTTTATCTATCAATTGCTCTCAAATTTATCGATATATTGCTAAAATTGTTATATCGTTATATAGTTTTATAATTGTTTTATTTCCTATTCTCAGATACGATCATCGATCTATTTCATATTTTTAATTTATCATTTCTTCGTAATGAATCGATCGTACATCGATTATTGCTTCATCTCGATTTATTGTAAATATGGGTATGCGACTTTCTACTAATATGAGGCGATGGTTTTCTTCCTCGCAGTCTTCGATTCCCAACTAGTTTCGTGATAACTAAGAAATTTAATAATGAACTCTTATCATAGATCGGGAATACCTTCTTCCTTTTATATAGGTACGATTTTTTCTGTATAGAGAATTCGCCTTTCATAAATTCCTTCTATAGTTAAATATGTTTTAGCTTATATTGCCAATATTATAGTCTATTTCATTTTTTATTTGTTTTTTAACCCAAACATTGAAACTTTTGAAGTCGTTCATTGACTACGTAATAATTTATTTTTTTATTTTTATACACCAATCATTTAGTCCTCTAGATATGATTTCGTTCTCTTTCGTAACTCGATACAATTTCCATATCTTTTTGCTTGCGCTTACTAATATCTTTAAATTCTCATGATGTTATTCATTTATAGGTAATTATTTGTTACCTTTCTTCTTTTTGAGTACTTCCGGAGAGCTCTTGCCTTTTTCGTTGAAGAATTTGTAATACATTTCTTCTCGATACAAGTCAAGATTTATGAGAACTTCACTATGTATTAACATGTTGCCTCTCATGATTTATTTAACATTTGATTTATATCACCATCTATAATATCAATGTAATCCAAGGAGATTCGTACCATTGTCTCTATACTTTTTACTTCTTGTTTACACGGACTTTTATATACCTTGACTTGGGTTTAATTTTACCGAGTAAGTAGACGATATAATTTTTTTCCATACTCGTTATTATTTTAATAACCGATAAATTTTCATATACTTTGAATTCCACTTTGATCTTCTCTATATGAGTAATTATATTCAACGCATTCGTTGGTCTTTCCTATCCGAAAGTTAAAATCCTTTATACATATGGTATTTTGTTTTCTATGTACTTTCAACTATAAAAGTTTATTTTGACTCGTTATTTTATTTCGTTAATTCCACATAGTATTCAGCAGAAAAATTATTTTCGTTTACTACAAGATTTCAAAATATCTTAAATTACATATATTTCAATGTAATAAGTGGTATCTCTCTCACGTTCAAATAATTATAATCACTAGTACGTAATTAAATTTCTAGTAACATGTTGTCTTTTTAAACATAGGGTTTTAAATATTACATAACCATTTTCTCGCAATACTTTTATTCTCAAGTGTTAATAGAATACACTAGTGTAATAGTATTTTAATTTACCGAATACACCGCATACACTAGTTTCCTTTGTGTATTAATAGAATGTCTTTCAATTTTAATTTTATACTCGTAAACTAGTTTAATTCATTTCGTAGTCCTCCTCGTTCATGAAAACAAAATATTTATCCTCATCTCTTTCCGTGTTCAAAGTTATATATTTTCCAAATTGAAATTGAGAATACTTCTATTTATTTTAATTTGAACTAGTAACTCGCTAGATTTATACCGCATTATTTTTCCGATACAAATAGAATTATTCAAGAAAGTGTTATCTCTTTCCAAAATAAACATTCCCCTTGTTTAAATAATTTCTCTCGCTCATAGTAACCAAACTTCACATCTTTAAATTTATAAACCTCTACTACAAATAGAATTATTCATCTAGAATTTAATAATTTCCATTCAATTAAATTCATAATTTCTAGTGCAAAAATTTTAATTTTAAATATACAATCATAATTGAAAAATTATGTTATATGGGAATAAAATTTATCTCCATATTTAAACCATTGTAAGGTTTAGAGATTCTCGTAGATATTTTCCCATATATTTTATTCCTACAATTATGTCAGTAATTTTAAAGACTAATTATTCTAATACTTCGTTAAATGTATGGAATATAATCATCCACAACATGCAACATATAATAATTTCAAATTCAATACAACATAAAATTTCTAACTACACTTTATAATGTAAAAATTTTAATGAACTCGTGCATACCACTTTAATTATATGACCAATCCACCCAACCTTAGAATTCGTCTATCTCCGTAATTCACCGAGCCGAGATCCCTCCAGAAATCGCAACCGCAACTGCTATGGAGCATGGCGAAGCTATGCTCTCCCAAATCCTATTTCAAATTTCGCGTCTAGAATTTTAGGATGCTTTTATTCCCGTTTGCCTAGGCTTCCCTTATTTAGGGACTTTTAAAGCCGCTTTCTTCTTTTCGGGCCTTTTTACCTCTTCCCAACTATTTTCCTCATCATTGGGGAATTTAGAATTTTCCTCAAAAATATAAATTAAATAATATATTTCAAGGTTTTTTTAAAGAATTTGGGGATACTCTTAACCTCTTTTCCATAACCTCATGGATTAGACAATTGATCTCAATTTATTATTTGGTCATAATGCACACAATATCTTATTTATTTTTCATTAATAAATAAATCAATTAAATCCAAACAATAATTATCCATTGGGGTCCACTCCCTTTTGGACTTATGTTCAAATGTCTAACTTGAAAAGCATAAAAACTAGGTGTTACAACATGTATGTCACATGAACACAAAGAGGAATTGACCCCAACAAGTAATTACTCACCTATGACTCCTCCACCACACAGCCTGCAGCTACCAACATGTGACAACAACAAAAACAAATAATAGGACAACATTATGCAACTAGGTAAGTGCTTCTCCAAGGACACCAAAAAGACTGAACTCCATCTACTTCACACGCAACACCAAGCCCATCTTCAACAAGCATAAGAAGACAAAAAATTTAGAAATTTAAATAAAATATATGAGCAAGATGAAGTTGATACCGACGCTCGGTATGAATTATTTATTTGCATTATTTTTTCATGTATATGACCCAATACCTGGCCGAGGATGCATTCAAAGAAGAGAAAATGGGTTGCGGAAATGAATGAAGAAATAGGAGCAATAGAAAATAATGACACATGGGAGTTAGTGGACCTTCCACAAGGAAAAATAATTCATTGGAGTGAAGTGTGTCTATAAGACCAAGAGAAACATTAAAGGAAATATTGAAAGGCATAAAACAAGGCTAGTTATGAAAAGATACAAGCATAAGAATTAAAGATATTATGCAAAGGCGTTACGCTAGTCAGAGGATGGAGATAGTGCGTACATTTTTGTCGCATTTTCACGCAACATAAATGGAAGGTGTATCAAATGGACGTCAACTCAATGTTCTTGAATGAGTGTTGGAAAGCGGAAGTTTATGTTGCGAAACCTCCGGATATGAGGTATAAGGAAAAGAAGACAAGGTATGTAGGTTGTGGAAAGATCTTTATGGGTCAAGCAAGACAAGAATGGTATGCGAAGATAGATGTTAACTTGATGGATAATGGGTTCGACAAATGTGATGGTGAACATACCCTCTACATCAAAGAAAGTGATGGTAAACTTCTTATCGTTGTTCGTATTTAGATTATTTTATTTTTACAAGGAGTGATGATTTCAACGCCGATTTCAAAGTAGTCATGAAAAGTGAGTTTAAAATGACCGACTTGGGGTTTAAGATATATTTTGGGCATGTATGAAGCAAAATTAAAAAATGACATTTTTATTTCTCAAAGAAGTATGCGTATATTTTAGAGAGGTTCAATATGTAGAACAAGGTTTATCAGCCTCCAACTATCATGGGGTTGAAGTTGAACAAGGAATATTGCAAAGATCAATGTCAATCCAACATTATACAAAAGCATGGTAGGAAGCCTAATGTATTTCACCACAAATAGGCCTAATATAATGTATGAAGTGAGTTTGGTGTCAAGGTTCATGGAGAAAACCAAAGAGACACATCGTGCGCAAAAATAATTTCAAAGTATGTTAATGGACAAAGGAGTATGGCTCCAGGTACCTGCATTGGGGACAGATTTTAGGGTCAAGTTGGTTACACCTGATAAGGATGTGTTTAGAATTGTTGATGATGTAAAGATCACGTGAGGATATGTTTTTCATTTGGAATGATCCATTTAATGTGGTCAGCAGTTAACTGATAATGTCATTGTCAACAATAGAAGCTAAATATGTCATCGCAACAACAAAAAACATGTCAAGTAAACTTTTGGATGAGAAGGATGTTGTAGGATTTATGTCACGAACAAGATGGAGCAACCATTATTTTCTGTGATAACAATTAAGAAATTTCACTATAAAATAATTATGTCTTTCACAAGAGGACAAAGAACATTGATTCCAAATATCATTTCATAAGAGAATTAGTTAACAATGGTGAGATTATGTTGCAGCATTGCAAGTTAGAAGAACAATTTGCGTACATATTCACAAAGCCATTGGCACTTGATATCTCGTAGATTGTTTGGGAATGGTCAATGGCAGCGCTACGATTAAGGGGGTGTTGGAAAATTATCCCAACCACCACGTTAAATTATTCTCGACATTAACTATACCTCGTTGATTGTTTTGCATGTTGCGCATTGAGTTCACAGAGAAGGAAAAGTTCCGAGAAGTTAGCACATTTTACCCATTCCGCAATAGAGTAAATTAATTAAAATTCAAATATAAATTGAATGCATGGTTAGAAAAATCGCATGGGAAAATATTTAATCCCAAGTGTTGCTTACTTCACTTAAACTCGTAAAGTACAAAAATTCATTTTTTCCGATCCTTTGTATAAAATTATTTCTATAATTAATTAAATGTATTAGATATATATGTTTTGATTTTACATGTAAGTAACAAGTTGAATGTAATGAGAGATGTAAGTTCCGGAAAGATAAGAAGGGAGAATATCGTGGAGAAAATTTTGGTGGGTTATGTGAAAACAGGTTACACGTTATAGGTTTTACCGTGTGTAAATTCCGAAACCCTCAATGTATTTCATAATTTGGGGTTATAATATAAATTTTGGTCGACGCGATATAGTTCGAAATTTTCATGTATCAGTCTTACCCCAACCACTATGTTTCACCGTAAGTAGGGTACTTTTTTGAAACCAAAATAACCCCTAATCAAATCTGTAATCCATAAATCCTCGAGAACATTATCATCCATTGATCGTAAGGTTTAAATTTATCACCATGTCAAATAAAAACAACATGTAGAAGTAAAAAATATGTTGAATGCCCTCAAAGAAACATACCACATACACATAAAAAAAATTCTATCGTATATAATATCAAAATTTGAAATAATGCAATTGCATAATGTACCTCCGATATGGTTAGAATATATTAGTATGTGATGACATCCGTTGTTCACAAGATTATAAATAATGTAACTAATATAATCATAACAGAATTGAGGGTATATAACATAAATGAGAAGATCACCACTATTCCTATATTTCATGGTCATGGTCATCATTAACATATTTCAAAGCTCGTTGATTCTTTCATTCCGGATATTTGCACCGTGTAGGAGGACATTCATTACACTAACAACTTTGAAATTGTGAGAACTACATCACATCATATCAATCCCAAAATAGAGAATAATGAAGAAAAATATAGAAATCACACTGTGATAAGAAAAGGATAATGCAAGGAGAGGTCAAGCTCCGAGTTTATTGACAAGCCAAGGAGAATTACAATGCAAACTGTGGATGAGAACCTTGAAGTAACTGGCGGTGCCAACACAAATGAGCAAAATATATTTTCTCCATTCGCGTACCGTAAAAAGTGTGACGATAAAAATAACATGCTAGAAGAGATATTTATGGAATCTCATCTCACTCCTCGTCCCCGCAAAGGTACACGTAATGAATGGAGAAGATAGTGAGGGGTCGATTTCATCTTTTTTCACACGGGTTTTCTCCCGTAGAAAGGAACTTTCAATGGTGTTGGTTTGTAATGACATGGAGACTAAAAACACATGTGATCAAATTGTGTTTATTCAAGGCCTTCCAAGAAACGAGCCAACTAGAGCAATATAATCATAACCCATGGTAAACCATGCTTTATATATATATATATATATATATATATATATATATAGGGTAAATACATCATGAATATAATGTTTTGATAATTATTTTGTGTAATAGGTAAATATTCCTAAATATTAAGGTATTACCCTATGGAAGACAATACTAAAATAGAAAACTATTGTAATTCAATATAGCATAAGAGGCATTAGTTATGGACATGATACATAATTAGAATACTAATTGATAAATTATGAGTTATATTAAACCATATTTACATAGGAGACTAAATACTTGAGAAGATACTGCATTAAATGTATATAATATATACATCAATAACCAATCCCTGGAGCTGAATCAAGCACTTCGGGAATTTGCCAAGTTTAGTGCCTCGAATCGAGTTCCTCCAGCTTCTTTGGAGAGGATTTTGGGGGACGTTGGGCAAAAATCTTGAGAGGTCATAATCTCTCATTATTGAACCAAATCGATGAAATTTTAGTCAATTTGGGTCTCTTGGACCTTATAAATAGTTCGAATAGGTTTTGTGTCGAATGTAGGTGATATTCATCACATTTTTTCTTCAATTAAGATGAAGGATCCATTAGGGCCATCATGGACAACGCACCGTTGGGTTATATTTCATCGTTTAGTTTGAAAAACGTATTTATGGCTAGATTCACAATTTTCCCGAACCTAATGCGAGAGGTTTTAGAACATTTTGACAACTTCTAGAGCTCGAAAAGCCGAAGGGGAGTTCAAGGAGCCATCGTGGCCATCACAGTGGAAGACATTGTATCGGGTAATATTTCACTCAAGTAAGGTGAATGAAAAGGAATTTTTAGCTACTTCAAATCTTTTGAAGCTAAATTTACTCGTCAACATTGCGTATTAAGGGTTATTTTCTTTTTTTACTTCCATTTTGAGCAAATTAATACAAGAGGGACATGTCATTGGGGTGGCATGTACCGTAGACGTAGCCCAGGAGGGGTGAACTACTCAAAAATAAATTTCGAGTTATGTGTTCGTGAGTTTTATTTACCGTTTGTCGTCGATGTACAATGTTAAATAGTAAAATTATTTAATCAATCCTCACACATAAACTTGAATAACAAAGCCAAAAGGATTTGTTTAACCTTCCATTTAAGGAGAACCATTTGCACACAAAATTATATCTCGTTGATACTTTGCATAGCATAACAAATACAATCCATTTACAGATGACCAATTCTCTACACATAGCAACAAGAATATTTTTTAATCCTCTTAACATGATTTTCAATTTGAATTTTCTCATCTTATGATTCTATTTTTTTTGAGTCATCTCATGAGAAAACATGATCCCCTTCATATCTTTCACACTTGTGAAACCACTCTCCTTGGATTGATATGAAATGTTTAGCATGAGTTAGCCACTCATGCCTTATGATCTACATGTACTTAAAGTATCTAATTACAGTCTCCTCCTTAGCTGCAAAGAGGTTTTCTTGTTCTATAGAAAAATTCCATCCAAATCCATATTTCTCTACAATTATGGACCTATAATATTTCTTTTAAAGCCATTCTTTTTCCACATCTTTTGTTTGGACATGTTTTTATGTCAACAAATCAATCTTAAGGAATAGACAATACAATATAATTAGACAACTAAATTTAATAAGAAAATAAATAGAAGATAAATAAATCTTTCATCAGATAATGGGTGTTGTATAGAAACATTGTTATGTCATTAAAACATTGTGAATTATGTTTAGAAAAAATAAAATGCATAAAAGAAAATGTTACCTGATAGTGATTTAATATCTACACAAAAGCAATACCATACATAGTTGACTCATATGGTCTTTTATATTTTGTAGGTGCCAAATCTTACCAATTTCGGAAATACATTGTGCATTATGTTTAGAAAAAACAAATGCATAAAATAAAATTTTACAGAGATAGTGATTTACTGATACACTAACGCAATACCATAAAGTATTTCACTCATATGTATTCTTATATTTGTAGTTGCCAAATCTTACTAATTTCGAAAACATTGTGCATTATGTTTAGAAAAACAAAAATGCATATAAGAAAATGTTGCATATCGTGATTTAATAGGTACACTAACGCAATACCATACATATTTTAATCGATATCGTCTTTTATATTTGTAGGTGCCAAATCTTACCAATTTCCTCAATTGTGGGAATTTAATGTATTAGTTCTTTATAATATCTATTCAATCCAATTTAACCAATCTCCATTCTTTTTAAATTATACTTAAGAGAAAAAATAATTATATATATTTTAAATTTTTTTTCATATTTAATTTAATTAAAAATATTTATACAAAATTAATTTCAAATGCTTTATTAAATTTAATATTAATTAATAATTAAATTGTAAATAAAAATAATATATTTATTAAAAAATTAATATATTAGAATTTTTTATAATAATTGAGATTGAAATATTTTATTAAAAATTAATATTAAAATTATTAATTAATAATCAAATTTAAAATGAGAATAATAATAAGAATAAAAGAGTTTAACATATTACTTACTAAAACTGAAATAGAGGATAATCTATTTGATAAGAGTTTAACATACTAGTTACTAAAACTGAATTAGAGAGAAGAAAATAAGGACATTTCTCTTAATTAACCAAAATTAAATTAAATTTAGATAGGTTATTTATATTTAACATATATTTTAAATGATATGTTAATTTTGGACTATTTTCCTGAGAATTTTTGAAAATTTAAATTAATTATAAATAAATAAAATAATTATCTACTTAGAGAAAAAAAACTTAATTTTCGATATTAAGAAATTGTGTCCAATGTGGTAATCGCCAGTATTTTGCTCGCATATATGTCCGTTACGCTATAGCCGTTTGTCATTTTACTAGAAATCGAGCTTGAATTAACAGACTTTACTAGAAATTGAGGGTATATAACAGAAATGAAGAAGACGACCACTATTCTTATATCAAATGGTCATGCTCATTAGTGAACACATTTCAAAGCTCTTGTATCTTGCAATCCGGATCTTTGGATCAGGTAGAGTGGTTCGTTGCACCTACATCTCTGAAATTGCAAGAACTACAGCAGATCCTATCAATCCCAAAATAGAGAATAATGACAGAAAGGATAAAAATAACACTACGACAAGAAAAGGAGAACGCAAGGAGAATTCAGAAGCGTGATTCTATTGAACAAGCCGATCAGAATTACAATGCAAAAAAGGGGATGAGAACCGTGAAGAAATTGGCGGTGCAAACGCAGATGAGCAAAGTGTATTTTCTCCACTGGCGGAAGAGGAACAGTATGATAATAAAAAAAGCAAATGCTAGAAGAGATATCTGTGGAATGCCGTCCCTGAAGTGTACACAGAACCGATGAAGAAGATTGTGATGGGTCAGTCTCATCCGTCCACGCCGGCTGTCCTCCAGAGAAAAAGAAGGTTCAGCGCAGCTTGTTTGGTAATGACGTGGAGACTGAAAGCACATGTGACCAACCCAAGTTTCCAAGGCCTTCCAAGAAACCACGGGAGTCAACCTGAGCAAATATTTAGTGATGACGAATGGCTCGAGGCATTGAGATTGAGATTGAACAAGATTAAACAAGAACAAAATGGTGCACTGCAGGAATCCGAAGAAAAAATAGAATGGCGGAGACAAATACGTGAAGCCTTGGAAATGGTCCAAGATGATAGAACCGCAGCAAAGCGCGTTTTAGAGGGCAAAGGTCTTACAGCGAAGAAGACATAGATTGATTTTTGAGGATCTTTATGCTATCAAAAACGAGGATATCATTACATTTGCACAGAAAATGCCGGGAAGGATGGTTGATGGAAACAGATGGAAAAGGGACGGATGTAGGGTTGAGAACCAGTGGTATCTCACGCTCATATGAGGCCATAAACTCGCCAAAAATTACGGGCAGAAACCCTGCCGATGAATGTCGCCATCAGAGCAGTGTATCAAATACGCCGCTTATCAGCCGCCCTTCAAAAGAAAAATACAGTTATCTGCCACACTTTCGCGAGGAACTCGGGAGTTTTTACGGCTGGCTGTACGGAAACAGTGAGGAGGTCGAAGGATTTTTAGTTGGCGGAAGGGAGAAACTGCAAGAGATCCGTCGGGAATTGAGCTTTCATTCCTGCCCGCGTAGTCCAGATAAAATCCATGAGAATGAAAATATTGTTAATGATCGATCAGTTTCGTCCTCGGTGATCGTGGTCCAAAACGAAATCCATGAGAAGATTGGTCTCGTTATTGATAACTCAATTTACTTCCCAACGAGATCGATGAAAAAGAAGTTACTGTTACTTCCCACGCAGTTTCATCCCTCGCTGGAGAATCGTGTGGTGATTGCTGCGAATCGGGTTGTGATTGCTGCTATTGTGCTCCAGACACAACCCTGAGAAAGAAGGTAATGGTGGTTCAGTTTCATGCCCTGACAATAGCCCTTTTGCTGAGAAGAAAAAGTTATGCAGTTTGTGGGGTGTTGACATTTATGAAGAAGACTTCGACAATAGTCCGGAGGATGAAGCCCTCGAAGGAATTGCTGTTGTTCCACCGCTGATCAGGATGTATAAACAGTTGGAATTAAATTTGTAATGAATATAATTGATATATTCCTCGACTCTAGATCTGCAGTTCTATTTTCTGTGAAACTATGGTTATGAGATTGCGCAATAATTGTTTTCGATTTTATGTTAATGTTATTCAATTTGAATTTGATGTTGTATGCCAAAATGGATTGATGATGAATAAGGCATCAGTTATAGTAATCTTTAAACCTGAAAAGAGCTACATCATTTGATTGAGGTACATAATATCAATACTTATCACGCTTTCTACTTCTTTAACGTTTATCGAAAAATGTCATACGATGAATGTTTTATATAATCAGTTTATTTCAAGTTCAAGTTCATGTTAGTTGTTTAATTACTAAATAGTTATGGGAATTACTTTTTTTGTTTCTTTAAATTAGTTTTTGTATAAAGAATTTCGTGGAAAATTAAAATTACACGAAATTTATTATTTTAAAATGTAAACGAATTACGCTGCACTATCATATCAAGTACATATCAATTTTTTTAATATTTGATATAAGAAACACTAATTAATAAAGTTTTCCATATAAAATTTGTAAACTAAATATCTTTATTTTAACTGTAGATTATTTGATACTACAAACTGAAGCTCTTATTCAGAATAAATAAATACAACATTCTTTATAAAAACATTAAAAACTCATAATCTATATAACGTTTTCCGAATAATGGAAATGTATTTAGGAATTCATATCCGCCGTTTTTTCTCTATTTATAAATAGCCAAGATTTTTGAACTTCCGCATGTCGAAGTTATTATTAGAGCATTCATGTTCTGTAACTAACTCCTATTTATTTATTCGACAAAAAGATGTTGAATCATCTGGCGTCGTTAATTTATTATTCTATTCAGGCGTCAAAGGCTGAAGTATTTGAATATGCCACGTTTTTCTTTTTCAAGCAGTGAGAGGAGCAATCAACCAAAAGAAAACCTCCGATCAGCAAGATTTTGAATTCAATGTTATTATTCGATCCCAGACTCGAAGGCATCTATGTCCGAAGTATTTAAATAGACCACGGTATTCTCTTGTCGATTGTGAGCGGAGCAATCAACCAAAAAAACCTGGAATCATGGGTGGAGTAAGAATTTGAAAAACATCAAGATTTATAATTTGAATGATATAACCAAACAAATGGGTGATAAACCGTAAACTTTAATTCATAATTTACATTAAAAGGTTTACTTTAAATAAATTTCACACTATCAACATTAAAAATAAGTTTTAAAAATTTAAAAATTTATTGTGTTGGCTAACCTTGACCTTTCCAAAATCCATCTTCAAACTTTCTTTGGAATCACAAATACCAAGTACACTAATTCATCATGTATGAGTGTACATTTCTTTAAGTAGATCAATAACTTCTCTTCCTTCAACCACGACAACAATTGCATTATGTGTTCCAATTTCTTTTTTTTGTTTTTGCTGAAAATTAAAATTTCATCGAGATACATTATTCTCGTGGATAGATTCAAGACCTCATGAACGTGCGTGCTAGGGGAATTACTCACCCTAAATGGAATAAAAAATAATCCAAACAATCCATCCTTCATCTTGAACGCATTTTTCCACTCATCACGTTTCCTGATCCAGAATCGATGATAACTCCAAGCCCTTCAAGTAGATCTTGGTAAAATATGCATCCTACTCAAATAGTGCAGAGTGTTCTCCATCCTGCTAAAGGAAGGAAAGGCTCTCTAATCAGTGAACATCCTCCATTGAACTAACTATCTTCTTTTGTAGTCAATAGGACTGGAATGCACGGACATACTAAATTAATTATTTCAAAACTAAATCCAAGAGCAAAAAAAGAGTGAGTAATTGACTTTGGTCACGAGGACCAAAAAAATCAAATATCATATTATTTCATTTTAAAAAGTGTAACGTCCAAACCAATGCTATCAAACCAGCAACTAAATTCCACGAGATGAGAGGAAGAAAAAAAGCATCAATGACCCTTTCTTTTCTTTAATCATGCCACTTATCCCCATGCTACCAACCTTTAATACTCCACTAAAACAAATTTCTCCCTTCTGCCACCTACCTCTCCATCTTCTAAAACTAAACATATTCACCTTTTCTCAAAGATGTGGAAAAACACAATTTGTAACTGAAGTCTCATTCTAGTAGCACATCTAGCAAGTTTTCCCTATGTGATCCTGATAGTTTTAGCAACTTGAAAGCAGCCATCACTTTGATAAAATGTAGCTATAAAATTAATGTGACCACTGTCAACTATGTGTATGAGGAGTTAACATAATAGGTGTATAAACATTGAAAACATATAGGAATAACAACACTTATTATAAACCGAATAATAACATGATTTTCAAGTATTAAGGATTTCGTTCTAATGTTAAAAATGCTTCTACATAATTATCAAAAAATACATGAACTATAAGATTAGTGAAAATTGTGAACTCAGGTATGAGGAGCTAATATAATAGGTGTATAAGTACTGAACACAAATAAGAATAACAACACTTACTATAAATTGAATAAAAACATGCTTTTCATTACTGAGGATTGTCTAACGTTAAAAATGTTTCTACATAACTAGACTAAAAAATACTTGAACTATGAACTATGATTTTATGCAAACCTATAACTCTTTGCTCCATAATAGTGTTGCATAATATTGAAGTTAGACATAGTTCTCGTAGAAAAAATCATATTATTTGAATTCATAAACTTGTTACTAAATCCCCAATCGAGACCACTATATTTATGAATATTTATTTATCATATTCAAAAGATTTATTAAAAAAATATTTTTGCATGTTCAAATTACTATAGATGGTTACTTATTAGAAAAAAAATATAGATAGTTGTATCTCAAATACACTTTTATCATTATAAACAAAATCCTAAACTTTTTTTCTTGTAATATTACAAATATTATGTATAAAGAAACGTTATTGATTAATTCTAAGAAGTAATAATTTATATTACTCACTTATTACAAATACACATAAAATTATTTATTCAAAAATTATTAATAAATAATTTTGGTGATTCAAACACAAATAATATGACAATATTTTTATTTTTAATTAATTTCATACATACTAATTATGGTTTTTAATTATAAGACCAAGATTCTAGATTTTCTACCAATATAGATTCCTACTCGCTTTCTATAATTATGAATTCCTACCCAGTTTTCTATAATTAGTACTTGCATAAAATTAAATCATAATTATAAAAAATCTATTCAAAACTAGTTATTCTATGTTTTCCTACCACTTATAACTTTCAATTTTAAGGGAAATTAAGCACCATGCTATAGAAATAAAGGACTAAAAAAAGTATTTTATTATTTCGCCAACTCTTGAATGAGGAGACAAATAAATACTCTTTACCACAAAATGTGTAGTAAATTTCTAACAAAGAACCAAAAGATGAATGAAAGAGGGAATTATTGTTTATGGTTAAGTGGGTCAATTTCTAAGTTAGCCGAAATTGTTGAGAATGTCTATAACTAATTCTATGATAGATTGATATTAATCATACATCTAGTGCCAAGAGATGAGAGATCACAATCTTGAAATAATCCCAAGATAAATCTATCTTAACCATGGATCTAGCAAGAGTTGAGAAAGATCAATCTCTTGAAGTATGAACCCTCTTTCTAGTAAAAAACATTAAAAATTGCACCTTCAAAAACTTCCTTATATATATATATATACATATATATACATATATATATATAAAATAAGAATAGTAATTTAATTTTTCAATTACTTTATACAATATATATATAAACAATTTATTATTACCGTTTTTATTTTAAACCATAAATTGTCGACTTTCAAATAATTTACCTAACAAAAATATTAAGTTATTTTATTTATAGATTATATTTACATATTAAATAAGGAAATTAAATATTTTAACTTTCAATTATTTATTCTCTTTGATTTTGAAATACTTTATTGCTCTTATATATATCAGTTATAGCCTCAATTTGATACTACATTAAGGTAGTTAATATAGATATTAAATGGTTATGGTTTATTTTCACTCCAATTGAAATATGAAAATATAAGTAATATAATTTTTTGTTGATATAAATTTTTATTGCATATGGACATGGAAATATTTTATTTATAAGAAAGAGAGGAATATTTTTACATTTATTCTTTTTAGGTTTGGTTGTGCAATATCAACAACCAATAAGCCAAGCACACTTATAGTGTGAGTAGGTTTTATAACACTTTAAGTAAAATTAACCAAATATGTATATTTTATTTTTCATATTTTTTATTTCATTTTCATTAGATCCCATAAAATATTTTTTAGTTTAACTTGTAATAAAATGAAAATGTGTCAACTCCATAGTATACATGGAAAGAAATTACACATCTTTCTCATACTAAGTTGTAATATGAGCCATTTTACTCAACAAAAATGAATCACAATACATTTTTACTATTTATATATAAAAGAAAAAAATAGTAGCTATAAATGTAAAAATAGATTTAGTATCCATCTATACACTTAACAATGTCACAATACTTATTTCAATAAAATGAAAATAAAAAATATTTTCCCAAACACTAACAATTTACCAAATGCTAAAAAATCCAAAAAATACAATAAAATAACTTCAAAGACATCAAAAATCCAAAATATACAATAAAATAAAATGATTTAACACATTTAAATACACTATAATATGAAAAACAAAACTGTTATCAAACATTCTCAGCTAAAAATTCATACACTAAAATGCAAAAATAATGTACCTATTTATCCTAAACAAGCAACTTCAAAAATCCTTATAATGACATAATACTTAGTCGTTATTATTATAATTTAAAAATTCCTTTACAAAATATTTCTCTATTTAGGTTTCTTTATCCATTCACTTGAATGAATAACCAAGGTTTTCAGGAACATAAGAAGGTATCGCCTTTTTTTATGTGAGAGAAACAATTTTTTGTTTTAGGCATGAATTTATTGTCTAGTAGAAGTCTAGCTATCTTACTTCTCATTTTCCCTAGGAGAAATTCTCTTCTAAGCTGCCATATATATAATTAATTTTTCTCTTACATGGAAAACTCAAAACTCCTCGTGGTGAGTGGGATAGATCATTATGTAAATATATGGTCATCGCACTAACATTTACAACCTCCTATTAATATTATTTTCTAGCTTTGAACAACTCTATCGAAGCATCTTCCTTGGTATAACTAACTCTTCTTTCTAGCCTTTTCAATAAGTTCAATAGCCTTTTCAATTGATTTCGATAGGCATTAACTTTCATTACTATTTCTGTTAGAAATTTATTTTTACGGACTTAAAACAATACAACATTCATTATTTTTTTGAATTCATTTTTAGATTAGATAAAATAAAAATCATTTTTCCTTAGCTATCACGCTATCACATCTACTATTCATGCCCTTGATACACAATATTCTTCCTTTTTACCATGTAATGTAATGTTTGATGTAGAAATTAAAATTTTGATTGGATAGTAAAAATGATGATTTTTTTGTGATGATAATTTAGGTTTGGAAATTGTCCATGTGCCAATGAAAAAATATACCTTTCCGTAATTAAAAATATTTTTATTTCTATTAATTATAAAACAAAAATACATTTTTATTCAATTTTTTAATTAAATGGAATTATATAATTTATAGTGCTTATATGATATATTTGTTGTTTTTCATATATTTTTTTAAATAATATTTATTTATTTTAGTAGAAATTCTTTCGGTAAAAATCACATGTAAAAGAACGTGGTCGACGCCTTTCGAACCAACCAAGCAGTGGTTCATCATCGTAGGATCAGTAGAGATCAGATCCAGAGCATTAAGTATAAATAGATGTAGAAATGGCTCACCTAGCGGTTAGGATAACGGCTAGTTTGACTAAGAAAAAGTAAATATTCCATTATTTATTTATTTAATTGATTAATTAATTTCTATTTCTTTATTTATTATTATTATTTTAATAAATTTTTACAACCTTTAATATATTTAAACATCTAATTGACCAATTCAATAATATAATGGTAAATAATTTAACCAATCTTAGTGCATATATGTAAATTTTTTTTATATAATAATCAATTATTATTAATAATTAATAAATATATTTAATTATTATCCATGTAATTTAACAAAGTATCAATTCAATAGTCAAACAAGGAGTCAAACCAAATATAGAGAACAATAAATAAATAAATAAATAAATGAAAATACAAAATAAAATAAAATAAAATATAAATATAAATAAATATAAATAAATAAATAATAAATAATAAATCATAAATGAAAAAAAAATAAAAAAATAAAAAAATAAATAAATAAATAAAATACCAATTAATAAAAATAGAAATTTTTTATTATTATTATTATTATTATTTTAAATAAATAAATAAAGTATAAAAATAAATAAATAAAATTAATTAATTAAATAAATAAATATAAATATAAACATAAATAAATAAGTTTATATATATATAAAAATAAATAAATAAAGTATAAATAAATAAATAAATAAAATTAATTAATTAAATAAATAAATATAAATATAAATATAAATAAATAAATAAATAAAATTAATTAATTAAATAAATAAATAAAAATAAAAATAAATAAATAAATAAATACATAAATAAATAAATCAAGAATATAAAAGGTGAATCCGAAGACTCGTACGATATTCCAACCGTCAGTTTCATTGAGATTAACGTCGCTTTTCAATTTCAATAGCCTCTCACGGCGATGGAAATTTACCGACTTAGCAATGACCTTAGCATCTTCTATGCAAATATGATGGTTAGTCTTTTTTGCATGATCACCAAGGTGGACGCAGCGAGATTCTATGCTCGATATCAAGAAAGATGCCCGCATCCTTCGATTAATGTATCGACCCCGTCTCACCAATGTAAGGAGTCCCATTGCATCGTGGAATGATGTAGACACCTTTTTCCATCCCCCGGGGTCAATCGGATCTTTAACCGATTTTAGAGAACTACGACTGTATTAAGAGGCTTGAAATAAGAGGATACCTTATGCTTTTTAAGGATTTTAGAAATCTTATCAAGGTACCCCTGATGAACTGAAGGCCGATACACCGCCATACCATTCACCCTAGTTTCTTTTTATTTTTATTTTTAAAAAGAAGGACCTTTCTCCTTTCGGGAGGTGAAAGCTTTGAGGCCCTCGCGACAAACTATAACCATTATTACAATTATTTTTATTTATTTATTTAAATTAATTAATTTTATTTATTTATTTATTTATATTTATATTTATATTTATTTTCTTAATTAATTTTATTTATTTATTTATTTATACTTTATTTATTTATTTTTATTATTAACTTATTTATTTATTTATATTTATATTGATATTTAATTTTATTTATTTATTTTTTATACTTTATTTATTTATTTAAAATAATAATAATAATAATAATAAAATTTTTTTCTATTTTTATTAATTGGTATTTTATTTATTTATCATTTATGATTTATTATTTATTATTTATTTATTTATATTTATTTATATTTATATTTTATTTTATTTTATTTTATTTTGTATTTTCATTTATTTATTTATTGTTCTCTATATTTGGTTTGACTCCTTGTTTGACTATTGAATTGATACTTTGTTAAATTACATGGATAAGAATTAAATATATTTATTATTAATAATAATTGATTATTATATAAAAAATTTAAGAGAGAAAATCAAGATCAAGTTAAATTATTTACCATTATATTATTGAATTGGTCAATTAGATGTTTAAACATATTAAAGGTTGTAAAAATTTATTAAAATAATAATAATAAATAAAGAAATAGAAATTAATTAATCAATTAAATAAATAAATAATGAATATTTACTTTTCTTAGTCAAACTAGCCGTTATCCTAACGGCTAGTTGAGCCATTTCTACATCTATTTATACTTAATGTCCGGATCTGATCTTCTATAGTCCCGATGATGAACCACACTCGTTGGTTCGAAACGCGTCAATTAATGCTCTTTTACATGTGATTTTTACCGAAAGAATTTCTACTAATTTATATTATGGATCACGTAAGCCTAAATTCCAAAAAATATTTATTTATATTAAATGAATCAGAATTATACATATTTATCATTTTAAGTAAATAAAGTAAGATAATTTATTTCATTTTTAATTTATATATATATATATATATATATATATATATATATATATATTTAAAATTAAAATATTTTATTAAAAATTAGAATTAAAATATATTAAATAATAACTAAATTTTAAATAGAAAGTAATTAATTAATAAGTATGTTTGCTAATAATTAAATTCAAAATCAGAAAAACTATGTGTTTACTATGGGTTTAACATATCATTGGCCAAAATTAAATTAGAGTAAGGAATTTAGCATTTTATTTGCTCAGATAAAGTAGACGAAGAGGATAAGGACATTTCTCTTAGATTACTTAAGTTACTAGTTGTTTTAAATGGGAGTTTTTGAAGGTTTTTTTGTGGATTTTCTGGTCTTTTTTAAAGATATGGCAGAAATTTATTGAAACCAGAAGTTTGATGGTAACCTTGCACAATCCAAGTTTCGTAGATATTTTTTAGATTTCTGAAAAGAACAATTCAAATAACAGAAATCAAGATTCCAGTTCAATTTTTTTTAAAGAGAAACTTCAAAAATCACATTAAAGACAATTCCTTAAATTAAATCATATATATTAAATAACAATTATATAATAAAGAATAGAACAAACCAGAATAAAATGGAACTTAATTTTTCGATATGAATTGATGAAGCCTGGAACTTAATCTTCGATATGAACGGATGAAGCATAGTACATTGGAGATTATACAGTTATATGCCATACTTTTGCGAGGAATTGGGAGTTTTACGGCTGCCTGTTTTGGGAAGAGTGAGGAGGTCTAAGGATTTTTAGTTGCCGGAAGCGAGAAGCTGTAAGAGATCCGTTGGGAATTGGGTTCTCATGTGCCCGTTCGTAGTTTAAACGAAATCGATGTGAAAGAAGTTACCGTTACTTACGTTATGCAGTTTGTGGGGTGTTGACATTTGTGAAGAAGACGTTGAGAATAATCCGGAGGATTTGAAGTCCTCCAAGGAATTGCTTGGTTCAACCGCTGATCAGGAGGTATAAATAGGTCCAATTAAATTTGTAATGAAAATAATTTATTTATACCTTGAATTGAGTTCAGGCAGCCATTCTTATGTGAAGCTATTGGTGTGAGATTGCTCAATAATTGAGTTTCGATTTGACGTCGATGTTCCTGAATTTGAATTTCATGTCATGGTCGAACATATTTTAATATCGCAAAATCGATTGATGATGAGTAGGGCAGCATTTATATTGCAAATATTTACACAGGAAGAATCTATATAATTTGTTTAATGCATAACACACAGGATAAACGACACCACTTATAAATTTTCTGCCAGATCGCTTCTTCGTCTACTCAGTGCATTTATTTCGCATGAAAATGTTTTATTATAATATAAAAATAGTTTAATTTGTAATATCTTACAATGACTAATAATAAATTAATGATCATGTGTATGCGTTATCTACTTTTCAATTTCTTGCTTTTGATAATAATTTGATAATAGATAAATAAATCAATTTGAGAATTAAAATGCATGTATTTTTGTGACAGTTTCATTAAAGTTAACTAGTGTTAACTAGTTAAAAAACAATTTGCTTATTTTTATCTAGAAAGAAAAACTCAAATAATCACTATTGATTAAACAAGTTATTTAATTTGCTGATTTATTAATTAGGAGTAATTAATTATTGGAAGGAAAAGTCTTTAATATGAAAATATACATAAAGCCGATAGTAAAAATGTTTCCAAGAATAGGAGGTGGTTGGGGATAGTTGGAAAGACAGTTACCCACTTCTTTGAGGATAAAGCTGAATCCCAGAGGAGGAGTGAGGGTTCTGTGCTAGGGGGGAAACGTGGAGTATCTTCCAGAGCTAGTTGTGATCACTGGAAAATAACTCTCAGAATACCTTGCAAACTAGACTTTCTGAGTTTGACTGGATTGGCCATCCAGAGATCACAGCAGAAAGAGAAAATCCACTGTTAACCCGGGACATCATCCAGATTCTAGAGCTAGGGGACAAGTTGGGGACATAATAGCCTCCCTTGATGGTTGGGAGGACCACAACTTTAAAAGAATAATTCAGATAAGTACAATGACTGATTCCCATACTCGTTCATATGTATGAACATGGAAGGGTTAACTGTTGTAGGAGTTATTATTAAATTACAATGAAAGTTGTTTATTAAAATTTTGTGAAATAGTAGAAGAATTCTTATGAAAATAAAAAGAAAGACACCATTGAAGAACACATATAAATTTTCAGACATCATGCATATTGTCAACAGTAATGAAGATTAAAACAGAGCTATTGTTAAAAAATTAGCACACTAAATCGTTGATATAAGCTTATGCATGTACAACTAAGAAGAAAATGGAAAGTGGAATTAGTAAACTATCAGTATGAATATTTGAATAACAATAAAGTGGATGGATACACCATACCTTGTTTTAAGAAAAAATTTTTCATTTTTTGGAGTTTAACAACTCTATAATAACAATTTTTAAGTAAATTTCATCTTACAACTTGGTTTGAATTCAAAAAATTTTTCTTCAAAGTTTGGGTTTAAAAAAATTTATTTTTGGAAGACATTTTCCGGAGGCTGCGTGATTTTTCTCGAGGTTCAAAGTTTGAATTTAAAGAACTTTTTTGGAAGACATTTTTGGAGGCGACGTGATTTTTCTTGGAGGTATGTACGTGTTTTGTGTTGAAATAAATCTTTTTGAGCTTTTTTTGTTCAAAAATTTTCTTCACATTTTAAGATTTAAAGAATTTTTTTGGAAGACATTTCTTGGAGGCGGTGTGATTTTTTCTTAGAGATATGTACGTGTTTTGGATTGGATTACGTATTTTTTAGAAAAGATTTTTTTAAATTAAATCTTTTGTGATATTGTTTGTAATTGAGTTATTGTCTAATTTTTTTAAAGGAAATTTTTTTGAACCTCATACCCTATTATCATGGGAAATCGAAGAACTTGTGTGAGAAAATATGATCGAAAAAGAAAGCCCGAGGAACGTAGAGAAGAGACGAGACAATATCGCAAAAGAAAGTTAGAAGCTCTCTCAAATATTGAAGAGGAAAATCAACCTCAAGCGAGAAATTGAAGCAGGGTATGTAAATGTAAATATTACATGCTCTATTGATATATATTTAAAATTTTCCTAATGTAAAATGTAACGCTTTAATTTTTATTTGATAAACTAGTTTGAAAAATATTTTGTTTGATGTAAACAGACAGAGATATTCCTTAAAATATTCAAGAAGAAAATCAACCTCAAGCGAAAAATTGAAGCAGTGATGTAAATGTAAATATTATGATCTATTGATATATTTTTAAAGTTTTCCCAATGTAGAATGTGAAGCTTAATTTTTATTTGATGAACTAGTTTGAAAAATATTTTGTTTAATGTAAACAGACGAGATACTCCTCAAAATATTGAAGAAGAAAATCAACCCTGCTTAAAATTGAATCGGGTATGTAAATGTGAGATATTATGATCTATTGATATATTTAAAATTTTTCCTAATATTTATTGACATATTTATTAATTTAGTTATTTATTGAATATGTACTATTTTTTCGAATATGTACGTATGAAATCACTATCGATAATGAGATGTTAGAAAATGTCGACACTCACACATATGGAGATAAAAAACCCGACTATATTATACGATATCGTGTCGAGAAAATTTTGGAAATGTTTTTCAAAAGCGAGGTGACGATTCAAGCTCAAATGTTGAAAGGTCTCTTATCATCAAGGAAATTAAAAGAAGCGACGACACTATTGGGTATTCGAAAATCAACCAAAGATAAAAAAATGAAAGAAGAGGTGATAAAAAATATGAGTAGTGCTATAGAGTCAATTAAGAGATCTAGAGATAAATATGTTTCAAATATACGTAGAGGAATACAAATGGCAATGGTTTCAGCAAGTACTCAAGAGAATCGTTTGAATCTAACATCTATGGCACGAGCACTGGAACCTCGCGAAAAACTCGCACAAACATCGAAAATTTCGACCGCAAATAGACGTAAATGATGAACTCAGCTTTATTTGGAGAGCTATTTGTAGGCAACCATACAAAGATAGACTTGGAGAAGATGTTAAAAAAATAATATATGAATATTGAAGAACAATTCGCGTGTTTCACTCCATCGCAAGACATGTAGATGCGAAGAAGAATAAGCACGAAATCAATACGAAGAACATGAAAAAACATCTCTTGGAAACCACTCAAATAGAGTTATTCAACAAGTTCAAAGAAGAGAATCGATCAAATTCAAGTTTCACTCAGATTACTTTTTGCTCAACAAAAACCATGGTATGTAAAACCTATCACCGTACGCGACACTTGTTGTTGCCGTTATCATGTGGAATTTGAGTTATATTATGACACATTCCTTGATTTCGGTAGAACATTATGGAAGGATTCACCTCCTCCTTCCACTATCCGTGAATTAATATCTCAAATTCTATGTGAAAGAGAAATCGATGAACTATTTTACAAAAAGAAATGTGTTGGTGGTAAAAAAATGCGATGATTGTGGAAATTTGACTAAATTTCAAAACAAATATCGTATTGATATAAATGATCAATCATTTTCCAACATGAAAGTGAAATGGAAGAGATACGAATATACCAAAGACATCGATTCAAAGTGCGATAGTGTTAAAAGAATCGAATTACGAGAAGACGAAATTTTTCTAATAGACTTTTTGAGAAAAGTTTGAGTGCAATTTACAAATACACCATGCATTCCCATAGAGCTCGATGGCAAGACTTGCAATTCAAAAAAATCTCGTGAAGTTTTTCCACCAGGAACCATTTTGTCGTTGATTGATTTTGCAGAAAACTACACATTTGCTCCACAAAAAGAAATTCGCAGTGAATACTATCACTTTGACCAAGTCTCCATGCTCTTTCATATTCTATATAGACATGTCGAACAAAATGTCGATCATATAGAAAGCATGAGTGAAAAATCGACATATCATTAAAGAATATCATTTTTATATCGTTGACGATCGTACACATGATACATGTTTTGTACAACATTGTTTTGGAAAATTTATGATTCATTGAAAAATCGTGGAATAACATTCAATGAACATTGGATATGGTCGTGACTTGATACGCAGTCAATTCAAATCGCACGATTATTTTTTTGGTTGTGTCGTCTTCATAAGAAAACCTCCATTAAACATTGTTGGAATTTCTTTGAGACTTTGCCATGGAAAAGGAGAACATGATGGTGCAGGAGCATGCATAAAACGAGTACTTCGAAGATATCAAATGAACCACTTTGCACGCCGACTTGCAAACGCTCGAAGAAGTTGTTCAATGTTGCAAAAATGCTCTAAGCCATGAGATTAACCCATCACGAGAAGTGCAAAGGTACATTCAATTTAATTTATATTGGTAATCTAATTTTAAACATTGTACATTTATCATGCAATGATTATTTTTAATTGTATTTTGATATCATATTTACAAATTCTTTTTCTAATTTTCTATATAAAGGTTTTTCCGGCATATTGGAATCGTGAGACGTAAATAGATCAATTGGAAATGAAGTTGGAACAATAAAAGGGACTCGAAAATTGCATTCAATTCAAACAAAATTGTCCACAAATGTGTTTGCATTGGATAAAAGAAAATATTCTTGTTTTTGTGATGTTTGCATAGACAACACAAAATCCAATGACATCTCATGAAAACAAAATGTATGTGAACGATTGGAAACATACAGAGCTAAATACAAAGGGAAAAAATGTCTGTTGCAATGATTGAAGAGATGGAATCGGATGAAACTACAATATCATCCGATGGTGATCGAGTTTCTGATCTTGTTAGAGAAGGTAACATTTGAATTACTTTTTTAATGATTTAAAGATTTACAAATTTAAATTTAAATATGCATAATTAAATGTTAAATTTATTTTATTGTGCGAGGGAGATGTTTTTGCTGTAATTGCACCTATTGACAACGATGAAAATGTGAAATATTATTTGATGCGTTGCACCAGAACAAAAAAATGAAATTATTACAAGACTATAATGATCACGGATTTCGTATGACAAAGGGTCTATTATACTTTGAAAGGTTATTTTTTTCAAACAAACTCGTCAAAGTGGAGACTTTGTTTACTTCGAAGACTATGAACCCGATTCCATAAGTTGTCAATATAGTCACTGGTGTGTGCAAGACACATAAAGTTGATAGAAGTTCAATCAAAGAAAAAATAAAAAATTAGGAAATGGAAAATGTCAAAATCCGATCATGAACGGATTATTGAGGATGGAATTCCATTAGAATTTTTTGAGTGAAGTGTCAGGGACAACAATTTATTATCTTTTAAACCTTTCAAAGTACTCAACTAAAAATTGAACTACTTATGTTATTTGTGGTTTGCAAATGTTAGAAATTGTTTGGGTACAAGCACGTGCTCTAGTTTCCACCGAAAATAGTTTTTCTATACATGTGCATTGATTAGTTTTTCTAGAATGAAATTAATTGTTCTTGTATATTAATTTTTTTTGTCTATGTTCTCCGACCATATGGTACAAATTATTTCACTTTTATTTTGTAAAGTCAGATTCGGTTCCCCATATGGCCTAGCCTCAAGGGATCTGAGATAACAAGTGGTTGTCCCCACTCGCTCGAATCTCGGCTTTTAAGTACAATTTCATCGTTTATGTCGAGCATCTTACATGATGTCCTAGCCAAAGATAGATTCTCTTTGTTTCAAGTTTCTAGTAAAAGTTGTCACCGAATGCCCCGCTCGAACTCTTGTAGTAAACACCATACCTCATCTCTCTTGCTCTCCAATATTATTAGGTTTAATTATTATAACACAAAAATCGTTCAACATTATCAATAATTTTTTGCGCTTAAAGTAAAATCAATGAACACTATTAATCCAATGTCTTTACAAGTAATGTACCATCATACATGCAATTATATCAAATTAGAAATCAACATATACAATGAAATCAATGGGGATTGTCTTGTTGCAAGTAACATAATTTCAATTTACCATATGTGCAAATGTAGGTTGAAACCATCCAAAACTTTAAGTTGTAAATTGAAACCATCCAAAACTTTAAGTCTTAAAACCCTTTCGATTATATATTGTGCATCATTAAAACATTTAACATTTAAAGTTCATTAAATATCACATGCAAAATGTAGATTGAAACCATCCAAAACTCGGGAGTTTTAAAAAACTTCACATGCCATGCCAATTATAATTCAACAATCCAAAAAAAACATTTAACAAAATTAAATATCACACGCCACACTAAGACGCACCACACTAAGAGGATTGTGCACTTCGTTTGGAAGGAGTCAATATATGTCGTATTGGAGCGATTAGACGAAATTCGAAAAGGAAAGAGCTTGAACCAATTCAAGGCACTGAGGGATCGAATTGTTCTATGGAGCTTCATGAGAAGAGATATGTGAAAAGCAATGTTAAGCCATGCCAATTATAATTCAACAATGCAACAAAAACATTTAACAAATTAAATATCACACGCCAAAGTCGTTTCAAGTTTTTGGTAAAAGGTTGTCGCTGAATGACCTACTAGAATATTACAAATACTAACTTTGTAAGATCATTTGGCATTCGGAAAAATTCGAAAGTCTTAGATCGTCAATCAATTTAAAGTATCATTCACCATAGGGAGTGTAAAATATTCAATGTAGGTTGGTGACGATGCTCACTCCTAGCTTGAAGCGAGCGCGCCAATGACCAATTCTTTAATGAATTCCAATGCACTAGACCAACGTTGGTTCAACCTACTTGGTTTTTCACGAAGAAATTCCAAGGATGGACTTTCTGGACAAAACTGCCGAAATTGAAAAGCTTGACATGGAGATACGACAAGGTGAACAAAGACTTTCATGAACTCTTTATGGAAAGGGCTACACTTGAAGGAAATAAGCACCACGTTGCGATGGTAAAGTCAAGAACATGGAAGATAAGATCAAGAGGGACTTTCTTGATCCGAAACCTATTGGTTTGAAGAAAGAAAATGCATGTGTTGGCACACTTGGAAAAAGAAGACGACCACACTAAGAGGGATTGGTGCACTTCGTTTGGAAGGAGTCAATATATGATCGTATTGGAGCAATTAGACGAGAATTCGAAAAAAAAAGAGCTTGAACCAATTCAAGCAAGCCCAGGATCAAATTGTTATATGGAGCTTCATGAGAAGAGATATGTGAAAAGCAATCGTTAAGCCAAGGGCTAGTTCGAAAAACATATATTGGAAGAGGAAATGTTGAAGAAGATTGCAAAAGTAAGGCACAAGACAAGGAGGAATGATGATGAAAGTTCCTTGGACTTGAGATTCATGTCTACAACCGTACATGGGAAAAAGTTCTCTCGCTTTGATAGACACGGGAGCTACCCATAGCTTCCTAAGTCGAAAGGCGACTTCATCTCTTAGAAAGAGGAAGGCTAGCATCGAGAAAGAGTTGAGTGCTTTCAAGGCGATCAACTCAAGGATAAAAAGTAGCACGACCGGTGTCATGAAAAGCACACATGTGAGAGTAGGGTCATGGTTTGGAAAGATAGACTTAAGAGTCATTGACATGGATGATCATTCTATGATGGACCATACCAATGATGGACCGAGACATTCTCTTAATTCTTGTGATCAATCTTAAACTATTTTATGAAAGATAGATAAACCATTTAAATATTTAGCTCAAACTCTTGTAGTAAACACCATACCTCAAGTCTCTCTTGCTCTCCAATATTATTAGGTTTAGTTATTATAACACAAAAATCATTCTACATTGTCAATAATTTTTTGCGCTTACACCGAAATCAATGAACAAGTTATTAATCCAATGACTTTACAAGTAATGTACCATCATACATGCAATTATATCAAATCGATAAATCAACATATACTACATAATGAAATCAATGCGGATTGTTTTGTTACAAGTAACATTTCAATTTACCACATGTGCAAATGTAGGTTCACATTCTATCATTCATGTTACACTCGAAATCAATGAACACTATTAATCCAATGACTTTACAAGTAATGTACCATCATACATGCAATTATATCAAATCGTAAATCAACATATACTATATAATGAAATCAATGCGGATTGTTTTGTTACAAGTAACATTTCAATTTACCACGTGCAAATGTAGGTTCACATTCTATCATTCATGTAGTTTTAAAAACTTCAGATACCATTAGAATTATAATTCAACTATCCAACAAAAACATTTAACAATAAATATCACATGCCATGCCAATTATAATTCAACTATCCAACAAAAATATTTAACATTAAATATCAAATGTCAAATGTAATTCAATGACAACATTACTTCACATTCACATGCCAAAAGTACTAAAACCATCCAAAGAACACCAAAATCAATGAACAAGTTATTAATCCAATGACTTTACAAGTAATGTACCATCATATGTATGCAATTATATCAAATCTGAAAATCAACATATAATGTAATGAAATCAATGGGGATTGTCTTGTTACAAGTAACATTTCAATTTACCACATGTGCAAATGTAGGTTCACATTCCATCATTCATGTAGTTTTAAAAACTTCAAATTCCATGCCAATTATAATTCAACTATCTAACAAAAACATTTAAATATCACATACATGCTAATTATAATTCAACTATCTAGCAAAAACATTTAACATTAAATATCATGCCATGCAATTATAATTCAACTATCCAACAAAAACATTTAACATATGTCCAAAAAATATGTCCAAAAAAACATATTGTAATAAATATGTCCAAAAATTGTAAATCTCACTCAAGTATCAAACTGTATCAAGTTTAACAAATTTTAAAACCATCTAAATTTTGAAATAAAATCAAATCTATTGTATATCTTGTGCATCAAATGGAAGATCTAGCCTCCGGGTCTCGATTGGCTCAGCTATCTTGTAAAGGGAAAACCTACATACACAATGTACATGTACTTTGAACATTAAAATTTGAAGTTTTAAAAAATGAACGAGAATATATATATCTAGAACTTCATGTAAAAAACAAAATATAACAAAAAAATCGCGCAATACCTCGTAAGGTTGCCTCTCCATTTGATGAACAAAGGATCTCGCCATAGAAACATCTCTAGTGGTAACTCGTACAATACACATGTACAGTATATATATATATATATATATATATATATATATATATATATATATATACAGTGAAAATAATTTATATAAATTAAAAAAACTTTCAAATGAAAATGCACGTGTGTACATATATATAAACTTATTTGAACAATAATATTAAAAAAAAGAACTAAAGACAACTTCTTCAAATGCCGTGGATGTCCCTATCTCCGTCACTAAAGTCCTCGGATTAAAAAAATCTTCTATACAAACCTAAATTCAAAAAATTTTTAAATAACTCAAAATATAGATCTCTCTATATATCTCAATTTTTTATGGAACTTTTTGAGGTAACATAAATTTTGAACTTGTGAAAAAATTGTCCATACTTGGTCATCTCCCAATGAAGTAGAAGGTATATCTCCTAAAGAAGAAGAAGGTACCGGGATCCCAAAAACATCGGATCGAATTCAGTACCTGTTAAAACATTTTATCGAATTATATATATACATACATGTACATGTGTGGCAACAATTATTTATTTTAGAGTCACTTAAAAAACGACGTAACATACATGTGCCAACATATCATGATGGGCAGACCTATCCGCATCAGTTTGAGCCGCAGGTCCCGAACGTAATATTAACATTTTCATCACGCATCATGCCCGAGAACCGCAAATGGTGTTTTAACATATAATCATACCTTTTTGTTAGATTAATGTACACATACAAATAAATGTATACATGTGTACATACACATGTATTTATTACAAATTGTACACATGTATATGTAAATATAATTTCAAATCCTAAGGTCACTAACACATACCGTTCCGGTGCCTCTTCCTCACGAAAAAATTAGGTCTTGCAGACCATTGCGACAATTTATTGCGTATGTTTGGAGATCTTCAACATTCATGTTGTAAATCTCCTCATCCGTATGATAAACAAAATTGGCACGTGCATATTCACGTGCTCTTTGTCGATTTAAGCCAAGATCGACTCCACTCAATCCGCTATGAACATTTTCGATCATAACATCTTCGCTTTACGACTTATTTGAGAAGTCGCATCCATCTCCCGATCGCAAGGTTTCGACTGAGGGACGGTCGACTCACCAATGGCGGCTCGTGGCGAGGCAACTCCACATCTCGCTTTGCGCCCTTACGTTGACATAATCGACCTCTCCCCCAGAGCCAAAAAAATCCGAAGGAAGATCATTGTAGTCGGAGTTTCATACCCAAAAAAAAATTCTCGCATAAAACATTTGTGCAAAATAAAGAGGAACCTCATCGTTCCATGGAAGCCTTCCAAAGGCCGCAAGATGTCGACTATACAAATATTTTGCTTTGTCTGGGTGCTTGAAATACTGCACCTTCAACATCTTTCTTTTTGGCCCTTCCTTATAATTAAAAATTGACTTAGCACTGCTCTCTTGAAACTTGTTTTTTTATGTCTCCGCCATTTATCGGGACCTATCACCGTTTCTCTTCTTTCTCATCACTACTACAAACGAATCAGTTGGTTGACCCCCAAATCTTTGTACACTTTTACCATTTCACTCAATGAATGTGTAACTATCTCGTAGGCTTTGTCTACTCTGCTGAAAGTGAGAGTCAAATCTCGGGAGATCTCTCTGCAATTTTGCATAAAGGCTTTGACACCTTTGTAAGGGTGCATTCCGCCATGTTCGTTTCCCATGGTATATCAGATAATCTCAGACTGGATAAGTTGTGCTAGGTTGACAGACCTTCTTCTTCAATGTAGCGCGCACGTCTTCGTCTTTTTGACCACCGGCTCGAACATTTTCAGCCTCTCGCATCAATATATATAAAATTTCATATATTAGAAAAAACACGTGTAAAAAAAAGTTGTAAAAAATTTAATGAAAAAAAATATTGAAATTGATGGCAACCTTGATGTTGTTGGTTAACATCATCTCCAACATGACCTGCCGAGAACCAGCCCCTGAATAGATCGTCTGCGAGAACCGGACCCACGAGGACTTTTCGTTGAGAACCAGCAGCAATCGTTGATTGTCGGCCTTCGGGGAATAAATATCATCCCCTTCCAAGCACTCGCTACCTCGACCTAGGGTTGAACCTTGGCCACGTTCCATTGATGGAGTAGAAAGCCTTCTCCTCTTGCCTCCTAAAAAATTAAAATATGAAACTTATTAACAACTAATTTCACTCACAAAGTTAATAAAAAAAATCAATTCCATATGTACACACATGTATGGAGATTTAAGATTATATTTAAATACCGTGAACATCCTCCAATCCCCCGACCCTCCATATGGGATTCAGCCGATCTTCGTCTTTCATCCTCCATGATATATATCTATTGGTCAACATTCACAAAATAGATTTCAAAAAATAAGTACCTCGAAGTAAAATCCAGGTTTGGAAAGTCATTAAATCCAATATGTTCTATATATTTCTTACATTTCGCCCTCCTATTTTTCTTTCCAACCAAGGTTTATAAAATAACATGAGAAGCAACATGAGACTTAGAACAATCATTTTCATTATCTATATGGAAGGCAAGAATGATTATATCCCCTTGAGCTTAAGGGTATGTAGTTTGTCATTTTTTATCATATATTTTTTGGTAAGTGTAAATGTTTTTTTTATCTATAGTACAAGTCATGAGTTCCCCACTTTTACCTTAATTTAAATCAAGTTCGTATCAAAGTACAATTTAGCTCATTTTAGTCAAGGTTAGTTAGAAGAATTAGCTATTGGTTTCTACCTTCAATTTCCTCCGAAAAATGAATGTGTATATGTGCTTTTGAGAGACATTAGAGACATTAGAGGAACAAGGTCCAAATTTTTTGATGAAAAATGTGCTATGAAAGTAAAAGGGTTTTAAAGACAAGCATGTACAAGGCATAGTTGAGCCAAATATTCTTCAAGAAGGGCCTAATTATTTGGGTCTTGGTTATGGAAAACATGGAAAAATGCTCCAAAGCCAAGGAGGATTGTGAGGTTTGTGTTCATGATGAATGGAACATGTACATGGTTTACCTTAAAGTTGTTGTGTTTTACGAATATTAAAAAATGAAGAACTTCTATTTAGATCCATTCCGGAGATTGATTTGCAGGAGCATTTACTAGATATGTCACCTTTCATAAAAGATGAGATCCAGAGGCTACCTGGCCCTTTGCGTACTCATGCCTATAGAACTTGTAGAAGTAAACACTAGAGGCATTAACAATATCAAAGAACTAGACATGGGAATGTGTCTCTTTCCCTACGCAAAAAAATAATTCTTGAGGTAGTTAATCTTCACAGACAGGTCATCAAGCAAGTCAATGTGATCATCCCTCCTTCCCTCCCTTCTAAAATAATTATGTTTTGCGGGTCGTAAAGCCAAAATATGGAGACAATTATCACCGAAATCTAACATCACGATTATGCATGATGGAGAATATCTACGCTTTCCCTTGTTAAATATATTAACAAGGGAAAGCGCTAGAGATTCTCCATCATGCATAATCGTATGTCGATGCTTATAGAGTGAAAAAAACTAAAAGAATCAACTTGTAGGGTCATTTTAATGGGGGTGGAGAATTCCCGGGTCTTTGCAAATTCAAAGTATGGTGCATGTTGCATGAAGCAAGATGTTGAAAAGTAGAGTTATGTTAGACACACATAAATGCAACAAATATGGAAATTTGTACATGAGCTCTATTATTTGACTTAAGAGTCAGCTTGTTTTAAAAGGCATGTTTTTTCAACTTGTGTTTGGTTGATGGTTTTGTACACCAATATGTAAGAGTACACGGACCAATATGTGTCAATGGACCAATATGTTGGTGGTGCTACTATTGAGGCATGATGTATGGTGACCAACACATCTTGATATCGTCGGGAGATTGAGACAATGTTGTGTATAATGTTTGTGTTTCACATAAATAGACAAGAGGTCGTTGGTTCTTAAACCCTTATTACGTGATGAGGTGGCAACATCACATGATGGAGTGGGGGAGAAATGGGGGGTGCTTAAGGGGTATGAAGGATACCCTTCAACTCATGAAGCATGGGGCATGAATTGGTGGGATGACCTAATGTGTCTCAAAGGGCACACGAGGGACTAACCTTGGGTATTTTTGGTTGAAGGTTCTTTCTAAAATAAAAATTATAAATAACTATGGAAACTTGCATTAACAAATTATCCTACAAAAATTATTGTAGAAAATTTTCAAAATTGAAATGCAACCTTAAATTCCTTGCATTTTTTTCATCAACTTTGTTAATAATTGAATAGTCTACTAGTTGACTATATTACCAACTCGTAATGAATATTTTCTTTTCCTAATGTTCATTGTGAAAATGGATCCTCACGTTAATGTGATAGGATCTTTTTCATCTCTCAAGTTACTAGGTCAAAGCATCCTAATGGGTAAATTAATTGTGAGATAAATTACTTGCATTAAATGTCAATCCAGGGTTCTTATACTTCGAAGTACACTTGCACAATATATGCTAAGCAATTAACTCTCAATCAAAAAATGGAAATGTAGACATAATGTATACACACTTTACATTAAGAAAACGTGTATATGCACATGCTTTTGAAGAAAGAAAGGCATTTAACATGCTTCTTCATTCAAAATAAGTATTTAAAAAGCCCTAAAAAGAAAGGCATTTAGCATGCTTCTTCATTCAAAATAAGTATTTAGAAGGCCCTAGAAATGAGATAAACTATATGAAGTGTTTGGAGAAATTCCAAAGTTTTGGTTCTTAAAGTAAATTTAAAAAATCATATCATATCTAACTAACAAAAATCAACGTTTAAGGCTAATACTAAGAGAAAAGAAATGCAAAAAGGAATAAAGTAATAGAGTTCCTCATTAGTGGAGTTTCTAGTTTTGTGATAAAGAATAATACCATATTGACTAGGGTCAAATCAATTGAAAACATGATAGAGAATAAATCATTGAACTTTTTATGATCCAATTATTTTTTCAAATACAAAACAAGGATACGTTAAATTTAACTTCTACAAACACTACAATGGTTCATACAATTTATAAAAAGTTAAATTAATTGAACCTATAATATGGTTTTTATAATTCCTATCTAAACCAAACCAAAATCTATTACTTTTCCAACAAACTAATCATTTACTTAAAATCCTACCATGAAATTGACAATGTTCATATCTTCTATAATAACAACATTTGATATTTAATTTAACAAAAATATAAACTACGTGGTAGGTAAGAGGGTTGCTCTTTAGTGGATGAAAATTAATCTTTTGAGGATTGTTCTACTGTCTTGTTTTTGGGTATTGCTAATGCTTTAATGCTTGCTTATGATTGAAATACATGTTCGGGGAGTAGGATCTAGGATCTACGTACATGCTTTTGAGAAATTTTTTGATGAAAATGTGCTATGAAATTAAAGGGTTTTAAAGGCAAGCATGTACAAGGCATAGTTGAGCCAAATGTTCTTCAAGAAGGGCCTAATTATTTGAGTCTTGGTTATGGAAAACATGGAAAATGCTCCAAAGCCAAGGAGGCTTGTGAGGTTTGTGTTCATGATGAATGGAACATGTACATAGTTTACCATTAAAGTTGTTAGTGTTTTACGGATATTAAAATGAAGAACTTATATTTAGATCCATTCCAGAGATTGATTACGGAATTTACTAGATATGTCACCTTTCATAGAAGATGAGATCCGGAGGCTACGACTGCCTTACGAGACTCGCCTATAGAACTTGTAGAAGTAAACACTACTAGGCATTAACAATATCAAAGAACGTTTTCATGCTCGGACATGGGAATGTGTCTCTTTCCCTACGCAAAAAAAATAGTTCTTGAGGTAGTTAATCTTCATAGACAGGTCATCAAGCAAGTCAATGTGATCATCCCTCCTTCCCTCCCTTCTAAAATAATTATGTTTTGCAGGTCGAAAGCCAAAATCTGGAGACAATTATCACCAAATCCAACGTACGATTATGCATGATAGAGAATATCTAGCGCTTTCCCTTGTTAAATATATTAACAAGGGAAAGCGCTATCTAGATTCTCCATCATGCATAATCGTACGTTGATGCTTATAGAGTGAAAAAACTGAAAGAATCAACTTGTAGGGTCATTTTTAATGGGGGGTGGAGAATTCATGTCTTTGCAAATTCAAAGTATGGTGCATGTTGCATGAAGCAAGATGTTGAAAGTAGAGTTACGTTAGACACACTTAAATGCAACAAATATGGAAATTTGTACATGTGAGCTCTATTATGACTTAAGAGTCGGTTGTTTGAAAAAGGCATGTTTTTGTCAACTTGTGTTTGGTTGATGGTTTTGTACACCAATATGTAAGAGTACATGGACATATTGACATGATGTGAAATTTTTTTTCTTTGAAGGAGAAAAATGACGTGTTTTCAGTTTGATGGTTTTGTTTGTGACAAGACGTCACAAGATTTTGCAAAGGTCCACTCTTTAGCGAGAGCCTCATGATTACAACCTATCTTGTGCAAATTTAGGTACCTTCATAGTTGTACTTGAGTCACAGTGAAATGTATTTATCAAAAGAAAGAAAAATATAGTGAGAATGGGGAGATGACAAGGAGAAAAGTAAACGATCTACACAGAGTGCATAATGTTTTTATTTAGTTGGAAGTGCATTGAGAAATAGGCTCCAAGGGGATGCATGACTTAGAGCATAATACCTTCGACTTAGGCAACAAGTTTGAGGGGGCTACTATTGCAAACATAAAAAAAAGGTTTTCATCTTGTAACACACGCCACACGCCTAGAAGGAAGATAAAAAATCAAGGCTTAATGAGGAAATGAGCATTACCGATCCAATCGATGAATTGCAGATAAATTGAACATCTTGGGATGTACCATAGTAAACCTCCATTTTTCTTCTAATGGACAAATGAATCAACGAGTTTAAGTCTCTTTTCTACAACAAAAGAAAATTTTCTCACCGAAACTTACCTAGATTAACCGAATGAGAATAAGTGCATCATGCTATGCCAACAAACAGATAGTGAGGCATGGATAAAGGAAACAAGCCAACTTAGATGCATTTTGACTATATTAGAGCATATTTTATCGGCACTGACTTTGATTCTTGGAGGTGACTTGGAGGAGGTTTGGAATTGGTATCCTGTGGCAGTTTGGTCTTGGTCTTGGATATCTCCCATTTTTATCTAATTCTATAAGAGAAGGATTGTTGGGTTTTCCCCTTGTGGTTTTTTTCACTGGCTATTGGTAGTCTTTTATCTCATTGTGATCTTCATGTTTTTGAACAATTGTATAATTTATTGATGAAGAAAACATAATAAGTAATAAGAAGACATCTAATATTCACAAGTAATTATCAAAATGAGAAATTAAGTCCTAAACTACATTGCACTTGGTTTCTCAACAAGCTGTACCAATACCTGACAAATGATTCAATTCAAATCTAATTTGTTAAAATGACAATGTACTATTTTTTTTAATATGCTTTCAAAGTACCAATGAAAAATCTTCTCTCGGCTGAATTTATATCCTCTCGTTTTACAGTACAATTCATACCCAAACAAAATATAACATCGCATCCCTTTCAATACACATCTAGGGCAAGTTATATCGGTCATATTACTATCTATATGGATTTTTGTAGCCAATGAGTTCAATGCCCAACTTGAATATGTATTGTGTGTCCGAATTTTAGTTCAATGTGTTTGCTGCAGATAAATTCCGGATCTATAATACTTGTCTTTTCGGTGTGAAAACCCAATTGGAGTTAAAATCACGGTGAGTACGGGCCGGTGACTTAGTCTAGTGAATATTGAGTCGGGAGATCAGTGAGCATTCTATTGTTTAGCAATTAGGAAACAAATAATCTATGCCCAAACTCATGGGCCGTAGGAGAAAACTAGCGAGTGTAAGGTTGAAGTAATCATTTGATCTGTCACCAATAACAAATGTACTAATGCTCTAATTAATGAGGACTTTAATCGTAGACACAATGCATGCATAGCTAGCACTTAGAATTTAGCTACAAGTGAGTGTTTTTTTTTAATTATCAAATCCCAATGATTCCAGCAATACATCATCCCACTTCCAATCTTTCAGTTTAATAAACATAAACATAAATTGAATAACTCTGATGGAAATTGATCTGTTGTTCATTGATGAGATGGCCATTAAATTACCAATAGAGAAGTATTGGATACATAACATTCCACCACATGCAACTAAATACCATGAAGACAAAAAATTTATGATGGAAATCCAAATAGGAAAAACTAAAATTTGATGGAGACTTTATTAAGTCGAGGAAATAATTACGAGAGGGTGAGCTATACCGGACCAACGCAGACACGTACCGCACCGTGCACAGTAAAACAGAGCCAAACGCCGAAACAACTATCCGCGCACCAACAGAAACAGAGCCAAACAACTATCCGCGCAACAGCAACGAGAAATAGAGCCAAACAACTATCCGCGCACCAAAGTAAACAGAGCCAAACGTCGAAACAACTATCCGCGCACCAGTAGAAACAGAGCCAACGCTGAAACAGAATTGAAAAATCGCGCGAACAATAGAACCGGAACACTTCGTGGGAGAAGAATTTATAAAAAAAATAGTTCGGCCGAACTAAAAGTTCGGCCGAACCCTTATTTCGTCGAACTTTTCTATAAGTTCGACCGAACTTTTTATAAGTTCTGCCAAACTCTTGTTGCCGAGTTTTCCAAAGCTCCCTGTGCAAAAATCTCTGCTTACGTCAATCTAAACGGACTCAAAAGTTCAGCCGAAATATTTAGACTCAAAAGTTCGGCCGAACTATTGCCGAAAATTTTTTTTTGCCCCCGATTCTCACAAAAGTGTAACCCAGCTTCACGTTTCCGCCCATACATGTTGTGCAATACAAGAAGTTCTCAACCTTTATTATATATATTATAATATTCTCTGAAAACAAAACAAAAACTAGAACTTGTAGTCTCGGGTTGAGGTGAAACCCTACTCGAGATAATCTGTTCAATCTAGTAAAGAATCGCTATACACGGAATAGCCCTAGTGGTCCCAGGTCACCACAACCTAGGAAAAAAAACAACAATATTATCGTGCTTCTCATGGAAATACTTAAAGAAAATTGTTGTAGTATATATTCGAAGGCGTAGTGACCAAATACTCTTAAAAACAAATAAAGTGAAACGAATTCAAGAATTTCCCCTTAACATTATTTATCAAAAAAGCAACAGTCATATTATGTTAAGTAAGAAGCTGCAGTATTTCAATAAGAAACCCGGTATTTTACATTGCTAACAAAAGAATTTAATTCTCAGACAATCATGACTAAAGACAGATCCGTGGTTCTTACTCTTGCCTTGTTAATCTACTACTTATGCAATAGTAAACTAAGTCCGCAAATAACATACATAAACAAAAGTATAGCCAAATAGAAGTTATGCTATAAACCAAGCCGCCAATATCTCTATTACCACTTTGCATGCAAATGTCATAAGAAATGAAACTAAAAAATAAAACTAAAGGCATCATTACGGATAATCGGAGTTCCGAACCCATAACGAAGAAGCAAACATTTCGTTAACGTGATATAACTATTAGAAACGAGTATTGTTGCCGAATTCTTAAAGAAATTATATGGGTCAAATTTGAAAAAACAAATGTACCAAATGTGTCTTTCAAACCATCGTAAAAAAAATACTCCAAAGGGAAAAAACCCTATTAGTCGTTACAAACCCCCGTTGAAATAAAAATTACGCAGTCATATTTTATACATTTTTCAAAGAAGTCCTTATAGAAATAAAAAAATAAACATCGACACAAATTGTGTTGTATTCAAGTTAGATTCCGAAGCATGGCATGTATGCGTGCCATGAATATTGTCGAGAAAGCCTCAAAGCATACTCGGAGATTTTGTGCGAATTTAGTTGAAGCCGTAACTACAACCGAAATCCAAAGAAGAATTTTTCCTTATGAATTAGAGAGCATACTAGCTAAGTCAACTCGTTAAACGAAAGTAAGAATTTGAGGGTTTAAACCCTAAGGGTTTCACATTTATACAAGTAGAAAATATATTAAGAAATTTGATGTTTCTCTTACCTGAGTAAACCATCGAAGAGTTACCAGGGAGTATCCCCTCCACATCTACAACATAGCCGTGAAATTTGTAAGCAAGGATGCAACAGAACCAATGAACCAAACTCATTAGTTGAGTATCCGTAACTTTGAACTCAACGGCGAGCCGAGAATCTTAAAAAAAACATATCAAACCGAGAAGGAAGTTTACAAATGCAATTTTATTAACAATCTAAACCGAGAACAACGATTACCTCCGAAACCGAGCTATGTTTCGCATCATGCCGCTTGGCATTACAAATCCTCAAGGAACCAAGGTTTCGGAGCTTGGCGAGGGACAAAATTAGAGAAACAGAGAAATGAAATGGATAGATACAACGAGTGCTAAAGAGTGAATTCCGGTATGGAGAAATTACTTAGGTTATCTCCCCACTCGAACCAAATTGCATCAATCCGCACAAAATTAAATCAACGGTCCAGATCCGTGAAGGACGCTCGGGGTACTCCTTGAAATTCGTAATTTGGATTACAGCTGTAGGAGAAGATCAAAAATCAGATTGCGCAGTAAAGCCACCAGTATCATAACACTCATGTCATTAAAAGTCTGAGTTGACAAGTGTAAGCGGGACCTTTCCAATTCAATTCGGATTGCAACTGTAGTAATAAATTTTTCTATATAGTTGTGATGCAGGAGCATCAAGACCATTTTTTCATTTGTAAATATGTGATAAAAGGGGGTTGTGACAATTTTAATATTTTATTAATTAATTTGTTATTTTTAATAAAATAGGAGATAATTATGAGAAGTGAGGATTTTGTAAATATTCTTTTATTAAATAAAAGGATATAGTTTAGGAGCAAAATTAGAGATTAGGATTTCCATGTATGGGATTAGTTGAGGATTAGGTGGAGAGATATTTTGAGTGAATTAAATGCATTATTTGTGTATAAATAGGAGTGGGTTTTGTGAGAAAAAGAGACATTGGGATAGTTGGAGAGAGTGAGAGTTTGATTGAAAGAAGGCTTGAACAACCAAGGCTGTAAGCCTCTGGCAAATTGTAAGGGCCATGAACGTTGAATATCTGGCCAGGAAGAACAGTTTGTAAGTATTTTCGTTATTAACATGATAAGTTTGTTTTAGAGTTATTGGTGGATTTAGAAATTGGATATTGAAATTATGTTATTGTGATTTGGGATAAGAATGTGCATATGGATTATGAACCTAAGTGAGATCGAAGATTATATATAAAGGTTGATTGTTCGGCATACAGCTCCGCGAATAAGTTATTAATCTCGGCATGATAATTGTTAAATTATATTGGTCGAATGAATGGGTGTTTTAATATCGATCTGTAGTTGATTGACAGCAACGAAAGCAAGGGAGCGCCCAGTGAATATGAAGTCATGAGCTTCATAAGAAACCAAAAAGGGTTCGAATTTTAAAATTTGTATTTCCAATAGATAATTGAACGCGTTGTTCTGGTTATGGTAAATGCAGATTTGAATAATCGATGTCAATTGTGCTGAATGGGTATGAATATTGTGCGAATTTGAGTTTGCTGGATTAGAGGGTGTTCTCACCCTCTAAATTTCTCTTGGATTATATCCATTGATAAACGCATTTGATCTACTATTTTATTAATGAATAATCTGTGTGTTAATATAGAAAAAAAAACGCAGTCAATTTATTCTTGGTCTGGCAAACGAATTACAATCTGGCAAACTGTGAATTGAAGAAAGAGGCGCAATTCTTGTTTTAATTCTGGAAATATATATGTTATGAAATCGTTACACAAAAGGCTTTTGAAATCCGATTTGAAGAAGTCAATATTAAATCTGGGTTTTACATGAATTACTGGTGTCTGAGGGACGCAGTAAGCAATTTATGAGCTTTGTGGATGTACTGAATTATATTTGCTGGAATCGATTCCTCTAGTGGCATCGATTGGAGGAATTTTGTTCGATTAAATATGCTGTAGACAAGTGAATACAATTGAAGTCGATTTCAGCAGAGCAAGAATACCCATATGAGAGAAGGGCGTTAAAAATCTTGGGTTGAATCAACTTAAAGGTCCGTGTAATTTAGATTCAGAGGAATCGAATGCCAGTTTGAAGCGGCAGTTCGAATATCTAAGATCTAGTTTGGAAGCAGCAATCGAAGATCCAAGTCCGCGCTGGAACTGATCTGAGTCAGCGCTGGAATATAAATACAGGTATGGGCAGTATCATTTTCTAAATTAAATGAACACGTTGAATGTATGAGTCTGCAATGTTTAGAAAGAGCGCTGTTGAATTCTTGAGAGGTTTGTTGTGGCTTAAATCTGAGTTTGTAATTGCCATAGCTGAAAACTGTTTGAAGAAATGTGTGAGCAAAGTTGAATGCAATGGAATGGAGTTTTGTAATTGCCAGATTCAGTTTTAATACATGGGTGCATTTGTTTTATGGAATTTTTATTTGAAAATCCAGTATTAAAACCCATATCTGAAGTGATGGGTAGAATGCGTTGAATAGTGTGCTGGTTGTTGAATATGTAAGGTGAGTTTCAATGTTATTTGAATTGATGGTAGCAGTATGAGATTTCATATCAGAATGCATGAAATCGATTGGGCAGTGGTGTGAATTTGCCGGTTGAAAAACATAAGCACATTCTTTTATTTGAATTAAAATCCAGCCATATGTGAATGGAATTATTGGATTGAGTAGTGTTTACTTTTGCATCGAGTTAGAAATTGAGATTGTATTGAGTTAGAAAAGGGAATTTGCAGGAATTGAAAGATAAGCTTCCCCATATTAGTTGAGATTGCCGGTGGGTGAAAATTGTCCTAGATTGAAGTTTTATTGGGCGGTTATGATGATGCATTTGTATATGCACAGAGTTTAAATATTCTGGGGTTTGCAGGCTAGCCCTGCCTACATCATTGTTTGGTATCAGAGCTGGAATGCTCTGTTGAAGATGTTTGTTTTTTTGAATGAGGAAAGAAGGTTTTGTTGAAAACTAAAGTGTGTTTCTTTGAATGTATGATGAATGATTGAAAGGAAGATCAGATTTTTAAATTTGATATGCAAACTACACAAATGCAGTGAACAGGATGGCAGAAGCGAAAGGAGAACAAGATCATGCAAGATCTTAAAGGTGAGATGAGTTTTCTGATTTGAAATTTATGATTGAGGTTTATGGTTGCAGAGAAGATGATGGCAGTGAACCTGGCATTCAGCTAAAGGCTGGATAGGGAGGACAATTGCAGTGTTCTGAAGAAGAAGGTGAGTTGAAGAGATAGCCTAAAGAGAGAGCAGAGGAGTGCTCAAGGGGTTCCCGAGGCAGTGAACCAATACTTACCAAAAGACTGAGTGAGGAGAGCTTGGTGAGGTGAGTGACGGCAAGACAGGAGAGCTTGTTGCAGAGGCTAGTGCAACTCATGGTAAGTGAGAAGATGATCATGGAGGATCATAGAAGAGGTTCAGAGGAATGCCACAGCGGTAGGATGACTGATGAGGTCAAAGAAAGAGAGATTGCAGTAATGAAGGTACAATTGCAGGTACTGGAAGAATGGCTGCAAGAGCAAGAAAACCAGAAAGCAGGATGGATCTTTCCACTGAAGGGAAAGAGAGTGATTTGGCAACCATTGCAGAGGAAGTTGAGGCAAATTCTGATTGCCTTATTGAAGAAGAAGCTTAGAGTCCTTGAGCCAGAGATGGAATTTGAAGATTCCACACGCAAATCTGTTCAAAAGAAAGTGTTGGAGGAAGCAGTCAAGACTGAAAAGTCTTGTGGTTTTAAAACTGATAAGTTGTGTATGTTTGCAGGTACAGTACAGGGAGATGAGCAAGCTTTAGAGTTTGTTCAGGAGAGAGAATTGAATTTGAAGGCTGTTCAGATCGATGCTGAGATAGCAAGATCTCAGGAGGAAACGAAGACAAAGGAGTCTAATCAGAATGTTGATGCAGAGGGAGAAAGACCAGCTGATGATTGGTTAAGAGCTGGTGAAGGTATGGAAAATTGTGTGAAGTTTCCGAGTTCTACTCGTAATGAAATTGTTGAATTGTATAGGAAACTAGATCTTCAGAGAAGAGAATTGGAGAGACAGAGGACTTATGTGCAGGATGATTTGCTGAGAAATCAAGGCAGGAAAGTTTTCATGAATGACAGTTCTAGAGCAGAGGATGGTAAGAAGGTGAGACTAGCCGACAGTCTCATGATGAATGCAAATCAGCATACTGATGTGCTGACAGAGGAATCGGAAAGGAACTCAGAGCAGCATACTGAAGTGTTGCCAGAGAAAGCTAAGGAGAAAGCCAGTGAAGATTTTCTGAGTCCTGAAGAAGACTTGGAACTGCAGAGGACCGAATCAACAAGTGAGACCATTGGGTCTTGTAATTTGGATGCTGACAAATTGATTGTGTTTATAGGTGATGTAGAAGACAGTCCATCATTTGGGATTGTCTTGGAAGAAGAAGAATTGTTGCAGAAAGAAGATGAGACCATAATGTCTCATATGCAGAGACTCATTACCATGGGTGACAAAGAAGAGTTGGCTTGTTTGTATGGCCAAGAGAAGATTGGTGGACAAAATTTTGGAGCTGCTACAGTGTTAGAGGATGAAGCTACAGTGTTTGCAAAACTTGATTTGATTGCCCGAATCAATCAAGATGATGATGGACAATTACTGAATATTTTCGAAGAGGTAGATGGAGGCTATGCTGGAGTTAATTTGCAGCATGTTGATAAAATGCTGGAATATTTGCTGGAGACATTTGAACCAGAGAAAGAAGTTGCAGATGAAATTGCAGGTGACAAGCAAAAGGATGTTGCAGAGGGACAGGAAGTTTGGGAGGTAGCGACATCTATGATGGCAGTTGAGGCAACATATGGGGTAGCATCTGCAGGAGTGAAACCAATGTTGACGACATTTATGGTGGCAGCTGAAGTAACATCTTTGGAGGCACTGAAGCATTATGGTTTTTATTCTAACAATCTTTTTGTGAGTACAGGTTTTATTGCAGACGCTGGAGAAAATCTGTTAGACAGATAAATTGAACTGATGAGGCAGATGATGATGAAAGTATCCCAGAAGAGGCCAGCAGCAGTAAAACAAAAGAGAAGCAGCAAAAGAAAGACAACAAAAGATTGCAAGAGCACAGCCAGTGGAGTGATGCAGCATAAAGTGTGGAGACCTGGAGAAGAACATCAGAAAGAAGCAGCGACAAGTGGAAAGTTGCAGCACAAGATATGGGATCCAGGCATACACAGATCCGAACACATGATCAGGCGATCATGTTTAATTTCAACGTTGGGAGTCTGATGCAGGAGCATCAAGACCATTTTTTCATTTGTAAATATGTGATAAAAGGGGGTTGTGACAATTTTAATATTTTATTAATTAATTTTTTATTTTTAATAAAATAGGAGATAATTATGAGAAGTGAGGATTTTGTAAATATTCTTTTATTAAATAAAAGGATATAGTTTAGGAGCAAAATTAGAGATTAGGATTTCTATGTATGGGATTAGTTGAGGATTAGGGTGAATGAGATATTTTGAGTGAATTAAATGCATTATTTATTGTATAAATAAATTAGGTTTATGAGAACAAGAGACATTGGGATAGTTGGAGAGAGTGAGTGTGATTGAAAGCGAGGCTTGAACAACCAATTTTGTAAGCCTCTGGCAAATTGTAAGGGCCATGAACGTTGAATATCTGGCCAGGAAGAACAATTTGTAAGTATTTTCGTTATTAACATGATAAGTGTGTTTTAGAGTTATTGGTGGATTTAGAAATTGGATATTGAATTTATGTTATTGTGATTTGGGATAAGAATGTGCATATGGATTATGAACCTAAGTGAGATCGAAGATTATATATAAAGGTTGATTTTTCGGCATACAGCTCCGCGAATAAGTTATTAATCTTGGCATGATAATTGTTAAATTATATTGGTCGAATGAATGGGTGTTTTAATATCGATCTGTAGTTGATTGAAAACAACGAAAGGAAGGGATCGCCCAGTGAATATGAATTCATGAGCTTCATAAGAAACCAAAAAGGGTTCGAATTTTAAAAGCTGTATTTCCAATAGATAATTGAATGCATTGTTCTGGTTATGGTAAATGCAGATTTGAATAATCGATGTCAATTGTGCTGAATGGGTATGAATATTGTGCGAATTTGAGTTTTCTGGATTAGAGGGCGTTCTCACCCTCTAAATTTCTCTTGGATTATATCCATTGATAAACGCATTTGATCTACTATTTTATTAATGAATGATCTGTGTGTTAATATAGAAAAAAAAAACGCAGTCAATTTATTCTTGGTCTGGCAAACGAATTACAATCTGGCAAACTGTGAATTGAAGAAAGAGGCGCAATTCTTGTTTTAATTCTGGAAATATATATGTTATGAAATCGTTACACAAAAGGCTGTTGAAATCCGATTTGAAGAAGTCAATATTAAATCTGGGTTTTACATGAATTACTGGTGTCTGAGGGACGCATTAAGCAATTTATGAGCTTTGTGGATGTACTGAATTATATTTGCTGGAATCGATTCCTCTAGTGGCATCGATTGGAGGAATTTTGTTCGATTAAATATGTTGCAGACGAGTGAATACAATTGAAGTCGATTTCAGCAGAGCAAGAATACCCATATGAGAGAAGAGCGTTAAAAATCTTGGGTTGAATCAACTTAAAGGTCCGTGTAATTCAGATTCAGAGGAATCGAATGCCAGTTTGAAGCGGCAGTTCGAATATCTAAGATCAAGTTCGGAAGCAGCAATCGAAGATCCAAGTCCGTGCTGGAACTGATCCGAGTCATCGCTGGAATCTAAATACAGGTATGGGCAGTATCATCTTCTAAATTAAATGAACACGTTGAATGTATGAGTCTGCGATGTTTAGAAAGAGCGTTGCTAAATTCTTGAGAGGTTTGTTGTGGCTTAAATCTGAGTTTGTAATTGCCATAGCTGAAAAATGTTTGAAGAAATGTGTGAACGAAGTTGAACGCAATGGAATGGAGTTTTGTAATTGCCAGATTCATTTTTAATACATGGGCGCATTTGTTTTATGGAATTTTTATTTGAAAATCCAGTATTAAAACCCATATGTGAAGTGATGGGTAGAATGCGTTGAATAGTGTGCTGGTTGTTGAATATGTAAGGTGAGTTTCAATGTTATTTGAATTGATGGTAGCAGTATGAGATTTCATATCAGAATGCATGAAATCGATTGGGCAGTGGTGTGAATTTGCCGGTTGAAAAACATAAACACATTCTTTTATTTGAATTAAAATCCAGCCATATGTGAATGGAATTATTGGATTGAGTAGTGTTTACTTTTCCATCGAGTTAGAAATTGAGATTGTATTGAGTTAGAAAAGGGAATTTTTAGGAATTGAAAGATAATCTTCCACATATTAGTTGAGATTGCCGGTGGGTGAAAATTGTCCTAGATTGAAGTTTTATTGGGCGGTTATGATGATGCATTTGTATATGCACAGAGTTTAAAGATTCTGGGGTTTGCAGGCTAGCCCTGCCTGCATCAAGTTGTGTGGGTAGGTTTAAAACCAATCTTTGTTTCTATATTGGGAACCCAAAAAAAATTCATATAATTTTGTTTATACATGAAATATCGTAGGAGCAAGGTAAGACTTAAATCCTCATTTTATATTTGTGTAAATATTCAATTCCGTGGAGTCAAAAGATCTTTAGCATAAAGTTAAAAATATTTTTATTTATTTATTTATGTTTTCAAGGTATGTGACAAGTGGTATCAAAGCGGCATTCAAACGCTGGGACCTTAAGGGTCAATTAATGATGCACATAAGAGAGAGAACATTTAGCATTTATCAGGAATGTTATGAGAAGAGGAGTTGCGCAACAACCCCGTCAAGACACTGGGGATCCTCCAGCACAACCAGTGATGAATTCAGAAATGTGGATCCAGCTAAAATTTCAATAGCAACAGAAAACTAGTAGGTTGTTAGAAGAACAACAACACCAAACTAGTTTCCTATTAAACACTGTTCAAAAACTGCAGGAAGAAATGGTACGTGTCGGAAAGGATAATAAGTGTCTACTACAAGATAAGGAAAAGATACTAAAGATACTGTCAGACAAACAAAACCAGGGGATGGAACATCCAAGTATAGACAGAGGTATGCAAGATGAAGAAGAACAACGAACAAAAAATAACACTACAGATAGATTGGAAAGAAGCCCTTCCCAGAGAAGCAAAAACAAGGATTTCAACGAAGCGGAATCTGGCAATATATTAGATCAACAAGAAAATAAGAAACGGAGAGTAAAACTGCAAGGGGAATTTCGTAAGATTAAACCACCAACTTTTGATGGTGAGGCAGAAAAGGTGAAAGCCTGGTTAATTAATATGAAAAAGTACTTTCAGGTATATGAATATCATAACAATCTGAAGGCCAGATTGGCTATCTACCAGTTATGAGAAAATACCACCCTATGGTGGGAAGAAGTGAAAAATGTACGCAGCATTGAAGAAGAGGACATTACTTGGGAATTGTTTCAGCAGTATTTTAAAGATAAGTATTTGACAGAGAGATTTTATGATGACAAAGCTAAATAATTTAATGAACTAAGGTTGGGACAAATGACCCTCGATGATTATGTCACTAAGTTCACTTCCCTGTTACGTTATGTCCCTTATCTCTGAGAGGAAAAGGCTAAAGTGCAGAGGTTCCTGAGTAGCTTACCAACTCATATGAAGTAACGAATCGAATTCGTGAATCCCCAGACCATGGATGAAGCCATTTGCAAAGCACGAATGTGCTATCAGCAGTCTAAGGCCAAGGGGGAACAAAGAAAAAGCTGGCAGCCAAAGAAAAATCAGAAAAGTAATTCAAATTTTAAAGGCAGTAAAAGTGGAAACTTTAAAGGCACAACGTGAAACACTATTAGTAAGCAATTTGGTAAGAATCACCAAAGAACCAGATGGCCAATAGAAGAAAATCCTATAGAAGCATCTAGTAAGCCAGATCAGGGACAAATTACTAAACCTCCCCTACAATGCTAGGGCTGTGGGGAGGCTCATTATTATAAAAACCGTCCACAACGAACCAGAAATGATACTGTGGCAAATCTACAGGTAGCTTCTACAGTGGGGGACGTGGCACATAACATACCCCACATCAATGCAGCTCTGGAAGATCGGCAGGCTGATTATTAGCCCACAATGATTGAATTAGAAGGTACATCACTAACTAAACTTGTTTCAATTTTAGTAGATCCTAGAGCAAGTTTGAGTTATGTAAGCCCCAAATTGGTGGAAATGTGTAATTTAAAAGAACAGAAATTTAAGAATTCTTGGTTAGTACAGCTAGCTACCGGGACAAAATGAAAGGTAACTGCAAAGATTCCAAATTGTATGTTGGAAGTTGCAGAACAATAGTTACAAGTAGATTTAAGCATTCGACCATTGGGATACTATGATGTGTTATTGGGCATGGACTGGTTGGAAAAGCACTGGAATTTAGTATATTGTAAAGAAAATATTATTTACTATAGAATGTAGGACGACACGCGAAAAGAGATTCAAGGAATTAAAAAGAAATTACAGATACGCCCAATCATAGCACCCCAAATGAGTAAGTGTATCAGAAAAGGATGCCAGTTGTATGCAATTCAAGTAGGGTATGCAAACTCTAAGGAAAAGTCACCAATAATGGAGGATATACCTGTAGTACAAGAATTTCTAGATGTTTTTCCAGAAAACATCCCGGGTTTACCACCAAGAAGGGATATTGACTTCACTATAGATTTGTTGCGAGGAGCCTCCCCAGTATCAAGGGCTCCTTACAGAATGAGCGTGCCAGAACTAACTGAACTGAAAATGCAGGTACAAGAACTACTGGACAAAGGTTACATTCACCCAAGTGTGTCTCTGTGGGGAGAACCAGTCCTATTTGTTAAAAAGAAAGATGGAACCATGCGTATGTGCATGGATTACAGGCAGCTTAATAAGCTAACCGTCAAGAATAAGTACCCCCTACCAAGAATCGATGAATTATTTGATCAAGTAAAAGGGGCTAAGGTGTTTTGTAAGATAGACTTAAGATCCAGATATCATCATATTCGAATTAAGGATGAAGAAATTTGTAAGACAACATTTCGCACTCGTTATGGGCACTATGAATTTGTGGTGTTACCCTTTGGACTGACGAATGCACCAGCAACCTTTATGAGGTTAATGCATGGAATCTTTCATCCATTTTTGGATAATTTTGTACTTATTTTCATAGATGATATTTTAATATATTCTAAAAATCTGGAGGATCATAAGGAGCATTTGAGAATAGTCTTGGGAATTCTAAGAAAACATCAATTGTATGCTGAGTACAGTAAGTGAGATTTCTTTAAAACAAAAATCCAATATCTAGGCCATGTTATATCAGCTGAAGGAATAGCTATTGATCCTGAAAATATCAAAACTATTATGGAGTGGCGAGTACCCCAAAATGTGGCTGACATTAGATTGTTTATGGGATTAGCTGGTTATTACAGAAGATTTATAGAAGGATTTTCTAAAATTGCTTTTCCTATTACATCTCTGTAAAGGAAAGGAAAAATCTTCAAATGGACAATTGAGTGTCAGAATAGTTTTGAAAAACTGAAGCAACTTATGACTACAGCACCAATATTGAGGGTAGCTAACCCTAGTAAGGAATATGAAGTTTGTACTGATGCAAGTAAAGAAGGTGTTGGGGCAATCTTAACACAGGAAGGTAAAGTGGTAGCATACAAGTCTAGAAAACTGAAGGACCATGAAAAAAGATATTCTGCTTATGATTTAGAACTTGCAGCAGTGGTACATCCTCTCCGAGTATGGAGGCATTACTTGCTGGGTAAGAGGTTTGTACTTAAAACAGATCATAGCAGCTTGACTAGTTACTTCAAGCGAGCAGATTTAAACTCCAAGCAGGTAAGATGGAATGACTTTTTAAGTGAGTTTGATATGGATATTCAGCATGTAAAGGGGAAGGAAAATCGAGTAGTAGATGTGTTAAGCAGAAAGTTACATGGTATTTATGAGTTGTACTATAATCAGTTAGAAAGCCAATTCTTGGAGCAATTAAAGGAGGAGGCATAGAAAGATCCAGAAATATAAATTCCTATGGCAACAAATGGAAGAAAATAGGAAGCAAGGTAAAACATCTAAGTATGGAAAGAATGAAGAGGAGATGCTGACCTTCTGAGGGAGAATATATGTATCTAACCATATAACTCTAAAGGAGTTAATATTGAACGAATTTCATTGCAGCAATTATGCAGGTCATCCGGGGTATCTGAAAATGCTTACCGCAATAAGAAAGGTATATTTATGGCCGGGCATGTGTAAGAATATTGTGGAATATCCAAGAAAATGCTTAGAATGTCAATAGGTAAAAGTAGAGCACCAGCACACTGCGGGACTATTGTAGCCCATAACCATACTTGAATGGAAGTGGGAGGTTATATCTTTAGAATTTGTCACAAGTCTACCATGAAAAAAAAGACAGAATGATTCAATATTGGTAGTGGTAGACATATTAAGCAAATCTACAAATTTTATACATGTACAGTCTACCTACAAGACAATACAGATTGTTGATATATTTATGAAGGAAATTTTCAGGTTGCATGGGATTCGAAAAACCGTGATTTCGGACCGAGATGTTAAGTTCACATCTGCATTTTGGAAAACTTTGTTTTCTGGTCTCGGAACATAGATAAAATTTATCACCGCCTATCATCCCCAGACTGATGGACAAACAGAGCGGGTAAACTAAATATTGGAAGACATGTTGCGCATGTATGTGATGCAGTAGCCAACCAAGTGGGAGGAGTATTTGCATCTTGTTGATTTTTCTTATAATAACGATTATCAGGAATCTCTGAAAATGAGCCCCTTTGAGGCATTATATGGTAGGCAATGTCGTATACCTATAAATTGGAGTAGTGTTGAGACAAAACTAATGTTGGGACCTGAGATGTTGGCAGAAATGGAAGCTGAGGTAAAAACAATAAGACAGAATCTGAAGGTTGCTCAAGATCGGTAAAGGATTTATGCAGATAAGAAAATGTCTTATTGTGAATTTGTAGTGGGAGATCATGTTTATGTGAGAATTAAACCCAAGAGGAGTACCTTAAGGTGGACCTCTTGTGCCAAATTATCTCCCAGATACTGTGGACCTTTCCAAGTATTAGAAAGGGTAGGACCAGTAGCTTATCGGTTGGCTTTACCCAGCCACATTCAAGTTCACAATGTGTTCCATGTGTCCTTGTTGAAGCGATATGTACATGATGAAAAACACGTGATCCATTAGCAAAACATTCACGTAGAATCGGACAGAGAGTTTCTGGTCGAGATGCAACGCATACTTCATCGAAGAGAAATCGTACTCTGCAAACAAGTAGTTATCCAAGTAAAAGTGCAATGGAGGAACTTTGAACCGGATGAAGCTACTTGGGAGGATGAGAAGTTTATGCAGGAAGCTTACCCGGAGCTCTTACCCACTTCTCTGAGGATAAAGTTGAATCCCAGAGGAGGAGTGGGGGTTCTGTGCTAGTGGGAAAAGGTGGGGTATTTTCCAGAGTTGTTTGTGATCAGTGGAAAATAACTCTCAGAATACCTTGCAAACTATACATTCTAAGTTTGATTGGATTGGCCATCCAGAGGTCACAATAGAAAGAGAAAATCCACTGTTAACCTGGGTCATCATCCAGATTTTGGAGCTAGGGGGCAAGTGGAGGACGTAATAGCCTCCCTTGATGGTTGGGAGGACCATAACTTTAAAAGAATAATTTAGATAAGGACAATGATTGATTCCCATACTGTTTCATATGTATGAACATGGAAGGGTTAACTGTTGTAGGAGTTATTATTAAATTACAGTGAAAGTTGTTTATTAAAATTTTGTGAAATAGTAGAAGAATTATTATGCAAATAAAAAGAAAGACACCATTGAAGAACATAGATAAATGTTCAGACTGCATGCATATTGTAAACAATAACGAATATTACAACAGAGCTATTGTTAAACAATTCGCATACTAAATTGCTGATATAAGCTTATGCATGTACAACTAAGAAGAAAATGGAAAGTAGATGGTAAACGGTAATTATAGACAACTGAATATGATACATGTTGTGAAATACAAGAAGTTCTTAAACTTTATTATATATATTATAATATTCTCTGAAGAAAAGAAAAGAAAACTAGAGCTTGTAGTCTCAGGTTGAGGTGGAACCCTACTCGAGACAATCTGTTCAATCTAGTAAAGAATCGCTATACACGGAATAATCCTGGTGGTCCGATCACTATAACCTATGAAAAAAACAACAATATTACTGTGCTTATCATGGAAATACTTAAAGAAAATTGTTATAGTATATATTTGAAGGCGTAGTGACCAAATACTCTTAAAAACAAATAGAGTGAAACGAATTCAGGAATTTCCCTTAACATTATTTATCAAAACGCAACAGTCATATTATGCCGACAAAGAACTACAGTATTTCAATAAGAAACCCAATATTTTACATTGCTAACAAAATAATTTAATTCTCAGCAATCACGACTAAAGACAGATCTGTGGTTCTTACTCTTGCCTTGTTAATCTACTACTTATGCAACAGTAAACTAAGTCTACAGATAACATACATAAACAAAAGTATAGCCAAATAGAAGTTCTGTTATAAACCAAGCCAGCCAATATCTCTATCACCATTGCATGCAAATGCCGTGATAAATGAAACTAAAAATAAAACTAAAGGCATCATTACAGATAACAGAGTTCCAAACCCATAACAGAAGAAGCGAACATTTCGTTAATAGATATAACAATTAGAAACAGGAATCATTGCCGAATTCATAAAGAAATGCTATGGGTCAAATCCGAAAAACAAATGTACCAAATGTATCTTTCGAACCATCATAAAATAATACTCCAAAGGGAAGAACCCTATTAACTGTTACAAACCCCCGTCGAAATAAAAACTACACAATCATCTTTTATACATTTTTCAAATAAGTCCTTATAGAAATAAAAAAGAAACCTCGACGAAAATTGTGTTGTATTCAACTCAGATTCCGAACCATTGCATGCAGGTGTGCCATGAATATTGTCGAGAAAGCCTCAAAGCGTACCCAGAGATTTCGTACGAATTTAGTTGAAGCCAGAACTACAACCGAAATCTAGAGAAGAATTTGCCTTATGAATTAGAGGGCATACCTACTAAGTCAACTGTTAAACGAAAGTAAGAATTCGAGGGTTTAAACCCTAAGGGTTTCACATTTATACAAGCAGAAAATATACTAAGAAAGTTGATGTTTCTCTTACCTGAGTAAACAACAGAAGAGTTACTAGGAGTATCCCCTCCACATCTACAACATAGCCATGAAATTTGTAAGCAAGGATGCAACAGAACCAATGAACCGAACTCATTAGTTGATTATCTGGAACTTTGAACTCAATGGCGATCTGGGAATCTTAAAAAAAACATATCAAACCAGGAAGGAAGGTTACGAATGCAATTTTCTTAACAATCTAAACCTAGAACAACACTTACCTCTGAAACCGAGCTATGTTTCGCATCATGCCGCTTGGCATTACAAATCCTCAAGGAACCAGGGTTTCGGTGCTTGGGAAGGGACAAAATCGGAGAAACAAAGAAGTAAAATGGATAGATACAACAGTGCTAAAGATTGAATTCCGGTATGGAGAAATTACTTAGGTTATCTCCCGCTAAACCAAATTGCATCAATCTGCACAAAATTAAATCAACAGTCCAGATCTGTGAAGGACGCTTAGGGTACTCCTTGAAAGTGGTAATTTGGGTTACAGCTGTTGGAGAAGATCAAAAATTGGATTGCGCAGTAAAGCCACCAATATCATAACACTCATGTCATTAAAAGTTTGAGTTGACAAGTGTAAGCGGGACCTTGCCAATTCAATTCGGATTGTAGCTGTAGTAATAAAGTTTTCTATATAGTTGTGTGGGTAGGTTTAAAACCAATCCCTATTTCTATATTGAGAACCAAAAAAAAATTCGTATAATTTTGTTTATACATGAACTATCGTAGGAGCAAGGTAAGACTTAAATCTTCATTTTATATTTGTGTAAATATTCAATGTCGTGGATTCAAAAGATCTCTAGCATAAAGTTAAAAGTAATTTTTTTTTTTTTTTTTTTTAATGTTTTCAAGGTATGTGACAAATTTTCCATTTCATAATGGATAAACAATATAGTCAAAGCTATCAAAACCTAGAGCCTAAATATATATATTTTTTAGTTTATTTTATTTTCATTTAACAAATCAAAATATATATCTAATGATACATTACACCATCTCTTCTATTTAGCTATTCTAAATAGAAAACACCTCATAGCCACAAAAATATATTACACAATACATTTTTATGTTACTCAAGTAACATTATTTATCGGATAACGGGCATTAGCAACGGGCATGGGCATTAGCAAATAGTAGCTCCAGATCTTGTTGGCCTTAAAACACAACAAATATACATACTAGCCTAGATCCATTTTAACTCTGGGTCTATCAAGCGCAGAGAGGGATCAAATATCTTGAGGTGAAAACCTCTTTTTTGAGTGAAAAACTTTAGGAAAGATTTGCAGCTCGAGAGATTTGATCCCTCTCGGGGCTGGAAAGGTTTGCAGCTCGAGAGATTTGATCCCTCTCAGCACTTGATAGATCCAGAGTGAGGATGGATCTAGGCTAATTTCAGTGGTGTGCTGCCAAGGAAAATATATGGAAGATATGATTAATTTTATCAATAATAGGTTAATATATCAAATATTAATATAATCATTTTATATATGCTAAATATTTTTGAGATTAACTTGGTCATTTTAATTATAAATTTTCTTATTTACCTCAGTTTGTTGAGATGATAAATATTGTTAATAACATTAATGATGAAAAATGATGAAATATTTTTTTTGAATGCAAAGTGACAATAATAATGTTGAAAGATAGAAAATGTAAATAATAAGAATGTACTCATGTTACAAATAGTCTTCATTGTGATCAATCTCAAACTATCCTCTTCTACTATTCTTATTGTCACCCTTGTTAGTTTTGTCATCTTTTCATATCGATTATGAAAAAGAAAATTTAAATCGTAAATAATTTAAATCTTTGGCTCAAGCTGTTGTAGTAAACATGATACTTTGCTCTCTTGCTCTCCAATATTAATAGGTTAAATTACTATAACACAAAACTCAATGTGAATTGTCAATATTTTTTTGTGCTTACACCAAAATCAATGCATATTGTTAATCCAATCACTTTAAAATTAGTGTACCATCATATATCCAATTACATCAAAGAAGAAATCAACATCTACATTGAAATAAATGCATTTAATGCAAGCAATCAAATAATATTAGAAAATAGCTTCTACACTAAAATCAATGCATTTAGTGAAAACAATCAAATAGGATTAGGAATCATCTACATTGAAATCAATGCATCTAGTGCAAGCAATCAAATATAATTATAAATCAACATCTACATTGAAATAAACACATCTAGTGCAAGCAATCAAATAGTATTAGAAATCACCACCTACACTGAAATCAATGCATCTAGTGCAAGTAATCAAATATCATTAGAAAAAAATATCTACACTAAAATCGATGAATCTAGTGCAAACAATCAAATAGGATTAGAAATCACCATCTCCACTTAAATCAATCCATCTAGTGCAAGAAATATTCTCCTCTCTCTCCACCCTCCATCCATATCTATATCCCCCTCCATCTCTTATTTTTTGTCTCTCTATCTCACCCCCCTAAACACACATGCTCTCGCACTCCATATCTATCAATTTCTTTGTCACTCCCTCCCTCTCCCCATCTCTCTCTTATTCCCTCTCTTCACCTTCCATCTATATCTCTATCTTCCCCTTCTTTCCCTCTTCCCCGCTAATATCTCTCTTTCCTCCTTCTGTCCTCTCTCCCTCTCTCTCCATCTTCCTTTTCTCTCTCTCTCTCTCTCTTTCTCTCTCTCTCTCTCTCCACCTTTATATCTCTATGTCTTTCTTCTTACCTCCCTCTCTGTCCCCCTCCAAGTCCATCTCTCTTTCCCTCCCTCTCTCTACTCTCTCACATCCTCTCTCTTCCTTCTGCTCTTTCCCTTTCTCTCCCATCTCTCTCTCTCTCTCTCTCTCTCTCTCTCTCTCTCTTCACCCACCAACTATGTTACTATATCCCTCCCTCTCTCCTTATCTCTCATTCTCTCCCCCCTTATCTCCATCTCTCCTTCTTTGTCTCTTTACCTCACCTCCAAACATACATGCTCTCTCTCTGTCTCTCCCTTGTCACTCCTTCTCTCTCTCCACTTCTCACACTCTATATTTCTTATTTCCTACCTCTCTCACCCTTTAACTTCATCTCTCTATCGATCCCTCTCTCCTCCTCTCTCTCAATTCCTCTCTCTCGTCCTTCCTCTCTCTCCCTTTCTATCCTCCCTCCCTCTCTCTTCCCTTATCTCTCTCTCTCTCTCTCTCTCTTATCTCCAATACTCTCCCTTCCCCCATCATTCTCCTCCTCTCTCTCATCCTTCCCCTCTCTTAATTTCTCTCCTACCTCCCTCTCTCTTCCCCATATCTCTCTCTCTCTCTCTCTCTCTCTCTCCCTTCAACTACATTACGATATCCCTCCCTCTCTCCTTCTCTCCCCCCTTCTCTCCATACATCCTACTTTGTCTCTTTTCTCACCCCTAAACATACACACTCTCTCTCCATCTCTCCCTTGCCACTTCCTCTCTCTCTCTCTCTCTCTATTTCTTCTTCTCTCCCTCTCTCCCCCTGCAACTTCTCTCTATCCATCCCACCCTCAAGTCCTCTCTTTGGTCCTTCCTATCTCTCCCTTTCTCTCTTACCTCCCTCTCTCTTCTGCCATCTCTCTCTCCCTTTATCTCTTACCCCCCTCTCTCTTCTTCCATATTTGTCTCCTCTAATCCTATCACTATATCCCTCCCCCTCTCCTTCTCTCTCTCCCTCCTCCATATTTATGCCTCCCTCTCTCGCTCTTCATTTCTCCTCTCCCATTTCCTTTAGTTTATCTCCATCTCTCCCTTGTCAATCCCCCTATATCTCCACCTCTAGCACTCTATATCTTTGTTCTTCCCTCCCATATTTATCTAGAGTTAATATATATCATGATACATTTATATATATATATTATAATATAATAAATTTAATATTGTATTAATCGAAAGTTATTAAATTTAATAATATTAATATTATAATATATTAATATGAGTATTAGATTTAATAATAATAATAATAATCTTTTAATATTATATTAGGGTTAATAATGTTTTTTTTGCATGGTATTAATAATAATTTAGCCCATGGTATTTGGACCATAGGCTTCACCTAAATAAAACCTATTTTTTGAGTGTTCATAAATATAAAGCAGATTATGGAGTAAATATGAAAAGAGGTTTTATTTACTTACCATACCTATGGTTTATTTATATTTTTATTTATTTACCATACCTCTTTTATTTACTATGGTATTTGGCCCATAGGCTTGTTATATAATTAGATTTTTATTTATAATCATATTTGATATATTTTTATTTATTTACCTTACCTCTTTATACCTCTTTTATATTTATTTATTTACCATACCTCTTTATACCTATTTTATATTTATTTGTTTATCATACCTCTTTATACCTTTTTGTATTTATTTATTTACCATACTTATTTTATAAATATGGTAATTGGCCCATGGTATTTAGCCCATGGTATCAATATTAGTTTGTCCCATGTTATTCCTCCCATAGTCTTCATCTAAATAAAACCTAGCTTTTTGAGTTTTTTAAATATAAAAAGATTTATGGAGTAAATATAAAAATAAGTTTTTATTTACTTACCATACATCTAGTTTATATATATTTTTATTTATTCACGATAGCTTTGGAGTAAGTATAAAAATAGGTTTTATTTATTTACCATACCTCCGGTTTATTTAGATTTTTATTTATTTAAATTTTGAAATATTGCAATTTTGATGGGGAAATATTTATATCTTTAAAGATTTTAATTTATCCATACAACATGGGTTTTCTTTTTAAAGATTTATTTTACAAATATTTAATTAAAATAAATATTAAAATATTTTGAATTTTGATTGTTTGTGTTGAATTAATTCTTTTCCTTTGATTTAGGAAATGGTATTGACTTTAGTAAAAGGTAAAGATGTTTAAAATTTTACTTAATTTGTATTGGAATTAATGGAGAAAGTCATAATTAGATTTTTGTTATGATGATGATAGGATTGAGATGCTAAGATTAGATCTGAAGTCCTAATATTCACGGAGTGGTTCAAACCACATGATTGTGAGAAAGCCTATATGTACTAGGCTGCTCTCTTGATTGTAATAGAGTGTATGAGTGTTTGTACACTCTCCAGGTTCTCACCTGGAGAGATATTTAGCTTATATCCATTTTTTATCATGGTATCAGAGCACAGGATCAGAGGTTTGTGTTTCTTTATCTCTGCGGTGGTTGAGGCTAAGTCTTTGGAGGCTGAGATTCTGTGTGGGAAGCGATGTTGTTAGCTACTCCTAGAATCTGTGAGCCTGATCTATGGCTTCATAGACTGCGGATGGGTGAGTTTGTGCAATGATCAAATTTCTTTTCAGTTCGTGCGTTGTTGTGTTGAGGAGGCCCATTAGTGCGATGAACCTGATGTGAATGTCATAAAGTGTTGAGTGGTAGACTGGTGCAGCAAGCTCTAGAACAGAGGAGCACTGCCATTCTTGCAGCCTGATCGAAGGAGCGTTTCCACCGTTGCTGTGGTGTGGCTACTGAGGAGCGCTGCCACAAAGAGGAGATCGTGTGTCTTCAGATCTCCTTCGTGTGAGGCCTGTGCGCGGTGACCCAAACCGCTTGATCATGGAGTCGATCTGGTGGTTGATTGTTTGCCTAGATCATGAAGACAATGTGAGTTGTGATAGTGTGACAGATCTATGAAAGAACCTCCTAACAAGAGGGCCAAAGATCTTTGCGTAGATCTGAGTACGTGAGACCATTTGGAGTTTCGAGCATCGATCACTGCGGATTGAGAGGCAGTGTATTGTGGGCATCGTTGTTGCGTTGACTGGTATAGTTGCTGCATTGAGAGAGCCCTGTTAAGAGACCCGTGGTTGAGAGAGTCATGTTTTATTGTGGCATTGTTGTTGTGTTGAGAGAGCCGTGGTTGAGAGCGCTCCCCGCAACTCAAAATTTCATGGAGTGGAGGCTGTGAAGGCCGTGAAGGCATTTATTCTACCGGGCAGAGAAGAACCATGGGCCATTGAGAGAGCCGTGGTCGATTTCCCAGTGGTGAACCCGACGTGGTTGAGAGCACTCCCAAGTCATCGAGAGTGTTCGGTTGTTGTTCAAGTCTGACTGCTGCTCGTAGAATATTCGTGGAGAGGTGATTTGTTGCAGGATCAGAGGAGGTCGAGCTCATGGTGTGGCAACATTCATTGATATATTGATGATCTGTTGGTCTTCGACGGAGTGGTGATCTAATCTGGATCTTGTGGACCCGATTTGTTAGTCAATAAGACGAAGGATATCTGTGTGCATTCCAGTAGAATTATTCACATACGGCTCTAATCCATTGAAGGAATGGAAAATCCTTCATAATTGCTCCCATAACTAGAGAGGATCTACAGAGTCTAAAACACGTGGGTTCATATTTGTATGTTCATTTTCTTGCTGTGAAGCGCTGTAAAAATTGGCCGGATCATATTCTGTAATAAGGATTACGAGATTAGCATGTTGCATACTAACGTGAGCCAGCGCTGCATCTCTAGAAGCCAATTGTGATTCCATCTTTGCTATTCTTTTGTTGAGATCATTGACTGATAAAAAAAAAACGGCGCAGGTGCAGTGGTATGTGTGAAAGAAATTGGAGATCTCTCATTGATTGGAACAGGGGTACATGACCTTCAGCCAAGATTCAGTGAGGTTGGAATCAAGAATAATCAAGCTGTAGGTTGCTACTACATCCGAGAAGCCTTACGATCTCTCAGAAGAACGTGTCGAGGCTTTTCGGAGGCATTTTATGCAGCCTCTCTTTCGACGAAAGGCAACTTAGATTTGAGGCTTTCTACTAGCTCTTTTTTAGAATTTGGAGCTCTTTTTTTTTCTCGTTTGAACGAAATTTGTGCCTTCTTTATAGCAAAGATCTGGCATCATTTGATTAATCTCCAACAATTGTGAAAGAAAATGCTGAAAATTTGATAGGAATGGTTGGAGTGGTTGGGTGGCTCAACTGATCGTCGTGATTGAGCAAGACATCGGTGCCATCGTTCAGATGCAAAGTACAATTTCTTGCATTGAATGCCATCATTACTAGAAGTTTTAACGAGGCTGTCGATTGAATGCGTTGAGGCTTTGGGACTGAGAGCTGACCCTACTATTCAGAAAGGAGGAGCGTGAGGAGCGGTGGTGTCTGTGTGGGTTATCGCTGCAGTGGAAAAAGTGTTCTTGCAAGGGAGAAAATAGAAGGAGAGAATGGGTCGTCAAAGTAAATTGAAAGACTCTCGAAGAAAATTCAGGAGAAAGCATCAACGGAGAAGTGAAAAATACTGTGTTGCAGAATTTTGTGATTTTTTTCAGGTTGACGGTGATGGACCAGCTGCTGATCAAGGTGCAGATTTGGAATTTGGTGAGATTATTAAATTGTTAATGCCAGATTTACCATTTTTTTCAGGTATGAATTATGAAAGCTGGGAAAATGAAATAAAAACAGTATATGGAAGTTAAATTTACTGGATTATGTTAAAGATGTTATTAATGATAGTGGAGATACAATAGTATTAAGTCTTATAACATATGTAGTAGATGACAACATCATACTCAACATAATATATGAATATGGAGAGATTTCGAGTAGAAAGTTTTAATGGGATGTTTTAGAGATGAAATACTGTTTGAATAAGGGCAATGATGCTGAAGATATTGCTCTTGATAATGATCCCATATTTGATTGTGAAACTGAAGATGCAATGATGGGTGATGAATGTGTATCTGTAATTGAAACTTGTAATGATGAAAACACATCCATTATTGTAGAACCTGAAATTTTTCTTGATGTAGAACCCAAAATTTTTCCTGATGCAGAAATCAAGTTTGATGAGACTTATATATCTCATGATGAGTGGATCAATCTGATGATTGAAAAACATCTTATTGATGAATTACTGTTTGGTGAGAAGGAAGGCCTATCTTCACATACAGATCAAATGTAGAACATGCTTGTAGCAAAGGAACTAGATGAAGGCATAATTATGTCAGCAGAAAGGGATGAAGTAGGGAGAGATGGTGAAATGAAAGTTCTCCTGAAGGATCAGGAAGATGAAAGTAATCATCTTTATAAATATAACATTGTTTTTTGTGCAGATATTGGTAGGCAAGAAACAAAAATGAATTTTGAAGAAGAATTGAAGTTTCTTGAAGCATGGCTTGAAACACCATGTCTTTATGAAATTAACATAGAAATTGCAGTAATCAATGGTGAAGATATCATCTCTGATGTTCTGATGATTGACACCAGAAATAGTGAGAAGGAACATTCTCCTATTAAGCCTGCCATAATTCTGAGAAGGATGAGTACAAGAATTCAAGTTTTCCTTCACAGGGGAAGAAATGAGGTGAATATACATCACTATCTCATGGCAAATAAAGTGAAGATGAAGCCTCAACTCAGAATGAAAAAGTATGAAGTCACAAGCATAAAGACAAAAATGAAAACTCTGTTACCAAGTTCTTCCATGTTTTTATTGTAAGCCTAGCTGAGACTAGACCAGTAGGCATATGTTATTGTTTAGTACCCTTTCTCCATTAAGGGGGAGTGTTGGAATTAATGGAGAAAGTCATAATTATATTTTTAAGTCCTAATATTCAGCGAGTGGTTCAAACCACCTGATTGCGAAAAAGCCTATATGTACTAGGCTGCTCTCTTGATTGTAATAGATTGTATGAGTGTTTGTACACTCTCCAGGTTCTCACCTGGAGAGCTATTTATCTTATATCCATTTTTTATCAATTTGGAAATTCAATGTGGTACTTTTTTTGTTAAAGGTAAATTTATGATCCATTCAAATTCATGTATATAATAAAACAATTATTAAATGAGTGAGATAATTTACTATCCATTCAAATTATATAAATAATACATAGTTGTATATTATTAATTAATCTCAGCCCATCAATAAGTTAAAAAAGTTATATATAATCTAAATATTCAGGTTATATAAAATTAAAAATTAGGTTAATTCTTTGGCCGAAATTAGCAAATATAAAATTAATTATTTTCTTGAAGACGTGACATACTGGACATTAAGATCATAATACGCTGTCGATTGCGCCTCTCGCTCAATGAAACCACTTATGAAATTTTCCTTGTCAACGATAAAGGGCTCTATCATTATATGGTGTTTATTAATCTCTGTTGTAGATCCTAATGGTTTTTTTCGATTTGTCTATGCTACGCCCGTGCAGTCAAAATCCTTCGAAGAATATCTTTTATATATCTGATTGGAAAGTATTCAAAAATTCATGTTCTATAACCTGAAACATTCTCCCTTTCAAAACTTAGGATGTGAACTTAGGATGTGGACCTTTTAAATTCACATTTGACATAAGCTTAGGTCTATGCTTACATCACTGAAGCTCCCATTGAAGGAAAACCAAAAAACCTTCGAAGATCCATCTACATACACATACATATATATATCGATGATAGGGAAAGTATTCAAAATAAATAATGTTATGAAACCTAATTTTTATTTTGAGAAACATTCTTCTTCCAAAAATTAGGATGTGGACCTTATAAGAAAACATATTATTTGGACGATATAACTTCGCATTGTTTCTGTTTGGTTTCTTAAATGAATAGTTATAACAAGTTAGATAAATTAAAAAAATTGTAAATTGTGTAGAGATAAATTTATAATAGACATTAAAATACCTATTTTATAATACAAAATATCAAAAACTCGTCTAAATTTATTAAATTATCACCATATATTTATTTTAGATATTGATCTAACATAAGCTTACAGGATCTAATTTTTCATGTGCATTTTTTTTTATTACCCAATATTATTGTGACAACTATATCCATAATAATGAAAATATAAAAAATATATTTAATTATCTGTTCTCTATTTCCTTAGAATTATTCAATTTTAGAAATATCTACAAGACATAAATAAGAAACCTTTTAACAAATATTAACAACACAGACACACACACACACACACACACACACACACACAGATATATATATATATATATATATATATATATATATATATATATATAAAACTATATATGTGGCACTAAACTTTTTCCTATCTTTTAATGCCTTGAGATTTATATTATATTTCAAGGTCCAAACCCTTCCGAGCCCATTTAATGAATTCAATGGTCTTATAACAATTTTATGCTTTAGTTTATAACTTACAAGGCTTTACTCGAACCTTGTGCGGTTAAAATGAATCTGTATGATCTACGGTTGTTAACTACAAGGACGATGGACCTGACATATCCGTCCCACCAATAATCGGTGTCGGACTATGGCACAATCATCATGGTTGATTTTTATTTCATATCAATTCATTTCCTGACAGGTTAACATATAGTCTCAGAATGTGATTTATGTCACTTGTACCATGGCTATCTACTACCCATGGGTGACCGCACATCCTTCGTGCACATGGCCTAACCACAACCCTTAGATTGAAGGGGTGAGATCTACGATGGATATTGTCGATAGCTAGGTTAGGGTATCGGCCACACTTCCAACCCTATCTGCTTATTCATTTCGCCTGTGCGATGCTGGAGGTGCCTGATCTACAACCTCCCTACCGTCGTCGCCATTGTTGTTAGAGTTGGAGCTCTTATCTGTCTCAGTACTGCTAACCAAATTTCTCTTCCTCCAGGTATTATGGTTATTCTTCATTTGAGGTTGTTCATGCAGTGACTATAAATTCCATTCTTCAATTCAGGCTATGTAGTTTTAGTTCTTGTGAGTTTTGGGAGTTACGTATCACAGTTTAGTTTTTCAGCTTGTTTCCACCAATTTTCGAGCTTTTCCAAGGTTACTACTCATTTACATTATCTTGGCAGTTTAAAGTGGAAGTGAGGTTATTCATGCGGCCTCCAAGGTTAACTACTGGAGACTATTTTCATCTCACGGCTTCGACACTACTAGGTGAACTTAACTTATTTTTTTCTAGTAGTTTCTATTATTCTACTTCGCAGTTTTTTCCAAAATCTCGACATGTACAAGATTCTTAACTTGTTGGATTATTCTTATAGGTTATCACGTAGGTTATATTTGTAGGTTTCGTCATTCTCATGGCGAAGGTAACTCACATTAACTTTCCTATGTGATTTTCCTTTCTTGTTTTGTTTTTATTGGGATTTCGTTTCACTTCAGTCCTAACACTACTTACATCCTTGCAGGTATGCTTCAGATTCTTACCCTGGTTATTCCTTACAAGACCGCCCTTCCACCGTAGTGTTGTAACGCTAGCTTCTTGGTAGGCACAGGTACTTGAGCTTGGTAGTGACTCTATTGACGGGATATTCTCCTTACTGTCTCTGGAAATTAAATCTAAGTTTACATTAGCATATATCTTATTTAATATGTAATGTTTTAACTGGAAACTGAGTTTGCTGCCTGAAGAATATTTTTGAACATCTGGGCCTTTCCCTAGTCTTTTTAATGGTTGAGTTTATGTGTAAATGTTATTTTTATTCTGTATTTATTAATGGCTACATGCATAGCCTGCTAGGTCCATCTCGCATGTGAAACTTCTCGACCCTTCAAGGTTCCCTATTATATGAATTTTTGGTTTGTTGAAAGTAAATATTGGTCTGTCTTATGTTTGGGTTCATAGTCCAGTTTAATTCTATACAAATATTTCCTCTAGTCTTATTCTCTATATATATTGAATCTCAAAAATACAAATCTAGTAACTTTTACCAAATTTCACAATCTCTGTAATTTTGTTACAACGTTTGGTCACTTAATGAATTTCGGCATTTCAAAACGGTATCTTTTATGGTATAGTTAGCATGTTTTCTTTCCACTCCTTTAAATATGATATATATATATATATATCTCCCTAGTCCGTTAGTGTTTTGTACTCCTAAACACAGGAACTTGTTTATATATACATGGTTATTATATTCGGTGTTAATATATGTTGTCATTCACACATAAATTAGTAGAATGGTTATGAAGGTTTTACGATGTCACCTTATTCTATACTACTATAGATGAATTTGTACAGATATCCAGACCATCTCTTCTCAGGGTTAGTCCAATAACTCTTGTTCGTGTATAGCTTAGTGTACGGTTATGGAAACGACTAGTTCTGTCCAAAGGTTACACTACGGACTAAACTAATAGTTTTCAATAACTCTACAGGTTATATTGTTGTATATTTAACTATGGTATTCTCCTTTTCTAGTCTATCTTTCCATTCATATAGAAAGAACCTTTTTCTTAAGTTATTTTACAGATAGAATTTATACCAACAATTTTTCCTTTTTAATCATTCCATATTAATAAAGAAAAGATTCCATGCACAGATATAAGGTTTTTCCTACTACTTTCCAATAATAATTTCCTTAATAACATAGAATGAAAGGCACAAGAGCTTCCTCTTCGGAGTTTTTTTCAATAAATTACTCAGCAACGGCATAAACAAAAACTTCATAGATAGTTCTCCTACTTCTTACTTTTCGATCAAACTGTTTACTTTTCTCACTGAGGAGATTGATGATGATGTCCTCCCTACCATGCGAGAGCCTATTATGTCCTCGTATCCCCCTATGATCCACACTTGAGTAGGTTTTTTTAGTAGTATTCTGGTTGAGACCTCATGATCCCTAGTTTAGTACTCTTTTTTATCCAGAATTCATGAAATTCTGAGTTTCCACTGATCATCACCATCTCTGGATTAACTCTCTTCCTTAGTCAGAGAACCCATTTTCCTTACTGGGATGCATATTTTATCTTAAGAGGAAAGGTAATTGTTTTTAACTGCTTTTGACTAACTACTCTCAGTTCTTGGAATATTTTATCATCAGTCTTATTATGGAAAAACATTCCATAATACATTTTATTCAAAACCAAATAATCTTGTTTATAACATTTAATCACATTTAAGGAGAATAACTGTCTAATCTATATTTAAACAAATTAAAAAAATAGTTTTGGAATTAATCCAGTTGTCACATATTCCCCCTCTGGAAGTAAACACAGTCCTCGGTGTTCTCTTCTAGATCAACAAATAGTTTTGGGTATGCCTTACGCACAAATCCTTTAGCTTACCATGTAGCCTCATCTGGGCCGATGTGATTCCATTGCACTTTAAATTGGGTGATGGCTCGCCCCTGGAGCATGAATTATCCCCGATCGAGAATACGTTGTGGTTATACAAGAAATTGCCGTCCGGTTCAACCTACATTCAACAAGAACTAGAGTTATTAACCATAAAATCTTTTTTTTTTAAGTTTTTTTTTTTTTTTTTTAAATTCAATCTTACCCTACTGAATGTTCTACCAGTGTATTGCATGCCTCAGGTCATGCACATATCATTTTAGTATTGATACATGAAACACATTATGCACTAAAATATGACCAGGTAATGCCAATCAATAGATCATAGGTCCTACTTCCAATATTTCGAAAGGTCCGTAAAACATGGGAGCCAATTTGGCACAAGATGTCCACCTTAGATTACTTTTCTTAGGTTTGATTCTCACGTAGACATGATCACCCACTTTGAATTCCCGGTAGGTTATTGTTTTATCCGCATACACCTTTTGTCGATCCTTAGCAACTTTTAGGTTCTGTCGAATCTTTTTCACTTCTGATTCCATTTCCACCAACATATCTCGTCCAACCATTAACTTGGTTTGAGGACTTCTCCAATTAATGGGAGAGCGACATTGGAGATAATAGTCCCATTTAGTTGGTAGTTGCATGACATGTATGTGCAGCATGTCTTTTAGGATTTGATTCACACACTCTATTTTTCCATAAGTCTGTGGATGGTATACAGTGGTGAAATTAAATTTAGTTCCCAATCCAATAAATATCGCCTTCCAAAAAGATGATGCGAATTTCACATCCCTATCCGAGATAACTATTTTTGGGATGCCATGCAGCCTAATAATTTATCTCATGAAGACATACACAATCTGCACAATTTTTTAAGTGGACTGTACAAGTATAAAATGGGCTGCCTTACTCAGCCTATTGACCACCACCATCATAGAATCATTTTGGCTTTTTGATATAGGTAGGCCAACAATAAAATCTAAGGAAATAACCTCCCATTTCCATTCAATCACTGGTATGGGTTGCTGGTATGGGTTGCAATAATCATGTTGTATGTTGATGCTCTCCTTTGAACTGCTGACATTCCAGACATTGTTTCAAATATTTAGCAATATTATTCTGCATACCTGGCCAGAAATAAACTTTCATGATTTTTGTTAATATTTTCTGGTATCCTGGGTGTCTGGAATAATTACTGCAGTGATATTCTTTCAAGATCATTTCTCTCATATTCATCCGATTTGGAATATATTGTTTTCCTTTAACGGTTAAAATCTGATCTTAGTTAATTCCATAATCCAATGGTTTTTCCTGCCCTTCTGCTTCTTCTATTTTTTTCCATAAGAACTGTTACTCAGGATATTTTCTAGCTTCTTCCTTTATCTAATCTTGAAATTTAAATTCTAACTAATTAAAGTAGAGCTCATATACATAATGAAATTTTCTGCCTAAGGCGTCAGCCACATGGGTCTCTTCACCTTTCACATGCTAAATGTCAAAATATAATTCACTCAAAAATGCATTGCTCCTTGCTTGATAGGCATTCGAATAGACTTGCCTAAGATAGATGGTTAAACTGCTATGATTTTTCTTCAACACAAATCTTTTCCCCAATAAGTAGCACCTCCACACCCTGAGTGGATGCACTACTACTATCAGCTCTAAATCATAAGTTTAATACCATAGTTTGTGTTCTTTTATCTTCTTAGACTAATAGGAAACAACCCTCCCCTCTTGGGATATAATTGTTCCTACTCCTTCATTACATGCGTTAGTACAGACGTCAAATTCCTTGTTAGGGTCAAATACCCTCAACACCAGAACAATAGTGGGAAAATGTTTTAACTTTTCAAAACTAGTATGACAGTCATTAGTCCATCAGAACACTTTTCCCTTCCTCTGCAAGGATGTAATAGGAAAGGAAATTCTTGAGATCCTTATATGAAACGTCTATAATATCCGGCCAATTGCATAAAGGAACGAATATCAACTACGTTCGAGGGCACTCACCATTCCATAATAGTTTTTATTTTCTCAAGATCTACTGCTATGCCTTCTGCAGAGATAATGTGGCCTTGTATTTTTTCTTTGAAAAAGTCACATTTGCTGAACTTGGCATACAACTGATGCCTCCTCAACATCTTGAGCACTTGCCTTAACTTCTCCTTATGCTCTTCCATATTTCTGGAATAAATCAAAATGTCGTCACTAAATATAAGCAAAAAATTGTCCAGAAAAGGGTGTAATATTCCATGCATTAGGCTCATGAATTTTTTTGGTGCATTGGTTAAGCTAAATGGTAATACCACGAACTCATAATTCTCATATCGGGTGCGAAAGTTTGTCTTGTAAATATCCTCTTCTTTGATTCGAATCTAGTGATATTCGGATCTTAAATCTATTTTTGAGAATACAATCGCTCCGTTCACCTAATCAAATAGATCATCTATCCATGGAAACAGGTATTTATTCTTGACTTTCAATTTATTGAGCTGCTTGTAATCCATGCACATTCGCATGGTGCCATCTTTTTTCTTAATGAACAGCTTCGGTGCTCCCTAAGGAGACACACTTGGATACCCTTCATCTAATAATTCTTGTAGTTGCACTTTTAATTCTGTTAGTTTGGGTACACTCATCTGATATGGTGCTCTTGAAACTGGTGCTGCTCCAGGAATTTGTTCAATAGTGAAGTCAATATCTCTTTTTGGAGGTAAACCTAGTATATCTTCTGGAAATATATCCATGAAATCTTGTACTACTAGTATATTTTCCAGCACAAGAGTGTTTTCCTTGGAATTAGCAAATCCCACTTGAATGTCGTAAATCTAGCATCCTTTTCTGATATATTTACTCAACTGAGATGTTGTGATTCGATGCAATTGTAAATGTTTCTTAATTCCTTATAATTCTTGCTGTGTCCCATCCTCCACCCTTAAGTATATAATATTTTCGTTACAATAAAATAGTGACCACTCTCTATCCAACCAATCCATACCCAGTAGTATGTCATCAGATCCCAATGGTAGAATATTCATTTCTACACTAAACTGCTATTCTCCAATTTCCAAATAATAGTTTGAGACTTTGGTACACACTCTTATCTTTTCCCTAGTAGCTAGCTATAACAGCCAGGGTTATTTGAATTTCTGACTTTGCAACTTACAATTTTCTATTATTTGGGGGTTTACGTAACTTAAACTGGCACCTGGGTCAACCAAAATAGAAACAGTTTGTGAAAATAACTTACCTTCTAATTCTATCATTGTTGGTTGTTAGTCTACTTGTCGGTCTTCTAGAGATGCATTAATTTTTGGTATATTCTGGGCCACATCTCCCACTATAGAGGCTTCTTACAGGTTAGTTGTTTTTTCATTTCTTCCCCGTTGAGGGAAATTCTTGTAATAGTGTGCCTCACCACACCCACGATGTTGTAAAGGTGGTTTATGGGTGTTACCATGCTTTGGATTACTGGAAGGCTCAGTGGGTTTCTCTTCAGTAGGCCACTTTGTTCCCTAAATGTTTTCTGTCAAACTGCTTGCTCACTAAATTCCTTGCAGAATTATTAAAATTGTTGGACTTGGCATTTATATAATTTGAATTTTTTTTATGTCCTTTCTTTGGCATTTAGTTCATTCCCATTTATCCTTTTGCTTTGGGTTGTTCGTAGCACATTCGTGCTTTTCGAATTTTCTCTTCCATTGTCCTTGGATTTATGAACTCAATTCCTTCCTTCATGTGAGCAGGAAAACTTCTTAGGAACCACTGAATGTTAGCCTTCTCATTTCTCAGGTAAGGCACATATCTTAATAAGGAAGTTAAATTGGTTATGAATTCATCCATTTTGATTTGGCCCAGTCTTAAATCATGGAATTTGGTAGATTTTTTTTCATAAAATCATTCTGTTAGATATTTATCCTTGAATTATTGTTGTAATTGATCCCATGTGACATTCTTGTCTTCAATACTTCAAAAAAATTTTACTTCCTCCCACCATAGGGTAGCTTTCTTTCTCAACTAATAAATGGCCAATAGAGCTTTAAGGTTACTGCTATATTCATAGACTTGAAAGAATTTGTTCATATTAATCAACCAAGCTTCAGCCACTTCCTTGGCTTCCCCATCGAAAGTAGGTGGTTTGATTTTTCAGAAGTCACCTTGTAGTTCTACTTTCAGTTTATTTATCTCTTGTTGATCTGACACATTAGTGGATTCATATTCGTTATAATTTATGTTCTTATTACTTCATTGTGAATGATTTTCTTTGAGTCTATCATTAGTTTGGTCCTTAGTTTGTCGTTGATTTTTTCCCTGAGTGTCCCTTTCAGTACTAGGTTGCACCACCCCTTGATTCTGCTCGTTGGAAAGGAATTTGAGTATTCTCTCCTATTCTTGCATCAATATTTCATTGTCGCTCCTAACCTAGACCATTTTTTATTCTATTTTATGCACTGTACTCAGTAATATTCTTGTTTGATGCTGCTATTGCTCCAGTAGTCTACTAGTATGGTGGTGCTGATCTACACTCAGTTGTATCCACATTTCCAAATTCATTTCCAGATTGGTTTGGGGTATCATTTCCCTTGTATTCCAGGGTGCCTGATGCATCGATCCCATTATCATAATATACTTTGTGTGCACAATTTTACATACAATGATTATTACTTAGGCAACCCATTTGGGTCCCAGCATATGAACGCTGCTCTGATACCACTTGTGACAACTATATCCATATCAGTAAAAACAAAATTACTTTTTAATTACCTATTACGTATTTCCCTATAATTCTTGATTTTTAGAAATATCTACAAGACATAAATAATTTTTTTTTTAAGTAATATTTACAACAGACATATATAAAACTCTATATACGTGGCAATGAACTTTCTCCTATCTTTTAATGCCTTGAGGTTTATACTATATTTCAAGGGTCGGACGCTACCGAGGCAATTTAACAAATTCAATGGTTTTATAACAATTGTATGGTTTAGTTTATAACTTAAAAGGTCTTACCCTAACCTTGCATGATTAAAATGAATCTGTACTATCTCCGGTTATTAACTACAAGGTCGATGGACCTAACATATCCATCCCACCAAATCTCGGCATCAGACTATAGAACACACATCATGGTTAATTTTTATTTCATATCAATTAATTCCCTGAAAGGTTAACGTAAAGTCTCAGATTTTGATTTATGTCGCTTGTACCATGACTATCTACTCTGCATGGGTGACCGCACATCCTTCCTCCACATGGCCTAACCACAGCCCTTGGATTGAAGGGGTTAGATCTATGGTGGAGATCGTCTATAGTCAGGCTAGGGTATATACCACCCTTCCAACCCTAACCGCTTATTCATTTCGCCTGTGCGAGGCTGGAGGTGCCTGCTCTGCAGCCTCCCTGCCGTTGTCGCCATTGTTGCCAGGGTTCGAGTTCTTATCCATCACAGTCCTCCTAATCGAATCGCTTTGCCACCAGGTATTATTATTATTCTTCATTTGAGGTTGTTCATGCAGTGACTTTTCTTTCCATTCTTCAATTCATGCTCTCTAGTTTTAATTCTTGCAAGTTTTTGGAGTTACGTATCACAATTTAGTTTTTTCGTTTTTTTCCACCAGTTTTCGATCTTTCTAGAGTTACTGAACATTTACATTATCTTGGAAGTTTATAGTGGAAGTGAGGCTATTCATGCAGCATCCATCGTTAACTGTTGGAGACTATTTTCCTCTCACAGGTTCGACACCACTAGGTGCACTTAACTTATTGTTTTCTCGTAGTTTCTATTACTCTGTTTCATGGATTTTTCTAAATTTTCGACATATACATGATTCTTACGTTGCTGGCTTATTCTTACAGGTTTTCATGTAGGTTTTCTTTCCAGGTTTCGTCGTTCTCATGACAAAGGTAACTCACATTAACTTTCTTGTGTGTGTTTCCTTGCTTTTTTTTGTTTCTATTGGGATCTCATTTCACTTTAGTCCTAATACTGTTTAATTCGTTGTAGGTAAGGTTCAGATTCTTACCCTGGATATTCCTTATAGGACTGCCCTTCCACCATAGCATTGTAACGCTAGCTTCTTTACAAGCACATGTAATTTAGCTTTCCTGTCACTCTATTCATGTGATCTTTTCCTTACTGTCTCTGCAAATTAAATCCGAGTTTACATTAGCATGTACCTTATTTAATATGTAATGGTTTAACTGGAAACTGAGTTTGTTACCTGAAGAATATTTTCGAACGTTTGGGCATCGCCCTAGTATTTTTAACAATCGAGTTTATGTGTAAATGTTAATTTTACTTCATCTTTATTAGTCTCTATATGCACAACGTGCTACGTCCATCTCGCATGTGAACCTTCTCGACCCTTCAGGGTTCCCTATTCTACGAATTTTTGGTTTTTTGAAAGAAAAGATTGGTCAGCCTTCTGTTTGGTTCATAGCCCAGTTTAATTCTATAAAAATATTTCCTTTGGTCTTATTCTTTATATATAATAAATCTCAAAAAGATAAATGTGGGAACTTTTACCAAATTTCACAGTCTCTGTAATTTGTTACAGCTTTTGGGCACTTAATGAATTTTGGCATTTGAAAACGTTATCTTGTATGGTATAGTTAGCATGTTTTCTTTCCATTCCTTTATATATATATATATATATATATATATATATATCCCTAGTCCATTATGGTTTTGTACTCCTGAGCACATGAAATTGTTTATATATACATGGTTATTATATTCGGTGTTAATATTTGTTATCATTCACACATAAATTAGTATAATGGTTATGAGGGTTTTACTATGTCACCCTATTCTTATTTACTATTATTATATTTTTCTATACTAGTGTAGATGAATTTGTACAGGACCATCTCTTGTCAGGGTTACTCCAATAACTCTTGTACATGTATAGCTTTGCGTAGGGTTATGAAAACGAACAGTTTTGTCAAAAGGTTACATTCTGGACTAAACTAACCATCTTCAATAAATTTTCACATTATTATGTTGTATATTTATCTATGGTATTCTCCTTTTCTAGTCTATCTTTCCCTTCATATAGAAAGAACCTTTTTTTAAGCTATTTTACTGATACAATTTCTACAAACAATTGTTCCTTTTTAATCATTCCATATTCATAAATATAAGATTCCATACACATATACAAGTTTTTTCCTACTACTTTCCATTAAGCATTTCCTTAATAACATATAATGAAAGGCACAACAATTTTCTCTTTTGAGGTTTTCTTTTTTAATGAATTACCCAGCAACAGTGTAAACATAAATGAGAGAGGATATTATGTCCTCGTTCTCACCCCCCCCCCCCCCCCCCCACACACCTACACCTGAGTAAGGATGTTTAGTAGTATTCTAGTTGAGACTGGGGTATTTCTGAGTTTCAACTTCATAGATAATTCTCCTATGATGATGTCCTCCCTACCATGAGAGAGGCTATTATCTCCGCGTCTCCCCCCCTCCCCCCACACCTGAGTAGGGATGTTTAGCAGTATTCTAGTTGAGACTGAGTTTCTATTGATCATCAGTAGGCTATTATGCCCTCGTTCCCCCCGTCCCCCCCCTCCCCACACCTGAGTAGGGATGTTTAGCAGTATTCTAGTTGAGACTAAGGAATTTCTGAGTTTCCACTGATCATCACTAGCTCTGGATTAACTCTTTTCCTTAGTCATATAACCCCTTTTCCTCAGTGGGATACATATTTTATCCTCAGAGGGAAGGTAATTTTTTTTAACTTCTTTTTCCAATCTTGGAATACTTTATCATGAGTCTTATTATGGAAAAACATTCAATAATACATTTGATTCAAAACCAAAACAATCATATTCATAACATTTAATCACATTTAAAGAAAATAAATGTCTAATTTGTCTTTAAAAAAATTAACAAAGTAGTTTTGAAATCAATCCATTTGTCACAATTATTTAATGCTTTGTATAGTTATTTAATTTTTGTTATTTTTAGATTTTTAAAAACTTTTATTTTGGTAAACATGAAAAAAAATTTCAATTTTGATGACCGACTTACATAATTACACATCCAACTAGGTTATGATATAAATTTTATTAAGAATTTATTTTGATAAAGAAAATTAAATAAAACATTTGTAGAAATAATATTTTTTTAATTCATAATGGTTTATTAGAAGTTAAATGTCTATTTTTTAATAATTAAATCAAAATCATGAAAATTTTATTCTAAAATAAATACACTTATAAATACAATTGATATATTTTCATTTTTAGTTAAATCATCTCATTACACACATATATTATTTAATATTTATAATAAATTAATGTGTGTATATATATTATAATATTCACGAGAAACCCAACAACCTACGTAGCTACTAAAAACCTATGAGATCTATCACCTATCACTATAAAGCTTACCACAACCAAAAACATTTAGACGTTAGATAATTGAGTTTTTACAAAATTCACATCACTTATCCCTAAAGTACTTATCATTAAAACAGTACACTTATAAATATTAATTGCAATAATTATATTTAATAAATATTAACTAGTTAGCATTTTATCGCTTCCTTTAGATGTTTTACTTAGAAAATGTCTCATATCTTCTGTTCTTATTTCAGCAGCGCCTTTGGGTCTTTTACTTAAGAAAATAATGCAAACAATTTTTTTTTTGGTTAATGATTTCAAGCATAGATCACTGAAATCCGAATGCCGACTTGGAAGTGGGGAAGTTACCTTTTGGGACTTGGGAGTATCATTTACATGAGTTTCACATTTTTACGTTTTGGAGGTTGCGAAGATTTTGCAGAATTTCTATGGATGGAATGTTACTTGAATGTGGTTGAATTGTGATTAAATCTTAAAAAAAAAATACAATTAAATTTGGAAAACATTTTTATTATATATTTATATGACTTTTTTACAAAATATGTTTATTATATATTTATATTTATGAAAAATTATAAAATAGATAAGTGATTATTAGAAATTGGAGAGAGCATCCATTGAACAAGATTTACACACAAATAATTAATTTCTATATATTATAATTAAACGAATATATCACAATTTTTATAGTGCTGCTCAGATCCAACTAATTCCACTCTTGGAGGGAGAAGTTGATAGAATCTCTCAACAACCTCCAACAAACCAAACCAATCCCTAATCTTTAGTATGCCTCATAAATGAGGAATTATCTCAAACACCCCCCCCTTAATGCCTACATTATAGAAATGGAGAATACACTAATTTAATACAAACATTTGTCTGCCCTGGTCTTCATTAACATTTGTACCCACTCTGAGATCTCATAGACAACGCTCTTTTCTCCACCATTTTCAAGCTACCATTAAACCCATTTAAAATACATTTGTTTCTGACCAACAATGTTGAATTTGTAAGATCAAAGATTCTTGACACCCCCGAAGAAGAGTCACGACACTAAACTATCCTATGGAAATATTTCCATCTGTGAAATAACCCCAAAGAATAAATTTCAACAGTCTATAGGAAAATATTCTAGGTACAGAATATGAGCAGCGATCAATCCTACAAAGTGACCTTTACACACAAGGATCTCATTGTATAACCTGTAACCGATGCTCTTGCAGCCCGAAGCACAACAAGATACATCAGCATATAACAAATTCACACAATCAAATTAGCCAATTGTTCTCTCGGCACCGAAGACCGTCGAGAACAACTAATTTAAATTATGCTAAATTGTTCAATAATTGGTTCTGCACTACAAATCTCACAAATCCTTACCCCGCAAATACAATTCCCAATTTAAAATTATATTTCAAAATATATATAACTTAAATTTCATATACTCTCCCCTAGTTCATTTTTACCGCCTTCTTTTAACCGGTGTTCAATTCATAGCAGAATTCTTTTCCTTATAAAATTCTAACAAAATAATTCCACTCGAATTTTTTTTTTTATCCCACTCCCAAAGTTAGGAACACATATTGTACAACTCACACATTTACATCCGTAAAATCCATCATTTTACCCACCTTCAAAATGCTTCTCACCCTGATAAAGCGCATGTCTAGCGCAATACTATATCTACCAAATGGCAGAATAATTAGCATATACAGCTGGTTAAGACGTGGTGCATTCAGTGAAATCATTCAAAATCCTGTGTCTACACTGGTTGAATTATTTCTTCTCAGAACGGCCAAAACCAAATGTTGCACTTCTCTATCGTCGTTGTTGATGGAACGTCTCTGCTCAGATACTCTATCGGTGTCCTAGACAACATCCATTCCTTGAGATGTAAGCAGGCCATGATAATTGGAACGCTTGGTGAATGATTTGAACTTAATCCCGGCCTTTGCTAGCTCCTCGGCTTCCACGTTAGATTCCCAATCACAGTCAGCTTCACAGCCACTTTTCGATTCAAGGAAACTGCTTTCAGAATCATTCAAATCCGATTGACTTAAGTCCAACCAGCTTTTGGCAATCTCGTTTTCTTCCGGAATAACATCCAAAGTGCAATGTCGGATGCGTTCCTTTCTGGGAAGGAGTTGTAGAGTGTGAGTAAGAATTATCGGGAAGCCAGAGATCCGATCAGAGACATATAGGTCTACAGTCGGGACAGACATTGTGTCCAAATTTTATCAGCTGAGACGACCTTCCCTAATTGCCAGCAAGTGATGACATAAATTTGGCTCTTCGGTTGGATATACGTTCCAATACCTTGGCGATATCAGAGAATCGGTCTATCCATGCACATAACAGCGACGTCTTCTTGCACATCAAATAGATCACACGATTCTAACACAGAGATACACACAACACTCTCACAAACAAACGATTTCAACACTCATAATCTACGTATGTACAGAAAATCTCTCCCAAACTATGTCATTTTCCTGGGCACTCCCGTGAGGGATTAAGCCCAACTTGGCTCTGATACCATATTAGAAATTGGAGAGAGCATCCATTGAACAAGATTTACACACAAATAATTAATTTCTATATATTATAATCAAACGAATATATCACAATTTTTATAGTGCTGCTGAGATCCAACTAATTCCACTCTTGGAGGGAGAAGTTGAGGGAATATCTCAACAGCCTTCAACAAACCAAACCAATCCCTGATCTTTAGTATGCATCATAAATGAGGCATTATCTCAAATAGTGATAAGTTTTAAAAATTTGATTTAAATAGTAAGTATTCAAGAAATTTAATTAAGGAGGCACAAAATCTACTCGGAATGGAAATCACAATTTAAAACAATATGAATAGACATGCAACAAGAAAAACCGCAAAAAATCACAAGTACACAATGATTTCTAGGTGAACCCAACTGGGAAAGACCCCTATGTTTCTTTGCATTAATTCAGATGAAAAGTGAAACAATTATAATGACTTACTTCAACAATGAAGCACACCCTACACTGCAATATTGTTCTACACTGCAATATTGTTCTCTTGCTTCTAGACTTTCTTTGGAAAATCCTTGGTAAATTCAAGCATAACCAACCTCATATTTCCTTGCACAATACTAGAGTAATTAGAAGCTAAAATATAGGAGAAGTTCGCAATTTCCTTGCAAAATATCTTGAGGAAATGATCACCTCCTTAGTGAAAAAGAACTACCTCCTCAGTGCAAAAGAATTGTACACTCAGCAATATATAAATATAAATACAAACATTCCTTTCCCTCCACCTCAACTAGTAAATTATAATTCCATGCATGATTGTGTCTATTTTTCTTTTATTCACTAGTGAACTTAGAGTAAAAGATAGACTTTAATACTCAATTTTCATTCAACTCACTCAACTAACAACTAGAGCTCAGTTAACTCAGTTCAACTATCTATAACTCAACTAGATTTCCAAATCTTAGCAATCACTACATGCGCAACTCTACTTCCATCCCATAACTTGAATTTACTGATTAAACTAGTAGAGAAGGCCATGTCACACAAGTTAACTTCCTCCAAGTTTCTGTGGTGATGTGGGAATTAGATTTAATCAATTTGACTAAGGCATAAGTAAAAATTGAGCCTTTTTCTTGCTACAATTTCAACACTCTCTCTTATCAAGAAAATGGCTTTGTAGACCCCAACCCATCTCCTGTATGAATGTACTGTAACGAGACTCCCTCTCACTATTGATGTTGCTACTACAACAACTGCAATTTAGAAGCAACCAAAATATTGAATCAACTCTATCTTTGGGCTGCAACATTCTCCTGAGCATCTAATGGCTACTAGTCTCTACACTCTCTACTAGGAAAAATGCATTGTTGTTGATTATGCACTAGGACTCCTACATTGTTATTAATACTGTGTTGTGCTCCTCATCTTCTAATTGCAACCACATTGCAATTGTCTCTCAATGTTTGACTGCATATAGTGACATTGGTCCTTCTGATACTGACTACTGTGGGCCCCTGTAGCAAGGGTAATGATCCATGAGAATATTGTAATACAACTTCTACTTCTCTCCTCTGGACCATGCTCAAATCTTTGCAACTCTTGGTCTAGGGCTCTACATCATGCCACCTCAATCCTAGAGGTATGGTTGTAATTTCTCTCTCTGAATTGGAAGGTGAAATATTGAGATCTCTATCTTTCTCTCACTCAACCATCACATATCTACTCTAAGTAATATTTTCCTTTCTCCTCAAGGTTGCTCGTACATATTCCTCCAATCTATAAAGGCTCTCAATCCTGAAACAAATTTTCTTTATCTTACCTAAAGAAAAATGCTTGAGGTAGGACTTCCCATTTCGAAAGCCTACATCATATACGTTGTCTTCCATCCTCATTTTTTTCATAAAACCAAGTTTTTTTACTTCACTTTTGTTTTTTAATAGGTCAATTCCAATCTTCCACAGAGCAAATGGAGTCTCCTTTCCATGTAAATTAGAGGCTATGTCGTCTCTCACACCTTCTAGAATAATCATCCCCACCTATGCATCATCTTTCTTCCATTGGGCTAATTGTTGTGCATTAAATTGTTGAGGTTTCACAATATGAGGTTTAACATATTATAACACAACATTATCATGAAGCACTCCTTCCATTCTATCCTTTATGATATAAAATTCAAGCTACCCTCCAGGGCATACTCCAGTATTTCTCGGTTGAAAGACATTCTCCCAAATATGAAGAAACATTGTTACAATGAAGCTCAAAAGTTGAAATTGTTGAGGGAAAACCTCAATATACTTGCTCTAATGTGATTTTAGGGCTTTGATACCTTTTAGAAATTTGATAGAAATTACAAATTCTGAAGAAATCAAACTGAAATCAGGAGACATCGATTCTAGTCTACTAATATGTGAAATGGAATCACAATTTATAACAACATGCAAAGACATGAAATAATAAAAACCACAATCACATTGTAATTTCTAGGGGAAATTCCCAATTACGTTACACAATAGCTTGAGGAATCGATCACCTTCTCAGTGCAAAAGCATTGTACACTCAACAATGTACAAATGTAATTGCAAAAATTCATTTTCCTCCACCTAAAATAGGAAATTCAAATACCATGCATGATTGTGTCTATTTTTAGTTGATTGACTAGTTAACTGAGAGATCGATGAGTTAACAACATGAAAAACTCTACTACTAGCGTATAACTCGAATTTATTGAGTAAACTAGTAGACAAGGCCATGCCACACAATTTAACCTTTTTGGAATTGTCATGTGAAAAATTAATTTACACAATTTGACTAAGAAACAAGTTAAAATTAAACCTTTTTATTAATACAATTTAAACATGAGTTATTATATATATACATCTAAGTTTTACATATGGAAAATTTTTAAAGTAATTGTATTTCAATTTACATGAATGAACTAGGAACCCATTTAAAAGAGAAATCTAAACGACATATTTCCCTTTTGCTCTTTATAAAAATAACTAGTTATTTCAATAGTAATAAATTCACTATATAATGATATAACCTAATTTTCATATGTATATTAACAGTATTACGTTTTCCTTGGTTAGTCGAGTTGTTGGCAGGTTTGAATCAAAAATTTCACGTACCATAACATTTTATTAGCAAGGAAATTACCAATTAACTTGAATACGTTAAAAGTATTTAAATTTTAGAAAATTTAGTTATATTAGTGTTTTTATTTAATATTGGTAAGAGTTAGAAATGAGAATACATTAATATAGATTTATTTTAACTTGGGATTTATTAAAACAATTAAAATATCAAATATCTTAGAAAAAAAGTATTTCATAATAGGAGGTGCTATTACGTATATTTTATTTTCTCTTTAGAAAACCATTTTATTGTCAATTTAAAAGAGGAAGCAATTCGGAAATGAGAAGAAACAGTATGTTAATTTTCGAAAGATTAAAACACACAATCCATATTTCACTGTTCGAGTAAAACAGAATCATTTGGAGTTTATTATAGATCCTAAGTTTTACATAATTTCCACTTTCGATATAAGCTGAGTCTCTGTCAATCATAAAACTAAATAGTGTTAGTCAGGTCAGAATGAAAAATGGCAAAGGGAGGAAGCTACAACCACCTCAGGACGCTGGTCCAAGCAAAAGAGAAAGAAAGAGTAATATGGAGACTCTATAAAATATAGAAAATATTTACAACACAGGGATTCCAATGCATATTCGTAAAAATATTCAGGGTTGGGAGAGAGATAGTGACGATGAAGATGATGATCTTCAAGAACAAAAGGAAAGAATGGATTTTATCTCTGACCCAGAGAATACAAGAGGAAGAGTTTCTCTATTCCAACAATCAGTTAAGACATACTGGAATTTCAAATGTGTTTTAGCAAAGGTGATGTTGAGTATGTAAGAAAAGCAAGCCAATCCTTCAATGCTCTTTGAGCTCCAACAGATGAAACAAGATATGCAGGAAATGATCAAGGCTCAAATACAGGGAAATGACCAAGGGTCAAATACAAGAAAATGCGTGAATAGAAATGATTGAACAGAAGCTCCTGAACATGCAGCAAATTGAGATGGGAGGGTCAAATACAAAGGACTCGACACCTGATTATTCAGATGGTTGACACTTTCATGTATTTAGTTTTGTATGTTTTTTTAAGATATTAAGTATAGTTTATGTTTTATCTGTACTTTTTATGAACATAGTAAAGGGATATTAGCTATTAGTAGAACGAAAAAACAATACCAATTTTGGTGATGTTGAGTATGTAAGAAAAGCAAGCCAATCCTTCAATGCTCTTTGAGCTCCAACAGATAAAACAAGATATGCAGGAAATGATCAAGGCTCAAATACAGGGAAATGACCAAGGCTCAAATACAAGAAAATGCGTGAATAGAAATGATTGAACAGAAGCTCCTGAACATGCAGCAAATTGAGATGGGAGGGTCAAATACAAAGGACCCGACACCTGATTATTCAGATGGTTGACACTTTTATGTATTTAGTTTTGTATGTTTTTTTAAGATATTAAGTATAGTTTATGTTTTATCTATACTTTTTATGAACATAGTAAAGGGATATTAGCTGTCAGTAGAACGAAAAAACAATACCAATTTTGGTTGGCTTATAACTCTCTGAGGTGGCCAATAGACCCGGTTTCCTTCGAGCACGTTGAGGCCATGTTGAGGTTACCAATCTCAGTGAAATTTGTATAGCAACTTGCTCTTTACAAAATAGAAAATAGACAGTTCCTACGAAATTTACAAAAAAGAAAAAAGCCATTTCATAATGGGAGAAAAAATTTGCACATCAAGATATTTGATATCTCTTAATTTATATTTTTACACTATAATGCATTCTTTTAATGCATTCTTTTTAAAAGAACTTGCCCAACTATCATGATGTACAACTCTGCAACTTTAGATTGAAAATTTTTGTACCGTTATACAAACAATTTTGTAGTTAAAAGAGAAAACAGTTGTCTTCCTTAACACTTAGGAGAAAACGACATACAGCCCTTCCTCTTAAATATACAAACCCTTCCCACACCTAAAACTGCGTTACGGGCAATACATACTATTGGTAGAACTGGAAGTCGAATCACGCAAATTATTCTGAGTTCCAAAACAACTTTGGCGAGAGGGGAACAGGCTTCTCCACCTGGGACCTCCTCCTTTATTTTTTGTTAAATTATTTTTGTTTAAAGTGAAATATTTTCATTTAATAAAATGTTTTTTTTGTTTAAAACCTTTCATTTTATATTAATTTTTAGTCATCAAATCATAGCAATTTGCAGGATCGATCTGGATGACACCCTACCAGATGAATACAAAATCAAGAAAGGTCATATAGCTAGTTGTTCGGCACCCTGATGCCGAACCTTTTAGGCCTGAGAAATGGCTGGATCAGAATTGAGTATTCTGGTCTCAGTCTCTATTCAAGTTTACTGCTGTTTAAGCAAGTATATTAAGGTGGTAGTGAATTTTTTAACCTCATAGTATGTATTTTTTCTGGTTTGGTTCAATTTTGGATTTATGGTTCTTCATACTATAGTGATTTCCAATTGACATGTATTGAAATGGATCAGGTGTAACATATATGGTTGGGCCTCTGACATGTCATGGCAAGGAGTTTGCATACAAGCAACTGAATATTGTTGCGACTGTTCTCATTAGCTTCTTCAAATACCGGAGTGTCCAAGGTGAAACAGTGAAATATGGTCATTCACTTGTGTTCATGATGAGTGGGGATGGTATAAATATTTGGAGTTGTCTATTTAGCCAGAGGAATTGCTCGGACGGCCAAAATTGGTCGTAATTTGGGTAATTTTTTTTTTAAGAAATCTTGCAATAAGAGTGTTTGAATCATGTTTTTGATGGTAGAAATGGATTCAGCGCCATTGAAAACCTCTAGAGCACCCAAAATATGGAAGTTTGATAGCTATAATGTCGGATTTACAAAAATTCCTCCTAGATTTTCTTAAAATCTTATCTGAATTCCAATGATTTTCAGGGCAAAAAAATAGTCTAATTAAACTACTGCTAAATCTTCAAATCAAGCCTAAATGACCCATTATCCAAGTTTCCAAATAGAATCAAATCATTCGCTACAGTTTTCCCTTTTAGAAGTATTTAATCTCGAGTTTAACTTGTCATTGTACAGTTCTCCCTTTTAGAAGTATTTAATCTCGAGTCTAACTTGACATGGATGAAGAATTTAATCCCTAGTCTAACCTGAAATGGCACAATTGAAGTTTCTTTCACTAGATATTGCTATTAATCAGCTATGGTCATACATTTCTATTATGATTCTACAGTACAAAACGCTACTACTGCTAAATCTTCAGATCAAGCCTAAATGACCCATTATCCTAGTTTCCACATGGAATCAAATCATTCGCTACAGTTCTCCCTTTTAGAAGTATTTAATCTCGAGTCTAACTTGACGTGGATGAAGAATTTAATCCCTAGTCTAACCTGAAATGGTACAATTGAAGTTCCTTTCGCCGTAGTCTAACTAGCCAGAGGAATCGCCCTGAAAATCATGAAAATTCCGATAAGATTTTCAGAAAATCTGGCAGGAATTTTTCTAAATCCATGTTATAACTATCAAAGTTTAATATTTTGGATGTCGTACAGGTTTTTGATGGTGCTGAATCCATTTCCAATGTTATAATCAAGATTCAAACACTGTTTCTGCAAGATTTTTTAAATTTTTTTGGCCCGGATTCCGGCCAATTTTGACCATCCAGTCAATTCCTCCGGCTCGTTAGACGACTCCCTTTCTTTCACTAGATATTGCTATTAATCAGCTGTGGTCATATATTTCTATTATGATTCTACACTACAAAACGCTACATCTATAAATAGATATACAGACTAGCCACGTGCACTATGAGTTTTTCATTGAATAGAATTTTGAAAATTTATTTTCTTAGTATAAGATTTCAAACTTTATTTGTGTGTGATTTATATCATTATTATTTAATTAACATATTTTTTATTATTTTTTAATAATACTATTAATTATTTAATATAATAAACATATTTATAAAATTTTTGATAATTTGTATTTTATAAATTATGTGATCATAAGCTTATTCGTTTGTAGATAATTTATATTTGGAAAGAAAAAAAAAAAGAAATCATCACTTGCAATAATCATGAAGATCTTTTCCTTTTTTTATCTAAAGATTCTACATGGATCCATTTGGGTTTGGCCTTTTTCTTGAATCTAAATTTCTCTATTCATTCATAAATTCCATCTTCTTACCTTACCATTGATGTCGAAAGAATCATTTGCAAGGCACAATCTTACTGTGACTATAAAATCTAAATAAAATCCAAAATAACATACCATTAAAAATAAAAAAGTTAAAGTCATGAGAAAATTATAGAAGTTAAATTTTGGTATTTTCTATTTTATTTTTAAAATAATTTACTAAAATTTTAAAAATAAAATCAATTTTCATAAACAAACCTTTATGAAAAATTTACAAAATACTTAAAACTATAAATGGTTGTAAAAAATATCGACATATATATAATGAATCAATAAGACTTGCGTTTTAATATATTAAACTTAGTTTAGTCATAAAAAATTTCTTTATTTAACATCATAAATAAAATATAAATATCTTATCATTATAATTTGTGAATGATTATAATACCACGATAAATCTTTAAATTAAATTATATTTTGTTTTTTCTATGATACTATATTTTTTTATTTTATTCTTAATCAAATTTATATACAACCCTCTTTTAATAAGGTCAATACACACATGGAAGTGATGGTGAGCGTCCCCAATAATTAGTTCTTGAATTGATAAAGGCGGGTGAAACTGCATTCAGGTACCAACTATTCCAGACAAAGAAGAAAGTAATAATAGGGAAGAAAGTAATAATAGATGTTTTATGTTCCTGGAAACCATTAATAATAAAATATCAGTGATTCTTATTTTATTTTTAATTATTATTATTATGATTATTTTTTTAATTTCAATTATATTTATAATTAATATTATTTAAAATTTAAAAAATTATTAATTTTATGTTTTAAAAGCAATATAATTTTGTAAATATAAAAATAAATCTAAATAAATGAATAAAAAACTTATTATAATGGTCTATTAAATTGTGAATTTTAATGGAAATGAAGTATATATATAATTTTACATTAACATAAAAAAAATTTGGTTTTGGCTTTTTTAAATTATGATGAATATGTAAATTGTTATTATGGCCAAGTATTTCTCTTAATGAAAAAAGAATAAGATGAACCCTCACTAAATAGATATTGTGTGAAATCACATATTTACATGACTTAGTAGCCGATTGATAGATATTATTATTTTTTAAATAAGATGAAAGGTGCAAAGTTGTTTGATGGGGAAATATTTAATAATAGTGTTTTTTGTTTTTCAACTATTTAACTAGTGTAGATCCTTAATAAGCATCGATTTGACATGAGTAGAGAGGTATTAAATTTCTTCAAGTGAAAATTTTAGAGTGCAAAATTAAAAAAAAAAAAAATCTCTCTATATATAATATTGTTGTTTACTTTTTTTTTTAAATGTTATATAAATTACATAATTTAAACTTGTATGTTCAAAAAATCTTTGTTGGATTCCACCTAAAACAAATGCCAAAGTGTAAAATACTAATACTACTTAAAAAATTTTAAATGGTTTATTTTATTATCAATATATTTTTAATGTTGAAAAAATAAAATGAAAGAAAAAGAAAATGAACATGCTATCCACACAAGTTAACATTTATCTTAGGGAACCCAATATGTGAGAAAACCTAAATAGTGTTAAACTAATCCTTCATGATTATTTTGTATTACTAGGATTAGTTAGTTTTTCTATTATTTTTCTTGTACAAAGGAGTTATCCAGACATGACCGTCTCCCTCTGTTTATAATGGTAATAAGGAAGAAATGAATATTTATAAGTGTTTTATAATAGGCTTTTTTATTATGCCTTAAGGCATTCACCTTTGAGAACCACCCCTATGCTTCCCTCTTATCGTCCGTCTACGTCATTCGATCTTTCGTTAGATGTATCTACGTAATTCGATCGTTCATTAGATGATTGGATTTAGTTCAACTATTGATTTCAATTGTGTACTCCCTTAGCCAGGTAGCAAGATATTTACCCTTGGTTCCTAGGGAATTGATCCAACGACCCTCATGGACTAAGGTTTCTTATGGGCATAAGGAATTTCTCCTCAATTGTACTTTGATTATTGTGATGGTTAGATAACAATAAACTCTATGTGTCATCCTTGTAGTGGGGAGTCAGTCAATTGAATGAAGATCATGATAATATGTATTTAGGTCAACAAAGCCTTCAGAATATTTCAACTTCTGTTTACTTGTATTAAATGCCTTATGTAATATGGCATCACAATTCAAACTTGGGACTTTGTTACCAAGGAAGAGTATATAAAACTCCTTAGTGCAAGGTTTTGGGTAACTAAGTGGTAAGGTAGAGAAAAGTGTTCCTTTCTTAATTATGGCATAACAACTCAAACTTGGAATTTTTCGTTAAGGAATAGTAGATATTTTTTCTGAATATATATATGGTTTTCTTCATAATTTTTAACTTTTGTTTCATTCATAGTTTGTTAATATCGTACTTTTATTTCTTCCATCTCTCTCCAATATGTGGAGGAAAAAAATTTTCCACTTCAGCAATGCAAATATCTACCAAAAAAAGGTATATTGTAGAATAAAATACTTAGTTGACTCAGAAGAACACAATTTCTCAATGATCACTTACTAGAAACCACATAGAAATTCTTGAAAATCATTTTGTTTTTCTTTTCCTTTGGATGATAGTATGTGCATGTCCAAAGTTTCATTAAGCTTAAGCATTACGACAGGAACAAGTTTGGGCCAGGAAATATAACACACCATAAACTTTGGGCCAGGAAATATAACACACCATAAAAATTTTCAACAAGATTAAGTACATCCTTCAAGATTTGAAGTATAATTGATAGGATATGTGGTAAATTTGACTGTTTTATTATGGGTTTCTCCATTGCTGAACAGTGTAAAAATTCAAATATTCTCCCAAGGGTCTATGTAGTTGTGTCTTTAACATGAATATTTCCATCTTCACAACATTGAGAAAAAAATTTGAGAGCAACATTCACAAGAGGATTAAGCTTATCAAGTGATTGACCCTCCATTATTGTTGTGCTTATGAGTTTTATTTTGTGTTGTTTTGAATCCACGGTTATAAATTTCCTGCATATCCCAATGTACATATAACTTGTAACACCCCTAGTTTTATGTTTATTTCAAAGTTAGACATTTGAACTTTAATCCAAAGGGGAGTGGACCCCAATGGACAAGTATTTTGTGGATGTAATCAAATATTTAATTTCGAAAAAAAAATAAAATAATTCTGTGCAGATTGACCAAAATGAGAATTATGAGATCACTTGCTAAATCCATGAGGATGGAAAGAGGAAAATATTTTCCCCCAAAAAAATCTTTCAAAAATCCTTGAAAGAATTTATTTCCAAATTAGATTTTGAGGAAATTCTAGTTTCCCCAATGATGTGGAGAGTAGTTGAGAAGAGGTAAAAATCTGGGAAAATTAGAAAGCATCTTTAAAAATCCCTAAATAAGGGAGGCCTAGGCAAACAGGAAGAAAAGCATCCTGATATTCTAGACGCAGAATTAGAAACAGGCTTTGGGGAGAAAAAGCTTAAATGAGCTATTCCTGAACAAATTAGGGGTTGGTATGTTCCAGGATATGATCTCAGCTCGGGGGTGAGTTTTGGAGATAGAGGAACTGTAAGGTTGGGAGGTTGGTCAATTGCAGAAGTGGTATGTTCATAAAATTACTATGAATGGATAAAACTTTGTTTGAAATAATGGTTAAGGGTTATAGAGGTTGATTTAGATTAAATTTTTGAAGTGTCATTCCTTACATTTACAGAACTGTTTAGAAGAAATGAATCCTCTCAATCCTGTATAGTTGTAGGAATAGAAATTAGGGGGAAAAATCATCTAGAATCTCTAAACCTGCTAAGGGTTTAAATATGGAGATTTATTCTACTCCCATAAGCCATTAAGGCTGTACCATATATATATATATATATATATATATATATATATATAATGAAAGTTATCTCTGCAGTTGTACAGTTATATATATGTATGAATTAATAAAAGTTAGGTTCATACATAAATAAATAAATAAATAAATAAATAAATAAATAAATTGTGCCATTAAACAATATTGATGAGCATGCGATATTGTAACTCTCTGCCTCAAGAGGAAAATAATCTATGGAAGAATTACTTTTCTGTTGCACCATATAATTCTATAAGACAGAAAGGTTATGTAGCACAAATTAATTTAACAAAATAGAAGTGACAAGCTAATTTAAGTACAGAATTATAAACTGTGTGAGTTAAATTCCATTTAGTGATTTGAATCGGAAATGTAAACAAAAGGAAATTTCAATGTAAATAGATCCATTTCTATGCTATTGTGCACGATTAAAGTTTTATAAGAGAAAGATAGATGTCATTGATATGTCCATGATGGTAAAATTCATTATTATATTCTGGAAAAATATGATAATCGAAGACCATACTGATACATAAACTTATGTTATTTGAAGTTAAATGATAATTGCAGATTTATAACATGTTATCTGGATGTGTCTTGATGGGTGAACATTAATATGGGTGGAACACTAAATTAAACTCTAACCCTCATTAAGGGCATATCCAGCAGAAAGAGAAGAACTATTAGAAACATCTTTCTGTATAAAAAAAGAAGGGGTGAATTTATTAATCAGTTGTAGGAATGAAATCGGAGATACAATTCTATATACCATACGAAAAGCATTAATGTTTATTTTCTGTGTGTATATACATGTTAACTAGAACCTGATACCTATGCTAGTAGAAGTATTCAAAAATTTTGTAGATAAACGAGAGAGTATCCAGAGACAAGAATAGAAATATAATGAAGAATAGACTAACGCACTAGAAAAAATTCTACATCCATATCAGACTTCATTTTAATAGTTGCAAATTACCGTCTATTGAAACCTCAAAGTTATTGAGCATACGCAGACCATAGCATTTTTGAAAATTAGTGTAGATCTATTCGGGAGAAACTAAACGAATAGGTGCTGATAATAGATAATCCAGGAGTAAAATAAATCTACCATATCATACTGGGAAAAAATCAACCATTGGAAAACTATATCAGGGTCAAATAAAATCGACCATAAAATGCTCAGGGCTGTGAAGGCCAGTCAAAACAAAATGAAAATTAAACAAATCCAATCAGGGAAGAATCTCCCAAGTAACAAGTGTAAACTTTTACATGATTAATCACAAAATCGTTCAACGAAATAAATAGAAACGTCTCCGATTTTCATAAACACCATCGCAGTGATACCACAAATCCCTGGTATATAAAAAAAAATCATGGATCGTTACCGACCTAGACAAATATGTGTATGTTAACATATGGGTATTGCAGATGGTTAATCCATATGAAAGATCAAACGTATCGAATGAATACTTACCTATAGACAAAAAAAGTGTGTATGATGGAAACTGAGTTAGAATAACCAAACCAGAACGAATTTAATTAGTTCTACACCATCAAGAAATTCTGAAGGGAAATTATATATAGACCTTCCTACACGACAGGGTTGGAAAGGTTGGTTCAACCACGACGTACATCGGTAACGAAGAATGAAACTAGTAGTAAACAAATAAACGGCAAATTGGGACAGAGAAGTATGGATACCTTGGGGAACGAAACACCACCATGAAAGATCCTCCTCGCTTCAGAAATGCCGAAGCCTGTAAAATGTATTACAAGAACAAACTATATAAATACAAGAATCTCTCTCTTAGCCTCTTAATTCAATAATCTACATACATAGGAAAATAGAAAAAAAAATGATGTGGGACGAACGAATATCCCCGAGGGAAAATTGGGAAGATATCTCTGAGGCGAATGCATGGTCGAGCTGAGGTAAATCTGCTTATGGCGAATACCCACGAGGGCGTCAAACGACCTCTTGACGCTATGAGAGTGCAGAGAGGGATAAACATTTCAGTTTGAAAATGATGAAGAGGGGAGTAATACTGCTCCGGAAGACTCCACGGTTAAAAACTCAGAAAATTCAAAACCCTAACAAGGTATGACCCTACACTTGTCCATATCGTGAGTAATCTATTGGGGATCGAGGTGTAAGGCAGAGCCGAGACGTTAGGTTAACTCTCACCACAGCTGGAATGTACTGAGGATCACATCATTTAATTGGTTTTAAACATTCCAGTACGAGAATTTAATAATTCGGATCTCAGATAATCTACTTCTCACATCACCACGATAAACAAAAACTGAATCACACCCAATACTACGAATTCAATGCTAAACATTCAATGGCATGGTACCCCATTTCTACGAGCAAATCGAGAGTTATAAATGGTGGACTCTTAGTACCACGTAAACATTTCAGTGTTGGCCACGCAACCAGTAGAGGACTAGAGAAAAATTCAAGGCAATGCCTCCATGATGTGATATAAGGCTATCATTGAATTATACGTGATAACTTGTATGTTACGTTGGGTATGATGAACGAAGTTATAAATGTTATACAATTGAAATAGGGGTATTCGCATAATACAAAAAATGACAACCGAAGATATAACTTTTAGTTTATAGAAGAAATTATATATATATATATATATGTATAGAGGAAGGAAAAAAAAATGGGTTCATGTATCTCAATGCCAAGAAAACAAAAATCTGAGATGCTCTTACTAAGGTAGTATGTATTAATTGTGGAACAATAGTGATGAGAAATTTCTTATAGTTAAAAATATTACCAAAAAAAAAAAAAAAATTATATTTAGGTATGGAGAGACATTACAAATGGTATCAGAGCCAGGTTACATAAACTAGGCTTTTGTTGTTGTGCTCACTATTGTTGTGTACTCATCGTATAAATTCATTTTTTGAAAAAGAATTTGTTTTTTTGTTTTACTCATATGTGTTGTTCATTGTACAGTGCTACTGAAACAGTAAATTCAAATGGCTGGAAGTGATGAGATTTATGTTGATCTGCATGATGAAGATAATACACTAGATCCTAACGCTCCGGTGATGGCTATGTTGCACAGTTTGCAACGAGAGATGGTTGAGCTGAGAAGCCAAAATGATAGATTGCCATTAGCCAGTGAGGAGCAAGAAAAGCTCATCAAAGAATTAACTTCACGGAAGAGCCAAGAAGGTGAAGGTTCCGGAAAGAGGAATAATGATGAGTCTGAGGATGATGATGTTGTTAGGCATCAATATAAGTAGAAAAAGGAATTACAGGGGGGATTCCGAAAGATCAAACCTCCCTTCTATGATGGGGAGAAGGAGGAAGATGCTGAGGCCTGGTTGTTGAACATGATTAAGTATTTCCATGTCTATGAATACGAAAGCAAGCTGAAGGCCAGATTAGCTGTCTACCAGCTACAAGGTAAGGCTACCTTGTGGTGGGAGGAGACAAAAATGATTCATGCCATTGATGAAAATACAGTTGCTTGAAAATATTTTCAGGTTAAGTTTAAAAACCGCTATTTAAATGAACATTATTATGATTATAAAGCAAAGGAATTTCATGAGCTTAGACTAGAACAACTTACTATTGATGAGTTTGTCACCAATTTTACAAATCTGCTGAGATATGTCCCTTACATTAGGGAAGAGAAAGCCAAGGTACAAAGGTTTTTGAACTGTTTTCCTGTTGTATACAAAGAGAAAATCAAGTTTGATAACCCAAAAACTATGGACGAAGTGGTGAGAAAAGCTAGATTATGTTACTAGCAGTTCAAAGGAAAAAATGAACATGGAAAAAGCTGGGTAAATAAGAGTGAATTCAAAGGGAAGAAATAGAAACCAGCTTATTTGAAGAACTTTGGCAGGGATCATCAGCGGAAGAAATTTAACGAACTCAAAGAAAGTCAAAATGCTTAGTCCCAAGTGGGTTCAAAACAACTAGAAGGATAAAATAAGAAGGAAGGAGTAGTTAAGAGGTGAGAACCGCTGAAATGTTGGGGTTGTAGAGAACCCCATCTATTGAGGAATTGTCCACACTGAAATATTCAGATGATTATGAGAGATCGAGAAGCTACAACAGTAAATGATATGGCCAGAAATATACCCTCCATCAGTGCAGCCTTGGAGAACCGGTAAGCAAAACACCAAGCTATCATGGTTGAGATGGAAGGTAAGATTGCTGACCAATATGTTACTATTTTAATTGATCTCGGTGCTTCTTTGAGTTACATTAGTCCGCAAGTGGTAGAAAAATTGAGTCTCAAACTGGAAAATTTTCAGAAATCTTGGTTGGTCCAGTTAGCCACTGGCACCAAAAGGAAAGTAACTCATAAGTTACCTCAAACATCAATTAAATTAAATGATTTTTAGACAGAAGTGAATTTAAACATTCCGCCCTTAGGTTCATATGACTTGCTGATAGGAATGGACTGGTTGGAAAAGAGAAAGGTTATGATGAACTGTTGGGATAAAAATCTGCATTTCATAGATGAAGAAGGGAAATATTTTATTCTAAAGGGAAAACCAAAACCCATCTCTATAAGAAAAATATCAGCACTGCAATTAAAAAGAACAGCTATGAAAGGATATCAAGTATATGCAGTACATGTTGATGAAATAGAACAGCAACCTGAAGAAAACCTGCTAGATCAATTTCCAGTGGTGAGAGAGTTTAAGGAAGTTTTTCCAGATGAGATTCCCCATCTCCCCCCCAAAAGAGAGATTGACTTTTCAATCGATCTGGTGCGTGGAGCAACACCTGTTTCCCGAGCCCCTTATCAAATGAGCCCCCCTAAACTCATGGAGCTGAAAATGAAATTGCAAGAATTTTTGGATAAGGGTTATATCAAACCGAGTGTGTCTCATTGGGGAGCACCGGTGGTGTTCGTGAAAAATAAGGATGGAACCTTTAGAATGTGCATTGACTATCATCAACTGAATAAGTTGAGAATTAAAAACAGATACCCTTTGCCTCGAATTGATGATATTTTTATCAGGTAAGAGGAGCTTCAGTATTTTCTAAGATTGATCTAAGGACTGGTTACAACCAGCTCAGAATTAAGGAGGAAGACATTAGCAAATCAACTTTTCAAACCCGGTATGGACACTACAAATTTGTAGTCCTACCCTTCGGTTTGAAAAATGCCCCTACCACCTTTATGTGCTTAATGAACAGTGTGTTAAACAAGTACTTGGATAAATTTGTACTGGTGTTCATAGATGATATTTTAGTTTACTCAAAAAGTGAGGAGGAACACAAAGAACACTTGAGGATATTGTTTCAATGGTGAGGAGGAGCACAAAGAACACTTGAGGATATTGTTGCAAACATTAAAATAAAACCATTTGTATGCCAAATTCAGTAAATGTGAATTCTATAAGGACAAGATCCAATACTTGGGTAATATTATTTTTGAACAAGGGTTGGCTATTGACCCGAAAAAGATAAAGGCTATTAGAGAATGGTTGGTGCCAAATGATGTTTCAACAGTGAGATCGTTTATGGGGATTGCATGTTACTATCGCAGATTTGTGGAAAGATTTTCTGCGATAGCATACCCCATTACCTCACTACAAAGAAAAGGTGTCAAATTTAGGTGGACTGATAAATGCCAAAATAGTTTTGAACAATTAAAATTAAAACTCGCTACAGCCCCCATATTGAAAATTGCAGATCCTGATAGAGAATTTTTTTGTATGTACGGATGCCTGTAGAGAGGGGTTGGGAGGAGTCTTGTTGCAGGAAAATTTAGTTATTGCATATGAGTCTAGGAAACTGAAGGCACATGAACAAAACTATAGTGAATATGATTTGGAATTGGCTGCTGTAATTCATGCTTTGAAAATGTGGCGACACTATCTCCTTGGAAAAAAATTTACATTGATGACTGATCATATTAGTATTAAATATTTCTTTTCCCAGACTGATTTGAATGCTAGACAAGCCAGATGGATGTCTTTTCTGAGTGAATTTGATATGGACATAAAACATATCAGAGGGAAAGAAAATAAAATTGTTGATGCCTTGATCATAAATGCTTGTCAAAATATAAACAACATTGGAAGTAGTGTCCAGTTTGATTTAGAAGATTTAGTGAAAAAGGTAGCAGACTGGGATCCAAATTATGAGAACTTACAAGTGAAAATACTAAAGAAGGAGATGGCTGAATACACTCAAAACAAAAAAGGGCTAATCTTCTACAAAAATAGATTGTATGTCCCTAATGTTAAAACTTTGAAAAAGGAAATCCTAGATGAATATCACAAATAGCCGTATGCAGGGCATCCTGGATATCAGAAAATGTTAATAGGTTTGAAAAAGAAGTTGTTTTGGCCAGGAATGAAAAGAGATGTAGAAGAATATTTAGCTAGATGCATGGAATGTCAGCTAGTTAAAGTTGAGCATCAGCATCCTGCTGGTCTTTTAAACCCTTTGCCGATTTCAGAATGGAAATGGGACACAGTTTCTATAGATTTCATAACAGGGCTACCGAAAACCAAATACCAACACGACTCAGTGATGGTGGTAGTAGACACTTTAATAAAATCTGCACACTTCATACCTGTGAGATCTACTTTTGGGACAACCCAAGTAGCAAATGTATTCCTGAAAGAAGTAGTAAGGCTTCATGGGGTCCCAAAGATGATTGTTTCAGACAGAGATGCTAAGTTCACAACAGCCTTTTGGAGAGGTCTGTTTGGGGGCATGAGCACTAAGTTGAATTTTAGTATTGCCTATCACCCTCAGACCGATGGTCAGACAGAGAGAATTAATCAGATTTTGGAGGATATGCTGAGAATGTATGTGATGGATAGGCCATCAAAATGGGAAGACTACTTGCATTTAGCTGAATTTGCCTATAATAACAACTACCAATCCTATATTAAAATGAGTCCGTTCGAGGCACTCTATGGAAGGAAATGTCGTACTCTTTTGAGCTGGAGCCAACCTGAGGATAAGCTAATGTTGGGACTAGATGCTTTACAAGAGATGGAAAGAATTGTTAAACAAATACAAAGAAACATCAAGGCAGCACAGGATCACCAGAAAAAATATGATGATAAGAAGAGGGTACATCGAGAATTTAAGGTGGGGGAACATGTGTATATGTGTATTAAACCCAAAAAGAGCACACTTTATGCTGGAAGTTGTGCAAAATTGGCTCCTAGATATTATGGTCCTTTTGAAGTGTTAGAAAGGGTGGGACCAGTGGCTTACAAGCTGGCTTTACTGCCCCATGTTAGAGTTCATGATGTGTTTCATATTTCATTATTAAAAAGATATGTACATGATGCTTCTCACATACTTGATTGGAATGTGATATAGGTGGAACCAGACGGGGAGTTCCTTCCAGAACCACTTCAAATATTGGAGCGGGAAGAAATTGAATTGAGGAATCGGGCGGTAGCAAGAGTAAAGGTGTAGTGGAAGCACTTTATTGCTGAAGAACATACCTGGGAAAGAGAAGCTGAAATGATGGAAAAATATCCATTTTTTTTTGGAAAAAAATAAAATGAACTCTAGTAGTTAAATATCAACACCGAGGATGGTGTTTGCTTTCAGAGGGGGAATATGTAACACCCCTAGTTTTATGTTTATTTCAAAGTTAGACATTTGAAATTTAATCCAAAGGGGAGTGGACCCCAATGGACAAGTATTTTTTGGATGTAATTAAATATTTAATTTTGAAAAAAAATTAAATAATTATGTGCATATTGACCAAAATGAGAATTATGAGATCACTTGCTAAATCCATGAGGATGGAAAGAGGCAAATATTTTCCCAAAAAAAAATATTTCAAAAATCCTTGAAAGAATTTATTTCCAAATTAGATTTTGAGGAAATTCTAGTTTCCCCAATGATGTGGAGAGTAGTTGGGAAGAGGTAAAAAGCTGGGAAAAATAGAAAGCAACTTTAAAAATCCCGAAATAAGGGAAGCCTAGGCAAACAGGAAGAAAAACATCCTGATATTCTCGACGCAGAATTAGAAACAGGCTTTGGGGAGAAAAAGCTTAAATGAGCTATTCTTGAACAAATTAGGGGTTGTTCTATTCTAGGGGATGATCTTAGCTCGGGGGTGAGTTCTAGAGACAGAGGAACTCTAAGGTTGGGAGGTTGGTCAATTGCGTAAGTGGTATGTTCATAAAATTACTATGAATGGATAAAAGTTTGTTTGCAATAATGGTTAAGGGTTATAGAGGTTGATTTAGATTAAATTTCTGAAGTGTCAGTCCTTACATTTACAGAACTGTTTATAAGAAATGAATCCTCTCAATTCTATATAGTTGTAGGAATAGAAATTAGGGGGAAAAATCGTCCAGAATCTCTAAACCTGCTAAGGGTTTAAATCTGGAGATTTATTCTACTCCCATAAGCCATTAAAGTTGTACCATATATATATATATATATATATATATATATATATACTGAAAGTTATCTCTGTAGGTGTACAGTTATATCTATGTATGAATTAAGAAAATTTAGGTTCATACAAAAAGAAAAAATAAATAAATAAATAAATTGTGCCATTAAACAATGTTGATGAGCATGTGCTATTGTAACTCTCTGCCTCAAGAGGAACATAATCTATGGAAGAATTACTTTTTTGTTGCACCATATAATTCTATAAGACAGAAAATTTATGTAGCATAGATTAATTTAACAAAATAGAAGTGACAAGCTAATTTAAGTACAGAATTATAAATTGTGTGAGTTAAATTCCATTTAGTGATTTGAATCGGAAATGTAAACAAAAGGAAATTTCAATCTAAATAGATCCATTTCTATGCTATTGTGCACGACTAAAGTTTTATAAGAGAAAGATAGATGTCATTGATATGTCCATGCTGGTAAAATTCATTATTATATTTTGGAAAAATATGATAACCAAAGACCATACTGATACATAAACTTCTGTTATCTGAAGTAAAATGATAATTGCAGATTTATAACATGTTATCTAGATGTGTCCTGACAGGTGAACATTAATATGGGTGGAACACTAAATTAAACTCTAACCCTCATTAAGGGCATATCCAGCAGAAAGAGAAGAACTATTAGAAACATCTTTCTGTATAAAAAAAGAAGGGGTGAATTTATTAATCAGTTGTAGGAATGAAATCAGAGATACAATTCTATATATCGTACGAAAAGCATTAATGTTTATTTTCTGTGTGTATATACATGTTAACTGGAACCTGATACCTATGCTAGTAGAAGTATTCAAAAACTTTGTAGATAAACGAGAGAGTATCCATAGATAGGAACATAAATATAATGAAGAATAGACTAACGCACTGGAAAAAATTCTACATCCATATCAGAATTCATTTTAATAGTTGCAAATTACCGTCTACTGAAACCCTTGAAGTTATTGAGCATATGCAGACCATAGAATTTTTGAAAATTATTGTAGATCTATTCGGGAAAAACTAAATGAGTAGGTGCTAATAATAGATAGTCCAGGAGTAAAATAGATATACCATATCATACTGGGAAAAAATCAACCATTGCCAATCTATATCAGGGTCGAATAAAATCAACCATAAAATGCTCAGGGCCACGAAGGGGCCAGTCAAAACAAAATGAAAATTAAAAAAATCCAATCAGGGAAGAATCTCCCAAGTAACAAGTGAAAAATTTTACACGATTAACCATGAAATCATTCAACGAAATAAATTGAAACGTCTCTGATTTTCATAAACACCATCGCAGTGATACCACGAATCCCTGGTATATAAAAAAAAATCGTGGATCATTACCGACCTGGACACATATGTGTATGTTAACATATGGGTATTGCAGATGGTTAATCCATATCAAAGATCAAATGTATCAAACGAATACTTACCTGTAGACAACAAAAGTGTGTACGATGGAAACTGAGTTAGAATAACCAAACCAGAACGAATTTAATTAGTTCTACAGCATCGAGAACTTTTGAAGGGAAATTATATATCGACCTTCCTACACGACAGGGTTGGAAAGTTTGGTTCAACCAGTGCGTACATCAGTAACGAAGAATGAAACTAGTAGTAAGCAAATAAATGGAAAATTGGGATAGAGAAGTATGGATACCTTGGGGAACGAAACACCACCATGAAAAATCCTCCTCGCTTCAGAAATGTCGAAGCCTGTAAAATGTATTACAAGACCAAACTGTATAAATACAAGAATCGCTCTCTCAGCCTCTGAATTCAACAATCTACATACATAGGAAAATAGAAAAAAAAATGATGTGGGACGAACGAATATCCCCGAGGGAAAATTTGGAAGATACCTTACAGGCGAATGCATGGACGAGACGAGGTAAATCTGCTTACGGCGAATACCCACCAGGGCATCAAACGACCTGTTGAATCCATGAGAGTGCAGAGAGGGATAAACATTTCAGTTCGAAAATGACGAAGAGGGGAGCAATACTGCTCCGGAAGACTCCACGGTTAAAAACTCAGAAATTTCAAAACCCTAACAAGGTATGACCCTACACTTGTCCATATCGTGAGTAATCTGTTGGGGATTGAGGTTTAAGGCAGAGCCGAGACGTTAAGTTAACTCTCACCACAGCTGGAATGTACTGAGGATCACATCATTTAATTGGTTTTAAACATTCCAGTACGAGAATTTAATAATTCGGATCTCAGATAATCTACTTCTCACATCACCACGATAAACAAAAACTGAATCATACCCAATACCATGAATTCAATGCTAAAAATTCAATGGCATGGTAACCCATTGCTACGAGAAAATCGAGAGTTATAAATGGTGGACTCTTAGTACCACGTAAACATTTCAGTGTTGGCCACGCAACCAGTAGAGGACTAGAGAAAAAGTCGAGGCAATGCCTCCATGATGTGATATAGGGCTATCATGAAATTATATGTGATAACTTGTATGCTACGTTGGGTATGGTGAACGAAGTTATAAAGGTTATACAATTGAAATAGGTGTATTCGCATAATACGAAAAATGACAACCGAAGATATGACTTATAGTCTATCGAAGAAATTATATATATATATATATATATATATAGAGAGAGAGAGAGAGAGAGAGAGAGAGAGAGGAAGGAAAAAAAAAGGGGTTCATGTATCTCAATGCCAAGAAAACAAAAATCTGAGATGCTCTTACTAAGGTAGTATGTATTAATTGTGGAACAATAGTGATGAGAAATTTCTTATAGTTAAAAATATTACCAAAATAAAAAAAAAAAATTATATTTAGGTATGGAGAGACATTACATAACTATCTTACTTAACTATTATACAACTTGAAATCATATCTCTCAAAATGATCCAGGATGTTGTGGATAGGATAATGATTGTATGTGCCTATAAATAAGGGTTTTGTGGTTTTTTATTTATGGGCAGGTTTTTATGGTTTTTGTTTATGGCTAAGAACTAGACTCAATTTTTTTTTTCATATACATAATTATTATGATTTAATGCTAGATTCTTTGTCTCTCATTGTAAATATCCATGGTATGGACTATTTTTCTTAGGTTATGGAACATTATATTCAGTTTTCAGTTTTATTGACCTGATGGTTGAACAGTTGTAGGAAGAAACAATCTCAGATGTTCTCCAACATACTTTTGGTTTCCCAATTTAATTTAATTTCCTAAATATATTTCTAAACCTCTTGTTCTTATAGGAAACAATATTGAAGAAAGAAATAGAAATTTATAACTAAATGAAAGACTAAATGAAACACACACAAAAGTAAACACATGAATTTACGTGGTAAAACCTTGATAGGGTGTCAAGGAAAACTCCACGGGACAAGGAATTGGAAACTCTATTAATCAAGAATGATTCTCCACATTTTACAAGCCTCTTGGGCCATCCAATTTAACCTGGGCTATTTCGTTATTCTAACTTCATTTTTTTATACAACCAACTAATATGAAATAAGTAAATTTGCCCAAAATTACATTATTTACATTTGTTGTCATATTTAAACAAACTCCACCTTGACAACAATTTTCATAATCCCTTTCCCATGCCCCCATTCATCATCTCTTCTGTAAGCCAAGAGAAGCGAGACACAATCTTAGCTTCTCTACTGTAACTAGCTTCATGAATATATTTTCATGGTTTTCCTGTGTGCAAACCTTCTTGACAATTACTTTGTCTCCTTCGATTACATGTCTTACAAAGTGATACCTTACATCGATGTGCTTGATCTTGATGTGATAGGTTGGATTTGTAGCCAAATGAATAGCACTATGACTGTCACAAAATACATTAAATTTCTCCTGCGTCCTTCCAATCTCATCAAGCAGACCTTTTAACCATATTTCCTCTTTACAGGCATCTGAAGCATCTATATACTCTTCTTTAGTATGGACAAATCAACTGTCTCTTGAAGCTTTGACATCCAGCTGATTGCTCCACCCGCAAGAGTAAAAACATAACCTCTAGTAGACCTCCTTTTTTCCAAATCACCTGCATAATAAACATCCACATATCCGCAGACTGAACCTTCTGGACCATCAAAGTTGATGCAATGGTCACTTGTACCTCTCAAATATCGAAGCACCCATTTCACTACTCGCCAATGTACTTCTCCTGGATTTTCCATGAACCTGCTGACAACTCCAACTACATGTGAAATGTCTGGTCTTGTAGATACCATTGCATACATTAAGTTTCCTACCACATTTTCATATGGTACACGAGGCGTATACTTCTTTTCTTCATTAGTTCTAGGACTTAAATCCGAAGAAAGCTTAAAATGGGAAGCTAATGGAACATTAACAGGTTTCACATTGTTCATACTGAAATTTTCAAGTACTTTCTCCACATACTTCTGTTGTGATAACCAAAGCTTACCATTCTTTCTGTCTCTGTGTATCTCCATACCCAATATATGTTTTTCCGCTCCAAGATCCTTCATATCAAACATCCTAGAGAGCTGAGCCTTTAACCTGTTGATTTCTTCCATGTTTTTTCTTGCAATAAGCATATCGTCAACATAGAACACCAAGATAATGAATATGCCATTGAAACTTTTCAAGTATACACAATGATCATACTCACTTCTGATAAAATTTTGGCTCACCATGAAGGAATCAAACTTCTTATACCATTGCCTGGGCGACTTCCTCAGGCCATACTATGGTTTCCTAAGCTTGCAAACTAATCTTCTATTGCGACCTTGTACAAAACCTTCTGCCTAATCCATATATATCTCTTCATCCAAATCACCATGAAGAAAGGTTGTTTTAACATCTAACTATTATAAATCAAGGTAAAGTAAAGCAGTTAGTGCTAACAAAGTACGAATAGAAACAAGTTTATCTACTAGTGAAAAAATATCATGAAAATCAATACCTTCAACCTGAGAATACCCTTTTGTAACTAGTCTTGTCTTATACCTCTCTATACTTCCATCAACTTTTATTTTCAACTTGAGAACCCATTTGCACCCAACAACACTTCTCCCTTCAAGAAGTTCTACAAGATCCCAGATATTGTTCTTGGCTAAGGAATCCATTTATTCCTCCATAGCCTTTTTCCATATCTCGCTATCTCCATCATCTACTACTTCCTGATAACAAGAAGGTTCCCCATCTTCAGTAATCGATGCAAAAGATGAAGCAGAATCTTCATACCTTTTAGGTGATTTTCTTTCCCTTGTAGTCCTTCTTAGAGTGACTCGTTGCTGAATTGGTTCTGAAATTTCTCCTGTTTCCTTTGCTTCTTCACATTTTTCATCAAACGTCTCTCCTTCCTTTCGACTTTCTACAAGAAGTTTAGTCTCCAATTGAATTTTCTGATTTGGCGATACCTATTCCTATTGAAATTTTCCAACATATGATTTTAGAAGAGAAGATTCATCAAATGTTACATCTCTACTAATGACTACCTTCCGTGAAGAAGGATCCCACAACCTATTTCCTTTCACTGCATAATCATACCCCACAAAGACACAACATTTCGATTTTGGATCTAACTTTGAATACTGATTTCTAGGAATAAGAGCATAGACATCACAACCAAAAATCTTCAATTGCAAATAATCACAAGACTGACCTGACCAAAATTCTTTAGGAATTTTACAGTTTATTGCAACCGAAGGAGATCCGTTAACTAAATAACAAGCAGTAGATACTCCTTCTGCCCACAACTCCTTTTGTAGGTTAGAATTGTTGATCATGCTTGTGGATCTTTCCATAAGAGTCTGATTCATCCGTTCAATAATGCCAATTTTCTGAGGAGTATAAACAGCAGTTTTGTGTCTAACAATCCCTTCATCCTTACAAAATTGTTCAAATTCTAAATAAGTAAATTCACCGCCATTGTCAGTTATTAAACATTTAAATGATTTTCCTATTTTCTTTTCCACCATTTTTTTAAATTGTTTAAAAACATTAAATACATCAGCTTTATTTTTCAACATATAGATCCAAACTTTACAGGAGAAATAATCAATAAATGTTAATAAATATAACGCACCTCCATAAAACGCAGAAGGAGATGGTCCCCACAGATCAGAATGAATGTAGTCTAAAATATGTTTACTATTATGATTTCCAGTCTTGAACCTTTTTTTACATTGTTTTCCAAACACACAATATTTACAAAAATACGACTTCAAGGATTTAAAATCAAGAAGCAACTTGCGGTTCATTAGTAGCTAAAGACCTTTCTCACTCATGTGACCCAACTACTGATGCCATAGACAAGAAACGTATTCTGCTTTTTCTGATACAATTTTTGCTTCACTAACTTGAGTGCTTCCTTTGTGTCTGTATAGATTTCTGACCCTTTCAGCCTTCATAACAACCAAGGCTCCTTTTAAGACTTTCAGCACTCCATTCTGACCTGTAAATTTATACCCATTCAAATCCAAAACTCCCAACGAAATCAAGTTTTTCTTTAGTTCAGGTACATGCCTAACATTAGATAATGTTTTAACTGTATCGTCATACATTTTATTTTTTACATTACCAATCCCAACATTCTGACAAGATGCATTATTTCCCATGAATACAGAACTACCATTTACAGTTTCATATGAAGTAAACCAACTTCGGTGCAGACTCATATGATGAGAAGCACCAGATTCTAATAGCCGATTTTCAGCATCTTGAGAGAAATTACAAATAGGGAGAGCTTCAACAGTTATAGCTTGATAAACCATACCTGAATCAACCTCATTTTCTTCCTTGTTGTGGTTTTCCGACTCCTTCCATTTCCAACAATATTTCTTGAGGTGTTCCATTTTGTTGTAGTACTAGCACTTTCCTTTACACTTCTTGCTTCCCTTTGACTATGATCTGGAAGAACCCCTTGCTTTATTTCCTCTTTCCTTTGATCGACCTCTGGCTACCATGGCTTCTAGTGTAGATGTCTCAATACTAGATTTCCTTCGTACTTCTTCAAATAATAGAGCACCCACAATTGATTCAAAATTCAAAAGATCAACATTGCTCAAATTTATTGAAGTTACGAAGTGGTCCCATGACTCGGAAAAATAACACAACAAGGTTATCGCCTTGTCTTCTTCCTGCATTTTAACTTCAATATCTGACAACTGGAAAATAAGTGTATTAAAAACATTTAAATTTTTTGCAACTTTTGTACCCTCCTTCATCCGAAGACTGTACAATTGTCTTTTCAAATAAATTCTATTTGTCAATGATTTAGTCATATACAAGGTTTCCAGTTTTTCCCACAACCCTTCAGTTGTACTCTCTTCACCAATATTAAACAGAACTTCATCTGCCAAACATAACCTAATGGTACTGAGGGCTCAGGCATCCATGTCCTCCTAGTCCGAATATGTCATTATTGCATGTTTTTTCTTTACCCCGTCTAATGCTTTGTGCAACACTTGTTGCACCAGCAAATCTCTAACTTTCAGTTTTCACAATGCGAAATTGTTCTTCCCAGTGAACTTATCCACCTCAAACATTGAATTTTTCATTTTGGCCATTCTTCCTACTATGGATTTCTAGTTTTCTCCAATTTTTTCAAACTAGGTTTAAAAAAAAAATATGTTTCCCCTTTCCTGCTAGGGTTTCTGGTTTCCCTTTTCCGCTAAATCAATATGAGACCTTTATTAACAAACAATATTCTAGTTTTCTCCCTTTTCCGCTAAATCAATCTGAGACCTTTATTAAAAAAAAAATTCTTCCATAGGAACAGAAAAATAAATTCCTTCAATTTCTTCCATAGGGACAGAGAAAATAAATTCCTTCTACCAATCTATCCCCTCATATCAATCTGTCTTAAAAATATATTTTTGAGAATTAAATTTTTTTTTTTTTGAAGGTAACAGAATCCTTCATAAAAATAAAAAATAGCTTTTAGGCTGTCATAGTTTTGATGCAAGGAGAAAAAAACGCTGGAGAAAAATATGGTTCAGCAGAAAATTGCTTATCGAAACTGAGTGGAACCGCTGTCAAAGGAGAAGATAATTCTGTGAAAGAAGAAAATCCTACACCTACTCATCGAAACTGAGTGGAACCGCTGTCAAAGGAGAAGAGAAGTCTGCGAAAGAAGAAAATGCTACACCTACTCATCGAAACTGCGACTTCTTGAAAGGTATTTTTTTTGAAGGTAACAGAATCCTTAATAAAAATTAACAAACAATATTCTAGTTTTCTCCCTTTTCCGCTAAATCAATCTGAGACCTTTATTAGCAAAAATTTTCTTCCACAGGAACAGAAAAATAAATTCCTTCAATTTCTTCCACAAGGACAGAGAAAATAAATTCCTTCTACCAATCTATTCCCTCTTATCAATCTGTCTTAAAAATATATTTTTGAGCCTTAATTTTTTTTTTTTTTTGAAGGTAACAAAATCCTTCATAAAAATAAAAAATACCTTTCAGGCAGTCATAGTTTCGATGCAGGGAGAAAAAGACGCTAGAGAAAAATATGGTTTAGCAGAAAACTGCTCATCAAAACTGAGTGGAACTGCTATCAAAGGAGAAGAGTAGTCTGTGAAAGAAGAAAAGCCTACACCTACTCATCGAAACTGCGACTGCCTAAAAGGTTTTTTTTTTTAAAGGTAACAAAATCCTTCATAAAAATTAAAAATACCTTTCAGGCAGTCGTAGTTTCTATGAGCAGGTGTAGGCTTTTTTGCTTTCGCAGACTTCTCTTCTCCTTTGACGGCAGTTCCACTCAGTTTTGATGAGCAATTTTATGCTAAACCATATTTTTATCCAGCATCTTTTTCTCTGGCATATACAATGCAAGGTGTAGAATTTTCTGCTTTCACAGATTGCTCATCTCCTTTGATGGCAGTTTCACTAAGTTTCGATGAGAAATTTTCTGCTAAACCATCTTTTTCTCCAGCGTATACAATCCAACCGACTTTTCAAGTCACCCTGTAGTTGCAGTTTCGATGAGAAGGTATAGGCTTTTTTGCTTTGTTTGAATGGAAAACAGTGGGTTTCCTCACAGTGGGCTTCCTCTCTCCACTCGACAGTTTTTCCCCTCGACGGCTCTTATTGCAACGGCCCCTATTCAAAGTAGCGATCTTCTCTGGAAACATGAAAAAAATCTCAACGAGTGCAATCCTCTCTAATAGCGGCAGATTTAAAAAAAACAATGAATTTTTAAATTTCATAGCAGTGGACAAGAACAGATTTAAGAAAAAACAAATTTTTAAATTACATAGCAGGAGATAGCAATAGACATCTTGGCTCCGATACCAATTGTTGTTCTAGGAAACAATATTGATGAAAGAAATAGAAATTTATAACTGAATGAAAGACTGAATTTAACACACACAAAAGTAAACACATGAATTTATGTGGTAAAACCTTGACAAGGTGTCAAGGAAACCTCCACGGGGCAAGGGATTGGAAACTCTATTAATTAAGAATGATTATCCACATTTTACAAGCCTCTCGGGGCATCCAATTTAACCTAGGGTATTTCATTATTATAACTTCATTTCGTTATACAACCAACTAATAGGTAATAAGTAAATTTTCCCAAAATTACATTATTTACATTGGTTGTCATATTTTAACACATCTATGGTGTAGAAACATTGCTAAAGATATACACACTTAATGTTCTGGTCTACTATTCAATTTCATTAAACCTTGATATTCTCGTTCTTATTTCTTATCAAATAACACTTTTCTTCTCAAAAACCTTGAAAAAATAACTAATTTAAAAACTCTTGGTTGATTAGATAAGAAATTGGCGTACTTATTAAGCCAGTTATCCCTCACTTAGTACGATATTCTCAAGTATCCACCATCTAAATCGGTTGTTGCTGCAATCTAATACTCTCAATATTCCATCTATAAGTGTGTAAAATGGAACAAATATCTTCAATTTTATACATCTTAAAATGAAGAACAACTCAAGTAAGTAATTTCATATGGTGATGGATTTATTTGGAAATAGTGATTTTTCAAATTTTTTATTACTTATCTATGTATTTTTTCAAATTTCAGGGAATGTGTCGGTTTGATGGCCAATTTATTTTTTCAAGTAGAATATTTCGTTGTCTAGCAATTAAGCCACCTACAAACATACTTGAGTGACTATATATTAGATTGTATTTTTTTGGGTTGTTCTTGTCATTTCGTTGATTATAATTTTTGATGGGTTGTTGCATATATTAGCTTTGATGCTACCTCATTTGAGTACAGTTCAAATTTAAACAATGGAGGTAGCTAATCTTTTTTTATTGAGTCCTAGCATGTTTCCTCAAGGAAAATTTTTGAATTGAAATCTAATCATGTTTCAGCTATTGTGTTTTAAATTTTGTAATTGAAGTCCAACTATATTTCAGTTATTGGGTTTGAAAATTGGTAATTCAAGTCTAATTATATTTCAATTATTGGGTTTGAAAATTTGTAATTGAATTCCATTTATATTTAAATTATTCCTTAAAAATTAAACATAACACATTATCAAAAAACATAAAATTTTTATTTATTTCTTCTATTCTACTATTTCCTATGTTGTTTCATTTGCAAAATGTTGTGCAATTGCTAGTTATGCCATAAGGCATTCCTCTTTCAAAAAAACTCCTCCAATTGCCACTATGTACTAATTTTCACCAGTGGATGAAATGTTATACGATTGAATATTTTTAGGCCCTAGGATTAATATTTACTAATTAAGAGAAAAATAAGAGTTAAGACAGTTAATGGGGAGGTTCAAAAACTAATCAAACAATTGTTTCTTGGTTAACCATTTCTTGATGGATTAACCAAAAATATTTTCTAAAAGAGGATTTCTCTTGCAGGGATTACTCTATTTGTTCATCAATCCTTTCAGATTCAAATCCTTACCATTATTTTTCTATTCAGAGTAAATTGTAGAGAGCCTTTAGATGGTTTATGTTATCTACCTGATGCTAGTTTGAGATTGTGACTTTCACTTTAGCCATCGTCATTTCAAATTTTCTCCATCGTTGGACTTGAAAGGTCTTTTGCATTCCATTTATTCTGAATGGGTACTTTTCAAGGACATTTATCTTGCCCATCCTCATAAAACATTGGCCAATGTCTGAATTGTAATTTTTATTATCTAGTCCGCATGCACACTAGTGTTACAATCCACATCGAGAAGATTTAGTCAGTGCCCCAATTCAAATTCCTAGGTTCTACAATGGATTTGGAGAGAGATGTGTCTACATACTATCTAGTGGTTGTTGTTCAAATTCCCATGTGTAATGAGATGGAGGTAAGATTAAAGCTAAGCTCTTGTGTGCTCTTGTATTACAACATGGGTTCCTTTGGTCTCCTGAACCTAGATTATCTAACAATGGGCATGTCTTGTTTTGTATTTTAGAAGAGAGGCCTAATCTTCCAAAACCTACCTCTGAACTAAATCTTATAAGTTATGATTATTACCTTTAAATTTCACTACTTCAATTACAATAATATGTGGAAATAAAGAAAACCAGTTCACAATATTCTTAGGAAAATAATTTTTGTGAGAGGTAGGGAACTTGGAAAGTTATATATTAGTTAAGTGGTTCTCCTTTTACAATGAAGTCGTCAAACATTTCTATGAAAACCAAATAAAACTCGTTGTCAGAAAAACCTTTGGCCGGTATGAAATACTTCAATATTTTTGTTCCTGTTATTCATCAGAAGGGCTTGCAAATTTTTATATTCTCCTACTCGAAGGCCTTGTGAATTTGTATATAGTTACGAATTTACCCTTGCAGTTGGATTCTCCACAACAACAAAGACCAGAAGCCTTATACATGCATGAGTTCATGCATAAATTTTTTCTTTCGTGATAAAAAACAATTATAGATCCTTATTTTAAAACGAGGTTTAGTTAAGGCTTAGCTAGGAAAGGGATCAAAACTGCAGGATGTCGAATTTTTAAGCTTATCTTTTAATATTTCGTGCTTCCAACGTTGAATTAATTGAGTTATTATTAATTAAGATAATTTTAATTAATATAAAATAAATTAATATTGCAAGGTTTTATAGTGGTTTCTTATATTAGTTTTTCTGTTTGAATTTTTTTTATAGTGTCTAGAAATTGTAGACAATAGGTTCAGAGTTTTCAGATTCACACCTCGTAAAAAAACATAACCAATCATTAAAAAAAACATGAACCATCATCAAGAGGGAAGGAAGGACTTTACAAATGTACCTACTCTTGACACACTCCCTTGATGATGGATCATGTTTCTAGTCAAAAACATTGAAATGTGTACGGTAATCATTATCAAGATTGTTTCCAAATTAAATACATCTCTAACAAAAAAATCATATTTCTCTCTCTTCTTTAAACACAATAACACTAGATCATTTTGTGCCATTTTTTTGTTTGTGCATAAAATTATATTAGATATATAATGTATTAGTTTGTTATATAAAGAAAAGCTATAGTGGGGAAACCATAATGTATTAGTTTGTTATATAAAGAAAAGCTATAGTGGGGAAACCTTTGTTAATAGAGGTTTTCTAAGGGAAAGAAATCTAAACTAATAACAAAATTATATGATATTTCGATAAAACTGTAAGTGGAGATTAAATTAGAAAATTCAAATTACAAACAATTTATGAACAAGCTTAGAAACATGGAGTTGTCTGTTTATAGTTATTTAATTTTCAATATACTATGCTAAATAAATAAGGAGAAAAAAAATCAAAACACGATCAATGAAATATATTGTATATCTAATATAGAGTGAAAAAGTGTTGATTGATTCATTGAGAGTGATGGTAGACATTACAGTTCATACTTGTTGTCATTAGCAACAAGGTTTAATTGTTATATATGGGTTTGCATCCTATGGGACTGCAGGATTAACTACTTTTCATCGTCACTCTCTTCCCTCCCATGAATAGACACTGTCAAAATCAAAGACAAAAAACTTCTAACCATTTCTTTCAAACTGTTTTTTGATGACTTATTTTTCGAATGTAGCTTTAGTGATTACACTTTTTGGACAGATAATATAAGGTGTGAATTCTGTTTAGGTTGTTATTGAAAAATTACTTGTATATTAACAAGTTCAAATATTATATGAGTCATGACACTCTTTCCACCAAAGCTAGAATAGCTAACATATCTAACTTGGTATAATATTCTAAATGTTTGATGTTCCTCTAAAGGAAAAAATTATAGAAGCTATGTGAATCAATGTGGATTTTCATTTTCATTGTCTCCTCTTTTTACACTTTGGCTAAAATGGGTTATGTCCACTTGACTAGGGAAGTGTGGCTTATGTTCAATGGAATGTGGAAGTATTCATCTCTCTTCATTGTTCTCTCATCCAATACACATTGACTGACGGTATGCATTTTTCTCTATTTTGGTGATAAAACGAGTAGATGAAATTAGTGTCCTTTTAATGGTTAAGGGTGTATTTTATGACTCATAGAGGATTCTTACAAGTGTGCCAAAATTTTATTTTATCTTGTTCAGATTATCAATGTTTCAATGCTTATTTTTACCATCTTTTTTCTGCTTTAATTCAATAAAGTTGTGAAAATCACATATATGTTTATATATATGTGTGTGTGTGTGTATTTTAACAATGTGATATCTATTATGAAATGTTTGCATAGTTAATATGGATTGATCACAATCAATGTTTAACTATCATTTAATTTATATAATTTTATTAGTTATAAATATACTTGAAAAATTCAAATTAAATTTCAGCCAATCATTATAATTAAAAATATATGATTATTTAATATTTTTTTATTTAAATTTTAGATTTATTAAAAGTTAAAAATATTGAAAAAAATCATCTCATCTATTCTCTAAGGTAGATATTTTTTTTAATGAAACAAGTTCAAATATAATTGCAATTCAAAATATCTCATGTCTCTTACTCAATAATAGTAAATTCATGGTGATCAAGATGACTACATCCATTTCAGCTTGAATTTATTAAATATATCAAACATTGAGATAAATCAAATCTATCAAAATTCTAAAGATTACATTTTTATAAATTTAGTCCTTTTACCAAATGATAATGCAAATTTAGTTTTTTTATCAAACTATAATAGATTTATGTTGGTCAGCATGACTATATCCATTTAACTTTAAACTTTATTAATTTTTTTTATAAATCAAATCTATTAAAATTTTAAAATTTATGTTTCTATAAATTTGTTCTCTTTTGATAATTAAAATCAAATGTTTTGACAGATCACATCTATTTAGATTTTAATGTCTATCTATCTAAAAATTTGATTATTTTTAATAATTAATAAGTTTGAAGTTAAAAATATGAGAGAAATCAAACTAGGAGAAAAGCATAAAAACATTTGCATCTTAATAAATTTGATATCTCTTAACTCATAATAAGATATACACTAATTAAAATACAAATGATTTTAATAGTTTATTTTTAGTGTGAAATTATTTTTAATAATATATTTTTATAATATATGATTAGTTAGGTTCCCATGTTATATGTTAATTTTAGAAATATCAATTAAGTTTAAAAATATTAATATTGGGTAGTCTTCTAATTATATATTAATTTTTTATTTTTTATTGATATAAAGGATTGTTTGTGCGTTTATTAAATTATTTATTTATATAATACAATATAGATTATTGGAGTAATTATTTGTTTTTATGTTATAATTTATATTATTTCAATAATTATTTATTTTAATATTATAATATAAAATCTTGGACGAGTTCCATCACCACCCTGCTAATTTTCCTTTGGGTGCATTTAATTCCATCAAACCTTGGAGAGATTTAACTAACCCCTATTAAACATAGTTTGTAAAGTGTGATACACAAACATATTGAACTTCATTTACCCTTCCACACCCCTTCCAAAACTAATCAACTAATTTTATTTTCATTGTGTTTCTTTCCATCAAACCTTATAGATAGATAACCCTCATTTATGTAGAGTGTGGTACACAAACATATTTTTATCCAATGTCCAAGCCCTAGTGCTGAATAATAAAAAATATGTCAATGTAATCAAGGTTGGCAAGGATAATGAAGTGAAGAGAGATAAATGTGTTCGTTCTCATCCTTCAACTCCTTGGTTTTCCATTTTTATCTATGGGTTATGTTGATCTGATATATTTCCATTTTTATTTATGATTTATGTTGACATATTGTACTGCTTCATTTTTCATAGTTAGTTGTATGTCATATATGTACAATTTGAGAGAACATTATCTCCTATTGTTTATCATCTACGTCTTATTTTCTAATATTTAAAGAGGTAGAGAGATTGGGAGTCCTAATATTGTCAAGTATATCTCGTTAGTGTGTTTAGCCAAAATATGTAATCCGATGACAGTATTTTGATAAGAATATATAATAAAATATGGTGAAATTTTGCATCGATTTCTATCCCTCACTATTGTAATTTTTTTTTACATTGAAATTTCAGACATACTTCAATTGTCTTATGAGTACCCATTTTGGTTGGATGTGTTGTTGTATACAAGTTGATATATAAGTTGTTTCCTCGGTTGAAATTTTTGTGACAATTCCAATCCAATTTAATCAATCAAATGTTAAGGATGAGCTGTAAAGTTTCGTGCCATTCACATTGCATTATTCAAATCCCTTATCTATATATATTTGGGCGTGACCCTCTATATCTGTAGCATTGATCATGTTTCATATAACAGAAACCATAAGCCTCTATGTGGACACGTTTCGTCTTTCAATAGAAACCACAACCTTCAATTTTTTGTCAATATGATACACTTTTATTTGCAAATTAACTCCAATGTTCATATTATATTGCAATTATAATTGCGATGTGACTAGCATGACAAAGTTTTCTTTTTTATACTATCAAGATCCATAAATGAGTTCATTTATCCATGGTTTACTATTCCAGGTTAAGATAGGGCACTTGTTACCGTTCCAAGGGAAGATGGGCACTTAGATAGGAAACATGTTGAAATATCAGCACTCATGTAAAAGTCTCAATTGTTTAATGGAAATTATAAAATTTTGAACCATTGTATAATAACTCCATTGAGTAACACTCTTTTAAACAAAAATTCTATAAATTTTATTTATATAAAAACATCAAATGTACAAGATGGATTTACAAAAGTAACCAATTTTTGTACTATCTTGCTAGGGAGATGCAGTAATTTTTTCAATTAGGATTGGATTTATAACTTGAATTTTTGCTTTGAACATGATTGAAATTTGAGGCCCGATATTAAAAATAATGGGATAGAAAACATTGTTATAATAATACCATTGAATAACATAATGTTTTTAGAAAAAAATTGGTAATTTTTATTTATATAAAAAGACAAATGCAAAAAATGAGTTACATAAGTAGTAAATCACTATGTTCCTTGCCAGCAAAAAAGAGTTTCCTAAAACAAAACAAAAAAAATTCATCCACTTGTACAAGGTAGGATAATGACATACAAAAAAGTATATTTCCTTTGCCAAATTGTTGGAGAAATTAAAAAAAAAAAATAGAAAAAATAAAGCTTCCTTTGTAGACATATGTTTCAAACTGTAAAAAAATTGCTCTTTACCAATTAAGGTTGTTTATAGCAAGAGGAAGTTATGATTTGAAAGGGTTGAGGAAGAAATATTGCATTAAGATTTCATTTTAGTATGGTAATTTCCCTTTCTTGATAATTTATTGTCTTTCATTTGTTGTCAAAGAAGCATTAGTTAGTGTTATATGCTATTGTATTACAACGTTTCCTTTGCAACATCTGGTGCAATTCATAGTTTTAATTTTATTAAGAAAACCATATCTATATATATATATATATATATATATATATATATTAATTTAATTTGTAATATTTTACAATGACTAATAATAAATTAATGATCATGTGTATGCGTTATCTACTTTTCAATTTCTTGCTTTTGATAATAATTTGATAATAGATAAATAAATCAATTTGACAATTAAATTGCATGTATTTTTGTGACAGTTTCATTAAAGTTAACTAGTGTTAACTAGTTAAAAAACAATTTGCTTATTTTTATCTAGAAAGAAAAACTCAAATAATCACTATTGATTAAACAAGTTATTTAATTTGCTGATTTATTAATTAGGAGTAATTAATTATTGGAAGGAAAAGTCTTTAATATGAAAATATACATAAAGCCGATAGTAAAAATGTTTCCAAGAATAGGAGGTGGTTGGGGATAGTTGGAAAGACAGTTACCCACTTCTTTGAGGATAAAGCTGAATCCCAGAGGAGGAGTGAGGGTTCTGTGCTAGGGGGGACACGTGGAGTATCTTCCAGAGCTAGTTGTGATCACTGGAAAATAACTCTCAGAATACCTTGCAAACTAGACTTTCTGAGTTTGACTGGATTGGCCATCCAGAGATCACAGCAGAAAGAGAAAATCCACTGTTAACCCGGGACATCATCCAGATTCTAGAGCTAGGGGACAAGTTGGGGACATAATAGCCTCCCTTGATGGTTGGGAGGACCACAACTTTAAAAGAATAATTCAGATAAGTACAATGACTGATTCCCATACTCGTTCATATGTATGAACATGGAAGGGTTAACTGTTGTAGGAGTTATTATTAAATTACAATGAAAGTTGTTTATTAAAATTTTGTGAAATAGTAGAAGAATTCTTATGAAAATAAAAAGAAAGACACCATTGAAGAACACATATAAATTTTCAGACATCATGCATATTGTCAACAGTAATGAAGATTAAAACAGAGCTATTGTTAAAAAATTAGCACACTAAATCGTTGATATAAGCTTATGCATGTACAACTAAGAAGAAAATGGAAAGTGGATGGTAAACTATAATTATAGACAACTGAATATGAAAATTTATATTATAATAAAACATTTTCATGCGAAATAAATGCACTGAGTAGACGAAGAAGCGATCTGGCAGAAAATTTATAAGTGGTGTCGTTTATCCTGTGTGTTATGCATTAAACAAATTATATAGATTCTTCCTGTGTAAATATTTGCAATATAAATGCTGCCCTACTCATCATCAATCGATTTTGCGATATTAAAATATGTTCGACCATGACATGAAATTCAAATTCAGGAACATCGACGTCAAATCGAAACTCAATTATTGAGCAATCTCACACCAATAGCTTCACATAAGAATGGCTGCCTGAACTCAATTCAAGGTATAAATAAATTATTTTCATTACAAATTTAATTGGACCTATTTATACCTCCTGATCAGCGGTTGAACCAAGCAATTCCTTGGAGGACTTCAAATCCTCCGGATTATTCTCAACGTCTTCTTCACAAATGTCAACACCCCACAAACTGCATAACGTAAGTAACGGTAACTTCTTTCACATCGATTTCGTTTAAACTACGAACGGGCACATGAGAACCCAATTCCCAACGGATCTCTTACAGCTTCTCGCTTCCGGCAACTAAAAATCCTTAGACCTCCTCACTCTTCCCAAAACAGGCAGCCGTAAAACTCCCAATTCCTCGCAAAAGTATGGCATATAACTGTATAATCTCCAATGTACTATGCTTCATCCGTTCATATCGAAGATTAAGTTCCATGCTTCATCAATTCATATCGAAAAATTAAGTTCCATTTTATTCTGGTTTGTTCTATTCTTTATTATATAATTGTTATTTAATATATATGATTTAATTTAAGGAATTGTCTTTAATGTGATTTTTGAAATTTCTTTTTAAAAAAAATTGAACTGGAATCTTGATTTCTGTTATTTGAATTGTTCTTTTCAGAAATCTAAAAAATATCTACGAAACTTGGATTGTGCAAGGTTACCATCAAACTTCTGGTTTCAATAAATTTCTGCCAAATCTTTAAAAAAGACCAGAAAATCCACAAAAAAACCCTTCAAAAACTCCCATTTAAAACAACTAGTAACTTAAGTAATCTAAGAGAAATGTCCTTATCCTCTTCGTCTACTTTATCTGAGCAAATAAAATGCTAAATTCCTTACTCTAATTTAATTTTGGCCAATGATATGTTAAACCCATAGTAAACACATAGTTTTTCTGATTTTGAATTTAATTATTAGCAAACATACTTATTAATTAATTACTTTCTATTTAAAATTTAGTTATTATTTAATATATTTTAATTCTAATTTTTAATAAAATATTTTAATTTTAAATATATATATATATATATAAATTAAAAATGAAATAAATTATCTTACTTTATTTACTTAAAATGATAAATATGTATAATTCTGATTCGTTTAATATAAATAAATATTATTTAAAAAAATATATGAAAAACAACAAATATATCATATAACTATAAATTATATAATTCCATTTAATTAAAAAATTGAATAAAAATGTAATTTTTGTTTTATAATTAATAGAAATAAAATATTTTTAATTACGGAAAGGTATATTTTTTTCGTTATTTTATGGACAATTTCCAAACCTAAATTATCATCACAAAAAAATCATCATTTTTACTATCCAATCAAAATTTTAATTTCTACATCAAAAACATTACATTACATGGTAAAAAGGAAGAATATTGTGTATCAAAGACCTGAATAGTAGATGTGATAGCGTGATAGCTAAGGAAAAATGATTTTTATTTTATCTAATCTAAAAATGAATTCAAAAAAATAATGAATGTTGTATTATTTAAGTCCATAAAAATAAATTTCTAACAGAAATAGTAATGAAAGTTATTGCTATCGAAATCGTTGAAAAGGCTATTGAACTTATTGAAAAGGCTAGAAAAGAAGAGTTAGTTATACCAAGGAAGATGCTTCGATAGAGTTGTTCAAAGCTAGAAAATAATATTAATAGGAGGTTGTAAATGTTAGTGCGATGACCATATATTTACATAATGATCTATCCACTCACCACAAGGAGTTTTGAGTTTTCCATGTAAGAGAAAATTAATTAAAAAATATATATATGGCAGCTTAGAAGAGAATTTCGCCAAGGGAAAATGAGAAGGTAAAGATAGCTAGACTTCCACCTACGACAACAAATTCCAACATTGCCTAAAACAAAAAATCCCAACATTGCCTCTTCTCACATTAAAAAAAGGCAAGTGACTACTCTACCATGATTCACGAGGCATTGATTTATTCATTCAAGTGAATGGATAAAGGCCTAAATAGAGAAATATTTTGTAAAGGAATTTTTAAATTATAATAATAACGACTAAGTATTATCATTATAAGGATTTTTGAAGTTGCTTGTTTAGGATAAATAGGTACATTATTTTTGCATTTTAGTGTATGGTTTTAGCTGAGAATGTTTGATAACAGTTTTTTTTCGGCGTTTTTCCTTAATGCTAGTGTATTTAAATGTGTTGAAATCATTTTATTTTATTGTATATTTTGGATTTTTGATGTGCTGAAGTTATTTTATTGTATTTTTTGGATTTTTTTTTAGCATTTGGTAAATTGTTAGTGTTTGGGAAAATATTTTTTATTTTCATTTCATTGAAATAAGTATTGTGACATTGTTAAGTGTATAGATGGATACTAAATCTATTTTTACATTTATAGCTACTATTTTTTCTTTTATATATAAACCATAAAAAATGTATTGTGATTCATTTTTGTTGAGTAAAATGGCTCATATTACAACTTAGTATGAGAAAGATGTGTAATTTCTTCCATGTATACTATGGAGTTGACACATTTTCATTTAAAAAAAAAAAAAAAATTTACAAGTTAAACTAAAAAATGTTATGAAGTCTAATGAAAATGAAATAAAAAATATGAAAAATAAAATATACATATTTGGTTAATTTTACTTAAAAGTATTATAAAACCTACTCACACTATAAGTGTGCTTGGCTTATTGGTTGTTGATATTACAACCAAACCTAAAAAGAATAAATGTAAAAATATTCCTCTCTTTCTTATAAATAAAATATTTCCATGTCCATATGCAATAAGAGAATTTATATCAACTTAAAAAAATTATATTATTTATATTTTCATATTTCAATTGGAATTGAAAATAAACCATAAACATTTTAATATCTATATTAACTACCTTAATGTAGTATCAAATTTAAGAGAAACATAATGATATATATAAGAGCAATAAAGTATTTCAAAATCAAAGAGAATAAATAATTGAAAGTTAAAATATTTAATTCCTTCTTTAATATGTAAATATAATCTATAAATAAAATAACTTAATATTTTTGTTAGGTAAATTATTTGAAAGTCGACAATTTATGGTTTAAAATAAAAACCGTAATAGTAAATTGTTTATATATATTGTATAAAGTAATTGAAAATTAAATTACTATTCTTATTTTCTATATATATATATATATATATATATATATATATAAGGAAGTTTTTGAAGGTGCAATTTTTAATGTTTTTTTTACTAGAAAGAGGGTTCATACTTCAAGAGATTTGATCTTTCTCAACTCTTGCTAGATCCATGGTTAAGATAGATTTATCTTGGGATTATTTCAGATTTGATCTCTCATCTCTTGGCACTAGATGTATGATTAATATCAATCTATCATAGAATTAGTTATAGACATTCTCAAAAATTTCGGCTAACTTAAGAAATTGACCCACTTAACCATAAACAATAATTCCCTCTTTCATTCATCTTTTGGTTTCTTTGTTAGAAATTTACTACACATTTTGTGGTAAAGTATTTATTTGTCTCCTCATTCAAGAGTTGGCGAAATAATAAAATACTTTTTTTAAGTCTTTGTTTCTATAGCATGGTGCTTAATTTCCCTTAAAATTGAAAGTTATAAGTGGTAGGAAAACATAGAATAACTAGTTTTGAATAGATTTTTTTATAATTATGATTTAATTTTATGCAAATACTAATTATAGAAAGCCGGGTAGGAATTCATAATTATAGAAAACTGAGTAGGAATCTATATTGGTAGAAAATCTAGAATCTTGGTCTTATAATTAAAAACCATAATTAGTATGTATAATTAATTTAAAATAAAATATTGTCATGTTAACTGTGTTTGAATCACCAAAATTATTTATTAATAATTTTTGAATAAATAATTTTATGTGTATTTGTAATAAGTGAGTAATATAAATTATTACTTCTTAGAATTAATCAATAACGTTTCTTTATACATAATCTTTGTAATATTACAAGAAAAAAAGTTTAGGAGTTTGTTTATAATGATAAAAGTGTATTTGAGATACAACTATCTATATTTTTTTTTCTAATAAGTAACCATCTATAGTAATTTGAACATGCAAAAATATTTTTTTTAATAAATCTTTTGAATATGATAAATATTCATAAATATAGTAGTCTCCATTGGGGATTTAGTAACAAGTTTTTGAATTCAAATAATATGATTTTTTCCAAAACTATGTCTAACTTCAATATTATGCAACACTATTATGGAACAAGAGTTATAGCTGCATAAAATCATAGTTCATAGTTCAGGTATTTTTTGATAGTTATGTAGAAACATTTTTAACGTTAGACAATCCTCATTAATGAAAAGCATGTTTTTATTCAATTTATAATAAGTGTTGTTATTCTTATTTGTGTTCAGTGCTTATACACCTATTATATTAGCTCCTCATACACAGAGTTCACAATTTTCACTAATCTTATAGTTCATGTATTTTTTGATAATTATGTAGAAGCATTTTTAACATTAGGCAATCCTTATTAACGAAAATCATGTTTTTATTCAGTTTATAATAAGTGTTGTTATTCCTATGTGTTTTCAATGTTTATACACCTATTATGTTAACTCCTCATACACATAGTTGACAGTTGTCATTAATCTTATAGCTACATTTTATCAAAGTGATGGCTGCTTTCGAGTTGCTAAAACTATCAGGATCACATGAGAGAAACTTTGCTAGATGTGCTACTAGAATGAGACTTAAGTTACAAATTGTGTTTTTCCACATGCTGAGAAAAGGTGAATATGTTTAGTTTTAGAAGATGGAGAGGTAGGTGGCGAAGGGAGAAATTTGTTTTAGTGGAGTATTAAAAGGTTGGTAGCATGGGGATAAGTGGCATGATTAAAGAAAGAAAGGGTTTTTTTTTTCATTGATGTTTTTTTTCTTCCTCTCATCTCGTGGAGATTTAGTTGCTGGTTTGATAGCATTGGTTTGGACGTTTAAAATGAAATAATATGATATTTGATTTTTTTGGTCCTCGTGACCAAAGTCAAATTACTCACTCTTTTTTTGCTCTTGGATTTAGTTTTGAAATAATTAATTTAGTATGTCCGTGCATTCAAGTCCTATTGACTACAAAGAAGATAGTTAGTTCAATGGAGGATGTTCTTGGATTTAGTTTTGAAATAATTAATTTAGTATGTCCGTGCATTCAAGTCCTATTGACTACAAAGAAGATAGTTAGTTCAATGGAGGATGTTCACTGATTAGAGAGCCTTTCCTTCCTTTGGCAAGGATGGAGAACACTCTGCACTATTTGAGTAGGATGCATATTTTACCAAGATCTACTTGAAGAGCAGTTATCATCAATTCTGGATCAGGAAACGTGATGAGTGGAAAAATGCGTTCAAGATGAAGGATGGATTGTTTGGATTGTTTTTTATTCCATTTAGGGTGAGTAATTCCCCTAGCACGTTCATGAGGGTCTTGAATCTATCCACGAGAATTTTTTTTTTAATGTATCTCGATGAAATTTTAATTTTCAGCAAAAACAAAAAAAAGAAATTGGAACACATAATGCAATTGTTGTCGTGGTTGAAGGAAGAGAAGTTATTGATCTACTTAAAGAAATGTACACTCATACATGATGAATTAGTGTACTTGGTATTTGTGATTTCCAAAGAAAGTTTGAAGATGGATTTTGAAAAGGTCAAGGTTAGCCAACACAATAAATTTTTAAATTTTTAAAACTTATTTTTAATGTTGATAGTGTGAAATTTATTTAAAGTAAACCTTTTAATGTAAATTATGAATTAAAGTTTACGGTTTATCACCCATTTGTTTAGTTATATCATTCAAATCATAAATCTTGATGTTTTTCAAATTCTTACTCCACCCATAGGTTGGAGTTTTTTTGGTTGATTGCTCCGCTCACAATCGACGAGAGAATACCGTGGTCTATTTAAATACTTCGGACATAGATGCCTTCGAGTCTGGGATCGAATAATAACATTGAATTCAAAATCTTGCTGATCGGAGGTTTTCTTTTGGTTGATTGCTCCTCTCACTAGCGAAAAGAGAAAAACGTGGCATATTCAAATACTTCAGCCTTTGACGCCTGAATAGAATAATAAATTAACGACGCCAGATGATTCAAAATCTTTTTGTCGAATAAATAAATAGAAGGTTAGTTACAGAACATGAATGCTCTAATAATAACTTCGACATGCGAGAGGATTCAAAAATCTTGGCTATTTATAAATAGAGAGAAAAACAGCTTGGATATGAATTCCTAAATACATTTCCATTATTCGGAAAACGTTATATAGATTATGAGTTTTTAATGTTTTTATAAAGAATGTTGTATTTATTTACTCTGAATAAGAGCTTCAGTTTGTAGTATCAAATAATCTACAGTTAAAATAAAGATATTTAGTTTACAAATTTTATATGGAAAATTTTATTAATTAGTGTTTCTTATATCAAATATTAAAAAAATTGATATGTACTTGATATGATAGTGCAGCGTAATTCGTTTACATTTTAAAATAATCAATTTCGTGTAATTTTAATTTTCCACGAAATTCTTTATACATTCAAAAACTAATTTAAAGAAACAAAAAAAGTAATTCCCATAACCTTTAGTAATTAAACAACTAACATGAACTTGAACTTGAAATAAACTGATTATATAAAACATTCATCGTATGACATTTTCGATAAACGTTAAAGAAGTAGAAAGCGTGATAAGTATTGATATTATGTACCTCAATCAAATGATGTAGCTCTTTTCAGGTTTAAAGATTACTATATAACTGATGCCTTATTCATCATCAATCCATTTTGGCATACAACATCAAATTCAAATTGAATAACATTAACATAAAATCGAAAACGAATTATTGCGCAATCTCATAACCATAGTTTCACAGAAAATAGAACTGCAGATCTAGAGTCGAGGAATATATCAATTATATTCATTACAAATTTAATTCCAACTGTTTATACATCCTGATCAGCGGTGGAACCAAGCAATTCCTTCGAGGGCTTCACATCCTCCGGACTATTGTCGAAGTCTTCTTCATAAATGTCAACACCCCACAAACTGCATAACTTTTTCTTCTCAGCAAAAGGGCTATTGTCAGGGCATGAAACTGAACCACCATTACCTTCTTTCTCAGGGGTTGTGTCTGGAGCACAATAGCAGCAATCACAACCCGATTCGCAGCAATCACCACACGATTCTCCAGCGAGGGATGAAACTGCGTGGGAAGTAACAGTAACTTCTTTTTCATCGATCTCGTTGGGAAATGAAATTGAGTTATCAATAACGAGACCAATCTTCTCATGGATTTCGTTTGGACCACGATCACCGAGGGACGAAACTGATCGATCATTAACAATATTTTCATTCTCATGGATTTTATCTGGACTACGCGGGCGGGAATGAAAGCTCAATTCCCGACGGATCTCTTGCAGTTTCTCCCTTCCGCCAACTAAAAATCCTTCGACCTCCTCACTGTTTCCATTACAGCCAGCCGTAAAACTCCCGAGTTCCTCGCGAAAGTGTGGCAGATAACTGTATTTTTCTTTGGAAGGGCGGCTGATAAGTGGCGTATTTGATACACTGCTCTGATGGCGACATTCATCGGCAGGGTTTCTGCCCGTAATTTTTGGCGGTTCCTTGGCCTCATATGAGCGTGAGATACCACTGGTTCTCAACCCTACATCCGTCCTTTTCCATCTGTTACCATCAACCATCCTTCCCGGCATTTTCTGTGCAAATGTAATGATATCCTCGTTTTTGATAGCATAAAGATCCTCAAAAATCCAATCTATGTCTTCTTCGCTGTAAGACCCTTTGCCCTCTAAAACGCGCTTTGCTGCGGTTCTATCATCTTGGACCATTTCCAAGGCTTCACGTATTTGTCTCCGCCATTCTTTTTTTTCTTCGGATTCCTCCAATGCACCATTTTGTTCTTGTTTAATCCTGTTCAATCTCGATCTCAATGCCTCGAGCCATTCGTCATCACTAACTATTTGCTCGGGTTGACTCCTGTCGTTTCTTGGAAGGCCTTGAGCAAACACAGGTTGATCACATGTGCTTTCAGTCTCCACGTCATTACCAAACAAGCTGCGCTGAACCTTCTTTTTCTCTGGAGGACAGCCGGCGTGAACGGATGAGACTGACCCATCACAATCTTCTTCATCGGTTCTGTGTACACTGCGGGGACGGCATTCCACAGATATCTCTTCTAGCATTTGCTTTTTATTATCATACGGTTCCTCTTCCGCCTGTGGAGAAAATACACTTTGCTCATCTGCGTTTGCACTGCCAATTTCTTCACGGTTCTCATCCCTTTTTGCATTGTAATTCTGATCGGCTTGTTCAATAGAATCACGCTTCTGACCTCTCCTTGCGTTCTCCTTTTGTTGTCGTAGTGTTATTTTTATCCTTTCCGTCATTATTCTCTATTTTGGGATTGATAGGATCTGCTGTAGTTCTTGCAATTTCAGAGCTGTGAATGTAGCGAACGTGCAATACGCAGTCCAAAGATCCGGATTGCAAGACACAACGAGCTTTGAAATGTGTTCTTCACTAATGAGCATGACCATGAGATATAAGAATAGTGGTCGTCTTCTTCATTTCTGTTATATACCCTCAATTTCTAGTAAAGTCCGTTAATTGACGCTCGATTTCTAGTAAAATGACAAACGGCAATAGCGTAACTGACATATATGGAGGCAAAAAGTTTCTTAGAATTTTTAACGTACGAACTTCATTTTTAGGTATTTACTATTACTGTTAATTTCCAGTTTAGATCTGCTTCATCCATTAATATCGAAAATTATTTTTTCTCTAAGTAGATAATTATTTTATTTATTTATAATTAATTTAAATTTTAAAAATTCTCAAGGAAAAGGTCAAAACTAACTTATCATTTAAAATATATATTAAATATCCCGGATGCGGGTGGGCTTTTTGATTAATTGCGAGCAGCTGGTTAGGTGGGTTGGCGCGTGGCTCACCACCACCGCCACCCAACCTCACATGCTCCTGCTTTTAAATGCCATTGTCCGACTCTTAAATGAAGTTTTATGGGAGCTCTCTCCCCGATACCTGCTCATTCCTACTTCAGCTATGGCGAGCTAAGGTGAATTCCTGTGTGTTAAACCTCTCCGCGTATGTTGCTCCCTTGCTGCTGCTGAGCATAGCTCACGCACCAGCACAGGGTCTCGTTGCGTCTTAACCTGTTGCATTGACATACTGCCGGGCTTCCATTTCTCCAATTGCTCCTCCTGTAACCTTTTGCGCCCGTATTTTTCGTCTACCAGTGGCCCGCAAGTTTATCCCGCCCCTGTTGCTCCCCCTGTCCATAAAACTATGCCTCGCCTTCGTCCGAGAATGCGTTGCAGGCGTGGTGGTACCAGTGGGCATGCCATCAGCAGATCCTCTCCCTCCACCTCCGATTCTTCGTCTTACTCTTCTGAATTCGGACCAGTCCGCTTTCCTGCATCGCGAAGAGGTCGTGGAAGGGGTCGTAATCGTTTTAATCCCGCTGGGCACTTTCGCTTGTCTTCCAGGGCGCATTCTCACCATGCTCGTTTTCATTTCCCCTGCAGTATTAACAACACCTCTCTCCTTGCAACGGTTACCATCGACCTTCGGGCAGCCTCCTCAGAACAAGTTTCTTCGGGCCAGGTTCGCGCTACTACGGAGGCTTCTCTGGAGCCCATAGCGGATGCCGAGCACTGCAATCCTCAGGCGGACAACCAGCAGAATGTTTCTTCTAGCAAGGCAGCCAACTTGGGCCTTCAGGCAAGTTCCTCTGCTCCCACTGATGGCGGTCCTGAGTGCCAGGATGACCCTCCTCCTGAAGATGAGGATCCTTACAAATTTGGTTGCCTCATTGTCGAGGAAGATCCTCCCTCCGCTCATTAACGTGTATCCAGGTTTGCGCTCTCGGGTTTTGGTTTCTGTCAGCCTGAAGGTGTTCATCTTCAGTATGGTGCATCTGCTTAATTGTGCTTCTGTTCTTATGGTCACTCTTTTGCTTTATGGACGGTCTCCCCTGCGTGGGAGTTATATTCTGATCTATGTCCAAGTTCTTGCTTTGGTCACAGGTTCTCGAACTGTCATTTTTGGTTTTGTTATGGTTCGAAATTGTAAGAATCTTGCCACTCTGGCTTACTCTATAGGGGTCATACTGTCAAGGTCTGTTCAATTTCCAGTCATAGATGTCAGTCATTTCTTAGGAACAAACAGTATCACTGCTCTTCAAAGCTCTCATGGTCTACCTCCTAAATGTTTTGATGGTCAATTATCAGATTGCAAAGTAAGAATGCCGCAGCAATGGGCTGGAACTCTCGAGGCTTCGGTCTCTCTGTAACACTATTTTTGTATCAATATAGAAGTAGCCATATTCAGAATATATATATATATATATATATATATATATATATATATATATATATATATATAACCTATATTTCAAATGTAAATTTAATTTAATTTTGGGTAGTTAAGAGAAATGTCTTTATTTTCTTTTCACTAATTCAGTTTTAGTAAGTAATATGTTAAACTCTTACCAAATACATTATTGTTGTGCTTTTAAATTTGATTAGTAATTAATAATTTCAATATTAATTTTTAATAAAATATTTCAATCTTAACTTTTGTTCTTTTATTAATTTTTTAACAAATATATTATTTTTATATGCAATTTAATTATTAATTAATATTAAATTCAATAAAACATTTGAAATTTTATATATATATATATATATATATATATATATATATAATTAATTAAATTAAATTAAATATGAAAAAAATTATTATGTTTTAGAAGTACTTTATATATCATATATAATTCTTTTTCTTTTAATATAAATAAGTATAATTTAAAAAGAATGGAGATTGGTTAAATTGGATTGAATAGAGATTATAAAATAATAATACATTAAATCCCCAATAATTCAAGGAAATTGGTAAGATTTGGCACTTACAAATATAAAAGACGATATAAGTGAAATATGTATGGTATTGCTTTAGCGTACCTATTAAATTACTATCATGTAACATTTTTCTTTTATGCATTTTGTTTTTCTAAACATAATGCACAATGTTTTTCCAAAATTGGTAAGTTTGGCACCTACAAGTATAAAAGACCATATGAGTGAAATATGTATGGTATTTCGTTTAGTGTACCTATTAAATCACTATCATGTAACATTTTATTTTACGCATTTTGTTTTTCTAAGCATAATGCACAATGCTTTTCCGAAATTGGTAAGATTTAGCACCTATAAATATAAAAGACCATATGAGTGAAATATGTATGGTATTGCTTTAGTGTACATATTAAATCTTTAGTGTACATATTAAATCACTATGAGGTAACATTTTCTTTTATGCATTTTGTTTTTCTAAACATAATTCACCATGTTTTAATGACATAACAATGTCTCTATACAACACCCATTATATTAAGTTTATTTTATCTTCTATTTATTTTTATTAAATTTTGTTGTCTAATTATATTCTATGGTCTATTCTCTAAGATTGATTTGTTGACATAAAAACATGTTCAAACAAGAGATGTGGGAAAGAAAGAAGGGCTTTAAAAGAAATATTATAGCTTCATAATTGTAGAGAAATGAGAAGGTTTGGATGAAATTTTTCTATAGAACAAAAAAAAACCTCTTTAATAGAAGGAGGAGATTTGTAATTAGATATTTTAAGTACAAATGTAGATCATAAGACATGAGTGGCTAACTCATGCTAAACATTTATGTCAATCCACTAAGAGAGTGATTTCACAAGTGTGAAAGATATGAAGGGGATCATGTTTTCTCATGGGATGATTCAAAAAATAGAATCATAAGATGAGAAAAAATCAAGTTGAAAATCATAGTAAAGAGGATTAAAAAACTCTTGGTTGTTGTGTACGTCCCAGAATTGGAAATAAATTTGATTTCTCTAAGTAAGATGAGTGAAGTAGGTGTAAAAATAGTGTTGCAGAGGATAAAAATAGTGTTTGAGAGGATAATTTTAGGATGATTCAACAATTGATGATATCACTTATATGACTTTGGATTTGAACTCTATAAAAGATAATGGAAAGCACTTTTCGTGATGGATGAAACATTTCCATGAGATTGGAGATCTAGTGGATTTCTTCTCAAGAAGAATTCCCTTTGGTACTGAATGGGTGTTTAAGATGAATTCTACTGCACAAAGAAGAGTGGAGAAATACAAATATTGGTTAATAGAAAAAGGATTTTCCTGGGTAAAGAGAATCGGCTTTGGAATTTTCTTCTTCTATTGAAAATTAAGTTGTATTAGATTTTTTTTATGTGATATAGATAATTTTTATTTTAAAGTAGAATAGATATACATGAAATAGACATGTTGAAATTGTAGTACCCTTACTTAAGTTATTTTGGAAGTTTGAAAAGTGGGTGAAAAGATGAAAAGTGAATATTTTATGAAATTGTAAATATTTATTTCTATTAATAAAATAATTTTTTAAATTATTCTTATTTTTGGAAATGTAATAGGAGCCGCCATGTGAGTATTTAGCCTCTTAGATACTAGGAAATAGTTAGAACCAACTATGGTCCAAGAAAGAACACATATAGAAAAATAGAGAAATCCTCTATTTTGGAAAGGGGAATGACAATGAGAGCAATGATGACTATAGATAAATTTCATGGGCCAAAGATCCTTTAAGAAGGATACTATGAATGATAAAGTTAATTGGAATTTAAAAAGAAAGGTACTAGAGGGAGATAAAGATTGGATAAGATTGGACTTACTTAAATAAATAATTTAGCCCACATTTAGCAAGATGTTTCTTGGGCTTAAGGAGGTGAAATTGTTAAATATTGTTCATTGGTTTGATGAGACTATAACTCGTGGGGACTACTGAGATCATATTTCAATGGTTGAGAGGACCATATTCGAATTTATTGTATTTCTAGAAACTTTAGATAAGTATTTGAGTTATTCATGTTTTTTGGTAAGTATTTGAGGTTTAATGAGTTTGTGATCAAATTAGGAAAAAAGAAGAAAATGTTCACATAAATATTTGGTTTATTTATGTGAAAATGGGTATTATTAAATTTGTTGCATATGAATGAGTTAGGGTCAATTTGGTTATCATTAATAGTGTCTATAGAAAATATAGACATATATATGTGTGTATTGATAAGGGTTGCAAGAATGAAGAGGTGTTACACAAGGAACCCTAAGGATAATATATGAACTATGAAGACCCTCACTATATCTAATGGAGAGGTGTTACAAAAGGAACCGTAAGGATAATATATGAACTATGTAGACCCTCTGTATATCTCTATTGAGGAAAAATGAATGGGGGAAGCAAAATCCAAGAGCCCAACTTAGGTTCCTCTTTGTACAAGAAGAGATTCAATACTTTATCATATAAAAATAAAAAAAATACAGAAAAAGGGCTAGTTGGATTGGATTTAACCTAGAATATATATATGTGTGCGTGTGCACGCATACATGAAAGACCATATTCTTAGAATCATAGCCATATCTAAATGTTATAGGAAACAAGTTATAAAACTAGTATGTATTAGGGCTTGAGAGAAGGTTATCATGTCTACATATTGACAAAATAAAAGGTGTTCTACACCGACATGAGAATTTATGTATTCCTTCCTCATATTTAATAGTCTCCTTCAGGAACTACATGTAGAAACCCAATAATATGAGTCTATAAGGTTACTGTAATGAATCCCATTTAACACAATTTTTTTTTAAGCAATGAGCAATATGAAAAATACCCTTGTCAGTAGCTTGTAATTCTAATCTCAAGCTCTATAATGTAACAAGATAACAAAATAAAAGAAAATATAAATTAAAAACTTAGAAATAATCCTTCTCGAGAGAGAAACTGCCTTTTACATCACATAAATAAACAGTTCTTCAAATATCTTGCTTTGTTTTTCTAAAAATAGTATCACCTTTCCATTTACATTCTGAAGCTCATGCTCAAGATTTATTGATGTATACATTATATAGATTTAATCTATTATCTTCTTAAGTATTTCGCCTCCTATAAAAATACAGTTTAAATATAACTCTTGGTTTATCCAATTAGTATTCTAATTATGTACTATGTCCATAACTAATACCTCTTGTCCTATATTGAAGTACTATAGTTTTCTATTTTATTATTGTCTTCCATAGGGTAATACCTTAAAATTGAGGTATATTTACCTAATACACAAAATAATGATCAAAACATTATATTCATCATGTTACCCTATCTTGATTTAACTCTATCATTTTGAATATGTATATATTTTAACATGGTTTATATATATATAAACATGGCTTACCTGGGTTATGATTATATTGCTATGGTTGGCTCCTTGTCATTTCTTGGAAGGCCTTGAATAAACGCAATTTGATCACATGTGCTTTCAATCTCCATGTCATTACAGATCAACTTGGGTTGAACACTTTCACGTTCCTTTTCTCTGGAGGAAAGCCAGTGTGAATAGATGAGACTGACCCCTCACTATCTTCTCCATCCATTCTACGTAGACTGCGGGGACAGGAGTAAGGATGACATTCCATAAATATCTCTTCTAGCATGTTCCTTTTATTATCACACTTTTCATGTTCTGCCACTGGAGAAAATACACTTTTCTCATCTGTGTTGGCACCGCCAACTACTTCACGGTTCTCATCCCTCGTTGCATTGTAATTCTCCTTGGCTTGTTTATGACCTCTCCTTGCATTATCCTTTTCTTGTCACAGTGTGATTTCTATAGTTTTTGTCATTATTCAATTCTCTATTTTTGGATTGATGGGATGTGATGTATTTCTTGCAATTTCAGAGCTGTGAGTGTAATGAGCATCCTCCTACATAGTCCAAATACACAGAGTGGAAGAATCAACGAGCTTTGAAATTCGTTAACTAATGACCATGACCATGAGATATAAGAATAGTGTCGTCTTCTCATTTATGTTATATACCCTCAATTTATGTTATGATTATATTAGTTACATTGTTTATAATCTTGTGACCATTGAATGTCATCACATAATAATATCTTCCAACCATATCGGAGGTACATTATGGTATTGCATTATTCCAAATTCTGATATTATAAGTGATAAAATTTGGTTTTTATGTGTATGTGGTATGTTTCTTCGAGGGCATTCGACATATTTTTTTACTTCTATATCTTGTTTTGTTATTTGACATGGTGATAACTTTAAACCTTACGATAAATGGATGATAATGATGCTGGAGAGATTTATGGATAACATTGATTAGGTTTATTTTGTGGTTTCAATGAATACCTGCATTGTCATTAATCTTTGTTAAAATGTTTGAGACAGAGGAAATTATTTTTCCTCAACACAAAGATTTTACACAGAGTTGAGAACAGGTCTTAAGTGAGAGGATTGAGTTGTTGATATTGAATCATATGAATCTTTTTTTCAATACAAATTGATTGAGATCAAAACATACATGTTGACTTGCCCAACTATAATGGAGAAAATAAATCAAACAGTAGTTGTGGTAATAATGATCTATATCGAGACTAACCAAAATTTATATTATAACTTCAAATCATGAAATAAATTCACTTATGGAGGATTGTAGAATTTACACACAGTCCACAATTTTCTCCTTCTTGTCTTTCCAGACTTACAACTCTCACATTATATTCAACTTGATACTTACATGTAAAATCAAAACATATATATATATAAGACATTTAATTCATTAAAAGCATAATAACGCTTGGGGATTAAATGTTTTCCCATGGGATTTTTCTAACCATGCATTAAAATTATATTTGAATTTTAATTAATTTAATCTGTTGCGGAATGGGTAAAATGTACTCTGCTCAGAACTTTTCCTTCTTTGCAAACTCAATCAGCAACATACAAAACATTCACTAAGGTATGGTTAATGTCAGAAGAATTTAATGCACTGGTTGGGATTAGTTTTCCAACACTCCCCCTTAATTGTAACTGCTACCATTGACCATTCCCAAACAATATCTGAGATAAACAAAATTTTCATGTGCCAATGAATTTATGAAGATGTCTGCAAATTGTTCTTCTGACTTGCAATGCTACAACATAATCTCACCGTTGTTAACTAATTCTCTTATGAAGTAATAATTAGATCAGTGTTCTTTGTCATCTTGTGAAAGACATATTTATTTGATAGTGCAATTTTTTAACTTTTATCACAGAAAATAGTGCTTTCTCCATCTTGTTGATAACATAAATCCTGTAACATCCTTCTCATCGAAACTGCTTGACACGTTGTTGCTGTTGAAATTACATATTTAGCTTCTTATTTTTTTCCAATGACACTATCAGCTGCTTATTGGAAGCCCATTAAATGGCTCCTAAACCCAAATTAAAAACATATCCTCACGTGCTTTTTCTGTCATCAACACTTTCTACCCAGTCAGTGTCAGTGTAACCAACTAGCCTAAAATCATCTATTCTAGAGTACAAAATGCCATACTCCTTTGTCCCATTGACATACTTAGAAATTATTTTCGCTGCTTGCCAATGTGTCTCTTTGGTTGTCTCCATGAACCTTGACACAAAACTCACTGCATACATTATATCAGGCCTAGTTGTGGTCAAATACATTAGGCTTCCTACCATGCTTTTGTATAATGTTGGATTGGCATTACTGTTGCAATATTCCTTACTCAACTTCAACCCCATGACAGTTGGAGTTGGTGTTGGCTTATTGTTCTGCATATTGAACCTCTCTAAAATGTCTGCAACATACTTTGCTTGAGAAATAAAAATTCCATTTTCTATTTTCTTCACTTCTGTGGCCGAAATATATCTTAGCAACCCCAAGTCAGTCATTTCAAACTCACTTTTCATCACTTCTTTGAAATTAACAATGAGGAAATCATCACTCCCTATAAAAATCAAATCACCTAAATACAAAACAACAATAAGAAGCTTACCATCACTTTCTTTGATGTAGAGGTTAGGTTCACCATCACATTTTTCGAACCCATTGTCCATGAAGTTAGCATCCATCCTGATATAACATGCTCGTGGTGCTTGATTCAACCCATAAATATCTTTCGGCAACCTACATACCTTGTCTTATTTTCCTTATACCTCATATCTAGGAGGTTGTGCAACATACACTTCCGCTTTCAACACTCCATTCAAGAACATTGATTTTACGTCCATTTGATACACCTTCCATTTATGTCGTGGGACAATCGAAAACAATGTACGCACTATCTCTATCCTCCTGTCTGGCGCAAATGTCTCTGCATAATCTTTTCCATGCTTCTGCTTGTATCCTTTCACAACTAGCGTTGTTTTATGCCTTTCAATCTTTCCTTCAATGTTGCTCTTGGTCTTAGAGACCCACTTCACTCCAATGACTTCTTTTCCTTGCGGAAGGTCCACTAACTCCCATATGTCATTATTTTCTATTTTTCCTATTTCTTCATTCATTTCATGAACCCATTTGTCCTCTTTGACTGCATCCTGAACTTGTATTGGGTCATCTACATGACAAAATAATGTAAATAAAGAATTCAGACCAATGTTGGTATCAACTTCATCTTGCTCATATATTTCATTTAAATTACTAAATTTTGGTCTTCTATGCTTGTTGAAGATGGGCTTGGTGTTGTGCCTGAAGTATATGGAGTTTCAAATCTTTGTGGTGTGCTTGGAGAAGCACTTGCCTAGTTACATAATGTTGTCTTATTATTTTTTTGTGGTTTCATATGTTAACTGCTTTGTTGAGGTCACATAGGTGGAGTCACTGGTGAGGAATTACTTGTTGCATTCAATTCCTCTTTGTCTTCATGTGACATACATGTCTTCACATTGATTTTCTTCTATAAACTTCCATCCCATGATTCCTTTTCTATGAACTGAACATATCTCTTGATTATTACGTTCTTAGTTGATGGATTATAGAGCTTGTATGCCTTGGATTCATCACTGTATCCAAAAAATATGCATTTTCCCCCTTGATGTCCAACTTCTTCCTCTACACATCCGGGACATGTGCGTACGCCACACACCCAAACACTCTCATGTGAGTGACATATTGCTTTCTTCCACTCCATTCCTCTTCAGAAAAAGTATTCATAACACTTTGGGTTGGACACCTATTAATAATATACATTGCGCAAGCAACAAATTCAGCTCAATAATAATTTGGAAAATTCTTTTCCTTCAACATATTCCTTTCTATTTCCATGATGGGCGTATTATTCCTTTCTGTGACACCATTTTTCTCAGGTGTATACCTTGTTGTAAATAGCTTGTGAATTCCATGCTCCTTAGAAAAACGTATGAAGTCACTTGAGATATATTATCCACCTTTGTTAGTCCTCAACACTTTGATGTAGTGTCCACTTTTCTTCTCAATAAGAACTTTGTAGTGGCAGAAGCGGTCAAACACTTCACTTTTTTTTTTTATGAATTAGACCCATGTCTTCCTTTTGTAGTCATATAGGAAGGTAAAAATACAATGGATGCCACCAATTGATGATGTTTGCATTGGTCCACATAAAACTGAGTGGACAATCTCCAAAGGTGCTTTTGCCCTTATAAAATTTCCCGATGGAAATGATTCTCTGTGTTTTTTGCCCAAGATACATCCTTCACATAGGCTGTCTTGTTTTTATATGAGTTGCAATCCATTCACCGTGCATTTCCTATGCAACACATTCAAGCCTCCAAAAGTTTACATGACCAAATCTCAAATGCCATAACCAATTTCCATCTTTAATTTATGCTTTAAAGTTTTCTTTTGTGACATCAACAACATTTATTTCATATTTTTGTGAATTCATTGATATTTTTGCTTCAGCACCTTTCTCCTTCAAATATAATCTAATCTTGAGAGGAAACATTCTATTGTTTGTCATGTAAACTTTTGCAATCAATTTTCTGCTTGTAGACTTATCCAATATTATGCACACATCATTCTTGAGAAATACATTGTAGCCATTTTACATGAGTTGGCCAATGCTTATAAAGTTATGTTTCAAACTAGGGACAAAGTAAACATTTGACATGACATTCTTCTCTCCCTTCTTTGTTAGAATGTTTACTCTTCCTTTTCCCATGACCGAGACCTTGCTATCATTCCCCAATGTCACTTCTGATTTCACACTTTAATCTAGATTGGAAAACATTTTTATGTTTCCGGTCATGTGGTTGCTACACCCTAAATCTAAGAACCATACATCTCCTTGCTTTTCTTGTGTTACATTACAAGCTAAAAACATGCTATCATGGTTCTAATTTTCCTTTATGAAATTTGCACTTTGTTCTTTACCCATGTCATATTTATTCTTTCTACAAGCATTTGCATAATGACCATACTTATTACAATAATGAAATTGAACTTGAGATTTATCATACCTCTGACCTTGTGCTTGATTTTGGCTTGGGCCTTGACTTGGATTTTGATTGTTGCCCCTTCCACTTGAGCTTGAATAGATGCTTCTTCCTCCTCTGTGTGGGCTTCTTCCTCTTCCTCTATAATTTTTTCTTCCTCGACCTCTACCTTGACCAAAGGAAACTTGTGTCTTGAATGCATGATCAAATGATGATATTTTTCCTATGTTCAATCTATGTTCATGATAAATCAGTGATTTATGAAGCTCATCCACTGAAAATTGTGAGAGATCCTTTATCTCTTCTATTGACACAACTATGGCATAAAATATTGTTTGCAGACTTCTGATAATTTTCTCAACTATTCTTCTTTCCTCAAGTGTATCACCATGAGACCTGATTTGGGTAACCAACGCAATTACATGTGTAAAAAATGAGTCTACATTCTCAAACTCTTTCATACTAATTTTCTCAAAATCTATTCTCATCATTTGTATTTTTGTTGTCTTCACCTTTGCCATCCTTTGATAGGTTTTATAGAGGGTATCCCATGCTTTCTTGGATTTTTTTGCTGCTAAAACCATTGTGAAGATACTTTCATGAACTGCTTGAAAAATATAGAAGAGGGCTTTGGAGTCCTTTTTCCGGTTATCCCTCAACAAATCCTTTTATGCTTGTGTCAAAGCATTGTATGCTGCTGCATCGAATGTTCTTGAAAACCATTCTCCACCAATTCCCAAATGTCTTGTGAGGAAAACAGAGGATTCATTGTTGTAGCCCAATAGTCATAATTTTTTCCGTTAAATTGAGGTATTTGTGGATTAGTCAAGCTTGTTCTTGTTGCTCCCATTTTCATCGTGTAAAAAAACTTTCTTATTCTTGAAAATGTTTCTGGTTGTGTGAAAACGTTCTCACTCTTGGAGAATAGGCTCCAAAAAAATTTAGAACTCCTTTTAACTCCTCAGTAAAAACACTTCCCTTTACTGAGATTTTAAACCCTCTATGATACCATGTTAAAATTTTTAAGGCAAAGGAAATTATTTTTCCTCAACATAGAGAGTTCTCCACAAAATTTTAGATCTCCATTTAACTCCTCCTCAACATAGAGAGTTCTCCACAAAATTATAGAACTCCTTTTAACTCCTTAGTAAAAACTCTTTTCCTCAACACAAAGAGTTTACACAGAGTTGTCGAGAGGTTTTAAACGATAGGGCTGAGTTGCAAATATTGTATCATATGAATTCCCTGTTCCGGATATTGAATCATATGAATCCTCTTTTCAATACAGAGTGGTTTACTAACGGTGAAACACAATAAAACAGAGTGGTTGTGGTAAGAGCTATACCTAGAAATTTCCAAAACTGTATGGAGACTAACCAAACTTTATATTATAACTTCAAAACATGAAATATATTCACATCTAACCAAAATTTATATTATAACTTCAAATATAAGAGTTTTTACATTCACAAGGGTTGCGAAATCTACACACAGTATGTGCTAAAATGACAAACATATCTAAGACATTTAATTCATGACAAACATAATTTAATACAAAAGATAGGCTAAAATGGCTTTATGAACTTTACAATTGAAATAAATAACACTTGTGGATTAAATGTTTGCCCATACACTTTTACTAACCATGCATTAAATTTCTATTTAAATTTTAATTAATTTACTGTATTGAGAAATAGATAAAATGTGCCCTGCTCACAACTTGTACTTCTCTACAAACTCAAATTAATTTACCAACCATCTCGTGAGTTAATTCACTCATTTCCGTGTTATTTGTATTGAGCTCTACAAGCTCAGAGACTAACTTTGTTTCATCCTCTATTATTATAATTCTTTTCATCTTCTAATATTCGAATTATTTTACTTGGAAAATGATTCTACAGCAACAATTTTCTTTACCAAGCATTTTATTTCGTGATATTTATTTTCAGAGTTTGTTCTTTTAAGTCCAGGGTTTATCTCAAACGTAAATTCTCTATTAATGAAGGGTTTCTAATTGAACTTGGGAAATAATGTCATTACCTAGTCTTGTATTTCGTTTCATTGAAGAAACTTAATGACTATGTCTTCATTTGTTTCGAGTGAGTAATTTAGCTGGGTGGTTTTTGTCCTTTGCCTATGAATTCCTCTGAACTCTTCACTCTTTGGTCTTCATCGTATACCAGAAATTGAGGATGGCTATGCACTTACCATTTCTCCATTTTTCTCAACTAATATATATATATATAAACCCTGTCCTACATCTATTCCCAATCGCATACATAGCTCAACTTTTAGTATACAGTTTTTGTTAGGGGATTGTATACATATTCTAATTTTTCCGTCCTACGACATTTTTATTTTTTCTCGTATGGCTGAATTTGTTTATCCAACCTTCTAATTCGTAGAAAGTCTTTTTGTTTTTTACTTTCAACAAATATATATCCCACTTGTTCTTCTTATATGCCAGTTTGTTGAATATAAAAATATTCTCAGTCACGACAGGTTTTGTTTGTAATCCTATTATTACGATTCATGTGATTATTTTACAGGCACACTGTAATTTTGTTTTGCATATAACCAACAACATGTTGCGATTTTACAATCTTTAGTGTTTTTGTCCAAGTCAGGTGTAAAGGCATGGTATGTAGGTGTGTGTCTAATGCATCTAAATGTATTTTTTTTATTGTTTAAAAAGAGAATATAAATTACTATTCTTCTGAATGCTTTCATTCTTATAGATTGTTAATATAAAAAATCTTAAGGAGTTTTAAACTTGATGTATTTTAATTTATTTGTAAGTTTTTCTTTCTTCAAAACTGAAAATCTAACTTTTCCATTAAATAAAGCATCATTATCTTGTTGCAGAGAGGATTTTTGAAGTGTATAGGATTAAAATTTTCTCCAAATAAATATAGAATAGTTTCCCTTTTTTTTCTTTTTTTTCTTTATATTCATTATTTCCATTATGAAATATTAAAATAGTTTTTTATTTCCCATTATTAAATATTAAAATAATTTTCTATTTTCTGACATCCTTGCACATAATACTTCTGCAATTTTATAAGATATTTTTCCTCCGATGTTTATGATTTGGGGTGCTTCATTAGGTTACAAGGCATATAGTTTCTTTATGAGATCGCATTATGCTTGGATTCTTGCCAGTGGCTCCTATTACTTGGATTCTTAAAATTTGTTTTCAATTTATAAATTATTATTATTAGTTTTCACTTCTTTTATAAAATATCATGAACAACAGGTAAGAATATGGATTTAATTGTGGGTATTCTCAACTTAGGACTATTATCAGCTGAAATGTATTGTGGTCAATTTTGACCTATTTAGTTATATAAGTGCATTTCATTTAATTGGTAAAAATTTTATGTATCTCTGCAAGAATTTATTGGAAATATTTTCTTTATTAGATTGTAAGTTTTGATAGTCTTATTTTACTCGTTTTTAGAAATATTTACCTTTGGTCCTCTACAATTATAATACCCCAAAAAGATTTTTTTATGAATTATATGTTTTATGAATATGTTCATTTCGAGAAAGGGAAAAATAAGTGATAAATTGATTTTTCATGGTGGACCTTTAAGAAGTGGTTATGCCAAAGAACGCAAGGAGGAAAAAAAAAGGAAGAAAGAGGAAACTTCTTTTTTGTTAGAGGTGAGTTGTGTATGAATGGTATGTAATTAGTGGTCTTTTTCTTTTTGTAGAAAAGGAATATTGAACATTTCTGGAAAAAGAGAGAGAATAAGACAAAATAGAGATTTCGTGGACAATAGCAGTGTGGGAGAGAAACTTGTGAATTCTGTAATAGATCTTGTGGGAGAGAAAGAAAATATCTTGTGGAAGAGAGACACTGGTAAACCCATAAAATGGTTTGTAGGGTTCTGCGTAGGGTGTCGAGGAAACACCTCCATAAATCCTCCTTGGATTACCTGACAAGGAAAGGAAAAGATCGAAGGGAATTACTCATCAGGGTAAGAAAGAACTTGAAAGCCTCTATCATAAGAAGAAATTATTAGATAAGTGGTTCTACCCAAAGCAAAGTAGAACTCTATGGTTATGTAAATATTAACACAATAAAATTTGAATGATTTTTGCAACACTAACATTATAGTTAACGTTACATCATTCTGATCTAATAATTTCATTTAAAAAGGAAAATTTTGTATGAAATCGATCACTTTTTGTAACAAGTAAGATAACACTAAGATAATTTTAATATTTCATTTAAGAAAATTATTTATAAATATTTTTAATGTTTCTACTCACAATGAAATAAAGTCATTTTTCTAACTTTTAAAAACAACAATATTCAATTTTATATTTAAATTAAGCTAAGATAAAAATGTTAGAAATGTTAATAGTAAATGGGCCAGAGGTTCGCGAGAACAATAAATTGCAACAGCTCTCTCGATTTCAACTTTGAAATATATATATTGCATAGTCTTCTGAGTATATATATATATATTAAACTTAATATATAAATTACTAAATGTATGATGATGGAACCCAAACTTTTTCGACTTATCCACATTTCTTTACAATTTTTTTTCTTTTTTTAACCATTGTCAGTTATAATTATAAGTATAATTATAATTATAATTTAAATTTAGTTAAATTTTAATAATTTTTTAATATTAATAAAACTAAATTTATAATTAAATAAACGTTGTAACATGTATTATAAATTATATGTTACACATTGTAAATTTTGAAGGGTAAAATGGTTTTCAAAATTTTGAAGGGTAAAATGCTTTTCAAATTCCAACAACACTAGATCGAACCATATTATTATTATTATTATAATCTTATCGAAGTTTATTGCTCTTGTCACTAGGGAAGAGAGACGAACGTCGCCTTTACAAATATTACGGATTTAACGCTTTCCACTCTCGAATAATAACTTACAGGTGCTAGAGGATTCAAAATTTTGTTTATCGAATACATAAATAGAATCTCATGTCATGAAACATGAATTCTCGAATAATAACTTCGAGATGCCAGAGGATTATAAAACCTGGAAAATGTAAATAAAAGCCATGTTAATGAACATGAATTTTTGAGTACTTTCCCCTATATATGCGAATTTATGGAAGATTCGTTTTCGTTCAATATGAATATGAGCTTCAGGGCTGTAAGTACCGACCTGAGCTGATGTGCAATAGATCACAGCTACCAGAATCTTTAGCGGAGATGTAGATACTCGGCATAAACATAGAGCTTTAACTTTCGTATTGACACGGGAAATGTTACCAGTGGGTTCACAAAGGGTTTCATATATTAATTTAATTTCTACTTTGAACCATTAACTATATTATATATATTAATTTAATATGTATTTTATCCATTAGATTATTATTATAATGATTTGAAAGTTATTTTTTACTTCTTCTTCTTTTGTTTTTTTTTATAAATAATGTTGTTATCCACAATATTATACTACCAATTGACCTACAAGTTGCAAAGGGAATGCCTTGAGACAAAACCTAAGCAATGCAAGTTTATTTATTTCTTTTTCATGAAGTTTTGTTTTCATATAAATTTTTAAAATAAAGCATTGTTGTTTATCTATCATAAATATATTCATTAATAAATTGTTAGGTTAAAAAAATTATGGCTAGAAAGTTTTATTGTCACTTTGTATAGGGTTTGATGAAAGTTCAAAATATCATTTCATATCTATTTTTATGTTTAATTATAATTATTATATTTAATTATATAAGTTAATAAACCTGATATGTTTATAATTTTTTATTTTATTTATTTTAAATATATATTTTTTTTGGCAAAAATTTAAAAATTAAATTTTTAATATATTTTCTCAATTATTTTTTGTTAAATTTTTTTATTTGGAATATTTCATATCTTAATTTATTATTTTTATTTGAAATATTTCACAGCTTAATAAAAAAGAGTCAAAATATGATACCAGTTTTCCCAGTTTGACAAACTGAAAGCTATTACTTGAGAACTCACAAAAGAGATACCCACATAACATAAGCTCAATTTGAATAACAATTAAGTGGCATAGGACATGACAACATAAGCTAAATAACTAAAAAAAACCTAAAAAAAAATTCCATTTTATTAAGTAGAGGTTCCAACTTCCCATACACATGCAGAAATATACAATTCTGTAAGAAATGAGACAACAACTCAATCTCACTACAAACGTGGAATTATAGATAAGCAAGAAAATATCATAAGGATTTGTCCAGAAAAAATTTATCTGCTCCATTGCATTGAATTTACTACCTTATAAAGGTCAACAAAATGATAAATTCTCAAATTTAACTGTTATTGTTTTCTTCTTGCCATAGAAAAATGAAAATGTTTTAGAAAGATAGAATGCTCTTCCAGCTAGAAGCATACTTGTTTATAAAAACAGGGGAATTTCCTTTTTTCATCCCCTAGCATGGACATACAAAGTGATAATTTAATATATGTAATGCATTTTCATAGGAAAAATAAATGAATTAGGTAAGGAATTTATTCTGATACATAGATTGGAATAAAATAGTGTACAAAAAGGTTTACTTTGAAACCTTTGCCAAATTTCACCTACTTGTCTAGAACAAAATGAAGTAGTGTTCTATTGTTGTGTTTTTTCTTGCCATATTTGGTGATTGCAGAGCTGTTTCCTCCAAGCACTCCTTTCAAGGACTTCGAATTCGAACCATAAAATATTTCAAGGATATCAGTTCATCATTGATATAATTAAGGAATCCTTCAAGGATCTCAGTTCATAGTTTATATACTTAACGCTCAAGCCAAAAAGCTTGTCCACTTGAGCTGGCTTCTGTGTCAATTCAAAAATGTGAAAAATTTCTCCAAAATGAGGGTTTATGAGATGAAAGTTCAGTAGCCATTGACTGAGCACTAGGATATTGGAGCCCTGTAAAGTCCTTTTGAAACCAATCTAAGGGATGAGCTGCAGTTGTTCGTGCATGGGGTGAGAATCACCATGATGTCGCTGCCAACATTTAAGTGAACGACTCATTAGCATAAAATTTTTAGGCCAACCTAATTGATGTTCAATACAACAAGAAAGTAGCAAGAGACCACTATGGGCTTGTCCTTGTAGTCCACCAGTGGGGTTGCATAGCCAAACAAGAGTAACAAAAAATTAATTAATCCTTGTGCTAGTGATTTTAAGGCATGAATGTTGTAGTAAAATGTAAGAAGACTAATTCTAGTGGGTTATTATCTACAACAAAAGAAACCATGATTTTTCAAAGAATTTATTCTTAGTCGAATAAGAGAAGAAAAACATATTTAGAAGATTAAGTGTTTACATTTTTCGGTAAAAATTTGTATTAACCAAAAGCATGAAGTATATAATTGTTGACCACCTTGTAATTAAAAATGACACAAGACAAACTCTGATCCACAAGCCCTGATTTTCCAATGAAAAGTATATAGTGTCAACTTTAGGGTTGGGAAGAAGTCTCAATGGATCATAACTGGAAGTGTTCATATATTTTCTTGGAATTTAAATGACGAATTTGATACTGAAGCAAAAATGTAAATGTTTTTTTGCTACCTTCATTGGAAAAAACTCCCTATCTTGTAATCCAACACAATGGCCCAATTGCCCATATGAGAATGATGTTTCCAACTCATTTTGGTGGCTTTCATGTATTGAATTTTCAACGGTGTTTTCCAACTGAGTCTGGTGGCTTCCATCTAGTGGCTTCCATCTTTATACTTTTCAATATATCCAGATGATGAAGCATTCTACTTCTTAATAACTTCGTAAGAAAGAGTGGCCTTGAAATTTCTAAGATACTAAAAGGTTTAGCCAACATAATTCATCTCTTCTGATACTGGATTTTTCAATGGAAATAGAGATTTTTTTGCACCATGTGATATAAGAAACTCACCAAATTCAAATTAAAATAAGTCTTGAAAACCTCATTGTAGAAATGGAAAAATAATCTCTTTTCCTAACCAATTTTAACAAGGAAATGGATTAAGGGGGTTCCAAAGATATTCCCAGCATCCTAAGATAATAACTAAAGATAATAACTAAAGTGCGGATGCATGAAACAATCTCTATAAAAATAAAAATAAATATCAATACTACTAAATAAGAAGCCAATAAGGTTTGAATTTATGACAACAAAAAGTGTGTATGTACAAATATTATTACATCATTGAGGCCTGCAACACCATGCCATGAAATTGAACATGGACACCCATGATCCACAACTTTTCAATCAAACCAGCAAAAGTATGCTAAAAACTTAAAAAGGTGGCCTCCCATTTTGTCCTAGTGAGCCCACATACATACCCAAGATTTGATCAATTTAATGGGAGTATGGAGAAATATTGAGACCTATCTTAATGAACAGTATAAGCCACAATTTTCTCCACGACAAATTTATTCATTGTACACACTTTGCAGATGTCTTCGAGCTATGAACTCCATGTACAATGGTTTCAGGTTTCTTTGTGTTTACACGAAGATGAGTAACTCCTGCTCAAATATTTTCCAACGCAAATGATGCTAACACCTCTATGTGTCTTTCAAACAGTATTTTGACAAATTGTTTTGAAAAAATTGTTACTTTGGTCTCCTGAACATTTTTGGAATTCACTCTCTGAAACATGTGATTCACGATTGCAACATATGGTAAGGCATGTGTTCTCCGAATTGACTCCTCAGAGATGAGTATACCGAGAAATTGTAGAATTTTTTTGGACATATATGCTGGAAAGGAAAGTAGAGGTAAGGCCACAATGAAGTGAAGTAAAGTTGCTCAGGTGATAGGTCTTGCACCATGTGGGATTGTGGGTGTAGGGCCGGCAGGGTGCGACCTATTACCATGGCGGAGTTTACACTCGGTGGTGAACATGTGTTATATTTCAATAAAATTTTTGAATAGATGTTACTTAATGGATAAAAAACATAGATAGATGTGATGAAAAAGGTAGAGAATGCCCTAACCAATTTGAAAAGGGACACCTTCACTGGAAACAATATGTACTAGAACCCATGATTTTAGAATGCAGTTCACATTTTTAGAATGCAATCACATGGGATGAGGCTTATGATTATCTAAATACTTTGCTAAAATACAAAGTAGAAAGAAAATGGGATTGATATGTTCTACAATGTTTCCTTTTTTTTTTCTGATTCTTTTACCCAAATTTCAACATCAACATGAGGAACAACGTGAGAGAAAAAATTGGAAGGATTTTTTTCAAACTCTCTAGGAAATAAGAAGACTTCTATCATGAGAGCAGTGATGTGAATCCCCAGAAAATATAGGAACACATTTATCACAAATGGCATTAAAAATGCGTAAATGGACTTTCCTCTTGAGACAAAATATTCAAATTCCATAATATTCAAAACTTGGGCCCCTATATAATATTAATCTTATGCAATGGCAACCTCCTAAGTCGTCCTTCCTCAATAGATTCCAAAAAATACTTGATGGCAGACACACTTGCCTCAAAATCCAAAATAATAGCAACAACCTTAAAGCATAAGATATAACCATAAACAATAAGAAGCTTGTTAAGCTCGATGATTCATATTTTTCATTTCGTAAGTACAAAGTAAATTTGGTATAGTAGCTTGGTATGGTAAATCCATGGCATGTTTCATCTTCCTAGCAATCATTCATTAATTCAATTATACAGGTCTTGCAACGGTACTTGTAGCTTGGGAAATAACCATGATCCAAACCATCTTCAACTAGGTTAAATTTGTAATCATTTTTTACTTGACGAAGAGGAAGACTGACACACCCCCAAATCATCTTCTTCACACAGATCGAAATGTGCATTGATGGCTTAGGCTGAGATACTTGGGAAATACTTGAAGAAGCATTGAATTAGCTAAGCCAGCAGCTGCTTTTCTTTTCTACTGCACTTTGTTTTCCTACTTCTGCTTCTGGACTCTGGACATCAAGCAATGTCGATGAAACAATGTTAATACTAGGTTATTTTTAATACTAGGTTGTTGTTACCTTGGAAACAACAATAGTTGGTAACCCAAGTTGAAGATGCATCCAAGGGACCTGTAATTCTTGTGATTTTGTCAGGGGTATTTTTGATATTTTTTTTTCTAAAAATAGTGATGAGATTCAAGCTATTCTCTAGGTGGCCTATCGTGGAGAAGTTGCCATTTCATATGTGATATTTCGATAATACAATCCAGGTAAACAGTGATACATATATTAACAACAGTGGTGTTTTGGCATGAATGGAACGTGTGACTGAAGCGGGACTCTCCAAAGAAAAAATACTTAAAGTGTTCCTCTACCACTGAAGCCTAACATCATCCATTGTGTTGAAGAGGTAAATCCCCTCTGCGGACAGAGGCGATCCCTACTAGCCCAGCAGGGGTCTAGCAACAATCAAGCAATGTTATGACGCAAGCTCCTAGTTACGATTGGAAAGACTAGGAATAGAAGCCTACCTGGATTCCAATGCCGATCTCCGCGGGTGAACACCTGCACATGGAAGAAACGAACAGATACAAGCATAGAAACCAGCATACGTAACTAAACATCAGTCAGAAAGGACATTAATCGCATTAACATGATGGAAAACGGAGTGGAACCATAATCATAATCATCTATTAAATAATAAACGAAGAAAGATTACAACCAAGTTCTGACGTCGCGATCTCCTTCGGACGGGTCTCCGGTCGTCCACGCCTCGCAAAGCGCGCCAAGGAAAGGGAAAACCTCTCCGGAGTCTCTCGACAATGGTCTCCTTACTTTAGTCGGCCTTAAGGGAAAGAGAGGATTCTTTACAGCACAAAGGCTCTTGGGAATATGGAGATACAAAGCTTAGGCACTTCAAGACTAGCTTGCTATGGAATTGAGCAGGCTTTTATAGATGGGGAAGGAGGGAGTTGGGATCCCTATTATTATGGGATTGGCCCTATCAACAAGGAAGGTTCCATGGGAGGTGGCAAAACCACTTCCCCTCCTTACAGAACTCCCGTAGCCAAACCTCCCAACTCAAGATAGGCAATGGTTTGTGAGTTTGTTGGAACTCAACTTCCGCCACCTTTATTTAAAAAAATAGCCCCTAAATTGGGTGGCGCGACTACTGCTCTATGACAGAGCGCCAGTTGGCGCGACCTCTTTGCAGGATTTTCCCCATTGGCGCGAGTACTGAACTGCCTGCCCGCGCCAATGCAAAAAGGGATGTTTTTCATGATTTTTGCAAGGAGATGTCTCAAGGGCAAATAAAGCTCATGTTCAGAGGAATGCATTGATGATGTTTTCAAGGCATGACAATGTTCACAGGTCACGAAATGGGTCCTCCATTGTGCGGGACGGGGAATGGTAGGGACGGTGACAAATTGTTGTGTAACACATTGCAAAAAAATAAATCAAAACTCACTTCCGCAATTCAATAATCCTTTAAAGTTGGATGCAGGCTATAAGAGGAAATGACACACGCCTTTGTTTCAATCAAAAATATCCTTTAAATGATTATATTTCTTTACTAAGAAAGTAGTGACTACATACTTAATTGTTTAGAATGAAAAGCCTGAGATTATTTACTCAAGGATTTCAAATACCACACGAAAATGTTTATATCTGATTTCCTTACAAATTCGACACCACATCCCTCTGCCTCTACACGATCATGGATGAAGACACTACTAGAAAACCACCATCTACAGAAACGAAGAAAATCACATGTTGACCATTAATGTTCTCTGCAAAAAAGAATCAATGTGATTTTTTTTTTTAATTTTAACAAAGTGATATTCTAAGACAATCTTGAAAAAAATAATCCCTATTTGACCCAAAAAATAAAAACAAGTATCCATGCAGGACATCAATTATCAATGAATCGTTTCAAGTTGAAGAACTCCATGAATTGACCAGAAAATTTAGCGGGAAGACTGCCTCTGTCATCCCATATGCGAGATTCAATCATCCTATAGTTTCTACCAATTCAATGAAATACTTGGCCTTTATCAACTCTGTTGTGGCTTCTTTCCATCAATCAAGTAGTCCTCCAGATTTTCTCGCATAGTTTTCTAAATCGTACAAACTTCTGTGCACCCCATTGAATCAGTCTATTCTATGTCACTCCCTTTTCCTCTCTCAGTAACCTGGAGAAAAATAATTAGTGTGAGAGCCTCACAAGTGACAAAAAACCATGGATTAGGGATTATAAATTTTCAGACTCCCAAGTGATGCTCAAAGTACAGACCTGTAACAATTCATAACCACAAATTAAAACACGTCAGTGGAAAATATTTTCAACCAGGTCCAATGGAAAAGTACATCCCAAGTGGAAAGAAAAATACCTAGTCACAAAAGAAACCAATGGTAATCAAGCCATAGATACTACAGTAAGCTAAATAATGGGCTGGAATAAGAGAGCTTACATGTGCAGAAGTTGGGTTGAGGGAATGTCGAATTACATCATATGCAACAAAAAAACAAGTTAAATAGTTAATAACCTCACCTAAATTTGTAGAATGGAGTGGAAGATAAAATGCATATAACTGTCAAATCTATTGATACATGTTTAGAAAGGTGAGTTAAATCTCAAGCACAAACTCCTAAACCGTATTTGAAATGGATTAAGTGAGAAAAATCCCTGATGTCCTCTTTATTAGATCGTTTACTTTACCAGAGATTCAATGCGGGAAGTAAAACTATAAAATCATTTCGGTGCTTGTTTCGAAGGGCGCGTCAGCTTTGGATCACAAACTCCTGAAGCCTAATTGAAAGGGATTAACTGAGAAAGGAACCCATATTTCCTCTTTACTAACCCATCTACTTGACTAGAGATTCGTTGCGGGAAATGAGCATATTAGATTGGTAACAGAGGTAAAACCCATCTCAAGTAAAGAAAAACAAAAAAAAAATCAACCCTAATAGAAAAAGCCTCACCCATAACACAAATCATTAAACACCTCCACCTGTAACACAATTCATTACACACCTCCAATGTTGACAGTCGCAACAATAAAAAAAACTTGACTACTAGGATGAGAGGACAAGCTCTCTGTGAATTGGTGTGCAGAGACCATGCGAGTCTCACAAAATCAACTCTTAATAAATCCCATAATGTAAATTCTTAACCACCTCAATGCACTAGATTCTCTCACAAAAAAACTATAATCTAGAGCACCAATGGATAAACTCTGGATACGACTTGTGGCCGTCACTTCCAACTCCTCTCAAGATTATGTTTCGGTTAAATAAACTGGCATGAACCAAGAAGTTAGTTGAAACTTCAAGGGTTGAATCCAATGGTACAAGAAATTTCAATCATCTAACACTCCATCTAATGGTGCATATCAATACAGAGTGGTGGTTGGAGAGTTATTTTCAAAGAGTGATGCCTTACAACGTACTAATTCCGTTGTAAATATTTACAATAAAAATTACACATTGTCAATCCATCATTTTCCATGGTAATATATGTCTCACCATAACATGAAATTCAATTTCGAAAACATTAACATGAAACCAAAACTCAATTATTGAGGAATCTTATAGCGAGAGTTTCACATTAAGGAAAGCTGCTTGATCTCAATTGAAGAAATATATCAATTGCGCTCATCACATATTTAGTTCGACCTATTTATACATAATTCTCATCCATTGAACCTCGCATCTGCTTTGAGGGCTCCACATCCTCTAGACTATCCTTAATGTCTTCTTCATAAATGTCAAAAACCCACAAACTACATATTTTTTTCTTCTCGGTAGAATGTCTATAGCCCGGGGTTCAAACTGAGCCACCATTACCTTCTTTCTTAGGGATTATGTCTGGAGTACTAAAACAACCATAAAAACACAATTCTCCATAGAGGGATGAAAATTTGTCGAAATTAACAGTAACTTCCTTTTCATCAATTTCGTTTGGACATCAGAAAGTTGAAATTGAGTGATCAATAACTAGAATGACCTTCTCATGGATTTCATTTGGACCATGAGTAGGGAGCGATGAAAGTGATTGATCATTAACAATATTTTCGTCCTCATGAATTTTTTCTGGACTACGAGGGTGGGAATGGGAGGTCAATTTGCGACAGATTTATAGTAGCATTTCCCTTCCACCAACTAAAAATCCTTCGACCTTCCCACTGTATCAAAACAACCAGCCGTAAAACACCCTAATTCCTCACCGAAGTGTGGCAGATAAATGTTTTTTTCTTTGGAAGGGTGGCTTGTAAGCTGGTAGTCTCTATTAGAGGAATTTGATACACTGCTCCGATGGTGATTTTCATTGGCATGGTCTTTGCGCATAATGTTTGGGGCTTATTTGGTCTTAAATAGTTGTGAGATACTATTGGAGAATCATAGTATCTATATGAAATACATAATTTATACCTTGGGATTTTAGTTACCGGTTTGGAAAGTATACCTACACATGTTGGTTTTGGTGGAAATGAAAACTTTTTCATGGAATCAGAGTCTAGACTAAGGTTTATTATTCTAGCTACCTCAAAGAGGTGTTGGAGGAATCACCCCAACCCTATGAAATCCATAATTTGGAAAGTTTGAAGTTTACCCACACTTTGAATTTTGATGCAACAACAAACCTTTTCAAACACCACCATTATTGAACCCTAAGTCTGTCATTTTCCATCTATCACCATCAACCATCCTTCCAGGGCTTTTCTGTACAAATGTAATGAGCTCGAAATTTTTTTTGATACCATAAAGATTCTCAACGATCAAGTTTTCATGTTCTTCGTTGTACTACCCTTTACAATAAAAAAACAGACTTTTCCACGAATCTATCATCTTTCCTATTTTCCCATGCTTCAAGTATTTGTCTCCACCTTTGTTTTCCTTCGGGGTAATACCCTTTACAATCTAAAACACACTTTGCTACGAATCTATTACCTTAGCCATTTTCCAATGCTTCAAGTATTTGTCTCCGCCTTTCTTTTCTTGCTTTGCATTCCTCTAGTGCACCATTATATTCCTGTTTAATCTAGTTCGATCTAAATCTCAATGTCTCTAGTCATTCGTCATCACTAATTATTTTCTCTTGTTAACTCCTATCGGTTGCATTCTAATTCTCCTCGGCGTGTCCAGTAAACTCACACTGTTGACCGCTGCTTGCTTCATCCTCCTTTTCTGGTACCAGTGTGATTTTCATCGTTTTCGTTGTTATTATGTATTTTTGAATTGATAGTATCTGTTGTGGTGCTTGCAATTTTAGGGCAATGAGTGTGATGATAGTCCTCCTCCACAGTCCAAAGATCCAGAAAGAAATAAAAAACGAGCTCTGAAATTTGTTCACTAATGAACATGAAATATAAGAAGACAAATCATGATGGTGGTCTCTTCATTTCTGTTATATACTCTCAATTTCCAGTAAAATCCCTTAATTCACTCTATTTTCTTAGTCTTTTCTAGAACATTTTAAGTGACAAAACCTCATTTTTAGGTATTTACGATTATGATTATTATTAATTTCCAGTTTGTTATGCTTCATCAAGATTAATATCAAGGATCAAGTTCCGTTCTATTCTTCAATTGTTTTCTCCCTTAGTCTATAATTTTGTTTATTTTTTATTTTTTTAAAATTTAAATTTAAAAAGTAATTTTCTATAAATTAACACAAACAATTTAAAATATATCTTCTTAAAAAATAAAACGTATGAATTAAATCTAAATAATATATGTCAAATGTAAAACAGATTTAACTTTATGTGGTTAAGAGATTTCCTTATTCTCACTCTCCTCGATGATTTTAGAAAATACGTTGAAGTCTTAATAAATTCTAATTATATACTTTGATATCAATCTCTAATAAATGATATCAACTTCAAATTTTTATATAAAATAATTATATAAAAATATTTAATATTTTTTTTTTGGGAAATTTAATTATTAATTAATATGTTTTAATATTAACATTAATTGTAACTCCCATGCTATTTAAAGACTTGACTAAGTTACCATGGTAATAAATTTATTTTTACAAACTTGGTTATAGGACTTGGAATAATTAAAATAACACATAAATATTTTCATTTCACTTTTATGTTTGATTATGATAATATTTTTATCGAATTAAAGGAAAACTAACTCGTAACTAACTCAACATTGGACAATGAGACAAGGTTTTAGTAGTCAAAAATACTCTCTTAGATTTATAGGTAATATGAAGAGAAGAAGGGGTTGGCTCTTGCACCAAAAATAAACTCTCAAAAATACTTGAGAAGAGGAAAAGGATCTGTACAAGGTAGGAAGTTGCCTATAGGGAGAAACTCCTGAGCTGGTTATGAGATAGTGGAGACCCTAGATCTAAATAGTTATATGGCTCGACGCTTGTCCCGAAGATATTAACATATAACCCGTGAACAACTGTACTATCTCGATGGGGAGAATCGGACGTGATCACCCTTCTCGTGGATGGGAGGACCAACTAGGTTTACTCAGTGTTCCCCGTGAAGAGATAAGTGATCGATGTGTTAAATATAGGTTATCAGTATTAAATAAGAAAGATCGGAATGATAGAGTGAAATTTACAGGTTATGATATGTAGAGGTTAGCAGTATTAAATAAGACAAACCTAAATGATAAAGTGAAGTTTACAAGTTATGTTAAGTACAAGTTAATAGCAATAAATAAGAAAAATCTAAACAATAAATTGCAGTTTGCGAGTTATTATCTATATGTTAATGATAGAAAACAAGGAAGATCTGTATCAAAATGTGTATATAGCACGTTAGATAGCGTAGTGAAGTGACGAGACCTATGAGGGAATATGAGTCTCAGTACTCAACAGAATAGAGAAAAAGGATTATTTACATAATTCGGGAACAAGTGCACAATATCTGCCTTTAGATGAGTTTGGTGAATGTTTCTTTTCTTGGTAAGAATATTAGTTATTGTAACTACGAAACCTTTACGAAATATATATATATATATATATATATATATGTGTGTAGATACTTGCTTCAGATATTATAATATTTCAAAATGATAAATAGTATAAGAATTGAGATGGCCCTTGGTATTAGTAGAAAATTATTCTGAGGTCTTAGGTGCACTTGAGAACCTAATCTGGAGGTTGTTGTTCCCTTATGCACACTTAAACATTCCAAGGTTGCACCGATAATATACTTGGTAGAAAATTCTTGGAACTATGACTTCGTACGATCATCGAAAACTATAACTGAAATATATTTGTGAACAAAAGAGTTCATAGACAAAAGGAAATAAAACAGTTTAATTATAGACCATTAAAGAAGAAATAAATTAAAAGACAGAGTAGCACCGAGAGCATTTGCTATAAATTTAACAAGTAATTGAAACCCTTCAACAGAGATACCCCAACAACCAGAGAGATATCTCCTTATTACATTTAGAATATAGAAGTCTCAACAAATACCGAGATCAGACCCTCATTCCTATGAGAAGAGAATAAAGACAAATTAACGAAAGATGAAAATTTATAATCAAAATTTATAACAGACATTATACCAAAGTTAAAAGAACCGTAATTGGAACGAATTACATGAGCGTTATGGTCGCATAAAACCCCCATATTCAACATTACCATAGCTTTTAGAAAATTACGGAAACAGTTCAATTATTTAAATGAAATATAGCAGAAGTATTTAAAATTATAAACGAACCAAAACTTTATAAATGAGCTTACAATATTCAACTTCGATATTTATATATACAATGGTATCCCAGTAATATTTAGTTGGGATAGGGTGTAAAACATTGAGACCAAATATTAAGAAGAAATGGTACGCAATTGCATCCAAATGGGACAAGGTCGAGAACCTCTCTCAAAATCCATAAAGAGCGCGGAGTGAAACCTGTCACATAAGAAAGGATTTATTTCGTCCATATTTTGCAACTTGAATCTTCTAATCCATATAAGTAAATACCAAGTCACTTACGGAGATTTGAGCGAGGAGTTTTAATGTTGTGTCCATGATACTTTTCGAGCTGGTGGAACATGGTCTATGAATGGATTGCCTCCCTCCATGAACACCAGTAACTCGGAAAGGAAAGAGAATAGTGAGCAGTCGAATAATTTCTATAGTGTAAGAAACAAAAACCCTAGAGAAAGCTATAAGAAGGAGCATTACCTATTGCAATAGCTGTTCTTGTGGAAGACCGATCTCCTTCCCTTTGTCTAGATGAACCCACATTTGCAACAATTCGAAAGACCTACAAACGATTCAACTCAAATTAAAAAAATATATAGAGAAAAGATCTGCCATTGTGTGGACACAGTAAATATAAGCAAGGGAGTAATTTGATAAATTATTCTCAGGATACCTAGATACAACAAGGTAGTAGAGCCGACGATGAGCGAGAGGTTGTAGAGGAAATCAATAAATAATAAATTAGATGATCTAAGAAAATTATTGTTTGAAAGGTGCATTTTATGGTCTAATAACACAGAGATGTGTAATCCTAAGTTGACAGGTGCCACTTCTAAAATAAAAATAAAATATTCTATAAATAAGCAGTATGGGGAAAAATTATAAAAACATAAATGATATAAATATTTGGTTAACTTTTTAATTATATGCATTATAAAACGTCAATAATACCACCCTCCCCACTTCATTGATAACTTATATTATTACAACCAAGTATGAAGAAGATGATGTAAAAATATATCACTCTCACTCTCAACCATAAATAAATATCCATGTAAAAAAATATGATTTTATGTCACCTATAAGAATAAACAAGATAATTAAAATTAAGGGGAAAATTATTATATTTTCAGTTTTAATTATGCGGAAGATATATAATGCTTATATATTTATAAATATTTTAATTTAGGATTAGCTATTTGAATATCTATGTTAATTAATTTATTCCATTATAGACATTATATATTTATATGTATAAAAAGTAAATTAAAAAATATATAATTTTAATCATAATAAAATTTGTTAATAGAAAGAGAGAATTAATTGAAAGTAAAAAGATGCATGTACTTCCTAATATAAGTAATAAAGGGGTGATGAGAAATTCATTTAAATTTTAATATAAATTTTATATGTGAGGTTTAAAAATATTAATAGTAAAAAAAAGGTACTTCCTAATATAAGTAATAAGGGGTTGATGAGAAATTCATTTAAATTTTAATATAAATTTTATATGTGAGGTTTAAAAATATTAATAGTAAAAAAAAGGTTTAATGTAGATAGATCCCTTTATCATGCTCACAAAGGGATATAATCTCTTCAAATGCAAACTTCTCTTAGAATACAAAGTTTGGAAAAAACAAACAATTGAATCATTCTCTCTTATTAATTTAATATATGTTTAGTAGTTTAAATCAAGAATCAGTGATAAGTTGAACAAAATCTTGGTAACCATCTTTTCATTCTTTATTTGCCATAAGTCTATGTTATATAAAATGGTAGTGCGATATTCTAAATTTGGGAACCCTGATGAGGCTATATTGGGAAACATATTCTTTGAATCCATACCAAATTTATATGTTTTACAAATATTACAAGTCAGTGGAATAGAACCAAGGGGCCCTCCTCGTTATTTTCATTGGTAAATTCCTGAACGTTGACATCATCAAATATTATATTCTTTAATTCTTACAATGGTGTAGAAGATTCATTGGGTATATTTCTCATTTATACGTTATAACTTCATGTCGCTACACAAACTTAAAAAACATACTCCACTTGTTGGTATTCAATCTACAACCTCACATATTTTAACTTCGATTCCTTCACAATGAATTTTACTGAGGACTTCATCATATTCAAATTAATGCTTTATCTAGAGGGGCGTTATGGGTAATGGATGGTAGCCATCCAGTGCAACTTGATATGGTAATCTACATGGATTCGGGAGTGACGAAGGCATATGTGGATTTGGCAGCATAATGAATATAGCTAGCCTACAAATTTCTGTAGCATTGAAATTCTCAGAGCAAGCCACTCGCGAGTTGATGGGTATTACACCTAAAATATAAGTTATTTGTGTGTTAATTATTGAAAAATTTTCATGGCTATATTAATTGTGTTAATTTCATTGTTTATGTGCATACAAATTTTATTTAACCTTATTATTGTTTTAATTTTCTTTTCGTATTTCTTATGAATAAAAAAGGGGTCAACTATGATATTTTCTTGAAAAGAATGCCTTTCAAATAAAAAGAGAGTGAAATCATGTTACTTTATTGAAAACTATTGTATGAAAATCATGTCCATAAAAAGATAAGTTGCTATGTTTTTTCTTGAAAATAATATGTGATTATTTTATTGGTTTCTTGAAAATAAAATATACTTATACACATTGATTATAGCTACTTTTATATTTTTCTTGGAAGAGAGAATGTTCTTATGTGAAAAAACCAATAGTTATTATGTTTGTTTTTCTTGAAGAAAATATGTGTTCATATACATAAGATGATTAAATATTGTGTTAGTGTTCTTGAAAGTAAACAAGTTTTTATATGCACAAAAATAATAGATATTGTACTTAATTTCATTTCAAAAAAAATATGTGTTTACATGCATTGATATGTTAAGTTATTGTTATAGTTTTAGCTTAAACTATTTGGGTAGTTTTGGTGATTTTCTTGTGGAAAATAATGTGTTTTTGTTCAAAGAAAATAATAATAGTTGCGGTGTTTATCGTTTGAAAATATTTTCCATCTTATTCTGCAAAGAAATAGTGATAACCAAGGCGAATATTTTAAATATTACCATGATAATAATGATGAATATTTTAAATATTACCGTATTCTTGTAGTCAGAGGAAAACTATATCTACTCCTTTTCTTATAATTTGTGTGAAGTGTGGATAGATTAGCATGGCTTTGTAGCCTTTAGACATTTTTCTTTATGCATGTAAGATCCAGATGGATAGACATGTGTCAAAACCTTAGACATGCATTGATACGTAGGAATTTTAGTTAGTTTACGTACTATTAATTAACGTATGTGCAATAAATAAGAACATGGAAATATGTTTAAAGTATGACTAGTAAAAGATTATAATTTGGGATTGATAATTTCTTATACAATCAAGTTTTCAAATTTGATAATAGCAGTAATTTTAGGAAAGGATTGTGACTCATGAGAATGATGAATTATACTTAATATTAAACATGAAATGAACTAATAGTCAATTCAGATTAAGGGAATATAAAATTCCCACTACATGAAACAACAAGGAGATAAAGACATAATGTTTGAGGAATTGTGGTTTGAATCATATCATGAGTAATTTATTGGATTTTAGCGAGTTAAGTTTGAATCTGGGATGATATTTCTTTGTAAAATTTTTAATAATGGTAAAGCAATCAAATCCCTTACATCCATTGAGTGAAAGGTGAACACCCTCATGAAACGCTTAATAAAATAAATGTTTGCTAGTTTTTCCCTTCGTGGTTTACATGGTATATCAGTTTCCATTGATGTGTTTTAGCATTATATAATTCTAATGATGTTGCACCCTTGGATGATTTTGACACTTACATCAACAAATATGTGGTTAACTATCCTAACTGAATGGAAAATGATGATGACGTAAGGTTAAAATGGGGAAATTATGTTAATATCCTGCAACAAGGTTTGTTTGTTATGTAACTTTATATTTAATTGATAAAATTAATTTATTTAATGAAAATTATTTTATATAATGGTAAATTAAGGAATATGGAACAAGTGATTGGGAATATCACATGCTAGTAAATCTCATAAAAAAATTCTAATCCTATGTAATTTTACAACGAAGTTACGAGGAGATGTTATAAGTAGTATCAGAGTGAAGGTTACAACGTTGGCACCTTTTTGGGTTATGTAGAAAACAAGAGTAGATATATGATGTTATTAGTATAAGTTCAAGTACATAACTAACAAAAATTACATAGAAAGTTATGCAATAGACTGGATTTAACATGAGATGCTTGATGATGCTAATAACTGCATTAAAGAATGATAAGTGTGACATTCTCTTTAAAGAATAATTGTGCTCATGGCATTTGAGTTTTAACGCGGATAGAAGACAATAAGAAAATATGTTTCATTTCTTGTATCTAAATAATGAACAATTCACACTCTAATTAGTAAAAGTGTTTGTTAACTATGATACTTTGCATGCATATTCTTATAATAAATATTAATATGTATTTAAATAAAAACAATTAGAGTTATAATGCACTAATTATAATAAAATAATGAATGTACACATTTGTTTGTGTGATAGTGAAGGAATATACAAAGGTGGGGGTTGTCCTTGAAGAAGACAATCGAATGTCTTAAAAGATATTGAAAGAACCCCTTTCAATGTTGAAGATAAACAATGATTTAAGTAGTAGGTCTTGACTATAGTTGATAATTGATGGTTGAGTCTTCTTGTGTATTTTTATTGAGTTATAATAGTCGTTAGCATTGACTATTTGGTATATTCCACTACTTTTAATGAATTAGTATTTCATGACATCATTTTTGGCAATTTTAGTGTTAATATATTGTAGGTGATCAATTGATAAAGTATATTGGAATATGTATAATTTATTTCTTAATAGAGACTATTGTTAAAATTATAAACAATGTGAAAATGGTAGATTACTCTAACGGTGTCAATAAGATATTTATATTTCGGTCTCATTCGATTCTAAATTTGTAATAGTGTGGAATAGCCTATTGAGGAGTTTTTTATATAACCAAACGTTACGGACTACTGAAATGAGTCCATTTTCATGGGAATGCCATCTTTTTTGGGAACATTAATGTGATTCAAAGAGCTAATATCATAGTATATAAATATAAGTGAGGATGAAAAAGGATAGATTCGATCGGTTGCAATAATAGTCAAAACTTGTTGATTCTATGTTATTTAGATTCTTATTATTTTTTAATCAATTAAATTACTAATTAATTATCAAATTAATCCTAAATTTAATTTCATGAATTATTTTAATAAATCATTTTCAATTATAAATTATTTAATTACCTATTAAATTGACCATAAATTTATATCAAGATTTCTAATGTAAAAATAATTATAATAATAAAAAAAAATATTATAATTGGTAAGATAAGGGAAGATAGGATTATTCAATAGAGCTAATAGTAATTAGATGTTTTTTATTAATTTTTTGTCCAAATTTCACAGATTTACAAGTTGATGATTCGATAATGATGCTAGCTTGTATGAATCATAAATTTAAACAAATAGTTAATTTAATCCTTTATAAATTCACCCAATTCATGTAACTTTTGTTGTGACACTACATGAAATAAGTCCACCTTGTTGTTGAAATTTGGTTTCTTCATTCTCATCGCTAAACAAAAATCTTTATGGAAAGTTGAATCTATTATTACTAATTCGGCTAACCATGAAAATTTTGGGTCAATTATTTAAATTTAGTGATGTTGAATAGTGAATGTTGATTAGATACATTTGCATACATCAAATTAATTAGGAATATGAGAATGTAAATGTTTATGGGCCTATTCCCTCAACTCTCTTTCCAAAATAACTTCATGGAAACTTTGTTTTAAATCTCCTTCGATGTAGCCTTATTTTTTTAGATTACCCTTAATGCATGGAAATGGTTTATGAAATACGGATAGGATCAATACCTTTCTATATTTTTTAAATTTATAATTGGCAAGATAATTTGTAAATAACGATATTTTGTAGAAGTTATGTTTTTATCAAAAGTAATTGTGACTAATTTTTCTACTGTGATTAAGCAAGGGTATCTTAATAGCAGCATAGTAATGCCACTAAAATTACAATACCATGGAATATAAGAACTAGTGCAAGATAAAATGTTCCAATGTGGTTTGAAACTGTAAAGGTTAAGGTATAATAATTATCATTATGATATGAAATACTGTTAATGGAAAAATATAGTAATGTTTTCATGTGAATTATTATGTGTAAAAAATTGAAATGAATACCACCTATTTTACATGAGATGTGAGTCATGATTTCCTATCAAATATAATTTTATAAACTATGTGGCCCATGATTAGGTTCGAGTATAAATACATGATGTACATAAACGTTCATTTTCTTTAATGTTTATTTTTATATGGTCAATTATGTAAATTGTAGTGGGGAAAAGTGCTAAAGATGATTTCACATCCTAGACAATTATAGGAGAGTTACGAAAGTCTTAAAGAAGGTTATGGGCAGAGGAATTTACTTACCCATATTTCCTCTCCATAGAGATAGATGATATCATTAAGGAAAAAGGATTGGCTAAGGTTGTGAGAGGGCAGAAGCTTGAGGTAACCTTATTGGATTTGAAGGTTATTAGAGAAGGCCCAAATAGTGAGTTGTTGAGCTTTAAGTTCCTGAAAGCATGATCTTGTTGGAGGAATATGTAATATGTTTCCAAGAGGAATCTTGTGTTGCCCCTAGTGTGGTCATTTCCACGGAACTATCCTTGATGTGAAATTGGCTCTATCAAGTTAGTGGAAACTAGTTCCCATTGGTTTGGAGGAGGCCTTATTTTCACACTGCAGTTTTCGTGGAAAGCCAAGTTAACTAACCAATTAAGTGATGTGTCAAAATGAATTCTCTTTATGTTTTATACGAATGTTCTACACATCTTGAGACGAAAGGAGCATAACACTTGGAAATGAACTAATGTATGTATAATTACTCTATTTTATTATCGGTCTTATATATGTATTTAGCAGGGTCCAAGACAGTATGCACTTGGTGTTGTTATGACTACTCTAATAATTTCTGTGATTAGAGAGATAGGTTCTCTTTGAATACTTGCAAAGGTACTAGTTAAATTTATGATAGTAAAATGGTGTGGATATAATTTGATTCGAAACTATGTGAATAATGGGATTATGTTGGATTTTTTGTTCACACACCACAGAGTGATTTTGATGGACGTTATTAAACCGCCCAAGGTGATGTTTGTTGGCATGATAAATCACTCACAAAGTTCTTGAAAAAAATGATAAACCACCTACAATTAAATTATTGCCTGAAGTGAATATGATTACTAAGAGTAATTGGAAAATAACAATAAGTTAGTATATAGACTTTGTTTCTGGTTTTTAGAAAATTGATCAATGGATAAATGATTGAAAGTAAAAAATGGAATATTTTTCATAGCTGTAAATATTTACGAAAATTGATAAATGTTAATGTTTTTTCTTATTGGTATTTCCTGAAAATAAGATCCTTCATTTTGATGGGGAGGGAACTACTTTTGGTTTTTCTGAGATAGATTGTCAGAGAAAAATTAAATCTCAATGGAAACAGGAAGTTCCAGTGGGAGATAAACATTGGACCAAAATATAATGATGACGATATAAACAATAATGGAAGTGTTATATTTAATGGAGAGGGATTATTTATCATCCCTACCCGTAAAAGTCATGTATTCACATGAGTGAAAATTTTACTAATTAAATATATGTTTAATCGTTTCTATCAAGCATTAGTTATAAGTTGAACATATACTTCATAACCATATTTTCATTATTTATTCACCATAAATCTATGCTATGGAAAAATATGGTGTGATATAATAAAATTGGGAACCCCAATGAAGCTAGATTAGGAAACAAGTTATTTGAATTCTTACCCAATGTATATGATTTATAGATATTACATGCCAATTTCTTAGAATCATGGGTATCTACTTATTTTATCCATTAGTAAATTACAAAAGATTAACATCATCGAATATTTTATTCTTGCCATAGTTACCGTGGGGTGGAATATTTGGTTGGTAGATTTTTCATTGAGAGGTTATAACCTCGTGTCACTACACAGACTTACAAAACCAAGTTAACGTCATCGAATATTTTATTCTTCCCATACTTACCGTGGGGTGGAATATTTGGTTGGTAGGTTTTTCATTGAGAGGTTATAACCTCATGTCCCTATCCAGACTTACAAAACCCACTTGACTTCAAGGGCTTCAAAACCACCTCACATATTTTACCTTTGCTTCCTTCACAATGAATTTTATTTAGGATTTCATGATTTTCAAATCAGTCTTTTAACTTGAGGGGGACTATGGGTAATGGCAGATAGTCAACCACCAGAAATTACTACCGTAATCTACATATATTCAAGAGTGACAAAGGAATATGTAGATTCAGTGACATAGTGAATAAATGGCCTGTAAATCACCAAAGCATCCAAATGGCCTTGGAAGAGAGGAATCCATTCACTATTTCATGGGTATTACACATGAAAGATAAGTTATTTGTGGGTGAATTCTTGAAAATATCTCATGGTTAAATACTTTTGTTAAATTTTTCATGGTTCTTATGCATAAAAGATGGGTTACTATGATATTTTATCGAAAATAATGCTTTGCACATAAAAATATAGAGAAACCATTTTATTTTCTTAAAAAATATTGTATCAACATCATGTACATAAAAATATAAGTAGCCATGTTTTCCTTCAAAGGAATATGTGATTATTTTACTGGTTTCTTGAAAAGGAACATCTTGTTATACACACATAGATAATAGTTATTTTGCAAATTTTATTGGAAAAGAACATGTGTTGAGGTACACAAAAAAATATTTTTGATTGAAAGTTTTTGTTGGTAGAATTTGGAGAAGAGAAATATGGAATATGCTCCACAATTTCCTTTTCAACTCAACATTTCAATTCCATACCAAGACCCATCATGTATACAAGATATTTGAGAGAGGAAAGAAATGGGAATGAGTATAAATAAAAAGAAGAATTTAGGTCTATCATTCTTCTCTATATTTTAATAATCTATTTTTTCGAGTAAATGAATATCATGAAAAATATCCCTTCCATGCAGGATAATGATGGTTTATTGCAATTTTTTGTGGGTATAATTTGAAGAGAAATCCAAAATATGCTCCAAAGTTTAATTTTCATGTCGATGTTTCAATTCCATACCAGGAGAGTCATCATGACAAGAGTTTTAAGTCCGTACCAAGTCTCATCACCAATAAAAGAGTTTTAATTCAATACAAAGACCCATCACGAGGACACAAGTTTCAAGTCCATAAGAGGACCGATCAGTAGGACAAGAGTTTCAAGTCCATGCGAGGACCCATCATTGGGACAAGTGTTTCAAGTCCATAACAAGACCCACCACCAGGACAAGAGTTTCAAGTTCATACCAAGACCCTTCATCAGGAAAATAGTATCAAGTCCATAGCTATCATGTTAGTTTTTATTGAATATAATATGTGTTTATATACATAAAAATATTAGCTATTGTGTTAGCGTTCTTGAGAAAAAACAAACATTTATATGTACAAAATTAATAACTATTATGTTAATTTTCTTGAGAAGGAATACGTGTTTGTATACATAGAAATAATAGCTATTGTGTTATATTTCTTTAGAAAATAACATATGCTTAAATGTACTACATAATAATCTATTGTGCTAGTTTTCCTTTAAAGTAATTTGGGTAGCTCTAGCGATTTTTCTTGTGGAAAAGAATTTGTGCTTGTACAAAGAAAATACTAATAGTTGTAGCGTTTATCTTTTGGAAATATTTTCCTTCTTGTTTTGTAAAGATATAGTGATAAATATGGAAATTATTTGAAATATTCCCATGATAACTACGGTGAATCTTTCAAATATTATTGCACTTTTGTGGGAATATGAAAAATATATCTACTCGTTTTCTTATAACGCATGTAAAGTGTGTATAGATGAGCTTTCCTTGGCAATGTGTATAAATTTTACTTTATGCATGTGATATTTGTATGGATATACATATATAATAGCCTTGCACATGCATGGGTAAATAAAAATGTTGGTGAAATTATGTACTTTTAATTAACTCCTATGCAAGAAAGAGGAACATGCAAATATGTTTAAAGTATAACTAGTAGAGGATTATTGTTTGGGATTGATAAATGTATTATATAGTCATGATGTTAGAGTTGTTAATGGTAGTAATTGCAGGAAAGGATAGTGACTTTTATTCAATTTACGGATTTCAAATTTCAAATTTTATTATTAGAGAGTTAGCTAAACATTAATCTTCTCACCTAACTTTCCTCAATTTTTTTCATATCTTAAATGTTTTATATGTTGTAGGGAAAAATAGAGAATCGTTTAAAATATCAAAGTAAATTAGGTGAATAAACAAACCTAAGAATTATTGATGAATTTGTACTAAGACTCCTGACAATGTAAACTTTTGAACGAGAACTGATACAAGTGCCTATGTTTTTGAGGTAACAAGAAATTATCTAATTTTGAAAAGTGCTAATTCAAAATACACCTTTTTTTAAGTAGCAAAAAATCGTCTGATTTTGAAAAATGTTGATTCAAAATACATCTCTTTTTGAGGTAGCAACAAATAATCTGATTTTGAAAAGCGTTGATTTAGCATACACTTTTCTTTATTATTCTTAGCATATTTTCGACACTTTAAATTTTCCCATGTATTAGGTATGAACATTTTTTTTAAATGTTAGTGATTTTTTATTCTATTTTCTAAAAGTGTTGATGCAACATCGACCCTCTTTTTTAGAGGGATTATTTTTTACAGTTTAAATTTTATAATATATGAAGTGTGGAATATTTTTTTAAATGTTGAAGATTTTCATGCGGATTTTGAAAAGCAACAACTTTTTTTTTTCAAGGCCTATTTTTAACACTTTAAAATTTATTATGTCCTAAGTATACATAATTGTTTTGTTGAATGTTGATTATTTAACCATTTTTCAAGTGGTCTTATTCTTCATGTTTTTCATCCTACTACATTTGGTTTTTAAAGGTTTCCAATTTTTTTTTCTTCGTTTGCAAAATATATATATATATATATATATATATATATATATATATATATATATATATATATATCCAAATTTTAAAGTAATTAATAAAACTCATATTCTGTGGTTAGGATTTCTTTTATATTTGTATATCATTAATTAATATTTCAATACACATAAAAGAATTATCACCAAAAAATAATAATTTTTAAAACTCGATAAAAAAATATACATTTTCCATATATATAATTAAAAAGTATGTATCTTAAGATATTTTCACTAAAAGAGACACGTTAAATAAATAAAAATTGTGGAAACTTTGAATATTTTTATGAAAAAATAACAAATTTTATAAAATTTATATATAAAAAGGACGACATTTCAAAAATAAAAATTCTATATTAATGATTTAGATAATATTTTAAGTATTAAAAAAGTAAATTAAAATAATACATACCATTCATAAAAATAATAAAATTTACAAACATAAAAAAAAATACAATTAAGTTATAAAAAAATAAATCATTAAAAAGAAAAAGGTAATAAAAAAATTAATATTCAAATGCGTTGAAAAAAAAAAAAAAAAAAAATACACTTAAAAAAATAAAACAAAACCATTTGAAAACATAAACAAACATATATAATTAAAAAAATAAAACGTATATAATTTAAAAAAATGAAACATATATAATTAAAAATAAAAATAAAACAAAAAAAATAAAAATAATAATAAATAAAAACGAATTATTGCATCCCTTGAGCCATTGGTTGTCCGAGGGGCCACCTGTCACGGGCACGCGAAGTTGTAGCAACTCCTCCCACCCACAGAAGATGGCCCCTTGGGCCACCAGTGAGCTCAAGACCAATTCTGAGAATCAGCTTTGAGCCTGTTGGTGGCCTGAGGGGTTGTCTACCTTGCACAAGCGGAGCTGTTGCAGCTCCACTGACCCACAACAAGCAACGCTTCGAGACGGTAATCGCTCAAATGTGATTCTAAGGATTGGATCCAATTATCATAATTATATTTGTGTTATTGGTCACTTCCTACCATGGGTGGAAGAAGTAGCTGCAACTCTGCGAGCCCACGGGAGGTGGCCTCTTAGGCCACCAACAACTCAAATCTGATTCTCAGAATCAGACATGAGCCATTGGTGGCCGCCTACCATAGCCAGCCAGAGCTCCAACAGCTACGCCCAGCCACAATAGATGACTAATTCGGCCACCAACAACCCAAATCCAATTCTGAAAACCGGATCTGATTCTCAGAATTGGATTTGAGTCGCTGGTGGCCACCTACCTTAGGTGGGTCGAACTGCAGCTCTTAGGCCCATGGCAGGCAGCCACCAACGGCTCAAATATGATTATGAGAATTAGATCTCATTCTCAGAATTAGATTTGAGTCATTGGTGGGCTGAGGGACCTCTTTCCATGGGTGAGTGGAGTGGCTGCGACTTCGCTATGATTCTCAAAATTGAATTGAGGAATTGGTGGCCCGAGGGGCTAGCTACCATGGGCAAGTGGAGTTGCAGCAGCTCCACCCGCTCACGCCAGACGTCTCATTGGGCCACCAATGGGTCAAATCCATTTTTTAGAATCGGTTGGAGTCGTTGGCGGTTACTTTCTGTGGGCGAGTGGAGCTGCAGCGGCTCTGCCTGCCTATGGCAGGCAGACCCCCGGGACACTAACAACTGAAATCCAATTCTGAGAATCATAATTGAGCCTTTGGTGGCTGCTTGTCGTGGGCAGGTGAAGCAGCAGCAGCGAGAAGTGGCTCCTTGCATAACAAACGAGCTCAAAGCCCATTCGGAGAATTGTCTTGAGCCTTCCAGTGACCTGAGAGACTGAATTTTTATATCATTTTATGTTTTTAAATTAAAATTATGAATAGTTTTAATCAATTTTTATTAGTTTTAGTTATTTTTTTATTTTTTAATGGTTCTTGTTTCTTATTTTAATTTTTATATTTTTTTGTTTTTAATGTTTTCTTTTAAATTATTTTCTTATTTATTTAAATATTTTTTATAATTCATTTTTTTATGTTTTCTATTTTTTTCTTTTTATGTTTTTCATTTTTATTTTTTTTTGAATTTTTTTTTTAAAGTCTTTTAATTTTTAAAATTTAAAATTTTATTTATTTTTTAAATGTTTTTTTAAAGCTATAGTTTATGTTTTTTTTTTTTTTTAATTATTCACAAAATTATTATTATTTTATTGTTTCTTCCTTTCCTCATATTTTTATTTAATTATGTTTTCTGAAAATATATTTTTTATATTATTTTTTTTTTTACTTTTATTTTTTATTTTTTATTTTTTTTTGTGTTTTTTGCTTCTATAGGTTAATTTTGTTTTTGTTTTCTATATTTTTATGTTTTGGATTTTTTTATATATTTTTATATTTTTATATATTTATTTTTATTTTATTTTATTTTATTTTCTAACATATACTTTTATGTACTTTTGGTTGTTGCTTTTTAGTTTTTTTTTATTGTTTTAATTTTATTTTTTTATTTTTCTTTTGGAATTGGAGGTTTTTCAGAGCCATGATATTTTATCTTTTGTGTCATTATTTCAAAATGTTGAAAATTTATCCTGGAGAAAAAAAAGTTGTATTCGAGCATCAATAATTTTTGTTTTCACGGTGTTTTTTGCAGGATTTTTTTTTTTTTTTTTTCAGTGCCATGTTCAAAATATACCCGAGAAAAAAAAATTGGTATTCCACCATTAACACTTTTCATTTTTGAGCATTTTTTTCTATATTTTTGGATTTTTTTACTAGAGTTCTCGTTTTTAATTTATACTTCTAGTTTCATAGATTATATTGTTTCCTTAAGATATTGTAAAAAAAATCACTTTTATATTTATGTTTGCAATTACATACTTTTTAAGACACCCAGATGTTAAGAATTAGATTCATTTAGCTACTATTATTGTTAAAACTTGAACAGAGAAAATAAAAAATTATTGAGATAATTAATAATAACCAATAAGAAACACAAACCATTAATATTAACAATGTTTTTACATAGAAAAATCTGAACTCAACCCAACTAACAAAATTCCATTATACCCTTTGAAAAAAAACTAGACAAGGCATCCAAGTGAGATTTTTGAAATGCGAGTGCTTCCACTTTCTTTCTGCATCAATGTTTTATAGAAGCTACTAGAGGAACCCTTTTCACTTCCTAGAGAATATTATTTTCACACGGGGTTTTTCTCTCAATGGCTAAGGCAGAGCACCTCCACTATTTTCCAACTCATAATGGATAATTCTAGCAAAGCCTTTACCCCCTGACAAAGCAAACCCTTATTTATAATACAACGATTAAAATTTAATGAAAAATAAAATAAAAAATTACTAAAAAAATTAATAGTAACAAAAAAAAAGCAAACACATACCATAAATAATAACATAACATAATTTTTACACTAGAAAAGTCTTAAATTTGTGAAAAACCAACTATTAAAATCCAATAAATCACTTTCCAAAACCTAATCAAGCCAAAGTTTTATATTCTATTTTTAAACATTCAAATGCATACTAAAAATCAATTTCTTATGATTTTGTCTTTTTAAGCAATCTCGCCCATTGAAATTCTACATTCCCAACTAAAATATCTACTTTTTATTACCTTCTTTTGAAATTAATAGTTATCTTTTTCATTTGTTTATAACTTTTGAACATAGAAAAATATGATATATTTTTTTTCTTTCTTAAAGACGTTCTTAATTTATTCTTTTTAATTGAATTATAATTATCATTATAATTGCTTGTTATAAACGTTCTTAATTTATTCTTTTCAATTGAATTATAATTATTATTATAATTACTTGCTATAAAAAGTTAAAGTAATATACACTTTTGAAATTGAAACTAAAAATATCCTTTTAATCTGACCTTCAAAACATACTTTTGATTCTTATACAGCTCTAACTTTATTATTAAGCCATATAAAATCACCGAACAGTTAGATGTTAACAATAATTCTTACATAATTAACTTTGTTATAAAGTCGTATAAAATCACCCAACCTCTAAAACATAAAATTTTAGATGTTAACAAAAAGAATGATTTAGTATATTTCAAATTTCGTCATTTAGCTCCAAGTGGTCATTTAGGTTGCATGGTTGTATATTTTGAATTACTAATAATAAAAGGAGTTGTCTATTTAACCAGAAGAATTTTGTGGATGGCCAAAATTGGCTAGAATCTCAGTAATTTTTTTTTAAGAAATCTTGCAATAGGATTGTTTGAATCATGTTTTTGATGGTGGAAATGGATTCAGCACCATGGAAAACCTCTAGAGCACCCAAAATATTGAAGTTTGATAATTATAACCTAGATTTACAAAAATCCCTGTGAGGTTTTCTTAAAATCTTCCCTGAATTTCAATGATTTTCAAGACAAAAAAGCAGTCTAGTTAGAAAACTGCATAATAAAATGAGGAGTGACTATTTCTAATTGGGATATAGGACTTTCTATAGATTAGGGACTTAGAGGCATTGTCTTAATTGGTTGGAAATAATGTTTGTTGAAGGTTATTTTCCTCGTTATTTATAATTATTTACTAGAAAAAATATATTATATACATAATTATATTATTCAAAACATAACTTTTATTAAATAAAATGATTTTCAAATTTCCACTCTCTCGATATGATCATTTTTGAGATGTCATTTTTGCTATTATTTCGGAAGTATAAGACATTGACTTATGGTCCATATTCGTGAGTAAGTCACAGCCAACTAAGTTTTCATGATTTTAAATAATCAACTTAGTATTCACTACATCAAATAATGCTCGTACCAATGAACAAATAAGAAGAAAATTAGTAAAACTAATCAAATTGGGCAAATGCCTGTCGATTGAGTTTGAAAGAGTTTAATCTGCGTAATTGGATGGAATAGTTCTGATTCACCAACAACACTTTTACATTTCCCAATTTTCAAATCTGATCCCGAACTTTCTTTTTTGAATGAAATGAATGAAAGATAGCCGTAAGTGTTTTTTTGTCATTATACATCAACCAAGAGAATGAAAGATAAAGAGGGTGTAATCTGTCCCTAACCATTTCTAAAATATTCCAAATACATATATTTAGAAATATAAGTGAGAGTTTTGCGAAGGAAATAAAAATAAAGATGTAAAAAACTTTTTAATGCAACATAAAGAAATAAAAATTCGTGTGGATCTAATGTTTCTCAGCGGTCTCACTACCATGGCTTCACAGAAAATGAAAGCTGGTAACGGAAATAGAACCGCAGAACTGAATGAAGGAAATAAATCAATTGTTTTAATTACAAATTTAATTCAACCACTTTATACATCCTGATCATCAGTTGAGTCAGTTGAGCCACGCATTGGCTTCGATGGCTGCACATGCTCTGCACACTTCTCAAAGTCGTTCTCATAAATGTCAACATCCCACAAAGTGAATTTAACGGCAGAAGAGCTATGGCGCAGCGCTAAAACTGAACTATCAATAACGTCCTTTTCATGCCCTCTTTCTAGACCCGATGAAACTGAGTCATCATTACCAATAACAGTAACGTCTTTGTCAGAGATCTGATTGGAGTACGGGCGCAGGAATGAGAACCCGATTCCCAACGGATACCTTGCAGCGTCTTCCTTCCTCCACCTAAATATACTTCGACCTCCTCAGTGTTACCAAAAGGAATGTATGGCAGATAACTGTATTTTTGTTGGGAAGGCGGGTTATAAGCTGCTCCCCTCCATTAAAGGGATTCTGTCGGAAATTAATTCCAACTGCCGCAGACATAAGAAAGACCGTGAAATCCAATTTCTGATGTGAAGTTGAATGACAACGAATAGCCGAATTCATGTACAGCAAACAGCTTTCAGAGTTGCAGATCGTGGCTCCATATCGTGAAACCTCCGGCATTAACCATTCACGTACCAACCATAAATTCTTCGCCAAACGCATTTAACTTCTCCAACCACAATTCCGACGCCACCCAACATAAGCTTCAAGCATGGAAATTGACCCACTGGAACTCCGGACCAATGAAAGTATTTTGACTCCAAAGAATATGGAACAAATAAAGTTTTATTGTATTTGTTTCTTTTTATTCGCGGAGGAACATTTTGTTTTAAACATTATGTTATAAGTATTTTAAAATATATATTGTAAGTATATTATATTTGCAATATATATAAATGTTGTAATGAAACGTAAAAAAATGTAATATGACTCTGTATTGTAATTTCTTGCCCGAAGGTAGAAAAGAAAAACTGGGAAAGAGCAATTTTTGTTAGCGCTGTGTTGTGTAGCAACTTGAAGCACATTGACTGTGTGTATTGTTTTTATGTCAGAATAGAGAAATGATAGAGAGTGAAGACAAAGTCTTTGTAACACTGCATGTCCAACAGTTGAAAGAAGATTTATGAATGTAATATAGAACATGAAAGTTTTGAAGAAGATTGTCATTTTGTAATAGTTTTTTTTTGGTTTAGTAGAAACATGGGTTTTTTTACTCCATTCACGTCTCTGTGCATAAATTTAATTTAAATCTCTGTGTTTAAATGAGGGAATTTTTTTATTCCTCTATGTGTTAGGGAATTATTCAGAAATTCCAACATGGTATCAGAGCTAGTCCAGGCTCTTTGTGCTTGACAAAGAAGCTGAAGGAAGGAAGAAGAAGCTTGTTGAAGATTTTTCCAGCAGAGTGAAGGTTCAACAAAGCAAGGTATTTATCCAAAACAGATTTTGTTTTGTGTTTGCTTTAAAGATTGCAGTCCAGAGAACTGAAAGATAGAGTTTATTTCTCAGCAGTGAGAATGTTTATTTAAAAAACATAGTCAATTTTTTTTAAGCATAGTTCAGTAAGCTAGCCATGGCAGGAGCCAGCACAAGCACAAGTATAGGAAATACTCAACTCCTAGAGTTCAATGGGAAGAACTATGACTATTGGGAAATCACAATGAGGGCCTTTTTTGCCTCTCAAGATTTATGGGAGCTAGTTGAATGTACTCTAGAAAAACCAACAGATGAACAAGCATATAATGCCTTAACACAGGCAGAAAAATATTTTCTAAAGAGTAGTAGAAAGAAGGACTCAAAATCCCTCTTCATTTTCTATCAAGCAGTGCATGAAAGTGTATTTCCAAGGATTGCAACAACAAAGAGGTCCAAGTATGCATGGGATACCATCCAAACAACCTACCAAGATATGGAAAAAGTAAAGACAACAAAGCTTCAATTAATGAGAAGAGATTTTGAAGTTATTTGCATGAAAGAGTTTGATACAATAGACTCATTCTTCACAGCATTTATTGGGTTGTTCACCCAAATGAGATATCATGGAGAGATAGTAGAAGAGAAAAGAATAGTGGAGAAAGTATTGAGAAGCTTACCCTCAATATTTGATGTGATAGTCACAATCATTGAAGAGAGAAATGATCTCTCAAAGTTTACAGTTGATGAGCTTCATGCATCACTGATGACACATGAATAAATATTGGGCAGAACAATAAACTCATCTTTGGAGCATATCTTCAAGACCCAAATTCCCTTTGGAAGAGGAAGAGGTCAAGGCAAAGGAAACTACAGAGGAAAAGGAAGAGGCAGAAGCTAAAACAGAAGAAGAAACAACCCTGCAAATAGTAGTGGAAGGGGCAGCAATCAAAATTATAATCAAAGCCAAGGTAGAAACCAACAAGGTGGACAAAATCAAGCACATAGATAAAGGTATGATAAATCCCAAGTCTAATGTCATTACTGTAAGAAGTATGGTCATTATGCCAATGAATATAGGGAGAAACAGAGTGACATGGGTAATAGACCCAGTGCTAATTTTACTAAAGAAAATATCAGTCAAGAAAAATTATTTTTAGCATGTAATTTGGCTGAAGAAAATAATGAGGATATATGGTTTCTAGATTCAGGATGTAGTAACCATATGACTGGAAAAATTTCTATGTTTTCCATGATTGATGAAAATGTAAAGCCTTAAGTAACATTGGGGACAGTTAGTTAAGTATCTATCATGGGAAAAGACAGAGTGAGTGTTTTAACAAAGAAAGGAGAAAGAAAAACCATATCAGATATTTACTATGTACCTGGTATGAAGTGTAACTTTTTGAGCATTGGACAGCTCATTTAGAAAGGATACAATGTTTTCTTTGAAGATGATGTATGCACCATAATAGATAAACCACCAAGAAAACAATGCATTGCACAAGTGAGGATGAAAAGGAACAAAATGTTCCCTCTCAAAATGAGAGCAGATTTGAAGAAAGGAGGTGCAATGGCAACATTGACACAAGAGACATTCTAAAGAGAAGCAAAAGATGAAAATTGGTTATGGCATTTGAGATTTGGACATCTCAACTTTGGAGGTCTGAATGTGTTGCACAAAAATGTATGTTAAAGGTATTACCACTGATTGAAAAGCCATACAACCTATGTGAAGGTTGCATCTTGGGCAAACAACACAGAGAAAGCTTTCCATCAGAGAAAAACATAAGGGAAAAAATACCCTTAGAAATTGTCCATTCAGATTTGTGTGGACCAATGCAAACACCATCATTAGCAGGCAGCCACTATATGCTGATCTTTATTGATGATTACACAAAAAAAACATGAGTTTATTTCTTGAAATTGAAAAGTGAAGTGTTTGAAAAATTCTGTCACTTTAAAGCTCTTGTTGAGAATCAAAGTGGGCAGCATATTAAGGTCTTAAGAACAGACATAGGAGGAGAATACATCTCTAAAGAATTTCTGCATTTTTGTAGAGAAAATGAGCTAAATAAAAAATTTACAGCAAGGTATACACCACAACGAAACGGAGTTGTTGAAAGGAAAAATAGAACCATCATGGACATGGTAAGAAGTATGTTGAAGGGAAAACGTTTGCCAAATGAATATTGGACTAAATCTGTGCATTGTGTAGCATATGTACAGAATAGATGCCCAATAAAGAGCGTAATCAACAGAGTTCCTAAAGAAGCCTGGAGCAGCATAAAACAGTGTCACCTACACGAGAGTATTCAGTTGTGTGGCTTATGCACACATTCCAGATCAGCTAAGGAAGAAGTTGGACAGTAAGAGGGAGAAGTGCATATTTGTTGGATACAATGAAGAATCCAAAGCATAAAGATTATATAACCCATCTACCAAGAAAGTTATGATAAGCATAGATGTAGAATTTATTGAGGAAGAAGCTTGGGATGGAAGCATAGAGAAAACAATGAATGTGAAAAGTTATTTGTCTCATGATGATGATGAGGAAGAAATAGCTGAAGACATCCTTCATTAGCAGCACCACCTCCACCAACACAAGGACAACAAGGAACACCACGAGAAGGTATGAGAACACCCTTGAGAAGTGATGATAGTGCTTCTCTAGCACATCACAAGGAGTAGATTTGAGTGCTTCTACAAGAAAAAGTTCAGCAAGTGAAAGAGGAACCAGATTCAGAAATTTGAATGAAATTTATGAGAAAGAGGCAGCAAATGAAGGTATGAACAATTTATTTTCATTTTATTGTCATGTAGAAGATCCTATTCATTTTAAATAAGCTGTAAAAGAGAAGAAATGGATAGATGCTATGGATGAAGGGATAAATGCCATAGAGAAAAATAATACATGAGAATTAGTTGATCTCCCAAAAGGCAACGAAGTCATTGGAGTAAAATAGGTTTATAAAACCAAAAGAAATGTTGAAGGTAAGATTGAAAGGCGCAAGGCCAAACTTGTTGTCAAAGGATACAACCAGCAACAAGGAAGAGATTACGAGGAAACTTTTGCATCGGTTGCAAGAATGGAAATAGTAAGTGCAGTGTTGTCCATAGCAACACAACACAATTAAAGAGTTTACCAAATCGATGTGAAATTAGCATTCCTAAATGGAGTATTAATGGAAGATGTTTATGTTGAACAACCTCCAGGATATGAGAAAGAAGACCAAGAGCACAAAGTATGCACATTGAAGAAATATTTTGATGGGCTTAAACAAGCACCAAGAGCATAGTACAGTGGGATAGATGCCTATCAACTGGAAAATGGGTTTGAAAAATGTGAAGGAGAATCCACATTATACATCAAGGAGAAATATGGTAAGATTCTCATTGTTGTTTTGTATGTTGATGATGTTATAGTCACAAGTAATGATGCTTACCTCATTGAGAATTTTAAAATAGTCATGAAAGATGAATTTGAGATGACTGATATGGGATTGCTGAGATACTTCTTAGGAATAGAAGTAGAGAAAAATAAAAATAATTTTTTTTTTCTCAAGCAAAGTATGCTAAAGAAATTTTGGAAATATTTAACATGAAGGATTGCAAGGAAGTAATCACTTCTTAAATGATGTGATTGAAACTAAGCAAATAAGACAACATCAAAGATGTTGATCTAAGTTTGTATAAGAGCATAGTTGGTAGCCTTATGTACTTGATTGCAACTAGGCCAGATATTATGCATGTTGTAAGTTTAATTTCTAAATTTATGGAAAGGACAAAAGAAGCACATTCGCAAGTAGCAAAAATAATTCTGAGATATGTGAAAGGAGAAAAGAGGTATGGAATTTTATACACCACTTCAAATTTTTTTGAATTGATTAGATATACTAATAGTGATTGGGTTGGAAGTATAGATGACAGGAAAAACACCTCTGCATATGTGGATCAGAAGCCATTTCATGAGCTCCTAAGAGACAACCAATTGTGGCTTTATCAACATCAGAGACAGAGTATGTGGCAGATACAGCAACAACATGTCAAGCAGTTTGGATGAGAAGAATGTTGAGGAGTTTGTGTCATGAATAGGTAAAAGACACAACAATTTATTGTGATAATAGCTTAGCAATAGAATTATCAAAGAATTCATTGTTTGATAATAGAATGGAACACATTGATGTAAAGTGTCACTACATCAGAGAGTTAGAGAGCAATGGAGAAATTGTTTTACAACATCGTAGAACAGAAGAGCAGTTTGTTAATATTTTGACAAAATCATTGGGGGAGAAGAGTTTTAATTATCTAAGAAAATGTCGGGGTATGAAAGAGAACAACAGTTGTAATTAGGGGGGAGGGTTGGAAAATAATTTCAACTACCACAGACAGAAGAAGGATGATGAAATTCAATTTTTGATATGAAGTTGAATGATAGGAATAGTTGAATTCATGTACAACACCACAACTTCCATATTTGTAGATCGTGGCTCCATATCCACGCAACCTCCCGCCTTAACCATTCACATACAAGCCATAAATTCTTCGCCAAACACACTTAACTCCTCCAACAACAATTCCGACGACACCCAGCATAAGCTTCAAGCATGGAAATTGACCCACCGGAGAAAGTGACGTCACCTTCCTCAGGACCAATGAATGTAGCTCTATGGGACAAAGAAAAAGGTTTTTGGAAAGTATTTTGACTCCACAGAATAGGAATCAATGAAGTTTTATTGTATTTGTTTTGTTTTATTCGCCGTGGAACATTTTTTTTTAACATTAGGTTATAAGTGTTTTATAATATATATTGTAAATATATTATATTTACAATACATATAAATGTTGTAATGAAGTGTAAAAAAAAGGTAATATGTCGTGTGTGCATTGTATGAACTGTGTATTGTAATTTCTTACCCGAAGGAAAAAAAGAAAAAAAGAGAGACAAAGAGAAATTTTTGTTAGCACTGTGTTGTGTAGAAACGTGAAGCACATTGACTATGTGTATTATTTTTATGCCAGAATAGAAAAGGAGAGAGAGTGAAGAAAAATTCTTTGTAACACTGCGTGTGCAATAGTTAAAAGAATATTTCTGAATGTAATCCAGAACACAAAATTTTTGAAGAAGACTGTCATTTTGTAATATTTTTTTTTTGGTTTAACAGAAACATAGTTTTTTTTACTCCATTCACCTCTATGTGCATGAATTTTATTTAAATCTCTGTGTTTAAGAGAGGTATTTTTTTTATTCCTCAATGTGTTGGGGAATTATTTAAAAGTTCCAATAGATTTGATGCATTTCTCTAGTGGAGATTTTCATTGGTATGATTTTTGTGCGGAATTGTTTCGGGCTCCTTGGGCTTAAATCCCTGTAAGGTACCACCCGTTTTGAACCCTATAATATATTCTTCATCTGTCATTGTCGGACATCCTTCCTCTCAATTTTTGTTCAAATGTATAAAGAATATCATTATTTTTTATATGATAAAGAAACTTAACTATACTATTTCTATTTTCTTCGCTATTAAGACTTGGTCTGTCCAAAACGGACTTCACTACTCTTTGATATATTTGGTCCTTTCGCAATATCTGAAGTATTTCTCTCCATCTCTTCCTTTTTTCTTTGGATTCCTCTAGTGCACTATTGTATTTTTCACTTCCAACTTGTATTCGGTTTCAACATCATTCTTCTTCATTCAATCTAAATCTCAATGCATCTAGCCATTCATCATCACTAATTATTCCCTCTGATTGACTCCAGTCATTTCTTGGAAGGAATTTAGGAAACAAAAATTGATCACAAGTGCTTTCACTCTCCATGTCATTACCAAACAAGTTGGGCCGAACCTTCCTTTTCTCAGGAGCACAGCTAGCATGAATGGATGAGACTAACCCATCATCACTATCTTTCTCTTCGGTTTGGTCTAGCCAAGAAGAAAAGGAACAAGAAACCCATTTCGTAATGACCTCTTGGGGCTTTTTCCTTGAATTGTCATTCTCGTCTACTCATGGAGGAAACACACATAGTGCATCTCTGTGTAAACTTTCAATTTCTTCACTATGCTCATCTTTGCTTGCATCATAATTCTCATCCTCTTGAGCACTAAACCCAGTTTGATGACCTCTGCTTACACTATCCTTCTCTTCTGCTCGCCTTCTAATTAGTAAAATTCTATTCATTGTTCGCTAATTTGGTATTCATACACTCTGCTGTTGGTGTTTGCAATCTGAACATTGAGAGGATAATTGAGCTCCTCCGAGAGATGATAAAGATCTCCAAAGATATATACCTACTTCGGTTAGCAACATGGATGGTCGTGGTCATCTATCTCATTTAGATATACCCTCCATTTCCAATAAAGTCTGTTGATTTTCCTTCAATTTTGGATAAAGTGTCTAATGTTTATATTATTAGTAGAGATATATGTTGGATGAAGATCGAGATGAGTCGATGAGATTTGATTATGAGGATTTTTAAATTATGAAACAATATTTACATATATTTATTATTTATAATTTGAGTGGGTTTAATGATTAAGAGTGTGTTTTTTTTAATAAATAATGTTTTCAAAATCAATTAGATAAATTTAGATAAACTTATAGGATATGATACACTTGTAGAATAGGTATGTCTTTGTAAATTTAGTAATCAAAATTTTAAAGAAAATAAGTTTCTTATTTTAGACCTAATGAAACTTCATACAATAAAATTAGATAATAATAATTACTATTAATTTTAATTTAATGTGTTCATGTAATATCAATTTATCCTATAATTATTATTTTATTTCTTTCTTTCTTTATGAATTTCTGTTTTATTTTTATTTGAAAATTAAATTGATATTTAAATTTTCATAATTGAAGAAATATATGAATATTTCCCTCATCAACATCAAATTCATATATTTATAATTTTAATATTAATAAATAAAAAATATATTAAATCTAAAAAATCAATATTAATTTTATATAGTATTTTTAATAAAAAAATTAATATATTATTAAAAAAAGTTGTTTGAGAAATTTTTGTATATTCAATATGAAGAATAATATATATGCTTTTGGGTTAAGGTATTATTTAACCATATTGATAAATTGATAAAGGTAACATTTCTCTTAACCATTGAAGATAAATCTAATCTTCATATATATATATATATATATATATATATATATATATATATATATATATATATATATATATATATATAAGTTTTAGAAAATATTTCAATTTTATTTTTATATAAAACTCACATATCATTTTAAAGTAATTTATTAAGAAAAGTAAATGTTAATGACATCAATGTTATTTGTAACATAAATGTAATATTCAAAACCTCTTTCCAACACTGGATTATGAAGAAGTATAAACCAGTAAAACACCAAACAAATAATATTAAACATGAGATTATATCTCACATTATTTTTCCTTAAAATATGGTTTATAATATTAGTGCTCTATATATAAGGATGATGATAATGATGATGATTAGGTAAGAGTCATGAAATCCAAGAGAAAGAGCTTCTCATCTTCAATCATCTTAGTATCACATAGTTGACAAATTCTTTATTCCCAAGGCTTTTGGTAGTCCAAGGGAAAGTATTTCTCATTTTCAATCCTCTTACTATCACACAGATTCTTTCATCCTAAGCTATTATGGGAATAGGCCAATGCCCACTTTCACTTCAAAGCTCTTGGAAGTTAGTTCTTACCTTTTCAATGTTCATTTTTTTTCTTTGCACTGGTGAGAGATTATTTTGGTTATTAGAGTGAAGTTGATTGCCTCCTTATAATACCTTAGATTATTTTCCCTTCTGAACCTTTATCATCCAGCAGTTTGTCTTTAAATTTGGAAGTAACAATATTATTTATATTATCTTTAATCTCCAAGTTGATATTCTCCTTTAACCCCAAATATTCTAGCCATGACTGAGCATCCTTGTGCCAAACTCTAGAGTTAAAAGAAATTTTTAGGAACCTCTTGGTTGCCATGTTGTAAAGCTTATTCTTATACATCAAATAGTGAAACATATTCATTCTATCAAAAGGAGGAAGGTTAGGATCAGTGAAGAGGATAAGATAGGGTGTATTACACAATAGGGAGTATGACCTATAATATTGAGGTTCTAGGTTATAAATTGAGGGTGTTATTTCAATGGGGGAAAGGTTAGGTTGAATCAAGATTAAAATATAGGGACTATTACCTTTAATCATGAGGTTGTACGTTATAAATTACTTTGGATCACCTTAACCTTCCTCCACCACTCTCTAGATATATTGCAAGGAAAAATATCAAGGGTATGAGAGCCCCCAAGAGGAACATTTTTTACTCCAAACTTAGAGATAAATAGAGTAGGTTAATAATGATTAATTAACCCCATATATATATATATATATATATACACACACACACATCAAGTAATAAATGTACATTAGTATTATAATTCATCGCAATTTTTTTTTTCTAATTATAACAACATATTTAACTTATTATTATGATTACATCTTAATTCGTCATACTTTGATGTACTTCTGTAGCTTTTAGCTTTTATTATCTCACTATGTGTTTTTAAGTGTGAGAGTAGTATCTAATTTCCCATTTTAGTTACCACTTTCCTCTAAAGTTATACTCTTGCTTCCTAATTAATATGGAGTTAGTATTATAACATACATCACAATTTCCAATTAATGGGTATAATATGGCTATGTGACTCTTACTTCCACCTTATATTTCTTCCATCTCATTAACCATAGTTTTTTACCATCTAGCAATGTATAATATTTAAATATTATACTCAAACTATCTATTTTAAATTTCTACAATTTTCCCATTTATATTTTAAAGGTTTATGTGATTTAACTATATCACTTCCACATACCCTTTTTGAATTAAGACATCTCTTTACACTTAATCCTAAATCTTTCACACATCCCTATACTCAAATAAACATAACTCCACATATTCACTTTATGTTTGAACGTAATATATAGAGTTAGTGTTCGGTATGCAATCACACTTTAATGCAACCTATCATATTTTATTAATGATATAAATCAATACAAAGTTCCTCTTCCATGTTACATACCCTCATGACATCTATACACATTCATTGAGTTTATTTAATTTATTCCATAGACATGGGGAATTAACTTACCTTATAATATAACTTGACATATGATTCGATTTATCATAGTCCAAATTTCATGACACAGTTTCAAAGGTTACGTAATTTACTATTTATGCAATGGTACCGAATGACAGGGTTATTAATGTCGCTATTTATTTCTCCTGCATATTTAATCCTCCCGAGGTATTTGTAACAGTAACGCATTAATGTTGATCTGGCATTTTTGTACCTCGGTTTACCAAATCTCCACTAATATATTTCTCGAGATACTTCCACACTAAATGATGTGTACTATTTCACTTGGTTCCCTCTATCCATGTTACCAAGATATTGATCCTAGGGATAACCCCAGATCCAATAACACATGGACACCATGGGGAGTTTTAGAGTTTAGGCTTCCAACTGTATAATAATTTTGGGTTTTCATTTATGTTTTCTCATTTGGATGCCATCCGAGTTCCGGCTATGTTCTTAGACTAGTGTCTGTTATGAGAGACACTTTGTAACTCTGTAAGAGAGACAGATTCTACATCTGGCTACATGCAGAGCACCATTTGACGCTCCCTTATAGGTAATGGTTTTGGTTTACTACGTTATTCAACTATCTCTCTCTGAGATTATTTATGGCTCTTAAATTTTCATTTTCTATTTTTCTATTGTTTTAATCTCAGTTTCTATTACATACAGGGAAGAATCACTTTAGTTCGACAATTGCATCTCGACCTGTGAGAGCCCTCTATCATACTCCATCTTTCATGATTTTACTCATTACTTAACTCAATTCCAAATAATCTCTGAATCAATGGTAAGAAATTTTTATGATATTATTTATTGCTGGAACGAATTCTGTTTCCCTTTTTTGGCGAATGAGTATGGACCAAGGTTTAATAGGTATCTCTCATGCGTTCTTTGTTTAACAAATTCAATATCCAATTTTTTTACAAATTTTCATGATTATTCCTGAGATAGAAGAAGCCATTGACAAAGTTTTGCCTTTCTCACGAAACTGACTTGTTCTTGTCAATTTATCATTTAGTATTCCAAGATTTACAATATTGTTTTGAAATTCCTTTTTGAGTGCACACTATTTCATCATTTTTGTTCTAGGGTATTAAATTCGGAGCTACACTGGTCATATGATGCAGCGTCTCAATTATTCAGCCACAATACTTGGACCTTACAGCATTTTATGTAAGTTATCTTTATTTATGGTTTACCAGTCATTGTGTATACTGCTATATTTTACGTGTAGCTAAGAAACAAGAATTTAAAAGCTGAATTATGTTCTTCATTAATGTTCCTACAATTTGGTTTTTCGTTACATATATATTCCCTCCTGTATAGGAAATGGACTCCTATGCCTCTCTTTCTTTGGTTGAATGATAATGTATTGAAGTTAATTTATTAAAATGGTGGCCATCTCTTTAATATGCCCAATATTCTCCTTACCTATAATTTAAATAGTATACATTATTTCTATTTTGAAATATATTGACATTTATGCTCAATATTTCAATAATTGGTATTAAATCAAATTTCTTGTTTTTTTCTTAGAATACAAGTGTCACATGGATCGTATTCCCATAAGGTGTTTGTAATTATTTGTATTTGTACTAACTATTCCAGTTCTCCTTTACTTATATGTTTATTCCCAGAAAATATTTAAATATATCTAACTTCTGGTTTGCTTAAATATAGGTAAGCAAAGTAAGTTATCAGATACTGAAGGTTAATTCAAACTTGGAATTTTTTGTTTCAAGTCTTGAATTGGTGACTTCACTTCTATCCATGTGGGTATCAATTTTTGAGAAAGACTCAGCTTCAATGTCATGACTCCATATAGCTATTTTTCCCTTTTTTATCCATATGGGACTTACTTCCTATAACTATATAAGTTTACTACTCGTAGCTCTATATAGAATAGAGTACTTCCTGCAAATTTTTATTTGATACTCATACTGTCATATAACTAGACTGTGTTTATACCTCAATGAGGAAATGGGATTTCCAACTATACTTATTCTTGCAGTAATATGTTTTCAATATGTTATTCGCAATAACTCTTCTAGTTGGGTCGTATGGAAAAATAGGTTAATTTACATATATTTCTGAATGCTTGTCTATTTATGCATTCTAATGCATGTCCTCTATATTTCGATTGCTAGTATAGTACATAATTATTTCTCTAATAACAAGCACATATGTCTTTGTTATAGTTATATAGTTGTAATCATACATGTAGCAGTCTCTAGAACTTTTCCGTATAGATTTATCCTATGTACACTGTTATGTCATATCACATATTGTTGTTTCATATTAAAATTCTTATGTATACTTGTCATTATGTAAAATTGAGAGCAATACTATGAAGTTATTTAATATTCTTGTATAAATAACTTCTGCTCAGATTTAATTCAGTATACCATATCAAAATGTTTCTTCTTTACAAAGATACATGTAGTTTTGCTTTTAGAGTAAAGATACAATTTAGGATTACACATGTCTACAATAGAGTAAAGATACAATTCACGAATATGCATGTCTACATTAATGTCAGTTCTAACTTATTTTCCTCTAGTTAGTATAGAAATATTTAACTATACACTACAACGTACCTTTAGCTATAAAGCATCTACTTATTCTATATATGTATATTAGTTTCTATTTCATAATTTATTTCTTTTTGAGTTATACAGTTCAACAGTATAATGCTAAACCCACTAAAATATGGAAATGTCAGTTTCTTGTGAGGTACCTAACCTCAAATCTAGACCCATCATTGAGTTATAGAAATTATCAGAGTTGGTCCTCTACAGAATATGTCTGTGAAACAATACATATTTTACTATTTCTTCAATAGTGATTTCTATTAAATATACAGACCAGCAAAAGCTAACTGTAACTTATAAATTTTCCAATAATTTATAACTATAGATTTAAACTCAAAATTTTCATATTAACATGACTACTTTATCGCATCCAATAGTTCATCACAACGTTAAAATTTAAGTCAAATACCACTCCAAATTAAATGTGGATACCAATTAGGTTTGACTAGTTGCCTCCCAACCTTAGAGCTCTTTCTCCGCAGCTCACCCCCGAGAACAGATTTTTTCCTCCAGTGATAGACAACCCTTTGTCTATCCTGGATCAAATTATTTAAGCTTTCTTTCCCCAACCTATTTCCCTTAACTGCGTCAAGTTAATTCAGGATGTTGTATTCCTATTTTCCTAGGCTTTCCATGTGTTTCTTCTACAAATGTACTTTTAAAGATATATTTTCTTCTTTCCAGCTTTATTGCACCTCATCCTAGTAGTTTCCTTTTTAATGAGGTACTTTTTAGATTTTTATCTCCATCTAATTTTAGTATTTAATTTATTCCTTTCAAGGATTTCTGGAAGTCTGGGAAAGTCTTACAACCTTATCCATTCTCATGGATTTGGTTTCAAGATCTATAATCATAATCTAGCCATTGTACATTAATTTCCATTTTATTTCATTAACTTGAAATAATAAAATAAATCCACATAAATGTTTTCCATTGGGGTCCATTGTACCCTTCTGGAAATGTTCAAATGTCTAATAAAAGCATATCAAACTAGGGATATTACAAATTCCCTCTCTAAAAATGAAACATCGTCCTCTGTGTTGTAAATACAATAAAACAAAATCACTGTTTAAACAGTGATGGATACTTTTCCATCACATCTTCCTCTGGCTCCCAAGTAGCCTCTTCAGGTGCAAAGTGCCTGCACTGCACTTTCACCCTAGCCACTGTCTTATTCCAAAGCTCAATTTCTTTCCGTGCTAAAATTTGAAGTGGCTACGGAAGGAATTCCCCTTCTAGTTCCACTTGTATCACATTCCAATCAATAACATGAGTAGGGTCATGCACACATTTTTTTAATAATGAAACATGAAATACATCGTGAACCTTAATGTGACTAGGCAAAGCTAGTTTATATGCAACTGTTCCAACTCTTTCCATCACTTCAAAAGGTCCACAGTAACGTGGTGCTAGTTTTGCACAACTTGATGTGTGCAATTTACTCTTCTTAGGCTTAATCCTTAGGTAAATATGATCACCCACACTGAATTCTCTATGAATTTTCTTCTTGTATGCATAACTTTTCTGCCTGTCCTCTGTTGTTTTGATATTTTGGTGAATTTTCTTCACAACTCTTTCCATTTACTGCAAGGATTCCGGTCCAAGTATTATTTTTTCTTTAGGTTTACTTCAAATTAGAGGGGTATGGCACTTTTTGCCATAAAGTTCTTCAAAAGGGCTCATATTTATTGAACTTGGTAGCTATTATTATAGGAAAATTCTGCTGAACGTAGACAGTCTTCCCATTTTCTTGGCCTATTCATGAGATACATCCTTAATGTCTTCTAAAATATGGTTTTTTCTTTATTTTTGGACATTAGTCTGGGGATGGTAAGCAGTACTAAAATTTAATTTGGTACCCATGCCCCCAAAAAAACTTCTCCAAAATGATGCGGTGAACTTTCCATCCCTATCTGATATGATCATTTTAGGAATGCCATCAAATTTTACAATATCATTCATAACTACATTCGCTACTTGAGTTGTACCAAAGGTAGTCTGTACAGGTATAAAGTGAGCAGCTTTAGTCAAAGTATCTACTGCAACCATGATAGAGTCATGTTGATATTTAATCCTTGGTAAACCAGTAATAAAATCCATGGAAACAGTTTCCCATTTTCATTCTGGGATAGGTAAAGGATTTAGTAATCCAGTTGGATGCTGATGTTCAACCTTTAATTATTGACAATATATACATCTAGCCAAGTAATTTGCCACGTCTTTTCTCATACCAGGCCAGAAAAAGTTCCTTCTTAAGGATGAAATTAATTTATGGTATCTAGGATGTCCAACATAGGGTCTTTTATGATACTCATCCAAAATTTATTTCTTTAAGGAGTCTACATCAGGAATGTATAATCTATCTTTATAATAAATTAATCCACTTTTGTTCTGTGTATACACTTTCATCTCTTTTTTCAGAATTTGGGTCTGAAGTTTTTCATAGTTTTGATCTTGTCTCACCACTTCTTGTGTCAGTCCTTCTATGTCAAATTTAGCACTACTCCCAATATTACTCACAGCTTGCCAAAAATTTCTACTTAATGCATCTGCAATCTTGTTTTCCTTCCCCTTAATGTGTTTGATCTCCATGTCAAACTCACTAAGGAAGTACAACCACCTAGCTTGCCTAGCATTCAAATCAGTTTGGGTGAAGAAATACTTTAGGCTAATATGATCTCTCATCAACACAAAATTTTTCCCTAAAAGGTAATGTCTCCACATATTTAGAGTGTGTATTACAACAAATAGTTCTAAATCATAAAACACTATAATTATGTTCATGTTTCTTGAGTTTTCTTGATTCATAGGCTATAACATAGTTGTCTTTTAGTAGCACTCCTCATCCTTCTCTGAAAGCATCTGTGCACACTAAAAATTACTGTTCTAGATCAACAATATTTAAAATAGGTGTTGTTGTAAGCTTTAATTTTAGCTGATCAGAGCTATTTTGACATTTTTCAGTCCATTCAAACTTAACTCCCTTCCTTTGTAGAGACGTAGTATGGTATGCTAATGCTGAAAATATCTCTACAAACCTCCTGTAATATCCTGCAACTCCCATGAAGGTTCTCACAGAGGACACATCAGTAGGTACAGGCCACTCTCTTATTGATTTTATCTTTTTTGGGTCTACTGATAACCCTTTCTATGAAATTATATGACCCAGGTATTGAATTTTATCTTTGAAAATTCACATTTGCTAAACTTATTATACAAATTGTTTTCTCTAAGTGTTTGTAAAACAATTATAAGGTGTTCCTCATGCTTAGCTTCATTCTTAGAATAAATCAAAATGTCACCAATAAATACTAGGACAAATTTGTCCAAGTACTTATTTAAGGAACTATTCATTAAGCACATAAAAGTAGCAGGGGCATTAGGAAACCCTAAAGGTAGGACCACAAACTCATAGTGTCCAAACCTGGTTCTAAATGGATTTTTACTTATATCTTCATCTTTAACTCTTAATTGATGGTAACTTGTCCTTAGATCAATTTTCGAAAAGACTGTTGCTCCCTCTAACTAGGTCAAAGAGATAATTTATCCTAGGTAAATGATATTTGTTCTTGATTGTTAGCTTATTCAATTGACGATAGTCTATACACATTCTGAAAGTTCTGTCTTTCTTCTTCATAAAAAACACCAGTGCTCCCCATGGGGATACACGTGGTCTAATGTACCCTCTATATAGAAACTCCTGTAACTGCATCTTCAACTCCATCAGCTCTGGAGTACTCATACGGTAAGGAGCTCTAGACACTGGTGTTTCTCCTGACACTAAGTCAATTGAAAAAAAAAATTCTCTCCTAAGGTGAAAATGAGGAATTTCATCTGGGAATACATCCTTAAACTCTCTGATGACAAGTAGGGTTTCTAAACGATTCTCTTATGTTGGCTATCCCAAGTCTTCTACATGCATAGAATACACTTGGCAACCTTTTCTAGAAATTATTTTCGATTGAAGTGCTGAAATTTGTTTCACAGATATGGGCTTGGGTTTTCCTTTTACTATGACATGTTTTCCCTCATCATTTATGTAATGTATTGTCTTGTTTAAGCAGTTTAACATGGCTTTCTGTTTCTCTAGCCAGTCCATTCCTTCAAGTACATCATAGTACCCTAAAGGTAGAATATTTAGATTTAGTTTAGTTTAGCATCCATTCAAATTTATGGTTGTTTGAGGTAACTTATGAGTCACTTTCTATTTTCTACCAGTGGACAACTGAACTAACCATGACAGCTAGAATTTTTATGACTTTCAATTACATTTTTCCACCATTTGAGGACTTATATAACTTAAATATTCACTTAGATCTATTAAAATAGAAACAGGTTGGTTAGTAATCATACCTTCTACTTCAACCATAGTGGACTGATATTTTTCTTGACGATCTTCAAGAGCAGCATTGAATCTGGGGATGTTTCTTGCCACATCATTTACAGTTGTTGATTCTCTCAGTACTTGTATATATTAATGTCTCTGTGTGGAAAGTCCCTAAATAAATGAGGTTCTCCACAACCCCAATGCTTTAGAGGTTCTGTCATTTTAACAATCCCTTCTCTTTTATTGTTTCAATTCATGCTTGGATCCCGTTTGTGATTGAGCTGGTTGATTTTCTCCAGTTTTAATGAACTTATTTCTTTGGTGATTTCTCCCAAAGTTATTCAAATGTACTGGTTTTATTCCCCTCCCACTGGAGTCACGCTTCTCTTTTTTTTTCCAATTATTTACTTGTTCATTTTTTCCCTTAAATTGCTAGTAACAAAGTCTTTCCTTGTGCACCACTTCATCCATAGTCTTGGGATTATAAAACTCTATCTTTTCTTTGTATATGGTGGGTATATAGTTTAAGAAATGTTGTACCTTTACCTTCTCCTCTCTTATAAGGTACATAACGAAGCAGATTAGTGAATTTGGTTACAAATTCATCAATAATAAGCTGGCCCAATTTAAGTTCATGAAATTATTTTTTTTTATCATCATAATAAAGTTCATTCATATATCTATTTTTTAATTAGATTTGGAAATCCTCCAAAGTTACAGTTTTCTCATCTATGACATGAACTAGGTTATTTTATTCCCACCATAAGGTAGCATTCCCTTGAAACTGATAGATAGCTAGCTTGGCTCTGAAGTTACTTTCATTTTCATAAACCTAAATTACTTTATCATGTTCAGAAGCAAAGCTTCAAAATCTTCCTCCTTCTCTCCATCATAGAAGGGAGGCTTGATTTTCCAGAATTCACCCTGCAATTCCTTATTCCTCCTAGACTGTTGTCTATAGGCATCATCTTCCTTAGAATATTCTGAGTGATTTAGCTTTCCGTTTCTCTTCCTTCCAAAATCTTCATCTTCTTGACTATTCTGGAAGGTCAATTCTCTTTTTAATCTGTGTTTCTCTTCACTAGCTAAAGATAACCTTTCATTGTGGTTTTTTAGTTGCATCATTTCTCTTTGCATTTGATGCAACATAGCCATCAATGGAGAATTTGGATCTGCTATATTTTCTCCACCACCTAGATCCACATACAGCTCATCCCCTTCACTCATGGTTCACAACTGTGTACTTTAACACCATTTCACTATACATGAAATTAAATATTAGTGAAATTTATCTTTAATAAAAATTTACAGCAACATAATTTTTCTAGTATGAGCACATTTTTTGCTCAGTGTTTTAACTTGGGCTCTGATACCATTTGTAACTCCTCTCTCATCACATTTTTTTTTTTAATTATAACAACATCTTTAACATATAATTATGATTGCATCTTAATTTGTCATCTTTCGACGCACTTCTATAGCTTGCAGCTTTTCTAATTTCACAATGTGTTTTTAAGGGTGAGAGTAGTATCTAATTTCCCATTTTAGTTACCACTTTCCTCTAAATTTATACTGATGCTTCCTAGTTAATATGGAGGTAGTTTTATAACATACATCACAATTTCCCATTAATAGATATAATATGGCTATGTGACTCTTACTTCCACCTTATATTTCTTCGGTCTCGTTAACCATAGTTTTTTACCACCTAGAACTGTATAATATTGAAATATTATACTCAAAATATCTATTTTAAATTTCTACAATTTTCCATTTTATATTTAAAAGGTTTATGTGACTTAACCATATAACTTTGACGTACCCTTTTTGAATTAAGACATATCTTTTGACTTAATCCTAAATCTTTCACACATTCCTATACTCAACTAAACATAACTCCACACATTCACTTTATGTTTGAATGTGATATATAGAATTAGTTTTCGGTATGAAATCACACTTTAATGCAACCTATCATATTTTATTAATTATATACATATATACAAATTTCCTCTTCCAAGTTACATAACCTCACAGCATCTATACACATTCATTGATTTTATTTAATTTATTCTACAAACATGGGGTATTAACTTACCTTATAATATAACTTGACATGTGATTCGATTTCTCATATTCCAAATTTCATGAAACAGTTTCAAAGGTTACGTACTTTACTATTTATGCAATGGTACCCATTAATAGGGTTATTTATGTCTCTATTTATTTCTTCTGCATCTTTAATCCTCCCAAGGTATTTTTAATAGTAATGCGTTAATGTTGATCATACCTTTTTGTACCTCAGTTTACCAAATCTCCACTAATATATTTCTCAGGATACTTCCACACTAAATGATATGTACAATTTCACTTCATTTCCTCTATCCACATTACTAAGATATTGATCCTAGGGATAACCCCAGATCCAATAACACGTGGAAGGTGTGGAGAGTTTTAGAGTTTAAGGTTTCAAATGTATAAGAATTTTTGTTTTTCATTCCTATTTTCTCATTTGGACGTTGGCCGAGTTCTGGCTATGTTCTTAGACTAGTCTCTGTTATGAGAGACACTTCGCAACTTTGCAAGGGAGAGAGATTCGACATCTAGCTACACGTAGAGCACCCTTCAACGTTACCTTACAGGTAATGGTTTTGGTTTACTATGTTATTCAACTATCTCTCTCTGAGATTATTTATGCCTCTTAAATTTTCGTTTTCCATTTTTCTATCGTTTTAATCTTTGTTTCTATTACATACAAGGAAGAATCACTTTAGTTCGTCAATTGCATCTTGACCTACCAGAGCCCTCATCGTACTCTGTCTTTCATGATTTTACTCAATACTTAACTCAAGTCCAATTAATCTCTGAATCAATGTTAAGAAATTTTTATGATATTCTTTATTGCTGGAAAGAATTCTGTTTCCCTTTTTCAGCGAATGAGTCTGGACTGAGGTTTAATAGGTATCTATCGTGCGTTCTTAGTTTAACAAATTTGATATGCAATATGTTTATAAATTTCATGATTATTCCTAAGATAGAGGCAGCCATTCACATAGTCTCGCCTTTCTCATGGAACTGACTGGTTCATGTCAATTCATCGTTTAGTATTCCAAGATTTACAGTATCATTTTGAAATTCCTTTTTGAGTGCACACTATTTCATCGTTTTTGTTCTAGGTTAGTTAAATTTAGAGCTACACTGGTCATATGATGCAGCGTCTCGTTTATTCGGCCACAATACTTGGACCTTATAGAGTTTTAGGTAAGTTAGATTTATTTATGGTTTACGAGTCACTGTGTAATACTGTTGTCTTTAACGTGTAGCTGAGAAATAAGAATTTAAGAGTTGAATTATGTTCTTCCTTAATGTTTCTAGAGTTTGGTTTTTCTTTACATATATATTCCCTCATGTACAAAAAATGGACTCCTGCGCCTCTCTTTATCTAGTTGAATGATAACATATTCAAGTTAATTTATTAAAATGGTGGCCATCTCTTTAATCTGCCACATATTCTTATTAGCTATCGTTTTAATAGTATACGTTATTTATATTTTGAAGTATATTGACATTTATGCTGAATATTTTAATATTTGATATTAAATCATTTTTTTTTCTTGGAATACAGGTGTCGCATGGATCCTATTCCCATAAGGTATTTGTAATTATTTGTATTTCTACCACAAATTCTAGTTCTCCTTTACTTACACGTTTATTGCCAACAAATATTTATATATATCTAACTTCTAGTTTGCTTACATATAGGTAAGTAGAGTAAGTTACCAGATATTGAAGGTTAATTCACACTTTGAATTTTTCATTTCAAGTCTTTAACTAGTGACTTTACTTCTATCCAGGTGGGTATTAGTTTTCAAGAAAGACTCAACATCAATGTCATGACTCCATATTGTTATTTTTCCTTTTTTTATCCATATGGGACTTAGTTCCTATAACTGTATAAGTTTACTTTTCGTAGCTCTATATATAATAGAGTACTGCCTATAACTTTTTATTTGATTATCATACTATCATATAACTGGACTGCGTTTACCTCTCAAAGAGAAAATGGGATTTCCAACTATACTTATTCTTGCAGTAATATGTTTTCAATCTGTTATTTGCAATAGCTCTTCTAGTTGGTTCGTATGGAAAAATAGGTTAATTTACATATATGTTTGAATGCTTTTCTATTTATGCATTCTAATGCATGTCCTCTATATTTCTATTGCTGGTATATTAATACATAATTCTTTCTCTAATAATAAGCACAAATGTCTTTGTTATAGTTATATAGTTGTAACCATACATGTAGTAGTCTTTGCAACTTGTCCGTACAGATTTCTCCTATGTACACTATTATGTCATATCACATATTGTTGTTTCATATTACAACTCTTATATATACTTGCGAGTATGTAAAATTGAAAGCAATACTATGAAGTTATTCAATATCCAATAAATAAATTCTTCACGGATTTAATTCAGTATACCATATTAGAATGTTTTTTCTTTACAAAGATACTTTCAGTTGTTCCTTTAGAGTAAAGATACAATTAAGGCATATGCATGTCTACATTAATGTCAGTTCTGGTTTATTTTCCTCTATTTAGTATATAAATATTTAACTGTACAATATAGTATACCTTTACCTATAAAGTATCTACTTATTATTTATCTATATATTAATTTCTATTTCAGAATTTATTTCTCTAGGAGCTATACAGTTTAATAGTAGAATGCTAAACCCACTAAAATATGGAAATTTCAGTTTCCTGTGAGGTACCTAAACTCATATATAGACCCATCACTAGGTTTTAGACATTCTGAGAGTTGGTCATCTACAGAATATGCCTGTGCAACAATACATATTTTACTATTTCTTCAATAGTGATTTCTGTTAAATGTACATACCAGCAAAAGATAATTGTAACTTATAAATTTTCCAATATATAACAACATATTTAAACTCAGAATTTTCATATTAACATGGCTACTTTATCACATCCAACAGTTCATCAAAACCTTAAAATTTTAGTCAAATACAATCCCAAATTAAATGTGCATACCAATTGGGTTTGACTAGTTGCCTCCCAACCTTAGAGCTCTTTCTCCACAGCTCACCCTTGAACATATATCTTTTCCTCCAGTGATACAAAACCCTTTTTCTATCCTGGATCAACTTATTTAGTCTTTCTTTCCCCAGCTTGTTTCCCTTAACAACATCCAGTTAATTTAGGATGCTATATTCTTGTTTTCCTAGGCTTTCCCTCTGTTTCTTCAACAAAAGTACTTTTAAAGTGAGCTTTTCTACTTTCCAGCTTTATTCCACCTCATCCCAGTAATTTCCTCTTTACTGAGGTAATTTTTATATTTTTATCTCCCATCTAATTTTAGTATTTACTTTATTCCTTCCAAGGATTTATGGAAGTCTGGGAAAGTTTTACAACCTTAGCCATCCTCGTGGATTTGGTTTTCAGTTCTCTAATCATGATCTAGTCATTGCACATTAATTTCCATTTTATTTTATTAACTTGAAATAATAAAATAAATCCACATAAATGTTTTCCATTGGGGTCCACTGTACCCTTTTGGACTTGTTCAAATGTCTAATAAAAGCCTAGAAAACTAGGGATATTATATATTAATATCGATTATTTATTAATTACATTGTAAGGCGTCCTTATTTGAAAACAACTCCCCCAAGCTACCATTCTGTATCACCGCACACCATTGGATGGAATGTTAGACGATTCAAGATTTTTACGCCATTAGATTAGTAGTAAAAATAAATCTAATAATTATGAGGTCTAATATGAAAATAAAAAATTAATCATAACTACTTTTTACTTAACATTTTCTTAACCGATTTATTCTATTTGTAGAAAAAGGTTCTTGTTCAACAATAGTAAGTGAGGTAACGAAAAAGCTTCATTCTCTTCAATGTGGTGACAGTGATAATTACAGATGAATGTCCTGATTTAATCTACTTCGGTTTTGGAAAAACACCCTTTCAACTTTTCTGGAGTGAATATGAGGTTTATACTTTTTGTTTTTTGGTTGCTCGAGAGATAAGATTTTGGAGCCCAGGGACGTCGAGGATGGTGGAAATAAACTTGGTGGTGATGACAAAAATCTCATATTTACCATGGGAAGTCATGACTGCAGCGGAACTACATTTTGCACACAGCTAGAACAACACCATGAAACTTATAGGTAGTTGCTATGGAAAATTCATGTTTTGCAGATTGAGTATGCACAAGATCCTCTATATTGTTGAGCCATTTTGTGCTCCAGATCATTGAATCCATTTCAATGATGTGCCTCCAATCCAGGTGTGTTGTTGATGTACCGTTTACCAATTTTTATCATTTCATTTATAAAGACAACATTTGATTCTTTCACAACCATTTATTCTTGTGTTTTAGTGACTTCAAAATATCATTTAATTGTATGAAATTATCATGAATTTTAGTGTGCCACTGTGATGGGATGATCATGAACATCACCAATGTTCTTCCTAGAGTAGTCACCAATCTCTTCAATTTCGGCTACTATCAAGGTGATGTTGTTTCACCTATGGAGGTAGTCTCTCCCTATTCGGAAATATCTAGAGAAGGGGCTTATTGGAGGTTTCCCGGAGAGCTACTAGTAGATAAAACGGCCTAGGAAAGTTACAATTCTCACTGAGATAATGGGTGGGATTGTATCTTGCTATCTATGTGGGATTTGGGAAAGTTACAATGCTCACTGAGATAATGGGTGGGGTTTTCTGTTGCCATCTATGTGGGAAATGGTTTCTTATTCCTGTAAAACATTAGTATATATATATCCTTTTGTAATTGTCCTAGTTCCAAATGGCCCATAGACAGGCAGAGGGAAGGGAGATAAAAATAGCTTAAAGGAAGGGGGTAAAAGGAGCTTCTATTATATCTTACTATATATGCATTTCTATATTACATATTCTTTTAATTTTTTTGGAGTTTAAAACTTGTTATTTTTTCACAATGTGTTCCAAACTGGCGTAAAAATCTGGTTGTTATTTGTTTCATTGTGCTTTAAAATTTCTATATGTATATTGACTGATTTAGCAATGTCATAATCTTGTGAAAAAATTGATAAAATAAATGAAAAAAAATAGTTACGATAATATCACTCCAAGCTTGCAATTACACGAATATTTTCTTACTGTAGGCAAAGTTTTTCATTTCCAAACATATCATGTAGTTTGATGGAGGTACCATGATGTCATTCATATTTTAGACAAATTTATAGTAAAGTAATTTAAGTAGTTTTTTTATTTAAATAATATATTTAAAATTTTGGTTTTCAAAGAAAATTAGTTTACCAAACTTCCCAGTTTAGTTTTTTTTCTTTCTTTGAATTTTTATACCATTCATTTCTTTTTTGGTTGAATTTTGGGAGTTTGGTGCAACTTCCATCACTATCATTACTTTTAATAATTATTTCCCGTCAATTTTACTCAATTACAATTACTTTTAACAATTATTTCCGGTCAATTTTACTCAAAGCATTACAATGAGATATGTCTATTCAATATATTGTTGTAGACCTGCCTGTGGATGATACCAATTTCTTGATGATTCAACAATATTTAGACCTGGCTGTGGCTATGGTAGTTTCTTGATTATTCAACAATATTTCTGTTTGCAATGCACATTTGATCATATAACATACGCAATATAATTTTTTTAATTATATTTCATTTCATAATGTATCATATGATTTATAATATTTTTAACTCTCTTTCACTTCATAATCTCTATGCTTCTCTTTATGATTAACAACTTGAAGGTATAAATTGAAGTTATAAGTTGAAGCTATAACTGTTTTTTTACATGATTGAAGTAGCGTTGTATTTTTTTATTTATCTCAAATCTGGTTCTTATGTAGATAATGAACAATAGAAAAGAGGGGCCTCTCTTTCCATTTACCATTTCATCTCAAATGATCTTCATAAATTCTCAATCTTACATCAAGTGTTTCGGGTGTGTAAAATTGTGAAATTGATTCAAGGTCTACCACCATTTAATGACAGTTTTCCCCATTCTAGAATATTAAATGATCTTCAATTCAAATTTTCTTTTCCATCATGCTAAATCATTTTAACCCTTGATATGAAAATTTTAACCTCTTTCTGGCATCTATCCCAGAATTGAAAAATATGTGTAATTCCACATGTAGCACATTAGTAAACGACACTGATGAGCAACACTAATGATGAGGATCAAGACAAATTGAACTCACATTTTAAGGGATTGAATAGTGAACACCAAATTGATCCAATGTGTAAGTTACCACGATGTTTTCTACGCAAAAAAAGCATTTTTATTAATCTGTCTTTTCTTAATATAAATAAAACACAAAAATTAGGTTGTCAAATATCTATAATATTTATGTCTATGGGCTAGAATTCTTCCAATTTGCTTTATAGCAAAGTAGGTTGATCTGTAATTTTGAGTTATGAAGCATAAATACATTGATTGAAATGTAAAAAATTTTACTTTAAAATTATGAGATTTTTTACCATAAGAGAAATGCCATGTTTTACTCCCTAATATTTTCATGTTACCATTTCATATTTGCCTTAGCTTTCTATGAGGTGTGAGAAAAAATTGTGTAGGACTTCGGTGTTCAATTTTCTATATCTGACAAAATTTTGAGTAGGAATTTACTTTAGGTGTATAGTTGACCATAAAAGGAGTTGTAATATAACTTTAAATGATGATTTGTTTTATATTTTCTTTTTAATTTTAAGATATATATTAATGTTAAATTGATTAATAATAAGGTTTGGGTTTTAATCTTAATCTACAACCAAAGTATATTGAGTTAAGAGATTTAATAAATCAATAATATAAATGTAATAAGATATAAAACTCAATTAACATTATATATATATAACAATTATCTACTCACATAACTTTTAGCATAAATTTTAATCTACAACGAAAGTTTAATGACTTAAGATATTTAATATGACTTAAGATATTTAATAAATCAATAATATAAGTGTAGTGGGATAAAAAACTCAATTAGACCTTTTTTTTATAATAAGAATTAGATACTAACATAAATAAATTTAGTAAGATAGAAGACTCAATTAGTCTTGTTAAAATATTTTTTGAATATTAGACTCTATTCTAACAAGACTCTAGAGGAACTTGGGTAGTAACATTTAGAAGATTGAATTAGTATTGTTAAAATATTCAATTTTTAATATTAGAATGTATTCTAAATATAGGAATGAAATATAAGTTAAAATAATATAATATAATTCAATAAATAAATTGGAGTGTACTTTAATAATGAAGTATCCAAGACAATAAAAATAAGAGCATAAAACTAGTAAATTTGATTTGCAAATTTTAGATAATAAAAACACACTATTGATGATTAGGATAAATAATTATGAGATTGCATATTGTACATGGGTTAATTAATACATATGTTAATTTTTACTCTGGACAAATACTCCATGGAATTAAGTGCATATGTATATGACAAAAAAAGATACTTTGATATGGAGGCCTTTCCTAGAAACATGACTTGACTTTCACATTCCATTCTCCATCAATACCCCATGAATCAAAATCTTCATAAAAGATCACCCAATGCTGCCTCAAGTTACGGTACTCTCCCATCACATCTTGCTCTTTAGGTACCACTATCATTTGTTAAACATATTTGGTTTTTGTGCAACCAAAAGTTCCCTAGCTTTATACATTGCAACTTTCTCATTGTTCATAACCTTCTAATATGTGCACAAAATACACACAATGTTCATCTTATCGCTTTCAACAAGATACTCGATTCCCTATTGTTCACTGAAATTTTAGACTTATTTATCATAATAAAAAACATTTACATACTCAATCTTTCATATTTACAAACTCAACACAAAACAGATTAGAAGAATACAATATTTTGACATGCACCTTCTGCAATGGTGCTTTATCTTCAACTCTCCACAAAAATCTAGGAATACTCTTTCTCGATTATTATTACATGCATCGTGGTGGCTAAAGGTGGATACAAAGGAAGATCTAGTAGGGATCTTAACTACAATAATCTGGGTGCCATCAAGGTAGCTTGTTTCTTTGAATTTTAGACAATACCTATATGGATGGTATGTAACCAACAAAACATGTACTATGAGAAAGTTAATTCCCAATGAAACAAATCTAGAGTATAAGATATCTCTTCCAAATCTTCAAAATTTCTTCCTATCATCAATGCCAACTCAACTCCAAGCAGCCAAAACAATGGTTTCATGGACACTATTTCAATGCTTTCACGAGATGAAGAGTACTTGGGGGAGAGAGATGAGACTAAGTGGAATAATCATGGAAGAGAACTAGAGGCATTTTAAAGGTTTTCTACAATTTTTTCTCACATAAATGTTGGTAAATAAATAAAATTGCATAATTTTTTTTCTTCTATGACATTTCCTTTGCAACATGTTTTGCAATTGCTAGTATTAATATATAGCTAAATTTATAATTATAGTTATAATGATAATATAATTATAGTATATTTTAGTTTAATATATATTATTTATATAAAATTAAATGTAATATTCCTAATTAGCGATAGCTAATTGGAATATTCTATTTTTTTATTTTGTCGTCTATAGTTTGTAAATAAATAAAAAGTGAGTGAAGAGGGTCTAACTCACTTAAGTGAAATGAGACATCTACCTAGTAGCTCAACATTGTGACTTAAGTGGGAGTCAAGGGGGGGCCTAACACCACATAGAGGAGGGGGCCTATGTACACTCTAAAATCTTCTGCAAGCTTCTGCACAGATAAGGATGAGGATGTGGATAAGGATGAGGATGTGGAGGAGAGAGAGAGGCTACGTTGGCTTTTGGAGGGAAACCAACACTATAAAAGATGGAGGAGCCTCCTCATTTAATTCATGCTTGAGTTGTTGATTGTTGAGTGAGACATTTGTCTTATTTATCACAATGGTTGTTTAGCCTGTGTGCAACACTGTTTAGTGCACCAAGTGTCTCCATGCAGAGATCTCACCCTTAGCCCTAAGGGACTTCGAGTGCCTGCTTGGGCAAGGTTATTTTTTCAGCATCATCCTCCAGGACAGCGTTATTGCTACATCATCATAATACTGTGTTGTAGGGTGTTGCCGTAGAGTCCTCACGACACCTCTTCCTTCTCTTGTTTTTCAGAGGGAGAGCCCTTCTTTCCTTTGGAGGATCAGATTGGAATACATTGGAGCTGATTGGTAGATCTTGGCACTTGGCCAAAGGGTTTTATTCCATCCACTACGCAGTCCCTCTTAGTGTCTGCGTTATTTTCATGGTATAGCTGCTATGAGGGTTTGCAGATTGTTTTGAGGGTAAGATCTCAAGTGTAAGGATCAGCCTTCCACTTTGGAGATCTATTGGAGGAGGTCTACATCAGAGTGCTCATCATCTTCAGCCTTCTCTATTGAGTTCCAGATTTGAGTTGCAGTAGCTGCCCAACAACTCCGGCATTTTTCTGCCATTTTGTGTATTTCAGCCAATCCCTTGGAGGATTGATGTATTTCTGTTTCTGAGGGTTATAGCTTTGCTCCCCTATTTCATTTGGGCCATATATTGTCATATCCATGTGTTGACATCATTCAGGAGCAGTTTTCTATCATAGACTGCGTTTTCCATAGCCTGGGTTTATGCAGACATAGCAGTGTTCTTTCGTTTCCATGTACATGTATTATTGAGGCTTGTATCGCTTTTATTGAGAGGTTGTTTCCTCAATACTTGTACATATTTTGCTGCTATACATTATTCTTGGCTATATACATTCATATTCTTGTCTCACATCTCATTGTAAAACGTTGTCTCTTCATGGTATGCTCATATATGTGTTTGCCTATTGTTGTAAATCACTTTTGAGTGGGATTCTACAAGCAGCTCTATAGACAGAGTCTGGAAAGGGCCAGATAGCCTCTGGATATCATTCTCCTTAGAGACAAAATATCCGGTAAATTCCCTCCCAGTCAATCTTTGGTTGGAATTTGTCGTGTTTTAGAGATATTCTTGAAATGGGATATTACAGTGGTATCAGAGCTTTTGAGCGGGATTTCCATGTTCTAAAGATATCCCTGAAACAGGATATTATAGTGGTATCAGAGCATAGTTCTGGCTCAGCCTGTGGAAAATATCACAATGCCTACATTCTTACCTCTAGTACCGAGTGAGAAAGAGAGGCAACATGATCATATACCCTTTGGAGATTATTTTCGAGAATGGAAGTCCAAGGGGGAGACTTTAGAGCATCTTTTCCTTTCAGAGATTACTGTCAGCTCAGGCAGGATGAAAGTGAATGGAACAATGGAGGATCTAGAACGTAGAGCTCAAAGTGGCAGCATACCACTGGGATGACACTTTTTCCCATGTATGAGAGATGCACTAGTCCCTATGAGTCTAAGCCTAAGAAGATCGGAACAGTGAAAAAGATGAGTTTATTCTCATCTATTTTCAGATCCAGAGGAAATGCATCCACCCTTGAGGAGGTCAAGAAGATTAAAGAAAAATAAGAGGAATTACCATGCACTTCCTAATCTCATCAAGAAGAAGATATCGAGCATGGAAGATACTTGGATCATCAGATTCTCAGTGATTACCTTGTTGAGTATAGATCTCAACCTAGAGCCTTCAGGGAGACTCTAGATTTTCCTCATTTCATCCAGTTTAAGGAAGAGAAGAGACCATGTAGCAGAAAAGAAATCAAAGGCAATAGATTTCTGTTGTCTACCTTTGATGGGTCATCTAATGCAGAAACTTGGGTGAGAAAGTTGGAGGCATTTTTCCTACTACATCTTGTAGCAGGGAAAGAAGCTGTTGAAATCTCAGCGCTGCATTTGGAGGGTGAAGCCTATGATTGGTGGTGCAGCCACTTGAGCCATGCAAGGGTGGAGAATTTTGCAGATTTCACTCAAGGATTGATCCAAACCTTTGATGGAGAAAGAGCAAAGAAAGAAGAGATCACATCACCTCTTGAGGAGGCTTGTGATAACGTTGTCACTCTCATGGAGGAGCAGCCACATGCATCAACAGTTGGGGTAGCCAACACTTCTAAGGAAGGGACTCTTGTAGCCCTACAAGAAGTTCCAAATGCACATCAAGGTATGAAAAGATTTCCACATTCCATTGTTGCAGCAAATTCTCTTGATCAATGTGGAGATTTACTTTTGGATGACCAAGGGTCAAATCTCATTGCTACTATAGAGCAGCTTGGTTGCACTGCACTGTGAAACATGGAAACGCTCAAGAAGGAATCAAGCCATCATTCTCATGAGCCATTGTTGGATTGTACATCACATTGGAGATTGGGGTTTGAAGCCTTGAATATTGATGATAGACATCTTGGAGTAAGAAACCTTTTCTCCCTTCAAGATGACACTTTCTCAACGAGCTCTTCTCAGCTCAAAGAGGAACTTCTACTTCCAGATCCAAGACCTCATTGGTTTTGGAAGACTATGGATGAAGGGGAGGTCTCAAGGAGAGATATCATTGGATATGCACTTCAACACACCATGGAATGCAATGACTTTCTTCCTTTCTCACAAGAGCAGATAGAAAATGGAGGACATCTTAGGATGGATAAAATCTCTCATTCTTGTGTTGGACATCTCTTGAACCATACACATCATGATGGGAGGTTTTTTCCTACCACCTATTTGATTCTTTATAGGGTCTCATTGATCCTTGAGAAGCTTACATTTCAAAATCCCATGAAGTGCAAAGACATGAATTTGATTTGGGAGGATGGTAGCCCTCATGGGAGGAGTACCAAGATGAGGAGAAGAAGGAGGAATCCACAAGTAATTGAGTGGATGTGGTTGATGAGCAAGGAGCTAGGAGGCTACTTCCAGATCTATGATACCGGGCAGCAGGAGGCTTGGCTGCGCTAGCTACTCTTGACGGAGTTTGGCCATCACTTGTACTTGCAGATCTATGATACCGGGAAGCAGGAGGCTTGGCTGCGCTGGTTACTCTTGAAAGAGTTTGGCCATCTCTTGGAAAACACTCTTCCTAAGAGTCAGAGGTTGCAGGAAATATGGCAGGATACTTGCATCATTGAGCAACATAGAGTATGGATGCATTGTGTTGATATGATACTCATATCATTCATTGTGTCTTTATCACATGATTTGTATGATGGAGTTATGGGGAGGCAACACAATGTCTTGTTGGTTTGCTTGTTTCTGGGAGAGCAAGGGCAGATTTTCTCTCACACTTTGTATGATGTTGCAGGAAGAGGGGATGGCACTATCTTCTTGATCTTTGATGATGGATTGGAAGCACTCCCAACTTGGGATGTATTCCACACTTTTTGCAGAATTATTGGAAGAATATTTGACAAGGAGCATGTCAAATAACATAGTTGTGTATTGACAAGAGCTTATTTGTATGAGCTCACAGCACTGTCACTTTGGAGCAGAAACTTATGGATGAAGTGTGCCCAGCAGAGAAATGGTGGATCCATAACCCATAGATCCCAGGATCACTTCATATTTGTTTCACTTGATGAACAAAGAGGAGGTAATGATGATAGAGACATCTATGGCATATTCTTCTTGACTTGGATTTCCAAGCATCAGGAGGATTATCTTTTTGCAGCACATGGTTCAGTCTTCTTCATAGCATTCCAACACACTATGGAGGACTCAATCATGGATCCATGTACCATATTACTTCCAGAATTTGGTGAGAATTTTGTATATACATTCATTGATTTGAACACTCTTACCGTTCTTATACAGTGCATTGCTTCACAAGAGGGCAAGCTTGTCAATTTGCTCCATGAATTGTATTGGGCCAATCTACATGATGGAGGAAGCCATCTCTTTTGTGGCCTTGGGAAAATTTTTTATCACCACATTTATGTTCATTTGCTGCACTATATCATGTGTCATATGAAGACATGCATGATTAATGGAAACATTTTTCCATGTACTCTTATCAAGCAGCAACTTGTAAAACTACGCTATCACTACGGGGAAAGTTGTTGGTACCTTCTTGAATTACTTGTAACCTTCAGCATTTCCTTAATTTTGTTGTTGATCATGTCTCCATTTTTTGATATAGATCATATTTGTATGGGAGGCTTGATTATGAGGGAGACACATGAGCTGGATGTGTCCTTGAGTGGGAAGAATTCTCACAATTTCTGCACTACATGTTCTAATGGGAGCATGGGAGGAGATATGGCCACCACAGCCAAATGTTTGTTCTCTTTTGAGGTGGGCCATAAGATTGATATTCATCCATTTTAAATCCATGGGAAAGTTCTTGATCATGTATTATTTTTGTTACATTCAGCCATTTACTATCCTTTAGTAGATGTGATGAATCATGGAGATTTCTTGTCATGTAATTTTCTAAAGTTGCAGTGGATGAGACTGCGTTGTATCCTTGTGAGAAATTTTTTGCAACATGTATCATCATGTAAAACCTTTAGAAATCCTCTCATTAGGATGTTCCATGATGACCATGTCATATTCTTCATGGATAGATTGTTTTGGGCCAGCTTATTCTTCATTGTTGGAGGAACCTTCTTTGGAGGATTGTTCTTCACTTTGACATTGGAGGGAAATAATTTGGTAGCCTAGGATCAGCATAAACTCTACACTTTTTATGAGGGGAGAGAAGGACAACACGGGGTAAGTTATGATGCTTGCCAAGCTCAAATTTTCAGCCCACCTTCATTACTGGAGCTTGAGGTGGAAGCAGATTTTCAGGAGTTGCCTTGTTGGGAGGTGGCTCATTTTGTTTGGATGATTGCTTGGGGATGGAGGATCCACACGAGGGAGATGTTGCTCACTCCATGCCTTGAGTGGAGAGAGGTGATGAGTTGGTACACAATAAATGGGACAACTTACATAGTGACAGATACCACTCAGCAGGGGTCATGGTCTTTGCCTCTTGGAGCATCAGTCATAGCCAGAGGTAGTGTGTAGTCCGAGCCGTGGGACTTGGGATATTATTGGCCATGGTGGAAATGGGATCCAAGAGGATTGTTGGTTGGCTGGTACCCTGAGAGATCAGTTTGGGATCCCGGCATTGAGAGACCCCTTCATATCAGGGTGATGCAGAGGAAAAGGAAGATTCAGTGGCGCATCTAGGACCCAGGCATATTTTGCAGTATCGGTGGAGAGCTTCAACTAGGAAGGAGAGTTTTTCATGCAGTTGCTTGAGCGCAAGCAACATTTGCTTGGGATCAGATATTCCTAATTAGTGATAGCTAATTGGAATATTCTAATTTGTTTAGTTTGCCGTCTATAGTTTGTAAATAAATAAAAAGTGAGTGAAGAGGGTCTAACTCACTTAAGTGAAATGAGACATCCACCTAGTAGCACAACATTGTGACTTAAGTGGGAGTCAAGTGGGGGCCTAACACCACGTAGAGGAGGGGTCCAATGTACACTCTAGAAGCTTCTGCAAGCTTCTGCGTAGATAAGGATGAGGATGTGTAGGAGAGAGAGAGGCTATGTTGGGTTTTGGAGGGAAACCAATGCTATAAAAGATGGAGGAGCCTCCTCATTTCATTCATGCTTGAGTTGTTGATTGTTGAGTGAGACATTTGTCTTCTTTAGCATGCTGGCTTTTTAGCCTGTCTGCAGCACTGTTTACTACACTGAGTTTCTCCGTGCGAAGATCTCACCCTTAGCCCCGGGGGGCTTCGAGTGCCTGCTCGGGCAAGGTTAGTTTTTCAGCATAATCCTCCAAGACAGTGTTATTGCTACAACAACATAATACTGTGTTGTAGGGTGTTTCCATGGAGTCATCAAGACACCTCTTCCTTCTCTTGTTTTTCAAAGGGAGAGCCTTTCTTTCCTTTGGAGGATCAGATTGGAAAACATTGGAGCTGATTGGTAGATCTTGGCACTTGGCCAAAGGGTTTTATTCCATCCACTCCGCAGTCCCTCTTAGTGTCTACGTTATTTTCATGGTATAACTACTCTGAGGGTTTGCAGATTGTTTTGAGGGTAAGATCTCAAGTGTAAGGATCAGCCTTCCACTTTGGAGATCTATTTTAGGAGGTCTACTTCAAAGTGCTCATCATCTTCAGACTTCTCTATTGAGCTCTAGATTTGAGTTGCAGTAGCTGCCCAACAACTCCGGCATTTCTGCCATTTTGTGTATTTCAACCAATCCCTTGGAGGATTAATGTATTTCTATTTCTGAGGGTTGGAGCTTTGCTTCCCTATTGTATTTGGGCCATATTTTGTCATATCCATGTGTTGACATCATTTAGGAGTAGTGTTCTATCATAGACTGCGTTTTCCATAGCCTGGGTTTATGCAGACATAGCGGTGTTCTTTCATTTCCATGTACATGTCTTATTGAGGCTTGTATTGCTTTTCTTGAGAGGTTGTTTCCTCAATACTTGTACATCTTTTGCCGCTATACATTATTCTTGGCTATATACATTCATCTTCTTGTCTCATAGCTCATTGTAAAACACTGTCTCTTCATGGTATGCTCATATATGCGTATGCCTATTGCTGTAAATCACTTTTGAGTGGGATTCTACAAGCAGATCTATAGACAGAGTCTGGAAAGGGCTAGATAGCCTCCGGATCTCATTCTCCTTAGAGACGACATATCCGGTAAATGCCCTCCCAATCAATCTCTAGTTGGAGTTTGTCGTGTTTTAGAGATATCCCCGAAACAGGATATTACATTAAATTTATTAATATACTCTAATTATAGTTATATATAATTATTATTAATAATAATCATATACTATTATATTTTAATTATTTTAGAAGTTGAAATATAACTATTAATATAATATAATAACATAATATTATTTCAATATTATATATTAATATAATATTATGTTATTATATTATATTAAAATATTGTATAGGTTGATATTATATAATTATTAATAATCACACATTCTTAATCATATTAGTGGATGTGGTTAGATATGTGTAAAGGTGGTTTTGACTTTAAATCTCTACCATACACCTAATAATTATTAATGTAGCTAATATATGCTTATTTATGTATATCAAAAACATTTATTAATATTATTGTGCTAGTCATATGTTTACTATTACTATTAATTTTCAATTTGACATGTTTATCTAATTTGAGTTTATTCTATATTTATTATTTATATATTTCATTTTTTATAAACTTAAATTTTTATAAATTTCATTTTTTATTTTATTTGAAATTTAAAATAATACCTTTTAAAAATTTCAATAAAAAAATGAAATTTATATTTGAAAAACATATATAAATCTTTCCATGATCTATTAAACCAAAAAGTTCAATATTAATTTTATATAATTTGATTAATAAAAAAATCATTATTATTATATTATCGTATAACTTTTTTGAAATTTTTTGTTATATTCTATATGAAGAATATATATATGTTTTTTTATTTAATGGATTTAACAAAGTTGATCATATAATAAAGATAACAATCACTCCTCCTAACCATCCAACATAATCATAATCTTAATTGATTTGTCCCGGTTAGTTATATATATATATATATATATATATATATAATACTTAGATCAATTTTAAATTTTATATTATTTTATTGTGAAAAATAAATTTTAAATTTTAAATATTGAAAATGAAAAAATTCAATATTAAATTTGATACACAAAAAATATTAATTTTTTTTTATGTAAATGACTTGTTTGATATTTAAAATTAATACCAAGTTTATTATTGCAATATCAATAATCACTAATTGTAGTTTTTATATTATTATTGATTTATAATAAATGACTAAAACAAATTGCTAAAGACTCTCACAAATATTCAAATATTTTTTGTCCTTGCTAATTTCTAGTGAAGTCTCATATTCGTGATCTCTCATATTTCTGGTTTTGTAAGTCACGTAGCCAAGGTTGGAGCTAAATGAATGTTTTTTTTGTAGTCTTAGCTATAGAATAGGAATTCAAGGATCGCAAACGCAACATACTCCACATTTTTTATCACCTTGCTAGACCCACAACAACAATTTTTTTTTAATTATTCTATCAATGTATCCCTCACTTAGAAAGAAATCAATTGTCATATCATAGTGAAGTTGACTAATAATATCTAGAAATAATCAACTTATAACAATGGGATGTAGTCCATTGTAGATGCATGCCAAATGTGGAAGCATTATAGTTTAGGAAGGATATGATCATCTACATTTATCATGGGCCCCTACATTCCAACACAAGGTGATTCATAGAATGACTACCATAAAAAATAGTACACATATCTGCAATAATTCCACTTGAACATTGAGTATAGGAAGGGTAGAAGCAAAAATTTTGTAGAGTACTACAGTCCACCCAGATTTGTGGTACTAAACACATTTATTAACTCATATGAGTATGATACCTCTAGGTGGAAATATTATACAATCTCGTCTCTAACTTTTCTAGCACACACATTGATCAAAGAAGAAAAAGTTCCATAATTCCACCTCAATGATTTTCTCTTATGTTACCTATGCTACCATTATGTTCCTTTAAGTGAGTGTTCCAAGCTAATTTAGGGAACACATTACAGTTGGGTGGAAGTGCACCTTGGTTGGAGAAGATAATAGTACTACTTCAAATTACTTATATTGACCAAAGCTTCGAGAAAACATCAGTCGGTATATGATATCATGCACTACCTCTTTAATTATTAAACTATCTATAAAGAAGCAAGGGTTATAAAATATTCTACCTACACTAAATAAGACATGGGATTCTATATCCATGAATTATATCTCAAGTTTTTCTCCATCAACCATAGTAATAATTATACATTTCTAGTTTTTAATTTATTCTCTAAGATCTCCATTGCACCATGAAGTAAGAGTAACTCACCTGAAGCCACTACTAAACTCCTCTTTGAGTACTTTTTTGGGTTCATTTCTGGCTATATTCTCAATCTATTATTTCAGATAGTAATTTTATGTTCCTTGCACTTTATATTATAGGATATTGTCTTTGATTGATTTCAAATTGCACTAAATCCATCACATTTCATAAAAAAATACATGGAAAAGTCGAAGTGGTCAGTAATATGAATATTCGTATCTTTCACTTATACAACTCCAAGCATATAGGAATATGAGATGGAATCATTCCATATGTCCAATATAGCTAGAACAACCTCATCCATATCTATATTGGTCACATTCCTTTTTAGGTGTGCTTGGTGTTCCAACAATTGGCACTAATTTATGTAGCTTTATTGTTTTCACTATAAAATCACTCCCATGCTCAAATAAAGGAAGATAATATATATATATATATATATATATATATATATATATATATATATATATATATATATATATATATATATATATATATTAAATAGGTCTAGCATCATCAACAACATCATGTTCCACACAAGTACAATTTTGGTGATAAGGTATGGTTGAATATACAAAAATAACACCTCGCAAGCCCCTGTAAATAAAAAAAAACACTTCAATATGGGCATTACACAATCACAAAGGTTGTGAGTGAAAATGATATTGAATTAAGTATTCCACCTTTCCTTGACTTGCACCTAGTATTTAAAGTGGAGCTACTTTGACAATATCTTCCCCCTATATTTGAAACCTCAAAGGTGTTCTATAAAATTTTCCCCACATAATCAAATTCTAACTACACTAAAAAATATACTATGGATCATATCATGGAATCCAAGACAAACAACATTTTCATGTAGAAAATGAAACTCTATTGAGTTTCCAAAACATGGAAGCTTCTTCACCAAGAGAAGTCTCTCACTTTGAACTCAATTTACAAAAAAAACCCCTATTCAATGGGGGAACCTGAACCAATAGAAACTATTCCTTCTTAAGGTGGGAGGACTAGTCTAGGTGGATATCAATGGCCACACATCTCTTCCATTAACTCAATTTTTATTTATTTTCTTGGTAGGTTTTCTATGTTTTTTTTTTCGCTCCCAAACTTCTAGGGTCATTTTGCGGCCCTAGAAAATAGTCTTTAGTGATTTTGGAGGCCAAGGGTTTTCACAACATTCCCTTTCCCTATCCAAAATTTGTAGTACTTGATGTACAAACTAACCATTTTAGTGATTCATATTACAAGATTATGTTTTTGGAATTATACATCTCTTTATTTATGTTAAAAAGATATTCTTTCACACTCTTGTAATAGCATTTGGATAATTAATGCATTTCTCATCTCTCTCTCTCTCTATTTTGGCATAAGCTACAACAATTCTAGCTAGTTTGTATCCTAGAGTATTATGTTTTACATTTAATAATATAAGTTGAGTTTTCACTATAATATTGTTATATTTGTGTGTTTGTTTTATTTTCCTTCTGATGTTTCATTTCATTTATAGTATCTTCTTGAACATGAACACCCTCATGAAAAATAAGATATGTCATTTCACTTCTGGAGTAAATTGTACCCAAATTTTATCCCAGGTAATCTTGTCAACTATTCCCATATTTTATACTTACAACTATGATGGACACTGTACCACCATTAGATGTTTCTCAGGAGTAATATGATCAAGGAAATATATAAGGGGTAGATTCATATAACATTTTTAATGGTGGGGATTACTAACCCAACAAAAATTATAGTAGCGAGGACTCTCCCAGGACCACTCATTTTAGGGATGTTTTTTTGCCACTAGTTAAGGTAGAGAGGATTTATTTTACATTTCTCATTTTAGAGAGTCATTTAGAACTACATGGGATATGGAATTATTTTAAACCACATAGGATATGGCTATAGAGCATCACCGTGATGGACCCCAATGTTCGGTAATTTGAAAAGGTCATCTTCATTAACAATTACGAACATCTAATATGAATATAATTCAATAGAAATGAGAACGATGAATAAAGAGATTGCAAAAGTAAAGGAAAACATTACAAAATATGTGCTTATGCATTAATCAAGATATTTCTAACCAATCTTTGGTTCATGAAATGTAAAAGATTTATTTTTATTTTTTCAAAGAAAACAAGAAATATTGGAAAATCGATAACTTCCAAATATTGGCTACTAATATTACACTAGTTACAACTATTTCACCGATCCCACAAATGGGTGAGTTGCAACATGTCTTCAGAGACTTGAATCGATGTATATGTGAAACAAATTTTTCATCATTCCACTAGATATAATATCCTTTAACCATGCAATATAAGACATTAATAATCAAGAAATAACAAAAATACAGTATAAAAATAAATAACAAAATTTTCCTTAAGAAATAGTTGCAAGAACTAGATATAGGCATGAGATGTTACACCCAACCATAGAACTCACTGCTTTATCTCTCTCAATAGAAATTTTCCTCCAAGTAAAGGCTATGAATCCCTAAGTTAAACTTCCTATGATGATTACATTTCTCACATAGTATACCATCTATTAAGATTTTACATAATGTTCTCTGTCTTTCTCGCATAGCTAGCCTAATTATTCAATTTCATTTTTCCCTTTAGCTTTCACCACCAAAATAATGAAATTTATTTCTTTGAAATTTTTTATATTTTACCACTTCTATCTATGGATCCAATATAACTACCAAAGAAATATTAATGCTCGAAGCTCTATGGAATCATATTTGTAGATATTTCTCATTACTTTTATTGTTCTCACGCACAACAAAAATCATTTCATAGCTAGGAATAACAATTATCGTCATATAAAAACCATAATGGGTTGCAAAAATTGAAAAAAAAAACTATGCACTAAAAAACGAAAAAAAAAATGAAAGAGGAAGACTAAAAAATAATGACCCAACATCCAAAAAGTGTGCTGAAAATATGCATGTACAAAATGATTTTTTTGGATTCCCATAGAAGTCTGTGTAATAAAATTTACCAAATAATTCCATGATATATTTAATAAAACATTATAATTTTATGCATCCCCTTTATCCCACTCCCTTGTGGAATCATCGAACCCTATGAATCCATTCTTATATATCTATACATGATGATCAATTTCTATTGTTAGTATACAAATTTATTATATTTCTAGGCTCTTCTTCTTTTGATCATGAAGAAGTTACATTATTAATCTACATAAAAAAAACTATGGTGTTATATTCCCCTCCCCCTTAATATTTTTCACATTACTTAGTGCACACCACCATGCAATTGTACACACATATAATTTTTGTCAACACTTCAAAAATAACTATGTCTATACTTCCTACATTGATATTCGAGCTCCCATGTTTCTTCCTTAGGGATAAGTGAGTTCTATTGGAAATTTACCTGCCCTATGGTTGTGTTCTATCTCCACATGACCTTCATATCTAGTATAGGCACTAACTATACATATAACAATCCTTGTAAATTGACCCAAATCAAAGTCTAATAATTGACATTATTCATATCATGGACATAAATTTTCAATAAAGAAACATGAAATATATTGCACAGATTCACGAAATTAGGGAATGTAAGAATGTATGGAGCGAGTCATATTCTATCCAGTATTTCTAATGGACCCAAAAGTATATTTTTTTAGCCTAGTATGAGTTCCCAACTTTATTGAATTTGTTTTGGCCATCAATTTCAAAATATATATTATTTTCGACTTCAAATTATCTAGCTATCCTAATTTTAACTACATATCTTTCTTTTTCTATCTAAAGCTACTTTAATATTATACTTAATTTTAACCATATGCTCTTCAATTTCCTTGAGAAATCATGGTCCAAGTACTACATGTTTACTAGATTGTCCCACCTAGCAATAATATCACAGGATTTATCATATAAAGCATAAAATCATATTATTTTTAATGAATCTTCATACCCAATGTTGTAGGAAAATTCAGCCAAATGCAACTAATCCTTCTTATTATCAAAAAATATTTTTTTATTTTAACCATTCAATTTCTTTAATTCTATAGGATTAGGAACAAAAAATGGTATATTCTTTCATAAGTATTCCATATTCTCTTAGATTACAATCGTTATATTTGTGTTTTTCATCACCCTACTATAATCCCTCTTCTATCTATTATTAATTAGAGACTATAATAGTAGCATCTAAAATTCTATCCTTCAAACCCAATTTATGCATGCTAATGGTTGTACCAAAAATGATATGTACCCTTTTATAGAATCCATTTTCATATTTATCGTATTTTCCTTTCATATAGTCGACATCAAAGTAATTCTCACTTAAAAGTTACATCCATCAAATCACTCTCATCTATACTCGATTCTACTTTCTTCCGCATAAAGTAACATCTCCACATTTTAGATGCATGTAATATGGGATATATATCCAAGTCACGAATTAGATAATTCCTCTCATGTCCTTTAAGCCTTTTGGGATTCACGAAGTTCTTCTTTGCTGATATCTCTGCAAACCACAAAGTTTTCATTAGAACATATATTTTCAAAATAGGCACACTAGTAGTAGCTCCTTCAATAGCTATAAATGATTTCGTATTTTGATGTTCATTCAAATTTAGTTCCGTTATTTTACAAAGCAGTGATGGTAAAGAAAATATAAATAAATTTTCTATAAAGGTATTATAGAATCTAGATAACCTAAAAAAATATCTAACCTATGAGAGATTCCTTGGCATTGGTCATCCTCTAATGGATTCAATCTTCCCTAGATATACCATTATTCCTTCATCTTAATGATATGACCGAGATAGTGGATTTGTCATTCTTTTTCACAACACTTTCTCTATTTGACTTACAATTTACGCCCTCACAACATTTATCGTAACAATATCAATTGTTTCTCATGTTCTTCCTTCGACATAGAATATACAAGCATGTCATTGAAGAACACAATGAAAATATTATCCAAATATGTGCCAAATATGGTATTCATTAAGAAAATAATGGAAATTGGTGCATCAACCAATCCAACTTGAACCACTAAAAAATTAGCATACCTGTACATATCTCTAAAGGTTGTCTTACTAATGTATTCCTCCTTGATTCACACATGGTGATATTCTAATATTTTATCTCTCTTCAAAACTACCTTTACTTCTCTTATATTATCAATTAGATCATCAAATCTATGTAGATGATATTTTTTCTTCACAATATTTGTAATCAACTATCTAAATTTAATGCATATCCTCAATGATCCATCCTCAAATTTGACAAACAACAACACTTCTCGCCAAGTTGAGGAACATGGGAGTATACATCATTTATTCAACAATGCTTCTAGTTGAGTTTGTAATTATTTTTATTAGATTGTGCTCATTTTATGAGTTTAATAATGTGGCAATTATAGGAAATAATTTAACATATAAATTTCTCTCCCTTTTTTATGGAAGGATTAGCTTTTATTCAAATGCATCCTCAAAGTATGAATATACTAGAAAATTGTAAGGACTTTTCCCTATACTTTTGGTTATTTCTCTCACTTCAGGTAAATATAATTAGCACACATCTCCAAAGCATAATTGATATATAATGTTGAAATATCACTTACAGAAATAGATATTTCAATTCATTGTATAGTTATTTTCTCCCCTTCATCATCAAGGCATGTCAATATCTTATTATGCAAATTTAGTACATCATGAATATTGTCCAAATATTCCATATTAGTTGGGATATTGTACAATATAAATGGTATGATATTAACATTATAACTTGTATTTACTCAATTCAAGTCGATGAGACAACCTTCAACAATCTCATTGATCAGTTTGTTAGTTCTAGTGGCTAGCTAAAATGACAATGATATTTCAAATTTATTTTTTTTCTTCTAAATTAAATTTATCCACTAATTTAGGATAAATTTAACTATGGATTTCTATTCAATCAACTAAAATGGTAGAAAATTAGTTTTTTATCTTGCCTTCAACCTCAGCCATGTAGGATTAATGTTCTTATTATGGAAGTTCTAGGCTATATCTTAGAATATTTCCTCCAATGTGTTCGACTATGATATATTATTGAAGGTTATGTGAAATATATATATATATATATATATATATATATATGATATCTACAAATTATTTCTTAATAACATAAAGATACAATGATAATAAAAAAAAATACACAAATAGTTTTATTCTAGAACCGAAAACTAGGAAAAGAAAAATGATTTTTCATTATATTCCTTTCAATGACAGAATAGATTATATACATTCCAAATAATTTATAAACACCAATTGATGAACCAAATATTAGAATATAATTTTAGTTCCTTTGACCAGATCTATAAAATAATTGGAAAATGTGCAATGCTTATAACCATGCATGAAACCATGGAAAAAGTACCCACAAAATAATCTATTAGGACCACTGTCGTAAACATTGTGCATGGGAGATACCATGCCCTTTGAAAACACCCCAATAGGTGGGACTACCACCCCCCTGTGACTTCTCCCTCCCGACCCGTCCTCCTCCCTTGACACAACATATTTTTCATCATAATAGGTGTTCAAGGAATATAACACACACCAAACACAAAGTCCTCATTTTGTCTTCTCTATGAGGTTAACATTATTTTTGTTCTCTCCTTTATACCCCTTACATTTGAATAGTGGACTTATCTTTTTTCCCAATCATTCCACCATTTTTCATTCATCATTAGCTGCATATTTTTTTCTAGTTTCTTTTAGGAATATTTCGCTTGAAATGAGGCTTCAAACACTCTTTTCTCTAATAGGATTTATCCTTTTTATCCTTCAAATATTTCTGAAAAGGTTTATTTTCCTTTTTATTTTTCGTATAGCTACTTGGGTACTATAATATTCTCTTCGACGTTTTGGGTTTATCCTATTGCATCATTTTTTCATAAAAATATGGTAGCTTACCTAAGAACCTCTAAATAACCCTCACCGCATTGATAAATCCCACACACCTCAACAAATCTAAGAACTTATTTTCATATCCTTCCATTGAAATGTTCCCCAACATGAGTTTAATGAACTACTGCACCTTCTTGTCATATTACTGTTGTGAAAGATATTTCTATTCGAAGCATTTATTGAACTACTTCCAGAATATTATTCCCTCATCATGACACTATACTTGATTGCATTAGTCCAACCACCTAGATGGTATTCCTTGTGAATGAAATATGAAAAACATGACTTTTATATTAGATGACTGACTATTAGTTGAAAATATCTTCTAATTCCAAGAAAACAAGTTTCAACAATTTTTTTTTTAATTATTTTTCTCTTTTATTATTATTATTATTTTAATATTTTAATTTTTTTTTCCAAGTTTCAACATAGGTTTCAAAATATTTTCTACTCTCATGTTGCAATCTATCATGTTCATTTATTATTCTTTGATTCCTAACAGGGGACATTTTTGGGCTTCTCCTTGACTCTTCAAATGCATAAAAATTGTGAGTTATGTACATAAATAATAATGTCTTTTTATTATATTGACACTTCTTGATCAACTAGGCCTTTTGAAGTTGTCACTCATTGCATGAGGTCTACCTTATTCCTATAAATTTACACTTTCATCCTTAGACTACTTAAAATTTCTACCAACTCCATTGGTTCTACCATGCTTCTATGTCTATTATATCTTGTTTCGTCATTAACTAAAATAATGTTTAGCCCTCTAGATTATATTCATGGTTGTAGGATCTTTCCACATCTATCATGTCTTTAATATTTCACCTTAAGATTTATTTCTTTTGTTAATACTTCAAATTCTACATAATATGCAAGAAACCCTTGTTGCTAGCAATTATGCGTAGTGAACAATTTTGTCCAATTAGAGATACAGGTCCTTTCTCTTCCCAATCTATGAATAAAAATATTCTTAAGATATTTTTTATATTCTTTGCAATTCTACCCTCACTCATTGTAGGCTGCATTGAGAGTAGTGGTGGGGTTCACAAGGTGGGTAGGGACCATATTTTTTCAAGGGGTCGGAAGAAAGGAAATCCCCCTTACTAAAGGAATTTAAAATGTGGTATAAATCCCCTTCTACAGGGGTTTGGACAGAATTCACTTGAAAGGATATTTGGACATGTGTTTTCATCTATTTTGGATTATTTTCACCACAAAATTTTTGGTATGCAATATTTTGGTGCATGGAGGTTTAGGCCATAGTTTTGTACTTTTATTTAAGGTGCTAGAATTTTATTATAATTGAATCTAAATGGATTGGTAATTTATTAATGACGTGACACAGACACACACACACACACACTGATATATATAAGAAAATATTGAGACAAACTTTCTAATTTCCTTGGTTTTGGTTTCCATGGTAAAATCTATGTGTTAATGTGTGTGTTTTCCATATATTATTTTACATTTTTTTAGAATCTATTTGAAACAACTAAATATGCAAGGTTAACACCTACATTTTGTATTACATAATTCTCTTCTTCAAGGAACAATTTTGTGCCCAAGGGGTTTTCCTCGACATGCACTATATAATACCCTTGATTTATAGTTATTATGTTTTTTTTAGATAGGACAAATGTGGACCTATGAAAAAATTATGATGTTGGAGGAATTATAATTTAAATTAATAAATATTGAAGAAGAATTGTACCAATATTGAAAATACATAGTATAGAGAGATCTGAAAATTATTTTCAATAAGGATAGGATATAATTTCATATTTTCCCAAATTCTCCAAAAAACTCCTTCGGGGAGAAATAAAATTGAAAAAAAATAAATAAATGCAAGAAAATATCTAAGTAATCCTCAGTAAAGAATAAATTTACTGGGAAGAGGTAAGAAAAAAAAAGTTGATGAAGAGCCAGTTTTAAAACAAAACCTCTATGGAGAAACAAAATTAAAAGCCTAGGCGATGGGAAACAGTAGCCCAGAATAACGAGACGTCACTATGGAAACTTGCTACGGAAAGTTTGCTTAAAAGTGCCTTCACTAGTTTTACAAGAGGTTGTAAAAACTGGGGGAAAATGAATCTCTGCTCAGGTGAGAGCTTTGAGGAGAATCTCATGGATGGGAGGAAATTTGTCTTTACAAATTGGTATGCATTATGTAGAAAGATAAATACTTAAATTATTATTCTATAATGATTATTAGAGGTATGAGCTTGTCCAAGTTTCAATAGACCAATTCGATTTTGGAATAAGTATTTATTACCATACTAAATAAGTGTAGATTGGTATTTAAAAATGGTTTAAGGAATACTAACAATGGAACATTGAACCAAGGAATTAGTCTATTCCAAGGTCATGAAGTAGTCAGTTTGTAGTGGTAATAATCCTATAGTATAATCTATATGCTATGAGATGTTAAATGGATAAGTCGACTCATTCTCTTATTTCCTTCAATACTATATGCAATAGATTTAAGTATTAATAAAACTAACTTTATAAACATATTATCAATCCAGTATCTATTTATACATGTACAAAAAAGCTTTAATTTAAGAAAAATAAGACATGTTCAATAATAGATGTGAGGTATAATCTCGATTAATTATTAGATGTTGCCAAAAAAATGGTTGGGATCATTGGTCATTATTTAAGAAATAATTACCGTCACACTGCCTCAAGGGTATAATGTTAGCTAAGAACACTGAATCATGCTGGTGTTAGAAAACGCTAATTATGATCTATTGCCAGAGCTAATAGTATAATTTAGCATTTAGAGACTAAGATAAACAAAAAATCTATCATTTGAAAAATTTTATTATTCAGATTTCTCTCGAAAGAGTAAATTGAAATGGGAGTTCTACATATAAGCTATTGTGTAAATCACTAAGGGAAAGTAAAAAACTATGATTTAGTTGTTAACATTTCTTTTACCCATAATCAAAGTTTGTGAATTCTACTATGTAATAGAAATAAGTAAAATCATAATATAGTGTAGAAATAAGTTCCACTTTGCATTTAATCGTAAACAGATTTCTATCGTCGATTCAATAAAAATAATATTTAAAACAAAAGAAAGACATAATGTAATGTGCCTAATTTTCTGGTTCTATTTTAGGTAGTCAAAAGCTCTAAGGGTCAAGTGGAGCCAAGGGAAAAAATTTATTGGGGATATATTTTATTAATTTAAAATAATAAATGAAAATGGAATTAATGGTGCAAAGAATATATAATGATTAGAGATCATGAATCCAAATCCATGATGATGGATAAGGTTCATAATAATTTCCCAGTTCTCCAAAAATCCTTGGAGAAAATAAAATAAATATTGAATTTTAGATTGGAGATAAAAATATAAAAAGATATCCTAGTAAAGAGGAAAGTTACTAGGAAGAGGTGGAATAAAACTAGAAAGAGGAAAAGTTAGTTTTAAAGTACTTTTGTGGAAGCAACAAAAGGAAATCCTAGGAAAAGGGAAAACATCATCCTGATTAACTGGACGTAGTTAAGGAAACAAGATGATGGGGAAGCAAGCTTAAATAAGAAAATTATGGGTAGACAAGAGGTTGTCTATTGCTGGAAGATTTGATCTCTGGTTAGGGGGGGGTGTGGAGAAAGAGCTCAAAAGTTGGGTGGAAACTAGTCTACCTTAATTGGCATTCACCAATTAATTCATTTTAAATTAGAATTTTATTTTGATTATTATTATTATGGTGAGTTAAATTATTAGTAATGGATTGGATTAAATCTGTTGAATAGTAGATGTTGTATATGAAAGAAATGTTAAAAAGACTAAGCGTCAGTAAATTGGTAGGTATGTACATTTAACAAAGTAGTCTATAATAAATATAGTTTGTCTCTATATGGTTATAATTACAATAATCTGAAGAGTACCAACTCTCAGAATGTCTAAACCTTGATGAAAGTTTAAATCTGAGTTTAGGTGAACTCTCAGAGTTATTACTGAATAACATGATTGTCTTAGCATTATTTTGCAAATTAGAAAATTCTATCCATAAATCACTATAGAATGAAGATAAATATGCACGATAGTCTTTATGAAGTTAGAATATTCAAGTAAAGTATATGTTGTATTAGAAGTCCATAATCTAATACAAGGATTAAAATATGATGGAAATTGATAGCAATAATTCTCAATGAAGGAACTCATAAATTATTACTAGAACTGAATTACAAATACAACTTCATTAAAGAAGAGAAGAGTCTGTTAAACATATTACAGAGTTATGAGAATTTCAGGATATAAGTCCATATAGTTACACAGTCCAAATTCAACCTGAGTATAACTAAATTATACAAATTGGGAAATCTATCCCATATACAATAAAATGTACAACCTCTCTGAAATGTATGTAGAGATAGCATATCAGAAATCCCCAAGTGGGTTACTGAACCAACCTGAAAATAAAAGGTCCATGATTATGATTTGATAGGAAAGGCTATCATCCGTATTAAAACCATGTAAGGTGTAAAGTGCACTTGCATGGGAAAAAGAACAATGAATTAGTTCTGCTCACGAATATAAACATAAAATTAAATAATAGAGTGTAACCCCAAAAAGCGATAAGGAATTTCCTTATATACAAAGATAGCAATGCCAACCTGTAATAAAAAGAGGAATTTTAGTTATTTCAGGGAAATATGTGAGGTACATCCTAAATAAATAAAAATAGTTTAATTTAAGTTAAGAAATTCTTACCTTAGAATCTTAGCAGACTACCGAGAGAGGTGGGACCTAGGTGGAATGAAAGAACTCATGTATAGTTCAAAGAGAATAAAAGTATTAGCTCTTTCAAAGAAATATATTGCAATGCCATCAAAACCAATTTAACTAATTACTAAGGACGTATAAACAAGGAGAAACAGGGGTCTAATCTTGTATACCTAGAAAAAATATACAAGTTCAAACTAAAAGGGCACACTATCAATTTACTAGAATTATGGAGGAGGAATCAAGATTTCACAGTTCAGAATAAGATGTAAATTTATATCCCTAAAAATATGAATACAATTGCTAAATAACAATTAAGACACTCATCAAGAAATAGTGAATGAAAAATAAATTATCCCTATGCCTAGGGGGCATTAGAACAAGCCAAGATAATGGAAAGTAACTCAATAGAAAATGTGAAAATAAAATGAAAAGAAAATTTACATAAGAGAGAAATGAATATTACCTAGAGGAGAGGGTAATCTCCGTAAGGAGAAAACCCTTGGGATTGGAATGAATAGCGTGAAGAAGTACATGAATTATACTCACCTTCATATCATGCAATAGTCGTAGCAGATATACAGGGGTCTCAGAAAATGATTGAAACCATTGTGAATAAAATCTACCAACCCAGAATTGCAAACTGAGTCCATAAATGGAGGAGAAATTCATAAAATGAAGGGGCAATTATGAATAACCAGAAGCGGTTAATGTGGTGTGGCCCTAAAAAGAATTATCCGTCTGGTCTGCATTTATACCATCAAAGTAAAACCAAAACTCCGTAGAAAAGGATGTCGTCAGGAAGAGATGAAAGTATCTCATTATTACTGGCAAGAGATGAAATTATATCATTATTATTGGCAAGGAAAGGAATACTAAATTGAGGAAAAATGTGGAATACAAGATTTATAAACGCCAATCCATTGACTGAAATAAAAATAATGAAAAGTTGAAAACATGTCAAACAGAGAAAGCCATTAGTGGTAACCAAAGATAATATGGTATCAAATGATGAACAGTATGCATTACCTAAGACAAGGGCACGAGAAAGTTCTGGGAAGAATGCAGATGGTAGGGGGTGCAACCTCACTGCAAAGGTTACACAATGAATCAATTCCAGATAGAGATAAGGGAGGAACGTCGTAATTAATAAGGGTAATCACCTTGGAAATACTGGTCAATTCCAGAAAATGCTTATATAAAATAACTTAAATTCTCTTGTAAGTAAAATAAACCAATGAAATGAAATTGAGCGTGAAAAAACCAGAAAGTATATATGTATAGTAAGTTACCATGATGACTTCCAACTCTGCAAATTGAAACCACCGAATGGAAAATTAAAAGCTAGGTGCTCAAAGAAAAATTACCGGAGTAAAATATGAGACTTTTGAGCTATGAGAGGAGTAATGGATGGATTTATGACCCCTCCATGTAGCAAAAATGCAATTAGGGACAGAGTTGAGAAGAAACCAAATGACAAATAAAAAACTAAAACGCATAGCCGTGAAGGAAGGTCCACAAGAATAAAATCAATGACTTGAAATATTTATTTTAAACCCTTAACCTAACTTCGAGAGGATCTTCACTAACAAGGTGTAAAAATATGGAGAAATTCACTCGGATTGAAGGCTTCAATCAAGCCAAGTAGGAGCCATGTAGGCGAATTACTGGTAACTTAATGAATATAGATTCCAAGAAATATTGTCTGCAAGAGTTTGGTATATTTGGGATATGGGGAAGCAATCTCATTAAAACCCAGTAAATACAAAACAAATGACGTGTTTACACCTGGTGTATGTTGCACATTGGGTTCGACGCTCACCGTGTGTTTCACGACATGGACTAACCACCTATCGTGGATCCTAACTCTAGCGATTATAGAAGAGACTAATGACTGTGGGTTTTGTTCTAATGGAAATAGTGATTCCAACAAGTGGTATCAGAGCGACAGGTCTCAAGTTTGAAACTCACATGGCTCATGTTTGGGGGGAGATTATTGGACATTGGGTTCAATACACCCTGTGTGTTTCGCGACATGGACTAACCACCTCCCGTGGATCCTAACTCTGGCGATTTTAGTGGAGACTAATGCCTGTACATTTTGGTCTAAAGTAAATCATGATTCCAACAGTGCCATGGATTATACATAGATCTAATTCTCATCTGTGTAAACTGAACCTGCAAATAGAATTCCAAAGGTAAGTGGCACATTGATTGATTTGTTAGAGTTAATATGAGACAATCTAAATATAAAGTCGATTGTAAAAAAAATGTTGAAAATGCAGCAAGATGATGGAGCTTAGTGAAACGAATTCGCCTTCACTAAGTGGGCCCGCAGGCAAATTCTGGCGCAAAGTCTATTTTTAGACTATGTCTATTTTTAGACATATGGAGCATGGTCCAGGGGTTGCAGTATATTATTCTTGGAGTATTGGTCATGTTGGTAAAAATAGATGGACCTCTATTTTTTTACCTATAGGTTGAAGTCTATATTTAGACTACCTATCCTAAAAATAGGGAAGTCAAATATTATTTACCCTTAATAATATTTGGACTCTAAACAACAGTTTACTCTCTTGGAGCACTTCAGTTCAAGCTATAGAAGTGGCTCATGCATCTGACAGAGGAATTACGCTATTCCTAGGGGTTTGGTGAGCTCATGCATGGTTGACTTCAGTTAGGACTTCAGTGGCAGAAGTTTGGTGGAGTTAATGAGACAGATGGTGGAGTTGTGTTCGGTTTAACTTAGTTGAACTAGTTGAGATTAGTTTAACTAGCTAATCAACTAGTAATGAGTGGAGTTAATTAAATATTATTTAATTCATTAATTAGTAACTCATTATTCAACTCAAGAACACATCAGTTCACTACAGTGCATGATCAGTTCAGTGGAGACCAGTGAAAGAGGTAGATGAAAGGGTGGAGTTAGCTATCAGTGGCGACATCAATTGTGCATGAGATTTGCACCACACTTGGAGGAATTGCCCATGATGATTGCGCTGTCAAGCCAAGGAGATTAAAACATTGGATATCTATATAGACAGGCCTGGATTGCGCAATAGAGGAAAGGAAATTGGCGGTGAGTTTTGAACCGGTAACCTGTTCAAAACTGAGCTAGTTTGTGTGTAACTTCATGAGATAGTACTGAGTACTTGTGAGGAGTATTGTACTGAGTTTGTTACATGATTTATCCATTATAATATACACAATATCTGCGGGGTTTCAGCTATAAGCTTTCCCCATACATACTGTGTTAATGTGTATGATGATTTGATGTGTTATCGCTTGATTTTATTTCCGCATGTTTGATGATCTGAGTGGAAGAGATTATGTGTTGCATATAAATTCGAATTGTATGTGATCGGGATAGTCTCGGTGGATAATTGATCATTATTCAACAAATTTCTACATGGTATCAGAGCTATTGAAGTTCAGATTGATCATCACAGTGATTACAAACTTATTTCGGTAGACAGAGTCTGCATGCGGGCCAGGTAGCCTCCGGATTCATCTTTCTTCGGAAAGTGAAAGGTCTGGTAAATGCCCCTTGCAGTAAATCTCTGTGCTAGAAATAATTTGTTCTCACAGATCTAGAGCGGTTGAGCTTTGAGGTGGAATTCGAATTTTGCAGCAGTTTTGTTTTCTTGGTGCCGGTGTTGAAAATGTCTTTCAACGGTTTGCGACTCGAATATTCTCTTGAAGGCAGTTCGAATTATGTTGCATGGAAGGATCGCATGGAGGAAATATTAGAAGATAATGGTCTGAAGGAGTTCGTAGATACGGATGTCCAAAAGCCCACTGATCCTGCTGAAGTCGATGCATGGCAAAAGAAGATGGCGAAGTGTCGAAGGATCCTGTTGGAGGGCGTCAAGGATCATATTGTATCCAGCCTGCATGGAAAGGATTCTCCATATTTAATGTGGAAAGATTTGACGGATCTATTCGGAAATGGAAACGAAAAAAGGAAGAAATTTGGCACTCAGATAACCCTCTAAATTCAGATGAAAGCGTGAGTATGCCAAATACCTCTAAAAGTTCACTTTATGCGAGAGATGGTTTGGGAAGTGTGGGGGTATTTGTGAAGAAAGATGAGGACATAGGTCGACACAATTCTCCTTGGTCTTCGAAGGCTTGGCACTCATATCAAGATAGTTTCAATGGTCGGGAGAAGCTGCCAGGATGGGAGCGCCTTTGGGCGGATCTCATGCAGGAGGAGATAAGGAGGACTACTCGGGATGGATCTTCATCAAAGGGAGCTGATGAAGAAAATTGCACTTTGGTTGCCAAAGCAAAGAAGGGGAAGGGTAAGAAAACTTCTCATTCTGGTGCAAAGGGAAAGAAGTAGGATATGGTGAAAGTGAAGTGTTTTCACTACCATGGTCATGGACATTATGCTACCAATTGTCTAAAGAAGAAGAAAAACAAGCAAGAGGGAAGATCTGCAGATGGAGAGGCTTTGGCTTCACAGTTCAAGCTTGACTTTTCACTGATCGCATGCTTGGTCTCAAGTGTGATGGGATCGGTGTGGTTCTTGGACAACAGTGAGTCATTTCATATGACGGGAGATCGGGATTTGTTCTCAGATCTGGAGGACAAAGATCTGGGTGTGAACATCGAGATGGGCGATGATGGTAGATACAGTGCGACTGGTATCGGTACCATATCCTTTCAGAGGGAGTCTGGTAAACCCTTTGTATTGAAGGATGTCATGCATGTACTTGGATTGAAGAAGAACTTGATCTCTGTGGCAATGTTGGAGGATAAGGGGTATGATGTGGTCTTCAGCGAAGGAAAAGCCTTCCTGCGCAGTAAGACTACTGGAGAGACCCGGAAGATAGGGGTTCGAACCAAGAACCTTTATCAGTTGCAGGTAGATGGCTGCGCAGCTATGGTATGCAAGGCGGGAGAAGTGGTGAGCCGGGATGATGAGGGCGAACTGTGGCACAGGAGATTGGGCCACCTTCACCATGGAGCTTTGAAGATTCTGCAGCAGATTTCTACTGGGCTTCCTAAGGGCACTCCTGCGCAGTCAGATCAGTGCAAGGGGTGTACTTTAGGGAAGTATGTGAAAGCCACCTTTCACGAGAAGGATAGTCGCGCCACGACGATCCTTGAGAGAGTTCACACATACGTGTGTGGTCCTTTCTCAGTTGCTTCGACAGCAAAGCACAAGTATTATGTGATCTTTGTTGATGATTTCTCTCGAAAGTGCTGGATCTTCTTCATGCAGAAGAAGAGCCATACATTCGCGAAGTTCTGTGAGTTTAAAGCACTGGTCGAGAAGGAGTCGGGGAAGAAGGTGATTGCTCTAAGGAGTGATAACGGTGGTGAATTCATCTTGGCTGAATTCAAGGAGTTCTGCAGCGCAGAAGGGATTCGGAGAGAGCTCATTGCACCCCATAACCCACAGCAGAACGGGGTGGCTGAGCGGAAGAACAGAACGATCGTGGGTGCTGCACGGGCGATGTTGCATGATCAGGGCCTACCCCTTCACTTGTGGGCCGAGGCATGCAATACAATAGTGTATGTGCAGAACCGTTGTCCTCACAAGGTTCTTGGAATGAGTACACCGGAGGAGGCTTATTCTGGCAAGAGGCCTGATATTTCCCATTTGCGGATTTTTGGTTCTCCTGTCTACATGCATGTGACAAAGGATGCGAGAAGGAAGCTGGATCCAACTGCTGAGGTTGGAATATTTGTGGGGTACACTGATACACCTCACAACTATCGGGTGTATGTGCTAAACAGTCGCAAGACTGTTGTGCGACGGGATATAAAATTTCAGGAGGAGAAAGCCATGCAGTGTTCGCTTGAGAGGGAGCTACACTTGCATGCAGATGAGGAGCTGTTAGTTCCTAAGGAGGAGCTTCCAGATGTGGATCAGCCATAAGAGGAAGTTTAGGAGGTGGAAGAAACCACCCATGCAGCGCCAACCATCAGAGGGCGCATGCGCACTACAGAAGCTGAGCGGCTGGCTCGAGATGCAGAGAAGGTTGTAGGACCACATAAAGCACAGCGCAGACAGAGGCAGTCACCGGATCGGTACACTGGATACATGGCTCTTGTGAGTCAATGTGTCGTGACGGAGCCATCCTCTTTTGAGGAAGCTGTGGAGGAACCCGCATGGGTTGATGCCATGATCGAAGAATATGATTCGATCGTCAGGAACAGTGCATGGGAGATTGTCCCAAGACCGGTAGGGAAATCAGTGGTGGGTTCGCAATGGATCTACAAAGTGAAGCAGGCGGCTGACGGGAGTGTGGAGAAGTACAAGGCGAGATTTGTCGCCCGTGGCTTTTCACAGATCGAGGGGATTGACTATGAGGAGACTTTTGCACCTGTCGCAAGGTACTCTTCCATACGGACGATCCTTGCTCTCTCAGCGCATATGGGGTGGCACATTCATCAGATGGATGTGAAGACTGCGTTCCTCAATGGAGTTATTGAGGAGGAGGTGTACATAGAGCAGCCTGAAGGTTTTGAGATCTTCAGCAGTGAGTCGCATGTGTGCCGACTCAAGAGAGCACTGTACGGGCTGAAGCAAGCACCTCGTGCTTGGTACACTGGGATAGACAGCTACTTCACCGGGCTTGGATTCTCCAAGAGTGAGGCGGATCCAAACCTGTACCAGATTGTGGTGGAGGGGAAGCTGTTGATCATCGTACTGTATGTAGATGATCTGATTTTGACTGCCGATGAGCAGTTGATACTTTCATGCAAGGAGGATCTTGCACGAGAGTTTGAGATGAAGGACTTGGGCATCCTTCATTATTTCCTGGGATTGGAGATTTGGCAGCGCAGCGGAGGACTGTTTGTTTCTCAGGACAAGTATGCCCGGGAGATTCTCGAGAGGTTCAACATGCAAGGCTGCAAGCCTGTTAACACTCCTCTTCCTGGTGGTTGGAGGAAGGAGGATGCTACTTCAGCGGAGGTAGTGGATGCCACTGTCTATCGACAGTTGGTGGGGTCATTTATGTATCTAGTCAATACACGACCCGATATATGCTATGCAGTTAACCAGCTTTCGCAAGCTATGGTTAAGCCTACCAAGCTCTTTTGGAAGGCGGGCAAGCATGTATTGCACTATATTAGAGGCACATCAGGATATGGTTCATGGTACAGACAGGAGGATCAGTTGAGGCAGCATGGCTTCACAGATTGGTATCATCATATCAGAGATTGTGTTCAGCGAAGAATCATGATGCTTTCATATGTTCCCACGGAGGATTAGGATGCCGACATCCTGACGAAGGCGCTCACCAGGAGCAAGTTCGAATTCCACAGAGGCAGGATAGGGATTGCAGATAATCCATATCTTGCTGAGAGGGAGTGTTGAGAATGCAGCAAGATGATGGAGCTTAGAGAAATGAAGTCGCCTTCACTAAGTGGGCCCGCAGGCAAATTCTGGCGCAAAGTCTATTTTTAGACTATGTCTATTTTTAGACATATGGAGCATAGTCCAGGGGTTGCAGTATGTTATTCTTGGAGTATTGGTCATGTTGGTAAAAATAGATGGACCTCTATTTTTTGACCTATAGGTCGATAGGTCGAAGTCTATTTTTAGACTGCCTATCCTAAAAATAGGGAAGTCAAATATTATTTACCCTTAATAATATTTGGACTCTAAACAACAATTTACTCTTGGAGTACCATTTAGCGTTGAGTGGCCTATGACCGACAGAGAATTACGCTATTCTAGTTCAGTGAGTCATGTACGGTTGATCAAATAGGACTTAATGGTATGTGAAGTTTGTGAGCACGATGTATGGTGAGTTGTGTTCTGTTTATTTTAGTTGAACTAGTTGAGATTAGTTTAACTAGCTAATCAATTAGTTATGAGTGGAGTGAATTAAATATTATTTAACTCATTAATTAGTAACTCATTATTCAACTCAAGAACACATCAGTTCACTACAGTGCATGATCAGTTCAGTGGAGACCAGTGAAAGAGGCAGATGAAAGGGTGGAGTTAGCTATCAGTGGCGACATTAGTTGTGCATGAGATTTGCACTAATACCTGAGGAATTTCCTATGAGATTATACCGCTGGCCAAGGAGATTCAATCCTTGGATTCTACTTAGACAGCCATGATTGTTAACAGAGGCAAGTGAATTAAAGAGGTTTTGAACCAGTTGACTTGTTCAAATGTGTTGAAGCTGGTGTGTACTTGAGAGATAGTACCTATAACGAGGAGTATTGAATGATTAGCATGTTTTTCCATTATAACATACACAATAGTCACAATTTTTCAGTTATGCTTTCTCTCAGCAATACACCGTGTTAATGTGTATGATAATTTGATGTGCTATCGCTTGTTTTATTTCCGCATGTGTGATGATCTGAGTGGAAGAGATTATGTGTTGCATATGAATTCGAATTGATATGTGATCAGGATAGTCTCGGTGGATAATTGATCATTATTCAGCAAATTTCTACAACAAATACTTAATAATTCTGTGGGTCCACGATTTGAATGATTTAGTTCTCAGTAAGATCAAGCTTTTGTAAGGTTCATATAGAGGAATAAGGGATATGTGAATATTAATTTCAATTAGAAATGAGACAAAAATATATTTGTTCCCTTATGACCATATATATAGATATCTCTAAAATTCTAGAAGGCATATCAAGTAAATAACATGGAAAGGAATGGGTTAATAATAATTAAAATGGGATTTAATTATTTCTCTATTAACTTCCATGTAAAATAAAATGGAATTTATCCTAGACATAGAGTCTCATTGAAAGTTTAGAAGTGGGATTTTAGTCCCAATGAGGATATGTGCAAGTCATGAAAGGCTAAAGGTACAATAAAGTATAATTTTAATGGATGATATACGTCAGAATGTGACAAACAATAATGAGCTCATGGGGTGTGGTTAGTACTAGTTCTATAAAAATAAAAATAAAAATTGTCGAAATGGAGATGTTACAAATGGTATCAGAGCCCATGTTAAAAAATTGGGCCTAAATGTGTGCTCACACTAGAAGAACCAAAATCCAAAAATCTGTTTGTTATAAATTATTTTGTTAACATAATTTTTCAATAATCTTTACTTTTATGTACAGGACTTAGTGCATAACCATATAGCTACAAACCATAATTGAAGGGGATGAGTTGTAAGTGGATCTGGGTGGTGCAAAAAATCCATCAGATCCTAATGCTCCATTAATGGCTATGATGCATCATATGCAAAGAGAAATGATGCAACTGAAAAACCACAATGAGAGATTATCGCTAGCCAGCGAAAAACAAGAAAATTTGATCAGAGAATTGACCTCTAGGAATAGTCATGTAGGTGAAGGTTCTGTGAAAAAGAGAAGAGGAAATGAAAATAACTCAAAAGAGTCTGAGGGGGATGAAGCCTTTAGACAATAGCCTAGAAGGAAAAAGAGAATTTCAAGGTGAATTCCGAAAAAAAATCAAGCCTCCATCCTAGGATGGAGAGAAGGAGGAAGGTGTTGAAGCTTGACTTCTAAACATGGTAAAATAATTCCAAATTATGAGTATGGAAGAAATTGGAAAGCCATGTTGGCTATTTACATTTACAATGAAAAGTTACCTTGTGGTGGGAGGAAACCACAATGGTGCATGTGATAGATGAGAAAACTATTACTTGGGAAGATTTCGAAATAAAATTTAAACATAGATATCTGAATGAACAATACTATGATGATCAAGCCAAAGAGTTCATGAGCTTAGGTTGGGACAACTTACCATTGTTGGGTTGCTACCAAGTTCACCAACTTGCTTCGCTAGGTACCTTATATACTAGAAGAGAAGGCAAAGGTATGGTGATCTTAAAACTGCCTACCTACTATCTATAAGGAGAAGGATGAGGGATTATGGCTCGTGAATTTAGGAAAACAATAATCTGAAATATACTAATTGTAGGACAAAGTTAACTATATTACGTAGAAGAGAGAATGATAAAAAGTATGGAGTGGAAGGATTATCGATGATTAAATACTTCTAGAAATAGAATTTGACCAAGAGAGATATAAAAAAAATAATTGAAAATTGTAGATATTTTATCAATAGAAGTATAAATATGTTTGTAGGAAAAAAGAGGTTGAAGAAATTTGGACCAAAAAAAGGAAAGGCGTGTTTGCTAAACAACCCATTCTGGTTGATGAATTTAGGTGCATATTAACATATGAAAGAAAAATTTCAGCAAGGTAGAATTGTTTAACTAAGTTACTAGAAGAAAAGTGACACATAAGTTACTCGAGATTGCTATAAATTTAATCAGTATAAATAAGATCAGTTAAATTTAAATGGTTTACCTTTTTATTCCTATGTGGTGTTGGTAGGAATGGACTGGTTTGAAAAACATAAAGACATACTAAATTGTTTTGATAAAGCAATACATGGTATAGGTGGTGAGGGAAAACCAGTGATAGTAAAAAGGACAACAATAAAATGTTGACAAGTTTATGTTGTACATGTGGTAGAATTAGGATAGCAAACTGAAAAATGAACTTGTAGAAAACTTAGCAGTCATCGAAGAGGCTAAGGATGTAGTTGTATATGGAACTCCTCATTAACCCCCTAAAAGGGAAATATATTTTTCAATTGAGTTAATATGAGGAGCTACACTAGTCTCTAGAGCCCTACAGGATGAGTACCCAAAATTGTAAGAGTTAAAACTCTAGCTACAAGAGTTGCTGGATAGAGACTATATAAGACCAAGTGTATTCCCCAAGGGAGCACTGATACTGTGTGTCAAAAAGAAAGTTGGAACATTCAGAATGGGTATAGACTACCTACAACTAAATAAAATTATGATAAAAATAGATAGCATCTACTTAGGATAAATGATTTAATTGATCCATACGTTATCATCAACTGATATGTAAAGAAGATATGCATGTAGATCAAGATACATAATCTATGAATTGGAAGTTCTAGATGATTTGGTTGATTAATGCCTTGCTCCTTTATGTGTCAATTAAACTAGAACATAAAGAACAACTTATAATTGTTCTACAATTCTAAAAAAGTTAGAGAACATAAATGACATGATAGACTTAACAAAAAAGAATTTTATAAAGATAAAATCTAGCGTTTGAGTCGTGAAAATTCAGAAGGAGGATGAGTATTCGACTGAGAAAAGACACACGTTAGCATGAATTAATCAGTATTTACTTTTTTTTCAGCCATCCATGAGTGTGGATAAATACTAGAGGATATTTGTAGAAATAGTCTTAGTCTTAACCTATACTATTTACTCTCTACAGAAGAAAGGAGAGAAAAATGAATGGAATGAAAAAGGTCAGTATAGCTTGAAATTTTTTAAATATTCTAACCCAATCCAAGAAATTGTAGTGGTATAGAGGCTTGGGCAGAAGGAATAGAAGTAGTATTATTACTCAGTCATAGGATATGAGTCAAGAAAAATTAAGACAAGTGAATAGAATTACAATGAGTATGCCTTAGAGTTGCTGCTGAAATATATGCTGCAGGAAGTGGAGACATTATCTGTAAGGTAAGAAGGGGTTTTGAACCCAACACACATAAGTCTGAAGTATAAATTTTTCAACAACATCCAAAAGTGCTAAGGAAACTAGGTGTTTTTCTTTGCCTAATGGGTTTGAAATAAAATAAAACATGAAAAAGTAAAAGAAAATAAGATCCTAGATGTTTTAAAGGGGAATTTTCCTCAAATTTTGAAGAATATTTGAGTACTAAAAACTCTGACTTTGAAGGATTGATACAAACAAAAATTAGTTCAATAGTAAACAAGAAAAACTCCAAGAAGAAAATGCAACATATAGAGATATTGGTATATATTCCAAATCAGGAGGGATTGATAATTGCAAAAATAGATTATACATTAACAATGTGATCTTAGTAAAACAAAAACTATAGAAAAATATCATAAATGTCATTAGACAGGACATACTTGTGACTAAATTTGAATTCAAGATTTAAACGAAAACATGTTTTGGAATGGTATGGGAAAAGAGTAATAAATTTTCTAGTTGGAAAATATTACTCAGTGATAATGAAACATAAGTGTTCGAATTTTTTTTTGGATACTATCCCTATTCTGGAATGGAAGTAGGAAGTTTTTTTGAGAAAATTTAGAAACTGGTTAGCCTAGAACTAGATACTAATAAGAGTAGTTAAGGTATCCAAAATAGAAATTGTGAACTAATATGAAGTTTCAATATGGAAGACAACTGATACAACTGATAAGGTAAATTTAAAGTGGACTTTGAAAACTGTGTTATAAAAAAAAAAAACCAATATCAAGTTGAACTTGAGTATTGTTTATCACCATCTAAAAATACTGAGAGAATCAATCAAATATTAAGTACATTGGGTGCATGTATGAACTGGAAAAAGAGACAGAACCTTAAGTGGGACTAGTGTATATGAAAAAGTTGGTTCTAATAGAAATTAATAAGCTTCTAATTTAGAGGTGTTTTGTTTGTGAAGCTAAGTGTAATAGGAATTTCTAAACTCTAATAAAATGGAGTCAATGTGAGAAGATGTACAGAGGAGAAAGGAACTCACAAATAAGTTCAAAAGAATGCCATGTGTACTTGAGGATGAAGCCTCACCAAAGTACATTGAATTTTAGTAGTTGTGCTAAATTAACACTATACTTCTATGAACCTAGAAGAGTTTTGCTACCAAGTGACTCTATCGAGCACTATTAAGGTTCAATGTATTATTATGATTAATTCTTATAAATATATATAGGTGATACTACTCATATGAATTGGTATGAACCGTCGACACATGGAAGAAGGAATAAAAAAAAAATCTTCCAAATATACTTCTTATACTGAAGCAGGAAGAAATTAAACTCTAGAGTGTAGCAGTAAGCATAGTAGAGGTATGGTTAATGCAGTTGTACTATGAATAAACTGCTAGGAGCAATAAGATGAGATAAAGGAGGAATATTCATCCAGAGTTGATAAATCAACATAATAATTGGTAACAATGAGGACAGTGTACGGTTTTAGAGGCAGAATATGTAATGTCCTTAATTTTCTGCTTTTAATTTAGGCAGTCAAAAGCTCTAAGGGTCATGTGGACCCAAGGAAAAACATTTATCGGGATATAGTCTATTAATTTAAATTAATAAAATGAAAATTAAATTAATGGTGTAAAGACTAGATAATGATTAGAGATCATGAATCCAAATCCATGAGGATGGATAAGGTTCATAAGACATTCCTAGTTCTCCAAAAATCCTTAGAGAAAATAAATTAACTATTGAATTTTAGATTCGAGATAAAAATATAAAAAGCTACCCCAATAAAGAGGAAATTTACTGGGAAGAGGTGGAATAAAACTAGAAAGAGGAAAATTTAGTTTTAAGGTATTTTTGTGGAAGAAACAAAAGGAAGGCCTAGGCAAAAAGGAAAACAACATCCTGATTAACCAGATGTAGTTAAGGAAACAAGTTGATGGGAAAGAAGGCTTAAATAAGTAAATTATGGGTATGTAAGAGGTTGTCTATTGGTGGAAGATTTGATCTTTGCTCGGGGGGAGGTGTGGAGAAAGAGCTCAAAGGTTGGGTGGAAACTAGTCTACCTTAATTGGTATGCACCAGTTAATTCATTTTAACTTAGAATTATATTATGATTATTCTTATTATGGTGAAGTAAATTAGTAGTAATGGGTTGGATTAAATCTATTCAATAGTATATGTTGTATATGAAAGAAATGTTAAAAAGACTAAGCGTCAGTAAAATTGATAGGTCTGTACATTTAACATAGTCTCTAATAAATATAGTATATCTCTGTATGGTTGTGCCGACAATAATGTGAAGAGTACCAATTCTCAAAATTTCTAAACCTTGATGAAGGTTTAAACCTTAGGTTAGGTTAACTCTCAGTGTTATTATTAAATAACATGAATGTCTTAGCATTATTTTGCAAATCAGGAAATTCTATCCATAAAATTACTATAGAATGAAAATGAGTATGCATGACATTCTATATGAAGTTATAATATTCAAGTAAAGTCTATGCTATAGTAAAACTGTGTAATGTAATACAAGAATTGAAATATGATGGACATTGACAATAATAATTCTCAATGGAGGAACTCATAAATTATTACTAGAATTGAATTACAAATACAACTTCATTAAAGAAGATAAGAGTCTATTAAACATATTACAGAGTTATGAAAATTTTAGGATATAAGTCCATATAGTTACACAGTCCAAATTCAAACTCAGTATAACTAAATTATAGAAATTGGGAATTTTGTCCCATATATCATAAACTGTACAACATCTCTGAAAAATATGCAGAGATGGCATATCAGAAATCCCCAAGTGGGTTACTGGACCAACCTTAAAAGGAAAGGTCCACAGTTATGATTTGATAGGAAAGGCTATCAGCCGTATTCAAACCAAGGTGTAAAGTGTACTTGCACCTAAGAGAGGAAAATGAATTAGTTCTGGGCATGAATATAAATATAAAATTCAATAATAGAGTATAAGCCCAAAAAGGGATAAAGAATTACCTTATATACAGAGATGGAAATGCCAACCTGTAATAATAAGAGGATTTTTAGTTATTTCAGGGAAATATGTGAGGTACATCATAAATAGATTAAAAAAATTCAATTTAAGTGAATAAATTATTACCTTACAGTCTTAGCGGACTAACGAGAGAGATGGGATCGAGGTGGAATGAAATAACTCTTGTATAGTTCAAAGAAAATAAAAAATATTAGCTCTGTCAGAGAAATATATTGCAATGCCATCAAAAATAATTTAACTAATTACTAAGGATGTATAAACAAGGAGAAATAGGGGAATAATCTTGTATAATTAGAAAAGATATACGAGTTCGAAATAAAAGGGCACAATATCTATTTACTAGAATTTTGGAGGAGGAATCAAGATTTCACAGTTCAGAATAAGACGTAAATTTATATCCATGAAACTATGAATACAATTGCTAAATAGTAATTAAGACACTTATCAAGAAATGGTGAACAAAAAATAATGTATTCCTAATCTTACGGGGCATCAGAGCAAGCCCAAGATAATGGAACGTAACTCGACAACAAACACAGAAATAAAATGAAAAAAAATTACATAAGAGAGAAATTAATATTACCTAGAGGAGAGGGTGATCTTCGTAAGGAGAAAACCCTTGGGATTGGAATGAAGAGCGTGAAGAAGTACATGACTTATGCTCACTTGTATATCACGCAATAATCATAGAAGATATACAAGGGTCTTAGAAAATGATTGAAACCATTGTGAATAAAATCCATTAAACCAAAATCACAAGCTGAGTCAATAACTGAAGGAGAAATGAATCAAATGAAGTGGTAATTACAAATAACCAAAAGAGGTTAATCTGGTGTGGCCCTAAAAAGAGTTATTCGTCTAGTCTGCATTTAGACCATCAAAGTAAAACCAGAACTCCATAGAAAAGGATTCTGTCAGTAACAGATGAAAGTATCTTGTTATTACTGACAAGGAAAAACATACTAAATTGAGGAAAAATGCAGAATACCATATTTGTAAATGCAAATCCATTGACTAAAATAAAAATAACGAAAATTTGAAAACAGGTCGAACAGAGAAAGTCGTTAGTGGTAACCCAAGATAAGATGGTATCAAACGATTCATGGTATGAATTACCTGAGCTAAGGGCACAAGAAATTTTGGTGAAGAACATATATGGTAGGGGGTGCGACCTCACTGCAAATTTTACACAATAAATCAATTCCAGACTGAGATAAGAGAGGAACGCCATAATTAACAAACGTAATTACCTCAACAATACTGATCAATTCCAGAAAATGCATATACAAAATAACTTAAATTCTCTTGTAAGAAAACTAAACCAATGAAATGCGATTGAGCGTGAAAAAATCCAGAAAGTATAAATGTATAGTAAGTTACGATGATGACTTCCAACTCTGTCAATTAAAACCATGACATGGAAAATTAAAAGCTAGCTACTAGAAGAAAGATTACCTAAGTGAAAGACGAGACTTATGAGCTATGAGCGGATTAGTGGATGGAGTTCTCACCCCTCCATGTAGTGAAAATGAAATTATGGATAGAGCTTAGAAGCAACAAAGTGACATACATACAACTAAAACACATAGCTGAGAAGGAAGGGTTGCAAGAATAAACTCATTTACTTGAAAGATTTAGTTTAAACCCTAAACCTAACTTCGAGAGGATCCCCACTATCCAGGTGTAGGAAATATGGAGAGATTCACGTGGATTGAAGGGTTCAATCAATCCAAGTACGAGCCATGTGTGCAAAGTACAGGTGATTTAATGTATATAGATTCAAAGAAATATTGCTTGCAGGAGTTTGGTATATCTGGGATACAGAGAATAAATCTCATTAAAACCCAGTAAATACAAAATGAATGATGTGTTTACACCTGGTGTCATGGACTATACATAAATCTAATTCTCATCTTTGAATGCCAAGTAAGAGTTGAATAAATATTTTAGGTGTTAAATGGCACAGGTAGAAAGTCAACCTTCATGAAACGTAGTAACGTTGGTGACATGTAGAACTTGTAACGAAGTTATATATGTAAGTATATTGAAAGAGTTCATAGCTTATAGATGCAATATGATTACGTGTAAACTGAACCTGAAAGTAGAACTGCAAAGGTAAGTGGCACATTGATTAAGCTGTCATATTTAATGTGAGACAATCTAAATATAAAGTCGATTGTAAAACACATAGTTAATTCTTCTTTCGGTCCACGATTTGAATGATTTAGTCCTCGAAGTAAGATCGATATTTCATAAGGTTCATGTAGAGGAACAAGGGATATGTGAAAATTAATGTCAATTAGTAACAATACAAAAATATATATGTTCCCTTATGACCATATATATAGATATCTCTAAAAGTCGAGATAGTCCGTAACTTTTAACTAAAGTTAATTCAATGTATATATGACTATAGGGGAATAGATTTAGAAGGTGTATCAAGTAATTAACATGGAAAGGAATGGGTTAATAATAACTAAAGTGGGATTCAATTTTTACTCTATTAACTTCCATGTAAAATAAAATGGAATTGCTGCTAGACATAGAGTGTCATTGAAAGTTTAGAAGTGGGATTTTAGTCCCAATGAGGATATATGCAAGTTATGAAAGGTTAAATGTACAACAAAGTAAAATGTTAATGGATGATATATGTCAAAATGTGATGAAAACTAATCAGTTCATGGGATGTAGTTAGTATTAATTCTATAAAAAAAATTTTGTTGAAATGGATATGTTACACATAAATCTATATCAAAGAGGAGTGAATCATATACCATATAGAGGTATCAAAGAAAGAAAAAAATGATAATTCCATTGAGATAGCAGGAGGAAATTCATATTAATCCATCAACATAAACGATGAGAATATGTAATGTTACCAAGAGTAAGATTATAAATAAAATCAAACTACCCACATACAAAAAAATAACCTTTGACTCCTTGAATTTACACAATCATCTGTGTTATAAAGAGGAAAAATATAGTACAAGTTTTTATTGGGCTGAGAGGCCATTTATGAAACTGATATCAGGATTTAAAAATATAATTTTCATAGTAGTGTCGCAAACTATTGAAATAAAAAATTATTATCTCACGAAGAACCATGGCAGAGCAAGCATGTTAGCAACTTGAGAAAGGATGCAACCTAGAATTATTGCCACACGATGGAACAAATGAAACTCACGTATAACCGGAACGATAGAGTTGTACCTGCGAAAATAGGAGCATGAGAATTAGAGAGTTTTTGAAAGAGACAAAGTGCTATCACATTAAAAACTTCACTACGTCAACACATAGGGATACATTACCTGAATACACTATCACAATGTAGATTTTCTCCACATGTGCATGAAAGAAAACTATGTTGTGAGAGAAAGAATATTCAAGCACGTATACTATGTAAAGGAAGAAATTAAAAAACTAGAACTTCTCACATGGTATAGAAATTACTTGTGGAAGAAGGAACGCGAGGATAATAACCACTTATCTTCACCCTCAATTCCTTATTCTAGATAGAAGGTTAAACCTGGGTGGCGAAAACCCAAGAAAATAAAATAAGAACCTAACTCAGAATTCATACGCATATGATATATTATGTATTCCTAACTCAATTCACAACAATGAAAATAAGAAGCAACAATGGTTTTATAGCACCTCCAACAAGAAACCCATATTATTATACACTTTATCATGAACAAATTAGAATAGTAAGATGCAAAAACCCAAATAGAAAAAAAAAATTGAACATATCAAATTCAGAATAATAAAACCTATAATTGAATGGGTAGAGTCTAAATTAGCAAATAATCTATTTAACATATCGAATGTACAATAACCAAACCCATAATTTTAGTGGGTAGGACAATAATTACCCACTTAATAAGGCAAAAGGGCCATGAGATTTAACAAAGAAATCCCAACAAAATTTCCCCATTTACATTGTAGGAATGGTGAGAAACCTTACCCATGTCACCATGTAGTAAAACTAGAGGACCCTCCCCCGCGGTAAGACAAATCCCATCATGAGATGGGTATATAAAATTTAATAGAGAAATAAAGAAATAATATAGTATTTACAAATTTATTGAAATGACGAGCGACAAAGGGAGAGATGTACTCGAGATTTCGATTGTCAAGGTTTACCTTGTCTTGGGGTTTCTCTGTTAACATTATAATGAAAATTGTGAGCTATTCTGGAAAAGCGAGAAACCAAAATACCATACACATTTAGGGCTAAACTCATGAACTGAGAAAACGCTGCAAGTCAATTTACCTGCGGGAAAAATGGGGAAGTAACCCACTCCATAGCCGAATACATCCTCAGTCAACACTTCTATAGCACATAATTAATATAGAGAGGTAGAATTGTGAAAGAAGATAGCTACCATGGCATCCTATAAATGATATACAATCTTAGGCTAGTGGAGGAACAACCCCTCGGTCATGGTGCCCACACCCTGTGAGAGTAAGTCAAAATGAGGAAAGGAAAGGCAAGTAAGTCCTTAGTGTTTGAGTGATCCCTTATGGACCGTAGGTCTACACCAAAAGATCTTAGACGTTCCTCCATAGCTTCGATGATTGTGAAGGCCACGTGAAGAGGGAAGGCTATTACATGGCCTCCGAAAAGTGACAAGTGTGGAGTGGGACACATCATGAGGGAAGGACAGTTTCATTAAGTGAGCCTTCGGATGAAGAATAAGAAGAACATACAAATTATTATTGGACATTAATACATTTTCCACTACACCTTTCATAGGAAATGCAAATTTTAAAGAAGCTAAAGATATATGTAAAGACATCAGCAATATTCAATGGTTAGGGCACCATTATAGCTAAAACTTTGAATGAATAATATTATCTAAGGAACTAAAATTAAGTCAAACTTACCAAAATTATAAAATTTACTTAAGGTGCTAGGAGTAGGGTAATCATCTTAAGGAAATATGGGTGTGTTGATGAATAGCGAGAGAAAATCAAACCAAATTCCTAGTTCTTGGAGTGATGTTTTACATTAGACACCATTGCAATATTTCACAAGATTCATTTAAAATCATACCGTGATACCAGAAGAACATCAAATAAACATAGGCGAAAATGTGAAGTGGGTTACACTTTTTTCCATTTTTTGAGAAAAGAAATTCATTTTTTTTTCTGTTCTTCAACATTCTGCAAGCCAAAAAAAAAAATCTGTTAAGAATTTCATTTTTCTATAAAAATAAAAGTTGTCAGAAATTTTATTAGCTTTTTATTACTTATTTTTTGGAATTTTTTAATACACATTTGATATGACAAATTAGTGTTTCTTTGAGTGTGTGTTTTTTAACAATCAAAGGATTCATAAGAAATCATGTTAATGCGCGCTATTGTATTCTTTGAAACTTTGTGTTTTTGAGAAACAAAATGTGTTACAACAATCTAGACAGAATCTACTTCAGTCTCGTTATTTTTACAAAGCCAAATGATCCATACCATAATTACTAGAATTTTTTGAATTGATCCAATATGAAAAAACTGCATATCTTGAATATGTTTCGCGACGCATGAAATTTATTAACATATAAGTTATAAACTAAAAATCTAAAAACTACCCATTACAGACGACGGACCAATGTAATGCACCATAATTTTTTCAATTTTTTTACAGTATATTCTGGAAGATATAAAATATTGATTTCACTGAATCATAATGACCTTTAGAAATTGTTTGCACCTTTTTATTACAAAATTAATTAAAATTAGTAAATATTTGTGAAATTCCATCAAAGTTATATTTCCTAACAGTAGATTAAATTCTGAAAATGCTTGTCTTGGTTCTGACAGTTAATTTAGAAATTTTGATGGAGTTTAATCAATCCAAAGTTGAAGATATGTATTCATAGCTTGGCTCTCTGTAATTGCAGACATGTTACTTTGGTCGAAATCTTAAAAAAAGTTTGGCTGAATTGTTTTTGTGCCGATGGCCCATCAAGTCTAAGGACATAAAAATTTGGCCCACTTTTTTATAAAAGTTCGGCCGAAATTTTACCTAACTTTCCATCGGTCGAAAAATACAATGGAGCCCCTCCAAAAAACCATTTTGGATCAATATAAGTTTTTTTTTTTTTTTTTTTTTGCTAAATTATGCTATTTCTATTATGAACATAATATTACAAAACTGCCACGGCTCAGCTGAGGAAGCCTGAGACCGGGCTTGATGTCCACGTACTGTCTAAAAACTGAACTGCCCATAAACGAGAAACCAGTTCTTTTGAAAGTGATTACACCGCCCATGCATTGGGAAACCGGCGAAGAGTCATTAACATTCAACATAAAGAAACTAGAAAAAAACAAAATATACATGCAGTTGTGTCTGCTATGAGTGCTCGTTAGAACCAGAAACCTTGCAAAAAGTCGAGAGCAGAGTTCATACTGAAAACTGTTCATGGAAGAGAGAGTGCACTTTAGTCTGAGTCAGGTTGTTCCTCCACAATTCTACAGCCATACTGATCTTCCGATTCTGCTTCAGCGATCATGCCTTCTTCTTCGCCTGACAGGCCTGCATCCATCTGCATGTGAAAAGGACCTGAAGAAGCAGAGACAGGGGCAGGGGGAACGCCTAGAGAGGGCAAGAACGGAGCAGGTGCAGGACCAGAAGGAGGGCCGAAGGTGGGCGCAGAAGGAGTCTGCAAGGGATCAGGGGGCAGAGCAGGAGGGAAGGTGGTTTCCTCGCGAAGTGTAATCGTGATGAAAGCAGTGATGGAAGGGCGGTTAAAGGCGCAATCGAAGTGCAGCTGAGCTTGTTGCGAGGATTGCCTAAGGAAATGACTGCCAGGGCGAGGAGAGGAAGCTGAGGCATGGAGCAGGGGCGAGGGTGGAGGTGGCATTGCCGGAGAACGAGGCAGAGGCATGGACAGCGGTGTCTCAATGGCATAGCAGTCGCGGAGAGGACCAGAAGGCTCGTTATAATTCTGAGTGGAGCGCCTTTCAGAAGGCTCCGAGGAGAAGTCAACATTGGAGGTGGGGGGTCGATCGCCCATGGATCTGCCCCGAGAGGCACCCCTCCTGCATGTCATTCTCTGTCTGAGCCTGGGCATGGCGGAATTATCAGGAGAATCCAACAAAACAGTGGAAGGAGCTGCAAGAGTAGGAGTAAATTGACCAACAAAAAAAGGAGAAGCTTGAAAATTGAGAATAACAGGGCAGAAATTACTGTGCGAGAAGTGGTAGCCCGGGATTGTTTCCAGGAAGCAATGAAGCGAGCACCGACGACCTGTTGCTATATGCACACCTCCTGTAGAAGAGCCACCCGTGCAGAGAGAGCTCAGTGGCGAACGAGGACGGTGGGCGGCATCAAAACGATCTCGAGAATTCGAGCTGAAGTGCTCCATTTGAGAGCTTGTGCGCTGAACAAGGCAGTGCAAATGATGGCGAGGAGGATTAAATGGCCATCGCAGAGTTTTAATGGAGACGGCATTAAAGGCACCATGGGGGGCCATGTGGCCACCCCAGGTGAAATACCTTGGGAGCCGATCCAGGCCATAAGGCCCATTAACCCAAACAATCATCCGCATCTGGATTTTGGATCAATATAAGTTGACGTAAAAGAATTCATTATTTTCACATAATTTCGCATATTTGGTCTGATTTTGCAAAGAATTGTTTTGGGATTAAGGACTTTTCTTGGAGGTACATTCAAAGGACATTTTTGCAAAGGATTATTTTGGGTTTAAGGAAATTTCTTGGAGGTACATTCATAGGAAATTTTTGCAAAGGATTGTTTTGGGTTTAAGGACTTTGCTTGGAGGTACATTCAAAGTACATTACATTCAAAGAACATTTCTTGGAGGTATGTGATAAGTTTTTTGGATGTTTTTTGGGCTTCTTCTTTTTTTAAGGTATTTTGTTTTTAGAGGATTTGGGCTTAATTTTCATTGGTTTTAGAGGTTTCGAGAATAATTTTCAAAGGACTCTTTTTAGGCTTAGTTCCGAAAAGACTCGTTTTAGGCTTAATATTCAAAGGACATTTTTTGGAGGCATTTTTTAAAGTGATATTTTTTTAGAGGCTTTTTTGAAGTATTTTTTAAGGTGGAATTTCTTAAGAAGTTGGAATTAATTTACAACGGACATTTTTTGGAGGTATTTTTTGAAGTGACATTTTTCTAGAGTACATGTTTTGGGTTGAAGTAAATCTTTTATAATGATTTTTTAAAATGAGGTTTTTTCTAACTTTTTAAATGAAATTTTTTTTGCAAGACTTGGAAGGAAATATTTTGAGCTTTGTTTCATTTTTATAAGACATTTTTTTCTTGGATTTTTTAAAGTAAGTGTTTTGGGTTGAAGTATGTATTTTTTGCAAAAATTTGAAAATGAATTTATTTATTTTTTAATTAAATCTTTTATGATGTTTTTTATAATTGAGTTTTTGTCTAAATTTTTGAAGGAAATTTTTTGAACTTGATACTCTATTATCATGGGAAAACAAAGGAATTGTGCGAGATAATATGATCGAAAAAGAGACCCTGAGGAACGTAGAGAAGAGACGAGAGAATCTTGCAAAAGAAAGAGAGAAACACTCTCAAATATTGAAAGGGAAAATCAACCTCAAATAGAAGTTGAAGGAGGTATGTAAATGTAAATATTATGAATATTATATTAAAAATTTTCCTAGTGTAAAATGTGTTCAAGCTTAATTTTTATTTGATGAACTAGTTTGAAAAATATTTTTCAATGTAAACAGAGACAAATACTTCTCAAAACATTGATGATGAGATCCAAAATTTTGAAAGAGAAATTGAACGAGATATTGAACCAATGATTGAAGATGGTGAAAATGTTGAAGTAAATTCATTTAAAGAAATTGAATCACAAGGTATATATCTATCTGTGTGTGTGTGTGTGTGTGTGTGTGTGTGTGTGTGTGGAACACATGCACGTATTATTGAAATTATACATATTTATTAATTTAGTTATTTATTGAATATGTAAAATTATTATGTGATATTCATTCGAATATGTATAGATGAAATCGATGTCAATGATGAGATGTTAGAAAATCTTGACACTCACACATATGGAGATAAAAGAGCTGACCATGTTATACGATATCGTGTTAAACACAGTTTTGATACATACTTCAAAAAGGAAAATGTGACAGTTCAAGCCCATATGTTGAAAGGTATCCCATAATTAAGGAAATTAAAAGAAGCTATGACTTTATTGGGTATTCAAAAATCAACAAAAGATAAAAAAATGAAGGAAAATGTGATAGAAAATATAATAGTGCTATAAATTCAATTAGAATATATAGACAGAAAAATGTTTTAGTTGTACGTAGAGAAATACATATGGCAGTGGTTTCATCAAGTACTAAAGAGAATCACTTGGTAAAATCTATTGCACGAGAATTAAGAACCTCGCGAAAACTATGCACAAACATCGGAAATTTCGGTTGCAAATAGATTTAAATGGTGAACTCGCTTGTTGGAGAGATATTTCTAGGCAACCATACAAAGATAGAATTGGAAAAAATGTTAAAAAACAATATATGAATATTGGAATAAAAATTCACGTGTTTTGCCAAATGAAAGGGATGTGATGCAAAGAAGAATAACATGAAATCAATACGAAGAACATGAAAAAAATTTCTTGGAAACCAATCAGATAGAGTTGTTCAACAAGTCAAAGAAAATAATCGTGAAATTAATGTGTCAATCAGTGCTTTTGTTCAATAAAAAACCATGGTATGTAAAACCTATCACCGTACGTGACACTTCTTGTTGTCGTTATCATGTGGAATTTCAGTTATATTATGACACATTCATTAATTTTAGTAGAATATTTTGGAAAGATTCACCTCCTCCTTCCACTATCCATGATCTCATATCTCAAATTCTATGTGAAAGAGAAAGCCATGAATTATTTTACCAAAAGAAATGTGTTAGTGGTAAAAAATGCAATGATTGTGGAAATTTGACTAAATTTCAAAAAAAATATTGTACTTATATAAATGATCAATCATTTTCAAACATGAAAGTGGAATGGAAGAGATATGAATATATCCATACATCGATTCAAGGTTCAAATAGTGCTAAAATAATTGAATTACAAGAAGAAGAATTTTTTGTGATATATTTTTTGAGAAAGTTTGAGGCAGAAATTTATAAATACACCAAGCATTCCCATAGATCTCGATTGCAAGACTTGCAATTCAAAAATTCCCATTAATTTTTTCCACCACAGACCATTTTGTTAGTAATTTATTTTGCAGAAAACTTCACATTTGTTCCACAAAAAGAAATTCAAAGTTTATATTATCATTCTGAACAAGTCTCCATGCTCATCCATATGGTATATAGACATGCTGAATAAAACGTCGATCACATAGAAAGCACCAGTGAAAATCGACATGTTATTAAATAATATCACTTTTATATCAGTGACAATCGTACACATGATACATATTTTGTAAAACACTATTTTGGAAATCATTATGACTCCTTCAAAAGTCATGAAATAAAATTCAGTGAACATTGGATATGGTCAGATGGATGCGCAGGTCAATTCAAATCTTCACGATCATTCTTTTGGTTGTGTTGTCTTCATAAGAAAACCTGCATTAAACATTGTTGGAATTTCTTTGAGACTGGCCATGAAAAAGGAGAACATGACGGTGCAGGGTCATGCATAAAACAAGCACTTCGAAGATATAAAATGAGCCACTGTACAAACCAACTTGTGGATGCCAAAGAAGTTGTTCAATGATGCATCGCTTCTCTAGGCCATGAGACTATCCGATCAAGGGAAGTGAAAAGGTATACTCAATTTAATTTTTATTGGATATCTAATTTTAAACAGTGTACATTTATCACAATTATTATCTGTGATGGTATTTTGATATCATATTTAAATTCTTCTTTGAATTTTCCATATATAGGTTTTTTTGGCATACTGGGATCAAATATGTAGATAGATCAATTGGAAATGACATTGAAACAATAAAAGGGACTCAAAAACTACATTGAATTAAAACAAAGTTGTCCAAAAATGTGTTTCAATTGGATAAATGAAAATATTCTTGATTTCGTCATGTTTACAACGACAACAGAAAATCCAATGACGTTTGTGAAAACAAAATGTATGTAAAATATTGGAAACATATAGAGCTAAATACAAAGGGTAAAATGTCCATTGCAATGTTTGAAGAAATGAAATAAGAGGAGACTACAATATCATCTGATGGTGATCGAGTTTGTGATCTTGTTAAAGAAGGTAACATTTAAATTTCTTTCAAATGATAGAGATCTAAAAATAAATTTAAATACATAAGTTTTTTAAGCTTCTTTGATTATGAAAGAGATGTTTTTGTTGTAATTGCATCTACTAACAAAAATGAAAATGTGAAGTATTATTTGATTTGTTGCACTGAATGAAAAATGAAATTATTAGAAAACTATAATGATCACGGGTTTCCATATGGAAGAGGATATATTATACTAAAAGGTTATTTTTTTAGACAAAATAATCAAAGTGGGGATTTTGTTTTCTTTGAAGACTATGAACCTGATGTCATAATTTTTCGATATAGTCACTTGGTGTGTGCAGCACACACAAATTTGATAGAGGTTCAATCAAAGAAAAAAACGAAAATTAAGAAATGAAAAATGTCAAAATCCGTTCATGAATGGATCATTGAAGATGGCATTCCATTGGAATTTTTTTGATTGAACTGCCCCAACAATTTCTTCTCTTTGGATTCATGTTTTATAACTTCCAGAACTCAACTAAAAATTGAGCTTCCTTGTTATGTTATCTGTGCAAGTGTTTGCACATGTACATTGTTTTGGTACATGCACACTAGTATCAACTGAAAGTAGCTTTTCTATACATGCATTGATGAAATATATTGCATGTATTGGAGATATATATATATATATATATATATATATATATATATATATATATATATATATATATATATATATATATATATATATATATATATATATATATATGTTCTAGAATGGAATTCATTGAAAGTAGCTTTTCTATATTCATCGATGAAAAATGTTGCGATTAGTTGATATATATGTTATAGAAGTATTGGATATATCTGTGTGTGTGTGTGTGTGTCTGTGTGTGTGTGTGTGTGTGTGTTAGAATGAAATGAAAACTGAAAGTGTCTTTTCTATGTGTATTAATGAAAAATGTTGCATGTACTAGATATGTATGTTCTATAATGCAATTAATTAAAAGTAGTTTTTCTATGTGCATTGATGAAAAATGTTACACGTATTGGATATATACATGTTCTAGGCAATTAAATGAAAGTAGATTTTCTATGTGCATTGATAAATTGAGTTTTAAAAGTTTTTTGATTATATCACAACATTACTTCACATGCCATGGAAATTGTAGTTCGACTTCCAATAAAAGCATTTAACATTAGATCACATGCCAAATGTAGATCAACCATCCAAAATTTAAGTTTCAATTTAACAAAATATTATAGATCACAACATTACATCACATGCCAAATGTAGTTCAACCATCCAAAAATTAAGTTTTAAAAACAAAAAAAATTATAACACAACATTACTTCACATGACAAATGTAGTTCAAAAGCAAAACATTAATATAGATCATAACATTACTTCACATGCCAGATGTAGTTCAAACATCCAAAACTTAAGTTTTAAAAACAAAAAAAAATGTAACACAACATCACTTCACATTCCAAATGTTGTTCAACCATCCAGAACTTAAGTTTTAAAAACATTATATATCACATTAAAATGTACCAAATGTAGTTCACATAAAATGTGTCCAAAATTTGTAGATCTCACAAGTATCAAGTATCAAGTTATATATGACTGCATCTAGATAGGAATATATATGAAAAAGTAAATTTAAGACTAAATATATTGAAAATATAAGGGTACATGTGTGCATGTGAATCATCTATAAAATAGTGCATGGGCATCATCCATCAAATACATATGGGTGTAGCATCTCTCCCAGCAAAGTCACAATCCTCAAGCTATAATGCGAAGCATGGGGAACCTGTACACAATGTGTACAAACATTAAAATTTGACTTTTTAAAATTGAGTGAGAATATATTGAAATTCATGTAAAAAACAAAATGTAAAAAAAAATCATGCAATACCTCATGAGGTTCCCTCTCCATTTGTTGCTCGTCTACTACAACTTCCCCCATAGGAACATCTTGAACAATAAACTGTACAATATATATATATATATATATATATATATATATATATATATATATATATATATATATATATATATATATATATATATTAAAAAATTTCAAATGAAAATGCATATATAAACTTATTTCCAATAATATTAGAAGAAAAGTTAGACAACTTGTTCAAATGGTTGAAATGGTGTGGATGTTCCTATCTCCATCGCTACAGTCCGTGGAGAAAAGAAATCCTCTATAGAAACCTAAAATTCAAAAAAATTAAAAGTATAAAATAAATGAAGATCAAGATCTCAATTTATAATAAAACTTTTAAACTTTAATTTATAAATTATAACTTAAAAACATAGATTTAAGTGAAAAATTGAATACTTCTGTTGGTGGATTTGGCACATCTCCTAAGAGATGCTCCAAAAGAAAATCTCCAAAAACATAAAATTCAAAAAATTTAAAATAACTCAAAATCACTAGATCTCAATTTATAATAAAACTTTTAAACTTCAATTTCTAACTTATAAATTAAAAACACACACACACACACATATATATATTTAAGTGAAAAAATGAATACTTGTGCTGGTGGATTTGGCACATCTCCTAAGAGTGGCTCAGAAAGAAAATCTCCAAAAACCTAAAATTTAAAAAATTTAAAATAACTCAAGATATAGATATATCTCATTTTTTAATGGAACTTTTTGAGGTGGAATATATAACTTAAAAACATAAATTTTAAAAGTGGAAAATTTTCCAAACTTATGATTGTGGATTTGGAACATCTCCTAAGGAAGTAGAAGGTACATCTCCCAAGGAAGAAGAAGGTACCACCATCCCAAAAACATTGGACGGAATCAAAATATGTTAAAACATTTTATTATATATGTACATGTACATGTGTGCACAATTATTTATTTTAAAAATATCTCATCATCTTTTGATATATATAATAATAGATAAAAGATAACTGTACATCATCATGTTCACTTAAAAAACACTAACATTTTCCAACATATCTTGATGGTGAGAACCATATTGATTGTATCATTGATGGTGAGACCCATCTTGATTGTTTTAACTAGAGGCTCCAACCGTGATATTAACATTTTCTTCATTCATCAAGCATGAAAACTGCAAATGGTGTTAACATATAATGATACATTTTTGTTAGATTAATGTAACAAAACAAATGTATGTATATATGTATTTATTACAAATTTTACATGTGTTAAAATAATTGAACCCTAACCATTAACACATACCATTCCCATGCCCTCTTCCTCATGAAAAATTAGATCCTGCTAACTATTGTGACAATTATTTGCATATGTTTTGAGATCTTCAACACTAATGTTGTCAATCTCTTCATCCGTATAATACACAAAATTAGCGTGTGCATTTTCACATGCTCTTTGTTGATTTAGAAAAACATCGACTCTACCCAATCCACTGTGAACATTGTCAATGATGACATTCCTTGCTTCTTGACTAATTTGAGAAGTGGTTTCCATCTCTGACCACAAAGTTTCAACATGAAAAGGTAAACTAGCCAATGGTGGCTTAGGGAGAGGAAAATCAACATCACGCCTAGCGCCCCTACGGTCACACAAATAACGTTTTCCACGACCAAAAAATTCATAGGGAAGGTCATTGTAATTAAGTTTCATTTGAAAAATGAATTCTGCATAAAATATTTTTTCTAAATAAAGAGGAACCTCATCATTCCATGGGAGTAATCCATAGGCTGCACGGTGTCTATCATACAAATAGTGAGTTATATGAGGGTGTTTGAAATATTGCACCTTCAACATCTTTCTTTTTGGCCCTTCTTTCAAATTAACATAGATTTGGCCATTTCTTTTGTAACTCTTTGTTTAACAACCTCCCATTTATCGGGACCCATCACTCCTTCCTTTATGTTTCTCATGACTTCTAAAAAAGTATCAATGGTTGGCCCAAGCCTTTGGTACACATAATAGTTCACCTAAAGAGTGTGTAACTATTTCCAAGCTTGTCGACTCTCAGCAAATAGAGTCAAAGCAACGAGATCTCTCTTCAATTTTTCATGAAGATGTTGACACCTTTCTAAGGTGCATTGTTGCATGTTTTTTTCCCAAGGTATATTGGAAATGTCTTCCAGATAAGTCATGGGTGGTGGACAAACTTCTTCTTGAATGAAGTGTTCTTTCCTACATCTTCTTTGAGAAACATTTGGAGCAAAATTTTCAGCCTCTACATCAATATATAAAATTTTGTATATTAAAAAAACATATGTAAACAAATTTGTACAAATTGAATGAAAAAAATATTTAAATTGTTGGCCACCTCGATGTGGTTGGCTAGCATCTTTCTCACCCTGAGACCGTTGAGAACCAGAACGACCCTGCTGAGAACTAGTACGACCATCGATTGGTTGAAAACCAACACGAACATCTGGTGATTTGCCTATGGGGGAATACATATCACCACCTTCATGTAATCCGCCAACACTTATTGATTCCCCTCTAAGGGAATCTGAACCACCGCCAACCTCATGAGACGAGAGAGAAGCTTTATAAACAAATATGAATTTATAATCAATTCAAAATACATTCATAGATGTAAATACATGTACATAGTCATTGATTAAATCACGTGAACCTTAGGCATGCTCCACTGATGCAGTTGACACCCTTCTCCTCTTGGCTCCTAAAAAATAAAAATAAAATTTATTAACAACTAATTTAACTCAAAAAATTGATAAAAAATCAATTCCATATGTACACACATGTATGCATATGTATGTATATTTAATATTATATTTAAATACCATGAAAATCCCTCGATCCCTCATCCCCATCTCTTGTAGAGATATGGGATTGTGTTGATATTCGTCGTTCATCCTCCATGATATATATATCTACAGTGGACATTTACAATTATTTTTTTAAATTACTATTTAAAATAAATTCAAAATAAATTTCAGAAAATTAATGTAATTTAGTGTACACAAATTACATGTAAAACACAACTTTCAAAGCACTAATTGATGTGTGAAACTCAATTTAAGCAAAAAAATTGCGCTTTACATGGTAGGAGCACACTTGATATAAAATTGAAAAAAGCACATGGTCATTAAAAAAGAAGCATGAAACTCCATTTACACAAAAATTTGTTGAATTCCTCGCATTTTAATTTTATAAAAATGTGAAGTTCACCACTTGTTGCAAATGTCAAATTCACCAAGTTGTGCTTTACATGGTGTGATGGGAGCACACTTGGTATATAATTGAAAAAAACACATGGTCAATAAAAAAATGCATTTATAAGCACAAAACACACGCATATCCAATATATGTTACAATGTCCATCAATAAATTTTGAAGGAGAGAATATGAACACTAATTCATCTTTGAGAGGTGAATCTTCAATTTTTGAAGAAGAGCGTCTCAAAACTAATTCATCTTTGAGAGTTGAGTCTTGCATTGGCATTGCCCCATATAATTCTAATTCATCTATTAATTCATCTTTGAGAGATGAATCCTAAAGTGGCATTGCCCCACACAATAGATCAACAGACATATTATTCACATTTGTACAATGTCTTATACTAAAAATTGAAATTGGCTAACAATATTGTTTATTATTCCATGCAGTTCTTTTAGCCTCTCCTTCTTAACTTGGTACACGCCATTCATCTGGTGGCACACCACAAGTTCAGAATTGGTGAAAACTACAATTCCATTTGATCTATACTCCATAGTTGTTCCCAAGCCTTCTATCAATCCAATATAATATGCCTCATTTTTTGTTTTTATTCCCAGTATATTCATTTTCCTTTGGATGACTTCGTTAGTCGCAATATTGGAAAGCACATATGTAATCACTACTTTCCATGGATTGGGATAGCAAGAAACATCTATGCATAATTTCCATTTTTCAACCATATTTAGTGGGTTTTTTATCCCTGAAAAAAAAATCAATAAAAATATATTAAATTGACATTTATTAAAAATGCATGGGAGAAATGACACATGTGCATGAGATAAATCACATGTGCATGTTTTATCTTAAAGTTTGACTTAAATTTTATGGTAGAATTCACATATAGAAATGAGATGCATTAAAGATTCCATTGCCTAGAGTTTAAGGGATATTTATGACACATATACATGGTTCATGCATGGTTTGCATGAAAGTTTGACCTAAAATTTATGGCATAAATAAAATCTAGAAATAACACCCCATAAGAAAGGATGAGATCCAGAGGCTACCTAGCCCTTTATAGACTGCTTTATAACTTGTAGAAGTTAAGACTCAACCAACAAACTAAAATCCTATGGAATGTTAGCCACTTTAGCTTCAGTTTTAGCTTTAAATTTTTCCTTGAATTAATGGGGGAAAGCCTTGAGTTTGGGGGATACTATCCTATGAGATTTCAGCCACTTTAGGTCAATTTTTTATGCCTTAAAGTTTGTCTTGAATTAATGGGAGGAAGCCTTTAGTTTGTGGTAGAAATGACATTTACATGGTTTGCAAAATTATTTTATGCACTTACTAAAATAGCTAGTTATGTCAAAAGTCACACCTTTATGAGTTTGTGGGAGAAATGAAATAGAAATGAAACATGCCTTAAATTTTTCCTAAAATTTTATGGGAGAAGGGAGAGATGAAACATGTACAAGGTTTGCCTTAGAGTGGTAGTGGTTTATGGATATTAAAATGAATAAATCCTATTTTTGTTCCATAGATTGACTGTAGGGGCATTTACTGGATATGTCACCTTTGAGAAAATATGAGATCTAAAGGCTACTTGGCCCTTTACAAACTCTTCCTTTACAACTTGTATAATTTAACACACAACAGACAGACTAAAATCCTATGGAAGTTCAAAATCCTATGAAATTTCAGCCACTTCAGGTTCAATTTTTAGGCCTTAAAGTTTGGCTTGAATTAATGAGAGAAAGCCTTTAGTTTGTGGGAGAAATGACATTTACATGGTTTGAAAAATTATTTTATGTACTTACTAAAAACATGCTTTAAAGTTAATGGGAGAAAGGAAACATGACACATGCTTTAAAAACTTTTCCTAAGAATTTATGGGAGAAATGACACATGTACACAATTTGCCTTAAAGTGGTTGTGGTTTATGAATATTAAAATGAATAACTTATATTTAGATCTATTCCAGAGATTGACTGTAGGGGCATTTACTTGATATGTCACATTTCATAAAAGATGAGATCTAGAGGCTGCCTGGCCATTTATAGACTCTTCCAATAGAACTTGTAGAAGTTAACACTACCTGTCCCAATTATACCCTATGAAGTGTGTAGAGGACCCACGGAATCACTCACACTACTTTACGTAGACATAAGGGTGTATAAGAGTGTACTAAGTTCAAAAATATGGTCATATTATTGGATATCTTTCATAAGTGCCGAAATGTACTCCTTAAGTATATGTTGGGTCTATAAAACCATCTACAAAAACACGTGATTCTTTCCAAGCTAAGGATAATGTATGAGCCATGTGTACATGCACATTATATAGAAACCATCTAGGCCAAAATAAAGGGTACTTAAGTGGTTTGAAGAAAAAATAGCACCAAGAAGCTTTGAAGGAGGGGAATAAGAACTAGAAATAGGAGGATAAGAATAAAACAGCCACTACACATCCATGCAAGGGTAGTAGAAATAATTCTAACCATTGCAACATTGATGGCCACATTAAGCAGAATTATTGGATGTTTGGTATGTGTTATATTCTTTATGTGAATACCCCCATGCACTATATATTTTTATAAGCATAGTGGTGGGAATGACATGGGATGAAAGGACCCCCACTTTAGGGTTTCATATAGAGAAAAAATTCCCCACACACAGGTGTTCAGGGGCAATGCACCAAAAAAACGTTTTTGGGAAAAAAAAATGTATCCCTTTAGGATGGTTTTCATCACATGGTTTTTTATTTTAGCATTTTTCTAGTGAATGGTAGTTTACCCCATGGTTCTACAGTTTCAGTTAAAGAACTAAAGTTTTATTTGATCCAAGGTAATGGATTGGTAGTTTATAATTGTCGTGGGATATATACATATATACATACATACATATGTGTGTGTGTGTGTGTCTGATGGTCTAAAAATTAATATACTAATTAAAAAAATGATCTTCTCGTTTTGGGTTTCTCGAGTAAATTATATGTTAATGCATGTGTTTTATTTACATTGAAATTTTTTCATTTTATTAAGAATCTATTGGAAACAATTAACTATATAAGGTTAAAACCTATGTTTTGTATCAAATTACTTTTGGTTTCAATGGGAAACTTTTATGGCTAATGTGTTTTTCTCGAAATGTGATAGACCCCATTAAAATGGGAGATATATCGAAATGATTCCTATGGTGTAATAAAATAGTTGAGTAGTTTGAAGATATAGATTCATAAATTCAATTAGCATAGTTTTGAGATATATAAGTCCAAAATGGAGTAGTTTTTGGTGAAAAAATACTAGTGGATAACTATGGATAAATATGCTTCATTACACTACAAGGAAAAGACCCTCTAGCGGATGTTTTTGAGGAACCCCACAGAAAAATACATCATACATTTGTTTCTAGCAGAGGTTACTAGAGGAGGTTGGTAGGCAGAGGGTTTTGCAAATTTTTTCCACTCTGTGCGCTTATCATTAAACATCGCACCGACGTCTTGAAACTCGAAAGCATAGGTGTGCACAAAACATTGGCACACCAGACACCGTGCACTCCATACACACCTACCCAGTGCGTCGTATTATTGTAGAGCACCGACGCTTCACAACTATTCTGTGCCAGTGCATTATAAAACATCGTGCCAAAATTGAAACCACCGAGTGCGGTATTAAGAAACTGCACCAGTGCATCATAAAACAACATCCCAAAACACAAACCGAACAGTGCGTTCATAAGAAACAGAACCAGTGCGCCTATAAACGACGCGCACTGGAAAAGGATAAAATAAAGATAAAAACTATGACCAAAAATCCATATTTTTCATTTTTTCAATGCCCCTGAGTTCTCAATTACTGTGTGCTCTACCATAGAAAGCCCCAGTGCACAGAAAACATTGGCACACTAGACACCATGCGCGACGTACACACCCGCCTGAGGCATTCTATTATGGTAACGCACTGGTGCTTCACAACTCTTCTGTGTCGGTGCAACATAAAACACCATGCCAAAACATAATGCGCTGGTGCATTCTTATCTAAGAGCATCGGTGCACCTATAAAATGCACACAACAGAATAGAGTTAAATAAAAAAAAATTACGGCCAAAAAACTAGTTCTTTACGTCTATTCTGCACCGGTGCTTTAGGAATATTCCACCTCGGTGCATCATCAAAACATCGCGCCAAAAATGAAACATCTTGGTGCCATGTTATGGAACCTGTTGATGTCCTCTCATTTGGCAGATTGGCATGCCAAGTGACAAGGCAACATGAAAACCAAGCTTTAGAGCTCTAGGATCTAGCCCTCCTAGTCTCAGAGAGGGATCTCTCAATCTCTTTATAAGGATGTGTCTTGAAAGGTTTAGAAGTTGATTTTAGACTAGTTATGAGGTGCAGGGTTATTTGTTTGTTTGGTTAGACAAATATGTTTCATGCAGTATAGATAGAGCATGGGAATCTACAAGCCATTGGGCAATGGAGTCATGTGAAGGTCCAAATAGTTCTTATTGATAAGGAAGGGAAACCAGAGGACAAATCTATCTTGGTCAAGGATCTGTTGAATAGTATAGGTGGAATGATATGAACATTAAGGACTAAGAGTGAAAAGAAAACTAAACCCTTTCACAATGACTTAGAGGATTCGAGGAACGTCATATTTCCTCTAGTAAGCTCACTGTTATGGACTTAATCAACATAAACACTCAAAGAAGAGGAGAAATGCAGACTAAACCTTCTAAATGAATTACAGGATTCGGGGAACACCCTATTTCCTCCTATGAGTTCACTGTTGAGAGCTTAATCAACAAAGACATACAATTGCATTCAAAGAAGAGGGAATACCTTAGACATCTAGGATTGCAATTATAGGGACCTTTAACACAATAATTACAGTAAGAAACTAAGGGTATGATTGAAACAGACCTCTCGGTCAAACTACAAGAATTTATAATTAAAGGGAGATTTCAGATAAAACATTCAGAGGTAGAGAAAGAGGGAACGCATAAACAGTATTTAGCACAACTGAATTAACCATTTATGAAATAAAACAAACTGAATATTCAAGGGAGTGACTGGACTACCCTGTCATGTTCAGTAGCAGAAAACATATAAACAGTGAAGGATAAATAGGTCAGAGGTGCTTCTAATATACATTTCTCTACCTAAAATTTTTATCCTATTGTAAGTCAAAGCATAATGGAACAAATTGATAAACAGGAAACAACATTAACAAAAAGAGATTACTGCACCAAAACTAGGCTTAGGGATCTAATGTTCCAACCTCCTTCATCAACAGAAAAGCAGAGACCTACACACTCCTTCAAACCACCAATGCTTCTTCAAAGCAACAATCTATGTATTACTTTAGAAATCACCAAATGCCAAACTTTTACAATGAGACTTCCGAGAGTCTTTATAGAGAAAATGGGAAAAGTAGGTGAAGAAATTTTTAATGATCATCAGAGATAGGAGAGGGTATTCGAATGCTCCATGCTGTGTCATAAACATAACATTAAATCCTAGACAGACTTAGTGACCTCGTTTCTTGTTGAGGCCCTTTTGACATGACAAAAATCACCCCACAGAGTGTCCTTTGGGAGAAAATAATATCTGCAGTGGTACTGTTATCTCCTCTGGTGCGAGTTAAGTGGAAGAATGGGTTTAGCAGCCTCCCATACTTTCAAATAACTACTCTGATAGTTTTTGGTAGTTTCCTTTGATATAATAACTGCTTGATAGACTTTTTGTGCATGGAGATGGGCTATGTCTGTGTCAGTCAACGTTCTGCACCAATAACTACTCTGTCCCTTTGTACTTCAACCTGTTTTAGCTTTGTTATGCTTTTCTTTTGTTGATCTACTTGAACCGTCTATGGCTGCTGTTTCCGAGAATTTCTCTATTCTTCTGTGTATTCCTTCTTCAATGTGCTTTGTCCTTGATAATTCCTTTGACCTTCGATCCTTTGTTTTGGTCCCTTATTGCCTCTAGAGCCATGCATGATCGTCATCCCAACCCTTTTGTCACCTGTCTGTGACTATAGGAAAACTTCTAATAGAGTTACTCTTTTAAACCTACAAACACACAAAAACTCATTATGAAACCCTGTGGATATGGTTAAACTACGTTACAGAGGCTCGGGGAGGGCAGAAGGAGTAGTGAGAAGGTAGGTGTATACAGCGGGGAAGCGGAAAAACCATGGCGGAGGAATCAAACTAGGCTCAAACATTTTGGGTGGGCGGAAGAACCAGGATCGTTGAATCTTGCAGGATAAAAGGTTGAGATCTTTCGGAGGAGTTATTAGGTAGGGGGGTGATCAAATGAAAAGAGAGAAAATTATGATGTGGACCATTATATCTGGATGAATGGACGACGATGATTGAATCGGGACTCATTGCATCGGGGAAAAAGAAAAGGACAGAACCTGGCAATCAAGTCACAGGTGACAAGTCATATCACCATCCGGACCGAGCAAGATCGGTCGGCGGAGATGCACCGTAGGCGTCAGCATCGGCGCGTATGCGTGACCGCGATGCGCAATGTGGGAAAGCGCAATGCGATGGAGAGAGGACCGTCCGATCTGAAGGAAGATCGACGATGGAGGACAAATCGGTGGAGTGAAATGAAAGAGGGCTACAGGCGAAGTGCAATGAGATCCTGGCCATTGGTTCTTGTGGATTCAACTATCCAGATCGAATTGGCAGGCATGATGCGAGGGGACGAGGACCATCCGATCTGAAGGCTGGTTGATGGTAGAGACTAAATTGGAGGGAAAGGTGGATGAGGGATCGGGGACGCTCCGACTATGATATGCAATTAGGCTTAGCGCTTGGTTCTGAGTGCCGAGTCATGTGCGAGAGGGGGCTAAGCGCCAAGGCCACAAAGGGCTTAAGGCCTAAATGGAAAAGCATGATTTTTTAGGATTTTCGAAGGGTTTTAAGGCTTTTTAGGCTTTCGTTAGAGAGAAAGGAAGGGGTTTTTTAAACCTGGAGATGAATATTTGAAGGTTTAAAGCGGTTTTAAGGCTTTTAGAGGCTAAATGAAGGGTTAAAAGATGGAAAGAAGGCTTTATGAAAATGGGTGGAAATAAGTGAAAATAGGCAGTTTTAGAAGCCTTTGGAACAACTTTCTTTGGTGAATTAGCATGGTTTTAAGATGGAAACAATAGTGAAGATGATCCTCCAGGATAGTACAAACATAAGACTTCAAGGATGATAGATTTTCAAAGGAAACATATCTCTTGGAGGCTTGAAAACAGATTTAGCCACGTATTTGTTATAGCAGAATTTATAGGTGGCTAACAGTGGCTCCACTTGGGAAGGACAGCTTGCTCTTTAGGTGTATAGAATCCCGGCTATAAATATCTAGTTTTCATATCAGTCCAGTGCCTCATCCAATGGGAAACAATTTTTCTTTCCTTGGTTGTCCTTCTTCTGAGCTAATAATCTTTGCAATAACCTGAAACAATGGAAACCTCTAAAACAACATCTCTAGCTACCCATTCCTACCATTCTAACATTTTTTATTCTACAAAGTGCACTTGGACTGGCAAACTCTTTCTTCAACATTTTATTGAAAGCAAAAAATAATCTAATTATACCCTTATTCCTCCATGAGACAAGATTAAACAGTTGAACTCATAGCTTCTCTACCTAAACTAATACCTGCCAGGATTAAACAGTATGACAAATTTTCATTCTCTATATTCTAAAATAGAAATTGAAACACAACCAAACTAGGATTAGGCTATCTGATTTGTTGTGGGTCCATGGCATAAAAGAAAGCTGCACATGAACTGAAACTTGCAGAAATTTGAAACCAAAATTTTGAAGGCTAAAGATATGAAATTCAAACATTCTTCCTTCTTATTGTGACTCAGATTTTGAGCTTTTTAGAGCCACATTTCCTTTCATTTCAGCTTTGATTTTTAATCTAAATTGAGCAATTCTTTTTAGAACTTTGTAGGTTCAATATTTGAGCTTGTCTGAACCCTTTCTTTCTTCTATCCTAAATTTTTCTACTAATAAGCTAAGATTAAACAGTTTGGCAAATATTTTTCACTATTCTATTAGCAGTAAATTGAAATCCGCCGAATCATGAGTAGGTTGTATGATTGGACAATAGTGCTCCTTAAAGTAGTGGCATTTGAGCTTCCACTCTTTCATATTTTCCTTTCCTTTGGTATGGGGCTATACCTTTCTTGTTTTATTTCTACCCTCTTTTCTATTTTTCTATTGTTTTTGTATTTTTCTTTCTATTTTTCTTTATGCAAATGGTATGTACAATGGATTAAAAACTCTGAAACTAAGACTCTTGATAGAAATAGTGTTTATGCATCCTTCCATTGACAAAACCTCCCAACACTTCTTCACCATTCAGTTCTTACAAGAAAAATGCATTATGCCCTCTTCTGGAATGAATAATGTAGGGCCCTTTCCACAGATTTTCAAACTTACCATGTTCTCCTTTCTCTTCCCTCCTTGAATCCCATTTGAGAACCACATTTCCAACTTGGAAGTCATTTTCTTTAGTCCTTTCGTCAAATAATCTTTTGATGTTTTCTTGGACTGTTTGAGTTCTCTGGTAAAATTCCTCTCTGGTCTGCTGCAAATGGATGGTATGATTGATCCTTCTCTGCATATCATTTTCTTGAGCTTGGACTTTCTAAAAGAGTTTCATGACTAGAACTCCTAAAGATGTTGGGAAAACAACATCCATGCCATAGACTAGCTGATAGGGGGACATGTTTATTGATTTTTTGGTGTTTAACCTATCAGCCCACAAGGCATGAACAAGCTCACTATAGCATGCTTTTTGGTTCTGTTCCAACAACTTCTTGATGATGTTGATTAAGCTCTTGTTGGAGGATTCAACAAGTCCATTTCCTTGGGGGTAATAGGCTGTGGAGTGGCACAAGGTGATCTGATATTTATGGAAGAAATCAACTATCCTCTTGGTTTTGAAGGCAACATCATTTTCTGTGATTATTTTTCTAGGACAACCAAATCTGGATAATATGTTGGTCTCAAGGAATTTAATAATGACAGAGTCATTAGCATTCCTAGTGGCGGTGGCCTTTATCCATTTGGTAAAATAATCAGTGGCTATGAGGATCCATTTTTGCTGGGCTGAGGAGGATGGATGGATTTCCCCTATGAAGTCCAAACCCCACTGCTGAAAGGGTGCTTCAACACTAATAGGTTGCAAGGGTAAGGGAAAGAGCTTTCTTCTACCATAAAAGATTTGGCACTTGTGGCAAGACATCACTAGTTTATGGGTGTCTGGGAAAAGGGTGGGCCAATAGTAACCGGATCTGAGGATCTTGTTTGCTATGGTATTCCAAGTTAGATGCCCTCCACATTCTCCTTCATGCATTACATGCATGTTTTTTCGTGCATCAACCTCAAGTAAGCATTTTAGTAGTATCCCAACATCATTTTTCCAATATAAAACTCCATCTATCATGTAATAATTAAAGCCTTCTTTTTAACAAATATAGCTTTCGTTTTTGACAAATAAGGAGGAGCATTTAAATAAAGCAACACATAAATGATGTCAGCATACCATGGAGAGTTCATGAATGTTTCTTCAGTAAATGGTGTTGGGAACTCTTCTATCTCTTCCAAGGCATCAACCATATTTATATCTAGTGCTTTGAAATTAGACTCGGCCATGAGTTTTGCTAATCCTTGTCCCTTGATGAGTTTAGTAGGCCTGATTTCTAAGTCATATTCTAGAATAGTGGAAATCCATTTTCCCCTCTTACCATCGGGGTCCTGACTTAGAATATTCTTAACTATGGTGTGTGGCACAAAGGCAATGATATGTGAATGTAAAATGTACACCCTAAAGTCCTTTAATGCTTTTACTAGTGCCAAGGCTTACTTCTCCATGATATTATATTTGAGTGGGGCATCTCTTAAGGCTTTACTGAAGAAGGATATAGGTTGTTCCTACCCCGAGCTATTATTTTGCAACAATACTATAGCTATTGTATGTTCATATGCAAAGGAAAAATTATAGAAATATTCGGTGAAATCAGGATTGATAAGGACTGGCACTTGAGTAAGGGCTTGCTTTACCAGTTCAAATGATTGTTTATCTTGCATTGTCCATTTAACACCTACTTCTTTCTTTATCATGTTAGTGATGTTTCTTAATAGCTCAGCAAGGTTGGGGATGAACCTCCTCAAAAAATTTATCTTTCCAATGAAGAACTGCAATTCTTTGAGGTTTCTCGGGTGGTTAATATTCAGTATGCCATCAATTATTTTAGGATCTATTTTGATCCCTTCTTCAGAGATTATGTGACCAAGAATTTTTCCTTCCTGGAGGCCAAAGAGTGTCTTTTTGGGATTTAAAGACAAGCCAAACCTTCTTCATTTCTCGAAAACCTTCCTTAAATGTTTTAAATGTTCTTCATTAGTTTTTGAGAAGACAGTAATATCATCAAGGTAAATGATTATAAAATAGCCTATGTCTTCTGAGAAGGCTATGTCCATGGCCCTCTGGAAGGTGGCCCCTACATTCATTAAACCAAATGGTATTTTTACATACATGAATGTCCCCCAAGGTGTAGTAAAAGCAATATTATGTTGGTCACTTGGGAGGACTAACACCTGATTATATCCCTAGAAACCATCCAACAATGATATTATTTTTGACCCAACTACCCTTTGAAGAATGTGGTCCATTTTTTGCAAGGGATAGTTATCTTTCAGAGAGGCTCTATTTAGGTTCCTGAAGTCAATACACAGCCTAATCTACCCTGTATTCTTCCTGACAGATACTAGATTGGAAACCTAGTCTTAGTATCTAAGAGAAACAATGATCCCTGCATCATACATCGTCCTAATTTCTTTTTCTACTGCAAGAAATAAAATAGGGTTTATCCTCCTTAATTTTTGTCTAAAATGTTTCTGATTTTCCTTAAGAGGAATCTTGTGTTGAATGATGCTAGTTTCATATGATTTCAAATATTTATAATCCCATGGAAAAATGTCTATAAACTCTTTGAAGAGTGCTTTGTATTGTTGTTTGATGTGGGCAGGAAGGGTGCTAGATAACTTAATCATTTTAGGCTCAGTTGGGTTGCCTATGTTTTGCTCTTCGACATTAGCTTCCATGGGTTCTGATTTCGGTTACTTAGCCACATCGTTGAAATCAAAGAGTTGTTCTAATGGGGCAAGGCATTTGGGTATAGTATCACCTTTACATTCTAGAACTTCGAGGTCCTTTTGGTTTGGATCATCAGATAATTTTTCTTTGAAAAGGTGATCAAAATGGTTTATATCGATAGGAAAGGATGACTCTGTTTCAGGAATTGGCTCCTCATTTAAAAATTCCTTTTCATGGCCGAAACTTGGTGATGCTGAGGAAAACTATTTTTTGACTGCAGGAAATCCTCTATATGTTTGTCATTGTTAAAAACCTGCCAATGATATTCGTTATCAAGCACTGCTAGTCTGTTTTTCACATTTATAATGAATTGTTCATCGATTTGTGGTATCTGGCGATTACTAGAAGCAAAAGAAAGTTCATTTTCCAGGTGATTTTGGGCTCTTGGTATGAACATGAGTTCATATTTTTTGAAAGTTTTCAGGAGATCTAAAGCAGTGTTTCTATATTCTCTGAGTCTTGGGTTTTTGGTTGAATATTCCCCTTTGATTTGTTTGATGATTAACTTAGAATCTCCCTAGACTGATATCCTTTTGGCCTTTAAATTTTTAAGTATATGCAGGCCAAGGAGAAGGGCTTCATATTCTGCAATGTTGTTAGTGCATGAAAAATCTAATTTGCAGGCATGTCCTTTGTTTATGTTGTGTATCCATACACCAGCCCCTGCATTATTTTTGTTGCAAGAGCCATCAAAGCTTATTTTCCAAAGTGTTTCTATTTCATTTTCAATTGCTTTGTGTTTCTCAAGGCTGCTAGGAGTTGAGACATCTGGAGGTTGAGGGGAAGACAATTCTGAACGCTCATGTGTACTAATGTCTTGCTCGTTTTCCTTCTTTGTTCGGGTGACTTCATCTTCATTGTATAAAATAAAAGAATCTAAATCTGAACGGGTGGGATAAACAGGAGTGGTGTGAGGCTTGTCTTTGCTGCTCACCATGTATTTCATGAGGGTCTCCCTATATAACCTCCTGGTTTAACCAAACAATGGTATGGTGCCGTAAGACATATCCATTTGAAGGGTGCCCTAAATCTTAGCTCCCCATGATCTAGACAAAAGCATACCACATTTTGGGGGAATTTCAGTTACTACTACATCCATCAAAAGATTCTTGGCAGGAATTTGAGACAAGTTAACACAGAAATATTTAATTAGCCCCAAGAATTTGACCCTTCTGGAATCAAAGGAATATAAGTCTTTATATGTTCTAGTAATCTCTAATCCTAATCTTTCCATTACTTCCTTGGGCATAAGGTTGTGTAATGCTCCTGAATCTAGCATGGAATTGTGTAGGACTTTGTCATGTATGTTTAAACTGGCATAGAAGGGAGGCATAGCACCTTCTTGGTATTTTCCTTCAATTTTAGGACCAAAAAATAGCTCTGGCTTGTCATATGTCAAGTTCAAAGTATCAGTATCAACATTTATATTCAGAGCTTTTAGGACCTAGTTTTTGTACACTTTCTGATCTTGGCAATCTCACCTTCGAGGCTGAAAGGCATCATTGTTTTTGTTTTATTTACATCTGTTTTCTCACTTATGTTTCTTTTAGCAATTTTGACTTGCTGAGTTTTATTAGGACTATGAATCTGAGCTATTTTCACAGGGTCACTAGCAGAGGTACTAGGGAAACTTTCTTCAAACCCTTGTTGGTTGTTTTTGTCTTTGTTTAAATCAGCTCTTTTGGCTATTGTGATCATTTTGTTTGTTGTCTTTTTAAGCTGATTTTCCAATGTTTTCTTAACAGTGGTATTTGCGCTTTTGTCACTGGGAACCTCTGGGTTTCCTTTGCTTCTTAGATCATACTGTCTATGCACCTCCATGATAGCATTTTTGAACCCAAACCTATAATCTTCAGACTCTTCCTAATTGTGTTCTGATGAGAAAAAACCTTGTTCTTCCTCAGTGAGGAAAACATCATTCCCATCATTAGATCCTATCAAGTTCACATGATTTTCTTCCAGCCTATCAGTTTCCCCATCATCTTCTTGTTCTACATAGTTTTTTTGAAAGGGGGGCTTAATCTGTTGGTCGTTGTATCTATGCCAGTCTTGATTAGCATCTCTTCTGACATTCGTCTTTGTGTTTCTGTTTTGGAGGTTGTTTTGGTTTTCACTGGTAGGTGTTCTTTCATTTAAGTTGATCTTTTCAAGCATCCTCTCCGTCACTCTCACTAGGTTGTCAATTTTGGTATCAGAGGATAAGGTTGAGGGTGTAGTATCATCTTTATAAGTTACCCTCTTCTGTGATCTTACCCTAGCTCTTTTCTCAATAAAGTTTGCTTCTACACTCACAAATCCCTTTTGCATGTCTTATAGAGTTGAGTAATCTCTCTCCCTTAGTTGATAGGCCATATCAGTATCAAAACCTTCAGGATATTTTACTAAGGCCAAGCCTTGGGGAGGTTTCATGTGAGGTGGAAGAGCATTGTAGACACTCTTAAACCTGGTGGAGTAATAATGAACACTCTCTCACTGATTTCTTTTAAGACTGTTATACTCTGTTAATATTTGGAGAGGGTTTCTTTTGATTTCCCATTTGTTTATGAATGTTTGGTGTAAAGAGGGAAGGTCATTGATGCTATTAGGAGTTAAATTTTTAAACCACTTCTTTACTTCTCCTCCTAAACTTTGAGCAAAGATCCTCATTTTTGCGGTCTCATCTTCTATTTCCATATAATCAAAGGTGTCTTCCATCCTATCTACATGTTAGTGAGCTGTGGTAGATTCTTTTCCAGTGAAATGGGTAATTTTAGACTGATAGTCATTGGGTAAAGGAACCAGAGGCTGTGGTAATACTACAGGAGTGTATCTGCTACCATGATAGTGTTCTGTGGAAGTAAAGGAGTAGCTTGAGTGGTAGGTATATGGATGAGAGAACTGCTTGGACCAACAATAGATTGTTGAGAAGACTTAGGGTGAGAGAGACCCAAGTTATGAATGAGATGGATATCAGGGGGTGTTGATGGAGGGGTTTCTCTGTCACAAATATGTTGACCACTATGTGGTGGTGAAATTGGAGGCTCAAAGTATATCCGATCTATACCACTAAATGACTTAGATCTTGGTAAATTACTTGGTAAATCTAAGTCAACTTGAGTATCTGATAGATCTGCAAGGTTTTTAGGTGCTGAGTTAGCTCTATGAATGGGTCTGATAATAGTTGAATCTCTAGATGTAGGAGACTTCCAAAGAATGCTTTGTGGATTATCAACTATTTCGAGAGGATTTGGAATGGGATAAGCTCTGGTATGGATTCTTCTTGAAGCCAATATATTAAGTTTCAGACCCAAAATGTAGAAAGTTAGCCAGATATAACAATCTTTGAGAGGAAAACTAGTCTTTTACAGAGAAACTTAAACCTCGGAGTTTCCTAATCATGGGTGTAAATAATGTTCTTATGGTAGTGTGGGCTGCCCCAGTGGAGTCTTTATGAAACCAGGAATAACCAGCAGGCCTACTGATCACCAGTGGAGGATTTTGATCTTTTAGGAGTTGTGGAGTCGTCGGGTGGATGATTTCAAATGTTCAAGATGATCTCATTGTCCACCACAGTAATTAACTACCAATATAAGGCTTTTGGGTTTTTTGAGTTCTTAAGGATGTCTAAGCTAACAGTTTACTCAGAACAATGGTCCCACCATGATCACCATTATGTTGGTGTGAGCAGTGGGATAAGTCCACAAGGTGTTCTTTTTAGTACAGGGACTTCTGAATATTCAGAGATGTGTATAGTTAGTGCTTCCTTCAGAGGGTACCATCATGATCGCCATTATGTTGGCGATGAGGTGGCTAAAATCATCAAATAGTATTATTTAAGGGTATGTGGGTCTTCTAAGGCATGTTTATTTGTGTTTAAGTTAATAAGGTCCCAGCGTGATCACCATTATGTTGGTGTCCTGTGATTTGGAAAACTAGCATGCCAAGTGACAAGGCAACATGCTAACCAAGCTTTAGAGCTCTAAGATCTAACCCTCCTAGTCTCAGAGAGGGATCTCTCAATCTGTTTATAACGATGTGCCTTGAAAGGTTCAGAAGTTGATTTTAGCATACTTATGAGGTGCAGGGTTATTTGTTTTGTTTGGTTGGACATATATGTTTCATGCAGTATGGATAGAGCATGGGAATATACAAACCATTGGGGAATGGAGTCATGTGAAGGTCCAAATAGTTCTGATTGAGAAGGAAGGGAAACCAGAGGGTAAATCTAACTCGGTTAAGGATCTGTTGAATAGTATAGGTGGAATGAGATGAACATTAAGTAATAAGAGTGAAAAGAAAACTAAACCCTTTCACAATGAATTAAAGGATTTGGGGAACGCCCTATTTCCTCTAGTAAGCATACTGTTATGGACTTAATCAACATAAACACTCAAAGAAGAGGAGAAATGTAGACTAAACCTTCTAAATGAATTATAGGATTCAGGGAACGCCCTATTTCCTCCTATGAGTTCACCGTTGAGAGCTTAATCAAAAAAGAGATATAATTGCATTCAAAGAAGAGGGAACGCCTTATACATATTGGAATGCAATTATAGGGACCTTTAACACAATAATTACAGTAAGAAACTGAGGGTATGATTGAAACAGACCTCTCAGGAAAACTGCAAGCATTTATAATTAAAGGGAGATTTCAGATACAATATTCATAGGTAAAGAAAGAGGGAACGCCTAAACAGTATTTAGCACAATTGAATTAACCATTTCTCAAACAAAAAAAACTGAATATTCAATAGAGCAATTGGACCACCCTGTCATGTTCAGTAGAAGAAAACATATAAACAGTGAAGGATAAATAGGTCAGAGGTGCTTCTAAGATACATTTCTCTCCCTAAACATTTTATCCTACTGTAAGTCAAAGTATAATGGAACAAATTGGTAAACGGGAAACAACATTAACAATAAGAGATTACTTCACCAAAACCAGGCTCAGGGATCCAATGGTCCAGCCTCCTTCATCCACAGAAAAACAGATACCTCCACACTCCTTCAAAACACCAATGCTTCTTCAAAGCAGCAACCTATGTATTACTTTATAAATCACCAAATGCCAACCTTTTACATTGAGACTTCCGAGAGTCTTTACAGAGAAAATCGGAAAAGTAGGTGAAGAAATTTTTAATGATCATCAGAGATAGGAGAGGGTATTTGAATGCTCCATGCTATTTCATAAACATAACATTAAATCCTGGACAAAATTAGTGACCTCGTTACTTGTTGAGGCTCTTTTGACATGACAAAAATCACCCCACAGAGTGTCCTTCAGGAGAAAATACTATCTGCAGTGGTACTGTTATCTCGTCTGGTGTGAGTTAAGTGGAAGAATGGGTTTAGCAGCCTCCCATACTTTTAAATAACTGCTCTGATAGTTTGTGGTACTTTCCTTTGATGTAATAACTGCTTGACATACTTTTTGTGCATGGAGATGGGCTATGTCTGTGTCAGTTAGCGTTCTACACCAATAACTGCTATGTCCCTTTGTACTTCAACCTGTTTTAGCTTTGTTATGATTTTCTTTTGTTGATCTACTTGAACCATATACGCCTACTATTTCTGAGAATTTCTCTATTCTTCTATGTATTCCTTCTTTAATGTGCTTTGTCCTTGATAATTCATTTGACCTTCGATGCTTTTTTTTGGTCCCTTGTTGCCTCTAGAGCCATGGAGGATCATCATCCCAACCCATTTGTCACCTATCTATGACTGTAGGAAAAATTCTAACAAAGTTACTCTTTTAAACCTGCAAACACACTAAAAATCATTATGAAACCCTGGGGATATGGTTAAACAACATTACAGAGGCTCGGGGAGGGTAGAAGGAGAAGTGAGAAGGTAAGTGTATGCAGCGGGGAAGCGGAAAAACCATGGCGGAGGAAGAAAAATAGTCTCAAACACTTTTTGGCGGGTGGAAGAACCAGGATCGTTGGATCTTGCAGGATCAAAGGTCGAGATATTTCGGAGGAGTTATTAGGTAGGGGGGTGATCAAATGAAAAGAGAGTGAAGTATGATGTGGACCGTTAGATTTGGATGAATGGACGACGACGATTGAATCGGGACTCATTGCATCGAGGAAAAAGAAAAGGACAGGGGGAACTTGGGCGTTGGGGATGCGATGTGCGATGCTGCGCTGACCATCCAATTTTGGAGCAAGATCGACGTTGGAGATGCAATCGAGGCATCGCATCGATGAAATACATAATCAGCGATGCGATGTGGTAAAGCATGATGCGATGGAGGAAGGACCATCCAATCTGAAGGAAGATCAATGGTGGAGGACCAATCGACAGAGTGAAATGATGGAGGGCTATGGGCGAAGTGTGATGAGATCCTGGCCATTGGTTCTTGTGGATTCAACTATCCAGATCGAATCAGCGGGCGTGATGCGAGGGGGCGAGGACCGTCCGATCTGAAGGTTGATCGACGGTGGAGATTAAATCAGAGGGAAAGGTGGATGAGGGATCGGGGACACTCTGACTACGATATGCGATGAGGCTTAGCACCTGGTTCTGAGTGTTGAGTCATATGCGAGAGGGGGCTAAGGGCCAAGGCCACAAAGGGCTTAAGGCCTAAATGGAAAAGCATGATTTTTTAGGATTTTCCAAGGGTTTTAAGGCTTTCTAGGCTTTCGGTAGAGAGAAAGGAAGGGGCATTTTAAACCTGTAGATGAATCTTCGAAGGTTTAAAGTGGATTTAAGGATTTTAGAGGCTAAATGGAGGGTTAAAATATGGAAATAAGACTTTATGAAAATGGGGGGAAATAAGTGAAAATAGGCAGTTTCAGAAGCCTTTGGAACAACTTTATTTGGTGAATTAGCATGGTTTTAAGATGGAAACAATAGTGAATATGATCCTCCAGGATAGGACAAACATAAGACTTCAAGGATGATAGATTTTCAAAGGAAACATATCTCTTGGAGGCTTGAAAACAAATTTAGCCACCTATTTGGTATAGCAAAATTTATAGGTGGCTAACAGAACCGTCTCGATGCATCATAAACAATCTTCCAAATATGACACCACCCGGTGTGGTTGTAAGTAAGTGTACCGGTGTGCCTATAAAAATTCGTGCACCAGAACAGGGTTAAATATAAAAAAAAATTATGGCCAAAAAACTACATTTTTCACTTTCCTCAGTGCTCCAAAGCTCTCAAGCACCAATGCCATTTCCCCTTCTTTGAGTCGCCCTGACATCGGTCCTCCCATTGCAGGCACTACTACTATGCATTGGCCACCAATATCCAACTTTCATTTTGAAAAACGATGGGAAAATTTTCTTTTGCAATTTCTATAGCCAATATGCCTCCTTGACAACGAAATGTACAAGTATTTTTCTAGCTTTTCCATTATTAAGCTTTTTAGCAGATTATAATTTGAAATAACCTTTAAAATAACCATTAAAAAAGAAAAAAAAATTGTCATCCGGTGCGCCTGAGTCATTCGGCTCACACCGGATAGGGGTGCTACCCGTAAAATTTACAAGCCGCACTGCCACAGGTGATAACGGTATCCGCACCATTTTCAGGGCGGTACCAAAAGGCGCCCCGCATTATTTTAAATTAAAAAAAAAAAAAAGGAAATGCAGTGCATTGATATATCCAAGCACACCGTTGACCATGGGAATAGGAGTGTAGTGTGTTGACGGAATTATGCTCCCTAGTGTCTGTCTGTGCACCGCATTCGACATTCCGAAAGGATCAATGGTGTGGTCGGGTAAAAGACCACACCATCAACTATGTAATTGTTAGAAAGTCAGTGCACTAACACGACTATACACTCTGGGGGGTATATTTCAGTCAGCGCACTGCTATTCTAACATCAGATATATTCAACGGTGCTTGGAAAAATTTCAGCTACACTGAGGCTGGTGCAGTTTATTTCATTTGGGGCACTGCCATCAGTGTGCTACAAACACAAGCCGCATTGGAACCGGTGCATGGCTGTTTTTGTGTCGTTTCGACTGGTCTGTTTTTTTTTTTAATAAGAATATATATGTATATTCCTAAATACATGTCTACTTTAATAAAAAAAAATTATTTAATATGTCAATGATTCAAAGGGAGGAGGAGGAACAAAAACAACATGAAAAATAGTATGACATGATTTGCCAATGGGAGGCATGAGAGAGGAAGAGAGGTGCATACCCTCGCCCTATTACAGTATATACCCAGGGGATCCTAAGGCAGGTAGGCCTTCTCAAGTTCTATGAGGAGGCTACCTCCCTAAAGGCCCATAGTGTGTTTTTGAGATATCTTATCCGTAGGTGGAATGCCCACTGACAGGCTTTCCAGGTTGGTCCTGACCAGTGGTACATACCCACTGAGGAAGATATTTATTTTATTATAGGAGTATCGAGGAGAGGGGTGGATTTTCCCTCATTCCCAGAGGTTCCAGTTGGTTGTGTAATAGGGAGTCAGTTAGTTTACTCCCAGAGATACATTGGAGCACATGTAATGTATCCTTCAGAGTTTCAGGTACCTGGAGGTGAGTTACGTATATGTGCATTTGGTAGATAGGACGTGCAGTGCCTCTCACTTATAATTTCGACCATTTCGCACAACACCACCGACAGGAGATGCATTAGTTGCTCGCTTTTATATTTTTTTTATTCTTTAGTATAGGAGCCATGACTTGTTAGGTGGTCTGCCATTTTTTTGTGACAGTTTTGTACAACTATAGATAGATTTCATGCTCATGGACAAGGGAGGGTCAACTTCTCTTTTTCTTCATAGTTTTTTTGTTTATCTTTTGACAAGTTTCCAGAGATGAGGCCTATTTTTGTTTGACAGCCTCGTAGGCCAATGCTAGAGGCCCAAATGCACATGTGGGAGTAGATGATGCCCAAGAGGGGAGATACTGTGTTTCCAGCCAGGATATCGCATGATGCACAAGACTTACTAGCCAGTGTTGACGATCAACTGCATCCCTTCATTATGGTCCCATGTCCTTATGCTGGATTAGATTAGTGAGGGTCTTCCAACATCCTCTTCACATATGATGAGCTGCCAGATGATATAGGTAATATTACTGTTTTATTTATATTTATTCTAACATGTTATTTAACTTGTTTTATCAAATTGTGTAATGAAATTATCTAATTATTGTTGTGTACTTGTATATATTTTGTAGACATTGGCTTTTTTGATGGGGAGGAGATGCCAAAACCACCACACCATCCAGGTGTGGATCCTGATGAGGATCAAGACATGGCCGATGCGAAGGATCATGATCAGGATGAGGCCAGTGCAGAGAGAGACCCCCTGCTGGTGCACCAGTACCACCTTTTGCTAGGCACAGTCGACCTAAGACTAGATATAGGATGGAGTTGGGAAACCAACTCAGTCTATTGATTGTTGAGGTGGGCATTAGGACTTCTCATTACAGATACATACAGGCTGATGATAGGCTATTACGGATGTGGATAGGCATGCCACGTGACATGTATAGCTTGATGCAGTATGTTGTAGGAGCTACGACAACTGTTACGCGACTGAGGAGGATTGTTGCACATTATAGGGATAGTCGAGCTGCGGCACGTGATGGAAAATCCGCGAGCACTGACTCATCATTTCATGATCGTTCACATTGCACTGCACCTGATGAGCATGAGGATCTACTAGTATCATCTAGCAGTCATCATGGAGATGAGACTAGACCATCAGCCACATCCAGTCAGCAACTTGCAACATCCATCAGTGCTAGTCATGATCATGAGCATGTTGGACCATTGAGCATTGAGGCTGCACTAATGACTGAGCAGGCCTCCACTAATACTGCTTATATTGATGTTGTACTACCACCAACTGAAGCATCTATCAGTACTAGTCATGATCATGAGCAGGCTTGACCATCGACCGTCGAGGTTGCACCATTTACTGAGCAGGCCTCCACTTGTACTTCTATTGATGTTTTACTACCCCCAGCTGATCCATGACATTTATATTACAGTTGTATATTTTTAACATTATATATATATATATATATATATATATATATATATATATATATATATATATTGTCCATGTTTTTTATGTTCATGTTTCAGTTGTACTTAATTTACATTTTGGTGATCATTATGATGTGCATATTGTTAGGTCATGTTAGATATGTTCATTTAATGTTTAGCTTGTATGTAGATGTGTATATGTGATAACATGAGTTATTTGACATGAGATGTTTATTTGATATTTGTGTTGTGATGATGTTAATATATAATGTTAATTTGATGTTGGAATGTGTTTTTTTGGTTGAATATGATGTTTGTACGATGGTTATCATGATCGTGATGATGTTTATTAATTAATTTAATATTAAATGACCATGATATTTATCAAATATTATGTCGTGATTGTAATTGAAATTGAAATTTTAATTGTATGTAAAATTGTATTTGTATTTATAATTGTAATTTTAACTGTTACTGTAGGTAAAATATTTAATATAAAATTTTAATTGTAATTGTAATACTTAATTTATTGTGAAATTATTGTAATTGTAATTTTAATTGTAATTGTATATATGAAAAATTGTAAAATTGTAACTGTAATTCTAATTGTATGTAAAATTCTAAAATTGTAATTATATTTGTAATTGTAATTTTAATTGTAATTGTATGCAAAATATTTGTAAAATTATAAGTGTAATTGTAAATTTAATTGTATGTAAAATTAAAATTCTAATTCTAATTCTAATTTTAATTGTAACTGTATGTAAAATATTTGTAAAATTTTAATTGTATTAATGTGAAATGATTTTATTAAAATATCTAAATTTGTAAATTTGCAAATAATTGTAAAATAACAAATCTAGAGTAACATGAATTTTTGTAACATAATAAAGTTTAGGAAATAATGAAAATAAATTCATGTACTTTAGAATTATCATTATTTTATTATGATCTTACATACAAAAAAAATAACTTTATACAATCCAGTGCGCTTATCATCATAACACGCACTGGTGCGTCATATTACTCAGACGCATCGGTGCTTCACAACTCTTCCGCACAGGTCATGAATAAACGCAAATAAAAAAAGCGCAACTCGATTTTCTTTAAGTGAAAAAAAAAGAAGCAATTTGAAAAATGGGTGGCAAAATATTTTTGAAAATCCAATTTCATAAAATAATTCTTTAAATACTAAACACTTTTCATTATTTCACTATTTTTGCTAAATTTTAGCCATATATTTGCAGGAGACAGACCTGGAGCAAGAGAGCATGAGGGCACTATGGAGCAACGAAATATGTTCAAACATAAGTATTCAGAAAATTAGAAACCAAAACCTCTGGTGATTCAAACCCTGTATCATAGAATTTCAAACCATCTCGTGATTAAATTTGATTATTTTTTTTACTTTTTTCGTATTTTTTTTTACTTTTTCTATAATTTTATCCAATTTTACTCTAAACACTTCATTTTTTTTTCTCTCTTTCTTCTCCCTGTTTCTAGGATTTTAAAATTAGGGTTTTTCATTTTAGATTCACATCCAACCCACAGGACAACTTTCATAGTCGGATCCCAATCCATTCGGCCATTGTGTGAATTTTTGGAAAAATGGATTTTTCTTTATTGGTGCACCCTGCATACCCTAGTGCACCGGTGCACTGTATTATACACTGCACTGCGCACGTATTGTGTAATAAAAAAATTGTTTTTTTTTTTTAAAATCAGTGTGCCATATTTGAAATACGGCACTAGTGCTCCATATTACGAGGATAGCACCATACGGTCTATTACACTATTTTTGTGCTGCGTTTATAATACCTCACGCACCATACATTATATTATATTGTTTTGTGGTGCGTTTTTAATACCACGACGCACCAACTGCGGTGCATACCTCACGAAAGGTGAACCAGTGTCTTGAGATTTATTTTGTACCTAAAAAGTTGAGAATTTATTTATAAATATATTAATTAATGATATGGTACAGGTTTCAAATTGATAAAGAAATGAGTGACAAGAGATCAAGTAAAAAAAACACTGATAACACATCAAGAAAAGAAAAAAAGGCAAGTTCTTTGTAAATTATTTATAAAAAAATATTATTTTTGAACTATATGTAAGTTTAACTAATATGTATTGTTTACTGTGTATCATGCAGAGCCATAAAATGACAAAGATCGATATGATTATTTCTGATCTAGGACCAGAGAAGCATAAAATCTTAATGGAAAAATTGCAAAAGGATGGATCAGGTGAATGAAAAAATACTATCGATCCAATATGAGTTTCTTTTTTAATTATAATTAATAATATACTTAAAATTATTAGATAACATGTGTCAAACAGTCTATTAATTCACATTTTTTTAATGTTCTATAGGGACCAACAATTTAGAAAAGGAATTTTGTTCTAATAAATGAAAAAAATAGAACATGCAAATGAAAATGAATTGCTCCTTAGGTCATCTGGAATGATGCTGGAAGTTAACGAAAGGGGGAAAATTTTTTACAAAAGTTTGAGGGATCTAGTGGAACGAATGTATAGATCTTCTTTCCACTTACAATACAAAAATCAATCCCACGATTCCAACAACGAAATTTTATCTAAACTACAGGAAGAGTTTCAAGAGAATTGTTCAATGAGACATGTCAGACTCTTAATAGGAAAAAAGTACAACAACAAAAAAGAATGAATGAAAAAGTAATATTCCTTTAAATGTTTGTCTAGAATTATTTATAAATATCACTTTTGTTATATTTAATTTTAATATATTAATATAAAAATTAAATATTTTATTGTCATGTTACATTTTCAGGAAGGTTATGAAAATCTCAAAAGCTGAACAAGTTGATATCAGAAATATGCCAATAGGAATGTCTAAAAAGGTGTACAAGGAGATGGTCAAAGAAATGGACAAAATTGCATCGCAGGAGGAGCCATATCAACAACAATGTGATTCAAATGTAATATGTAATCATTGAATTTTTCTATCACTAGATACAGTAAATAAACAATTTAGCATTAAATATTAATTTTCATGAATTTTATTGCAAAAAAGAAAAGAAAATGGAACCCGTTCAGCACATATAACAATATGACAAGGAAGAAAAGGGTTGATCTCTAAGTTTGTGTATAATTATTACTTCATTATAAAAACTCAACTAGATTTCATTTTTGTATTTTTTTAGTTTTTTTACAAAAATCATCATTGGATGTCTTCAAACAGGTGCTAACATACAAAGAAGAAACATCAGATGAATTGATTGAAATTGGGTTAAATATGGGTTGTGAGTATATGTTGGCATATCAGAAATTAATTGTTGAATTTGTAAGCATATATCGATCTTCTTTTACTTACCTCTGTCTATAATTAATAGAAAAAAACATATTTTATATTAAATATATGATTTGTTATGGGGTATAAAACTTGCAAGAAATAAAGTATGGAACTGCGCCAACAGATGAAATTTTGAAAGATGGCATGGTACATGGTTTTGAAAGAATGTGTATATTTTATGACTCAATTGTTGCTATGGTACATCATCTTTATTTTAGATTTACATTGATGTATATTATTTAATATTACAATTTTCATTATTCTCACCAATGTATATACACTCATTTCAATTTACTTTTATGTTTGTAGATGGAATGTGAAGAATAAGAAAACAATCAACGTCCTGAACAACACATTCCTGAAAATAACCCAAGTCATGGAAGTAGCTCTAGCAGTGATAGTAGTTCAAGTGAAAATATGGATACCAATAACTGTCCCATTTTGTATCATAAATATTGTCTTATATATACATATATATATATATATATATATATATATATATATATATATATATAATCATAAAATATGTTTTAATTTATTCTATTGCGTTCTCCATTGTCGTTCTCAAATTCACTAATAAAAATTTAATTCATATGAATATTTTTATAAGATATATATGTGTCGATTTTTTATGAATAATGAATTTTGAAACCCACAATAATTATGATATGATATAAAAAATTAATCCAAACATCATATTCAAATGCATTAACAAAAATGTGATTAATATGAATATTGTTACAAGATGTGTGGAATTTTGATGAATAATAAATTTAAAACAATCACAATAATTGGACTATCACAAGTCGATGTTTCTAAAAAATACAAAATGAAGACCGGTGCATGTCACTAACTATACACTAGTGCATTTATATCTCCATATGCATTGGTTCCATTATACGATCTAAGGGCACCACACAAATACTGATACCGGTTATAAATATCGGTGCATTTGTGTGATACTGCACATCGGGGCATTTACGTATCTATAAGCACTGGTGCATTTTTACGATCTATGGGCACCGCACGAATAATGATACCAATTATAAATCTCGGTGCCTTTTTGTGATACGCCGCACCAGTGCATTTATATAAGTATATGCATTGGTGCATTAATACGACCTATGGGCACTGCACAAATCCTAAGACCAATTAGAACGACCTCGTGCGTTGTATGACCAACACTACACCTGGTGCAGTTTTACACCTAAACGTCTCGGTGCGTTGGACTAAGACCACCCCGGGGCACCGTCTGCATGTACGCACCAATGCGTTAAAGCCAGAGTAGCGCACCGATGAAAAAAACAGCCGTAATAACCTCTGACCTTCTATTTTTTTTCTAGTTGTGTTGAATTTCCGTTAAATGCTCCGCCAAAACCTCCCGTAACCATAAATAGATGTCGTAGCAAATGTTTTTTTGACAATTTTGGCAAATTTTATAACACTAAAAACTTCAATTATAACATCCACTAGAGGGTCTTTTCCTTGTAGTGTTAAAATGAATTTTTCTAGAAGGATGGACTAAGTTGGAAAGAAGGGAAAATATCACAATTATATGTTAATGCATGAATTTTACATTGAATATTTTTCATTTTATTAAGAATCTATTTGAAACAATTAACTATATAAGGTTAAACATATGTTTTGTATCAAATTACTTTTGGTTTCAATGGGAAACTTTTATGCCTAATGTGTTTTTCTCGAAATGTGATAGACGCCATTAAAATGGGAGATATATCGAATTGATTCCTATGGTGAAACAAAATAGTTGGGTAGTTTAAAGATATAGATGCATAAATTCAATGAGCATAGTTTTGAGATATATAAGTCTAAAATGAAATAGTTTTTTATGAACAAATATCAGTGGATCACTATGGATATATCTGCTTCATTAAATGGGATTTTTCTAGAACGATGGACTAAGTTGGAAAGAAGGGAAAATATCACAATTATATGTTAATGTATGTGTTTTACATTGAATATTTTTAATTCTATCAAGAATCTATTAGAAATAATTAACTATATCAGGTTAAAACCTATGTTTTGTATCAAATTACTTTCAGTTTCAATGGGGAAATTTTATGGCTAATGTTTTTTTCTCGAAATGTGATAGACGTCATTAAAATGGGAGATATATCGAATTGATTCCTATGGTGAAATAAAATAGTTGAGTAGTTTAAAGATATAGATGCATAAATTCAATGAGCATATTTTTGAGATATATAATTCCAAAATGGAATAGTTGTTGTGAACAAATATCAGTGGATCACTATGGATATATCTGCTTCATTAAAATTTATTTTTCTAGAAGGATGTCCACTAAGTTGGAAAGAAGGGAAAATATCACAATTATATGTTAATGCATGTGTTTTACATTGAATATTTTTCATTTTATTAAGAATCTATTTGAAACAATTAACTATATAAGGTTAAAACATATGTTTTGTATAAATCAATTTTGGTTTCAATGGGAAACTTTTATGGTTAATGTTTTTTTCTCGAAATGTGATAGACCCCATTAAAATGGGAGATATATCGAAATGATTCCTATGGTGTAATAAAATAGTTGAGTAGTTTAAAGATATAGATACATAAATTCAATGAGCATAGTTTTGAGATATATAAGTCCAAAATGGAATAGTTGTTGGTGAACAAATATCAGTGGATCACTGCGAATATATCTTCTTTATTAAAAATGATTTTTCTAGAAGGATGGAATAAGTTAAAAATAAGGGAAAATATCAAAATTATATGTTAATGCATGTGTTTTACATTGAATATTTTTCATTTTATTAAGAATCTGTTTGAAACAATTAATTATACAACGTTAAAACCTATGTTTTGTATCAAATTAATTTTGGTTTCAATGGGAAACAATTATGGCTAATGTGTTTCAATCAAAATTTGATAGACCCAATTAAAATGGGAGATATATTGAATTGATTCCTACGGTGAAATAAAATAGCTCAGTAGTTTAAAAATATAGATGCATAAATTAAATGAGCATATTTTTGAGATATATAAGTCCAAAATGTAATAGTTTTTGGTGAACAAATATCAGTGGATCACTATGGATATATTTTCTTCATTAAAAGGGATTTTTCTAGAAGGATGGACTAAGTTGGAAGGAAGGAAAAATATCACAATACAATTGTGTCTCTTAGATGTTGAAGAATGTAGCTAGGTTCAGCCTTCATTATTAATATATTTTCCAAAAAGAATTTATAATTATTGTTTCCTAACAAAAATCTAAAACTATTATCAAAAAAAAAAAATTGTTAGGAAACAATAAAAGGCTAGACAAGTGAAAAATGGTAGTACTAATGATGAAAGAGTAAGACTTTTAAGTGGAATAATACTAAATTAAAATAATAATAATAATAAATTAAAAAATTAAAAAAGGAAAATGAACAGGCTGTTGGTATTTTTTAATTCAAATAAGTTAACTCAAAACAAATCTACCCAGATGGAGGCAGACCGATGGTATGTGGATGAGAGAACAGGTAGAGCTTATAAGGCAAAGTATTCAAGACGTAATGAAAAGGAACCATATGGAGGTGCAACTGGAGATTAAAAATTTCAGTGGAAGAAACGAAAATAGATATCTAAATAGTCATCTCTCAATTTTTATTTGAGAGGAAGATATTTTTTTCTCTGCTTGCAAAAGTATTTTTTTCAGTGGAAGAAATGACAACACTAGTTAGCCATTTCTAAGGGAAATGGATGTATCATCACCTAATTGTGATGTACGAACAAAAATTATAAGGAAAAACAAATCCAAATTCAGAACCAACTCTTAGGGGCCACAATAGCCATGCTATACAAATTGTAAGGGCTCAAAAAATCCATGTTATACAAACCTGCAACCTTCAAAGGGCCCGCAAGGCGTGAACCCTAAAAGAGAAAGTGACACATCACACAATTCAAAAAATACTGAAACATAAAACTTATATACGTCAAGAATTATAATATGAAAATTTTTGACATAGATTCAATTCTAGCATGTCACAAACTTTTAGACATGCACATGATAGTTCAAACTTCATAGTGCATGATACCCTCGCTAATATCCATTTTAGTCACTAGGTTCTATGTATATTATAAGGATCAAAGTAGGCCATACATCCTGTAAACACCTAGGGAAGGTTCCAAACCAATTTGAAATATTTGAATCCATGAAATGTATTAGAAATTCTTCCTACAAATGGAATCAATTTGAAATTTGATGGATCCATTCCCAAGATGTTGAAACAAATCCCTTGTCGAAAAAATGTTGCCTATAGAAACATAAAAAGATCAAAGTTGCATGAGAAAGGGAAGGGGGCATGGCAGAAAGAGTATGGTGGAGAGGACCACAAGCATATAAAGTAAACCTAAACCCTGTAAAGCAAAGACCTAAACATAAAAAACATCATTTTTCACTTTCCTTTGCAAATTATAAGAGGTTGAGTCCTGAAAGAGCCTAATAGTAACATGCATTTGGAGAGCGTTAACATAGTGATAGTGACAACCTAGTATCAGTCATTTGGAGAGAATTAACATAGTGATACTGACAACCTAATATCATGTGTTTGGAGAGCATTAAAATAGCGACAGTGACAACCTAATATCAGGAATTTGGAGAGTGGATTTGGCATAACAACATTCTCATTTGGAAAGTGTGGAGTGAAACAATCTTCCTTTTAAACCAGAAAATACTACTCTCTACGATTATCAATATAGCTCACAAATTTATGATGTAAAATGTTAGTCCTTTTTCTGACATATCTGAAATGAAAATTTGAAATTAGAGTTTACTATGTACTATAAATATGATTTCTTGTTAAATGTTTATCCATTTAATATTTAGAAATAATGAATTTTAATTATGGAATTTGTTTATGAATTATTATATGAATTTTTCTATGTATGATGAATCTGAATATAGAATAAGAATTGTGACTATATGAATTATGAATCTGAAAAAAGAAGATGAATTGTGATGGTATGAATGATGAAATTAGAAACATGGTAATCTGTAATTTTTATGTTTTTTTCCAAAATTTGATTATTTTGGAAATTCGGTAACCTATAATCTATAAACCAAACATGGACATAATGATAGAGGAACTACAGAGGCTAGGTCTCGAAATAAAACCTTCATAAAACTGTAAATTAAATGACAGAGGAGAAGGATATCTTACCTGGAAATTTGCATACGACAAGAGGACTAAGCCACAATGAGAAGATGAGATGAGAGACCACTGAAGACGTCGTGGAGGATGCAGACCAAATTCCCTGTGAACAAAAAAAAAATTTAAAATGAAACAAAAAAAATAAAGCAACACCTCACCTCGTCATCGCGGTGCAATAGAGCAACACCTCACCTCATTGCCCAAACACATAAACCCCTCGCACAACAAAGCAACACATCGCCTCGTGCAACAGAGCAACACCTCACCTCACCTTAGAACAAACACACGGACGAGAGACAGAACTATGCGAGATGGACAGACGCGAGACAACAAACAGACACGAAACATATTGAGGTTTGCGGGCCGATATATTTATTAGAACAATTTTGGCCGAAATATTTGAAAAGTTAGGCCGAACTAATAGTTCAGCCAAAAAAAATTTGCCGGTTTTCCCATCTCCGGCAAAAAATATGTTTTCCCATGTCATCAGTAGGGCGTCAATGTAAACGGAAAATTTCGGTCGAACTCTCGAATAGTTCGACCGAAATTTTATAAAAGTTCAGCCAAATTGTTGAGAAAAGAAGTATTTCACCCCCGATTCTCATAAAAGTGTAACCCAACTTCGCATTTTTACCCATAAGTGAATAATCATATTTACAAACTAAAAGGGTTGTACAAAAAAAGGGGGTGGGGGGACTTGAAAAGTGGTATTAGAGGCCAAGTTAAAACACTGGCCTTATGGACCTCAAAACTTGAAGATTTTATTGTCTAGAAATGTTAATTGTATAGTTAATTTTTTTCTAGAAAAAATGATCACTGGAATATTATGGTTTATTAATGTTAATGGTTTAATGTGCATTAGATATAACATGAAAACATAATTACAACGATTTTCATGACGGAAAGAGAATAGTTGTACAAGGAAATGGGGGAGGGGGATATTCCTCCAGATTCCAACACTCATATATTGGAAATTATCAAGAATTTGCAGCAGGAAATGGTTCAGCTAAGGACTAGAAATGAACATTTATTACAAGCTAGAAATGCACAAGAGAGGTTGATGATAAAATTAACCTCTAAATCTAGTCATCAAGAGGGAGAAAAACAAACTCAATAGAAAAGAGATAGAAAGAAACTCAAAAAAGTGTGAGAGTAGGGAAGATTCTGGGAAAGCAAACTCTAAATCCAAAAGGAGGAAGGAGTTACATGGATAATTCTGCAAGATAAAGCCTTCGACCTTTTATGAAGAAGAGGAAGAGGATGCGGAATCCTGACTCCTGAATATGGTGAAATATTTTCAATTATATGATTATGGAAGCAATCTAAAGGAAAAGCTGGCAGTGTACCAATTGGAAGGTAAATCCACACTCTGGTGGAAGGAGACCTAAATTATACACTTGCTAGATTAGAAGACAGTATCATGGGAAGAAGTCAAGGAGAAGTTTAAATTCTGATGCCTCAGTGAAAGATATTTTGAGGATAGGGCTAAATAATTTCATGAAGTAAGGCTTGAGAAGCTCACCATAAATGAATTTGTGACGAAATTCACAAACTTACTTCGTTATGTACCATACATAAGAGAGGAAAAAGGGAAGGTAAAAAGATTCTTAAATTTCCTACCCACAATATAAAAAGAAATAATTGAGTTTGATAACCCAAACACTAGGGATGAAGCTCTTAAAAAATCCTGAATGTGCTACCATCAATTAAAGGGCCAGAATGATAACTAAAAAACTCACAAGGAAAACTGGAAGTCTGAAATAAGCTGAAAAATACCCAAACCAACCTATCTGAAAAATTTTGGGAGAAACCACCAACTAAAAAAAATCTAATAAAGGTGGGGAGAATCAGCCAGCCCATTCCCATACAGGATCCAAGCCCATGGAATGGAATAGAAAATGTGATGCAATGGTAAGACCAAAGGAACCACTTAAAGTCTGGCAGTGTGGAGAACGTCACATGTTGTGGGACTATCCACACAACCACCATGTTATTCAAAACATTCAAGCAATCCATAAGGCTGATGGGCCTCTAAAATTGACGTAAATTAATGCCCATCTAAGACTTATTAGGTACATAAAATACATATTAAATCTCTCCTTCTACACTTAGTAATGTTTTTTTATGCTTTAATATTTTCTTAGGAAGGTTTAGAGATATTCGCATATTTGGGCCTCATATTATTTATTTTTGTAGAATATTGTGAGAATATTGGGAAAATTATGAAGATTTGGAGAATGAGATAATTTAGGGACTTTCTCCCTAATATTGGAGGATCAAGGTTCAAAAATAAATGACCAAAATATCACGAAATTATTGAGAAATTCTGGAGAGATTCCAGAACTCCGATAATTGAGAAAATCTAGGAATGTGTTCCTTGCCATTTACTCCAAACTCCCAGTGTTGGGAACGAGATCCACTATTTGAGGGATTTTGGACGGGAAAGCTTCCTCCTTTTGACGGGAATGTTTCCTCATAATTTTTTATAAGTAACAATTCAAATTTTCCTCTATCGCAATGTATTTTTTATTCTTACTGTGTCCATAAAATGTTTTTTTCTGGAAGCTCCACTTTCTTTTCTTGCAGGGATGTAATTGGATTGATTCAATAATGAATATTAGTGCTATTTTTAGCTTCTAAGGTTGGTTTATTCCATATGAATTTGATTCCTTCTTGGCCTTGGGCATCCCAAGAGCCACAAATCCCCCTTGTAAAATTTCTTTATGTTCTTTTCACTTTTTATTCACATGCATCTGTTATTTGTGTTTTGCATATTTCTATATTTAGTATTGTTTCTTTTTATCAATGTATGATTGAGTTAATGATTTAAGTGAGTTATTTTATAGGTTTTTTATAGTTTCAAAATAATTATTCATCATTATAATAACTTTGGAAGGTCATGCTAATCATTAAGCTACTTGGATTTGGTTACTAGTTCAAGAATATAAAGTTTCTAGAAATGCCCTGTAGCGAAATAGTCGTAAATTTCTGCTATTTTATAAAAGGGGTTGATGAGATCCATTTGACTTGATTCCACTCTGATTAGGTCATCATAATGTTAAATTGGATTAAAAAAATTACCCCACTTCATTTTCACTTGATTAGGTCAGGAATTTGATAGATTAACTAGCTCACTAGTTCTTGAATTTCCATATTTTAGAGTAGTAATTTTCTGTTATTCCTTAGAACGTGTGAAGAGGGATAATTTGGAGTGATTAGACTTGGAATGGAGACCTAAGGCATCATAATTAATAAAAAAAAAAATTCCCATCCCATTTTCATTTTATTTACTTATTCATTCGGTGAGTTATTTCCAAAACATACTTTACTGTAGCAAAAACAAAGTTGCCAATAGCACTCTCGTAGCATCTGTAAGCTCAACTAGATTTTCTCCCAAAGGTTGGTATTTGTGTCTTAGGCTTGAAAAATGACCCCTACGATCTAAATAAATTATTGAGGATATCTAAACACCACTTAGGACATTCATTTTGGGAAATTAGATTAGCCCTTTTTATTTGAATTCATGCTCTTAGATTTTCAATTACAAATTGTTGTTCTTTCCTAGGATTAATTTCTTTTCAAAGAAACACTTCCATTTATGCAATTATTTTAGGCTTTGATTTCATGATATTCTCACAATTATATAATATCAACAAAATAAGGACACATTGTGTGATTGACATATAGTGTCGATACCTCCTAAGTTTGAATTAACCCCTAGTTGATAATTAAAGTTGGTAGCATCGATAGTTGCAACATTCTTGTTGAAATACTAAGGCTCATCACTTTTTGACGTTGTTGGTGGGTAGGTGTCAAATTATGTATTTTTTTATTCCCTAGTTGATTCTTTTCTTTTCTTTCTCAAAAAAATAAATAAATAGCGTTGGGCATATTTCATTTCAAAACTGATAATTGTATTACATTAGCATTCTTATTCAAAAAATAAAAAATAATTCTCCAACACAAACCCACCCCCCCCCCCAACCCCCAATTTGATCATTTGGAGCAGTACGAACCGCATCACCATCCACTTTTGTAGGTAGAAGAACAATAGGTGGAAAAGAAGGTATAATAAATGGATGGAGATGATGACAATGAAGAATATATTCATGGATTTCACATTCAGGATATTTATGTCAATGTGCATATGAAGACCATCAATCCATCGTTCCTTCCCAACTTCCATGGTATGAGGTCAAAGGGTATGGAGACCTTTCTGTTTGAATTTTAAATAATTTTTAGATCTTATGGCTACTTATCACACACTTAATAACTGAGATTTTTTCCTACAACATTGAAGGATATAGCTCTTAAATGCTTCATGAGTCTAGGTACTAATTCAATAAGATCATGGGATGATATGCAAAAGATATTTCTAGAAAAATATTTAGTTCATGATCTTAAAGAATAATTTTTTAGAATGAATAAAGAAGAGGATGAGAGCCTTGGATATCTAATAGAGAGGTTCATGTATAATGTTAAGAGGGAAAAATTACATCATTTAGGATTTGACACACTAAAAACCCTCTTACATAGAAAAATTAGGGATGATTGGACCAACCTCCTTGATCCCAAGAGTAAAGGAGATGTATACCAATGATCATTTGAAGAAATTTGTGAAACATGCAAGAGCATATCAAGAGGAAGGGCAAGAGTAAGTAAATCTTCATCAACATTGGTAAGTTAAGATGGCCTTGGAAATTTTCTTGATAACTTTAAAAAATAAATTCTTAGCAATGTAAGTGAACAATTAGAATTGTTAAGAATGAAAAATGGGAAAAAATAAGATGTTCATATTTGTGTTATCCATGAAGAATCACATGATGCTAAATATTTTCCATCATTACCAAGATTCGGGGAAGTGTACCAAGAAGACAATGGAGGAAGTCAATCACCATGGAAGCTATGTTATGTAGCTCCAAGAAGAGAATGGAAGCCTAGTAAAATTGATATGATGCAATGACCTACTTCACAATTTCAACCTTACTCACATCCATCTCAAAATAATTTGGACACACTCCCTCCTTGGCGACCTTATCCATCTCAATCCCAAACCCAATCTTGGAAACAAGGTCGAAAAGGACATTATGCGAAAAATCCACAATATCACTAATATCCTCCATACACAACTCCATGTTATCCCTACCATCCACCTCCACCACAATCACAACCTCAACCACATCCATCTCATAGATTCACTCCCACTCAACTACCTGTACCCCAATTTGCAAACCCATACATAGAAGTAACTCAACCCACTTACAATGTTGAGGTACAACACTTCCAAACATCTCCTCTTAATCTAAATTGTATCTGTCTTATCTTAGGAAGAGTATTGCAAAAAAGTGATTCTCTTGATGTCATTGAAGGACAACATTCAAAAAAATAAGATTCAAATGAGAAGACAAAAGAAGCAGGGGATGCACTTGATGAAGAGAAGACATCAGAATCAGATATTGAGAAATTTCACTCATGTTTACCATCAATTCCTCCATGTGTTCAACTAGAATAATCAACAAAAAGAGGAAGATTTTAATTTCATGGTAGAAGAAGACATGAATAATTATCCCTATGATCAAGAAAACCAAGGGCGTCAATGTTATACTGAAATATTGTTCCAGAAAATCATTAAGTTAGAGAAACACACTCTTCCTCAACAATACTCGATACAATCTCAGTCAAAGAAATTCATCTCTGATATTTAGGTACATGTCAAAGCATGTATTTCAAGTGTACACATGATTTTATTTGTCATCTTAATATGCACATGGATCTATTGGAATTATTCCTATACTTGAAAGAGGCTTTGTTTTTTTCAAGTAGAGTAAGATAGAAAAAAAATTAAAAATGGAAAAAGATAAAAAAGGAAAAAGAATAAAATCTCAGGTGGAAACCTCTTTTAAGGCACCTAGGATTGGCTCACTGATTGAAAAACTCCGTGAGGTGGTAAAAGGGTTGGAAAAAAGAGAAAATAATAGAAAAATAAAATATCTTAGGTGAAAACCTCCTTTGAGTCACATAGCGAAACCTACTAGTTGAAAACCTCATTGAGGCAGCTAGTAGGCCTAAAGAAAAATAAAATAAAATAAAAAGAAGTTAAAAAATGAAAATAAAACAAATATATTTTCTCCATGTATCTCACCCTAATGAATGTAGCTACTCTCCAACCTTTTCAAGCAGCAACAAACACAAATTGGCACCAAAAGAAAATTTTTTTCAAAACCCTAGTCAAAGTGAAACTTGTACTTCCTCCTCCTTTTCTAGGATGCTCCAAAAGGATCTATATCATTCCAATCCATCAACCTAATAAATTTCCAAAATCCTCTCATCATTATAATATTTTCTCATTCATTCTCTTCGTTGTCTTAAACCGCTACAGAAAACCATGTTTTTGATACACGAAACTCCTAGTTTTAGTAGAAAATTGTTTTTATTATATGTCAAAATCCGTGCATCCATTTTCCAAATTGTTTCGTAGGAAGACGTATATTTATTATGGTAACATTCTCAATCAATTTTAGCACATTCTAATGCACGGTTTGTGAGAAATTAACCTCCATCACCTACAAATTTTTTTTATTTTTTTTCGCGATTCATGCATCTAATGGCCAAGATATTTTTATGGGGAAGTGTATAAGGAATATGGTAACATGATAAAAAAAATCAAGTCAATTCATGCTACTGTTTGAGAGATATGGCTAAAACAAGTCTGCTACAAGGGGTTCTCCTAAACTGCTGCAGGAAGCTCTGTAATTGCTATAGGAAGTTACAACAAGCCACATGAAGGTGGATCAAGGACAAAAAAAATATAAAAGGGTATTCATGTGTAAAAAATGAATTAGGAAAATTTTTCCATCATTACCTACCACCTTCTCATCACTCCTCCATCTCAAGCACAATTATGTTTCATTCAAACCATACACTTTGTCACTTTTGTAACAATTTTATTTTTTTTCTGCAAAAACAAAGATTTCCTTCACATCATTTTTCCAAGATGACACTACTTCTTCTTAGCCTTACCACACTCTCCCTCATCACCCAATGCATACTGGATGTAAAATAAATACAAATAAGGCCTTATACAAGAAGGAAACATGTTCCTCTAGCAAACCTATGTAATCACCAGAAAGAATTACAATTGGTTTTATCAATCATCCAAGAAGACATGGAAATTTGTGAAGTGAATATGAAGAGACTATGGAACTCCAAGGAGGTATTTCACATCACCATAAATCTATATATCAGAGAGGAACCTACCAACATACATCAAAGTTATCACTAAAGCATGCAAGCATCAAGTCAGTCATCAACTTCAACACTCACATCATGAGCATCTCATCAACAACATTTATGTCAGGGATGTGAAGCAGTGGAAACAACAAAAAAAACATTAGAAGACCTCCATATTCAAATCTATCAGCAATACAACCTCCAGCATATTATCACACGTAGCTTTAGTAGGAGTGTTAGAACAATCAAAGACAGCTTCAACAATCATATCAGTAGCTTCAATATCACCTGCAAAAATAAATAAAGGGTAAGGCTTAGGTATGAAATCATCTAGAAATTTCTTCGAATCTACTTTATCTTAAGAAAAAATTAAGAGTGTGAGAATGAAAATTTTCTTATAGCAAAAATTAGTATTAGAGCAACCTTGGCCTTAGCTAGCAATTAGTTTCACTTTTTCCTCTAAGACACACACACATGTGAAAGAGGAACAAGACAAAAGTAAAGATAACTTGAGAAAGTGGGTAGTAAGCAGTTAGTTGTGATGGAAGATAAGGAGTTCCAAGGGGTAACTAAGGGAAAACTCAGTTAAGAGAAAAAAAAAAAAAAAACTCAGAGTTTATTTTTCATGCAATAAAAAAAAGAGAAAATTTTGAAAAAAAAGAGAAAAAATATTTGAAAAATATAAAAAAATAAAATAAAATTTGGACCCACCATGTCTTTCCCTGTGAAATAGAGTTTCTATAGGAGAAATAGAGCTTCTAGAAGCACAAATTTGTTGCAGGAAGTTAACCGAGACAAATGTTGTTGATTAAAGGTGGTTTTAGACCAAGAGGAATTGTTTTCTTCCTCTCTTCTCTCTCTCCTCTACTTACACACTCCATGGACAACTCCAATATGCACCCATTCACTCATTTCACTATACAAATAGGAAGAAAACTTCATTTTTACTGCTGACTATAATTGATACAGGAATGTCCTAACAGCTACAAGATTCCATGTAACACTTGCAAGAATATCAGTAGGAGGAGAAACACATGGACCAATAAATAAAGAATGAAATAAGCCAACATACATGAAGAAACACAAGGCAAGGAGGATGAACAGGTTTCTCAGAGGATGAGCAACAGTTTCAGTAGGGGGGTATGATGGGCCTCTGAATTAGACATAAATTAATGTCCATATAACCTTTCTTAGGCACATAAAAGATATATTAAATCTCTCCTTCTACACTTAATAATGTTTTTTTATGCTTTAATATTTCCTTAGGAAGGTTTATAGATAATCACATATTCGTGCCCAATATTATTTATTTTTTTAGAATATTGTGAGAATATTGGGCATATTATGGTGATTTGGAGAAGTAGATGATTTAGGAACTTTTTCCCTAAAACTAGAGGATCAATATTGGAAAATAACTTAGAAAAATATCACAAAATTATTGAGAAATTATGGAGAGATTTTGTATCTTCGATGATTGAGAAAATCTACGAATCTATTCCCTAGCATTTTCTACAAACTCGTAGTGTTGGGAACTAGATCCACTATTTGAGGGATTTTGGAAGAAAAAGGCTCCTACTTTCAAGGGGAATTCTTCCTCATAATTTTATGTAACTATACATTCAAATTGGCCTTTAGGAGCATGTATTTTTGAGTCTTATTGTGGAGGAAACTTGTTTTCTGGAAGCTCCACATTCTTTTGTTGCATCGACGTACTTGGACTGATTCAATAATGAGAATTGGTGTCACTTTTATCTTCAAAATATATTTTCTTCCATAGGGATCTCATTCCTCCATGGACTTGGCCATCCCATGAGCCTCAGATCCCTCTTGTTGTAATATCCCTGGCATAAGCCACAGTAAAAACTCTCATAAAATGAGGGTTATTAAATAATTAAATATTATTAATTATTAGATTTATATTACATGAAGAATATTCTTGTAATTCTTAACTATAAGAATAATGGAAGAATTATTTCTCAATTATTTTATTTATAAGAATTTATATTCTTCTATAGAAATAAATTATATTTGCAAGTTGGTATCTTTTATGAGTTTTAGAAATAATGAGTAATAATTTTGTAAAAACTAGGGATAAGTGATATTTTTCTCATCAGGAAAAAATAGATCTACCTTTAAAAGAAAAGCATGAGAGATTTATGGAATTCTTTTGTGATTTAGGAAAAATCAGATTTATGGATGCTTTATGGAATGCTTTTATGATTTATAAAAGCTCGAATGCTTTTGTGATTTAGAAAAGCTATTCCATTTTCTTAATTCTATTTACTGTAAGCCTATGAAAAAAATAGAGGAAGAGAATGAGAGAATGCACGGAGAATGGAGCCAAGGAAGAGGACGAAGAAATTCCAAACATGCATCAAGAGATAAGTAACCATATTCTTTGAAAATTATTTTGTTTTCATATGGACCATCATGATATAATGATTGAATTTATTTGCAAGAAAAAGTTCATATGATAAAGAACTAAGATTAATTCTTGAGAAAAACTCTATACAATTTTGTGCATAGAGGAATAATAGTTTTATTCATTTAATTATGAGAAGATTTCATGTGTTGTGAATTGATAAAATATTTTCATGGCTGAATAATTCTGTGAATTGCATGATTTATTGGAAAATAGGGTCCAAATAAGCCTTTATATCTCCCAAACCCGCATAGATATCTAAAACGTGAATGAGAATTTTGTAAAATAGGATTTTATTACCAGAAAGCCTCTTTCATATTTTTAAAATTCGTTTTCCATGTCTTGAAAGCCATGTCTTAAATTGATGACAAAAATAGGGAATTATTTTATATTTAAATCAGGAAAAATGACCTCCAAAGATTTATTTGAATCTTACAAACTGTAACACCTATGTAACAAATAAGAGAGGTTAGTTGTAATGAACCCATTACAAACAAAAACCTCTTTGAGTTTTCTCAAAATAATTTCCATTTGGTTGGAAACCGTGTCCAAATTTGATGACAAAAACAGGAAATTATTTAATATTTAAATCTGGAAACATGGGCTGCAACAATTCAGTCGAATCTTCAAAACCATGAAATCTGTGAAGAACATGAGAGAGTTTATTTTTAATAAGCCCTTTATAAACAAAAACCTCTTTTGGTTTTCTGAAATTAATTTCCATATGTTCATAATACGCGTCCAAAGAGGATGACTAAAACAAGAAAAATAGAGTAAAACAAAGTGCTTTCATTTCATTTTTCAATGAGATAAGAATAATTGTTTATGTACATATAGACATAATAATTATGCCAATGATTATTTACAAGGAATTAATTTATATAATTACCAAGCATGTTCTCATGATGCATATGCATTAAAATTTTTAAAGAGAAATATTGGACTCTTGAAGAGATTATGTCCTTAGGTGCACATGAATAATATCTAGTATATTTGATCTACTAGAATTTATTTTGTGATTTTACATGCATGAGGAGCTTGAGTTATGTAAAAAGAAATAAATAACTTATGTTAGGGGTAGCTCACATAAAACCTTTGCATAAAAGGTAATTGGTTGTGTTATTTGAGAAGGATTTGTTATTCATGTTATTTCTTGAAGAAATATTACAAATCTCTCTGATGTGTGAAATGATAAGAAAATATTTTGTATTTCATGCATAATAGCTAGTGAGTTAGCTATCTTTTGGAATAAGAATAATTAGGGTGTAAAAATCCTTGGAAAATAAATATATATATGTGTATACAAGGAAGAAATTATTGTGTTAGAACTCTTAAAAAATAATCGAAGACAAAAATATATCCTTGTATGCACTATTGCATTAGATTCTTGGAGAGGAAAAAGAGTAATCACATGCTTTATTATGTAATATTATATATAGAAACATATATCCTTGCATGCATGGGAAAAGTATAGTTTTGGGTATTAGATTTCTAGAGAAAAGGAAGATGCAAGCACATAATATTTATTGTGTTAGTCTTCTTTTGGGAAAAATAATATGTATTTTGCTAACCTAAATGCATTAGCTATGGTATTAGCTTTATTTTGAGAATATTATGCATATTTATGGGGTTATATTTTTTGGATGAGATGGTATTATCCCTTTACATGCACGAAAGAATAAGTGGTATGCATTTGATCCCTTGGAAAAGAAATGTGTTTATTTTTCCATGAAATATTTATTTAGTTTCTTTTGGAAATAAATATATGTTTTACATCTAGGAAGAACAAGATATGTTATTGCATGCACAAAACTATAACTAGTACATTAACTTTGTTTGAAATAGAGTTGGCATTGTTATACATAATAACCATTACGAATAGCTCTTGGGTGGAAAAGATGTTTTTGAAAAATAGCATGCATTCACATGCATAAGTATAACATCTATTTCATTAATCCCTTTTGAAACGAAAATATAAGAGTAGACAAAAAAAGAAATTTCTTGTTGGGATAGTTATCTTGAAATCTTGTTATGCATTTGCATGCACAATATTATTATATAGTTGTTGAACTCTTAGTTAAACTGAGGGGGGGGGGGGTGAATCAGTTCAACACATTCATAATCTTTCAAAGTTTTATTTAAACTTATTTACACCTTCATTTCATGTCCAGCTTAATATGTGAGTAATCTTAGAATGTGAGCAGCAAGTATTAATATAATGGAATAGCAGACTTAATATGAGAGCAATAGGTATTAAGCATATGATATAAATCAAATCAACACATAAAAATCATGCACAGAGACACCAGATATAAGTGGAAACCCATAAAGGGAGAAAACCACATCTTATTATTGTTGTGATGCAAAGGCAAGCTCCAACTCCCTCTCACCACTGTTTTTTTGGAGGCACCAACCTACAGAAGGCTCCTACCTCAATTCTACAAGCTACAACTTGCAAGGAAGCACCAACTCCCTTAAATTTTTTGCAGGCACCAACCTACAGGAGGCTCCAACCTCAGTCAGCTACAACTGATAGCTATCAAGTTGCAACTTGATAGGGAAGCTCCAACTTCCTCAATTTAACAAACTGAATGTTTGTTGATTTACCTCAGATATCAGCTCTGTTCTGTAGCTTCTCTTTCTGCTCTTCTTTTGTTAATCTTCTCTACCTTACACTTCTATACTCTGCCTTCTTTATATTTTCTCTCTCTCACCTCCTTTTGCAGATCCAAATGATATTATTTATAAGAATTTCTTGTGGCTGTTAGCATTCTTCAAAGAATTTGGAATGGACAACCATGCCTCTTCGCTTTCTGCCTTCTTATTCCTTTATCCAACTCATTTTTAAATTACTACAATATGTACAAATTTCCATGCTACAGTGGGATTTCGTATTTTCTTTAGGATACTTGCCTTTGGATCAAAAACAATAAAAAATAATTTATATTTTCATTTTTCAGTTATACATCTCAATTCCACTCAGCTCCTTTTCTGTATTTTGGATTTACTGGATTTGTCATTTTTGCAGTTGTTGAGTGATTTTTCTGTATATTTTGATTCACTGTAGTTGCGTGCACCTATGTATGTATACCTGTCAAACCTGTGACATCTGTTTACTTCTGTCAGACCCATGCTTTTATCCTTGTGTATATTCACCTATTCACTGTGCTTTTGTGCACCTGCTGCATATATACCTGCTGATTTTAAATCTGGGGAAAAATGAATTAATGCGGATATTTCATTTTTTCATGGTTATAAAACCATACATATAAATTAATTTATTTTTCAATCTTTACAATATCTCACTTAAACTGTGTGTAAATGCATCCCAAGCTTCACTTCTCAAAGCTTGTGCGCCATCCTATAATCTCACAACACCCTTATTCCATTCTAGCGAATTAAGTCTGGGTTATTTTAATATCTTAATTCAGAGAATTTAGATATTAATTTCATAATCCTCTATAGTTACAAACCCGACAGTCTCTTATGTGTACATATGCACTAATTCCGCAATTACAACCCTTATACGTCACATAATAGTTGGGCTATTAGAACCATATAAATTGACCCTCGGCATATTTAACCACACTCGCATATTCCATTAAATGTAATATATCCATATACATATTACGGTGCCCTTCAATAATTAACGGAGTCCCACAATACATCGCATACCGTTATAAACTCCTGAACCTTGATAAAATTCTTTTAATATACTCTGTCGGACCTTATACTAAGGTTAATAAACCAAATTCATTACGTATATCTCTGCCCCGGGGCCACAATGAAATCAAAAGACCAATCAAACGTGCACACTGTACCTGGCTTAACCTCCGGGCTCTTTCATTAAACTTCGTGCGGGTCCTGCGAGTGATCACCGTTAGATGTCGAGCCACCAGATCAACAGTCTATAACAATATCGCTCGACGTCTTCAGTCGATCTATAACGTGCGATGGTGCACTTTAACTGGCAATTTTCAATTTTGTTCAGGGACACACGTCAGTCTGTCTATGGAATCGCTCGCGAATGGTGGAAACCGCTTGACCGACGAATGGTGGTGCAATGAAACCCACGGTTTTTCTCCAAACCACCGTCACTATTCCTCTCGATCACGGTTCCGTTCTCTACTCCAGGTTCTGGTCCTCCACGATTTCAATTATATATATAAATAACTATTCATCATGTTTCACCACTGTGATTTCATCTGTTACGACTATGGTTCCACTCCATTCACACTGCGCATTTGACTATGGTTCTGCTCCTTTAATACTGCGCATTTGAATATAAAGCACAATACTTTGCCGATAGAGTATGCGATTCCCGAAATGTAATTTATGTTATGTGTAACGCTCGGCTGTGTAACAGATTCTCGAAATAACAGTTGTTTCTCTGCAATAACAGTTGTGTCTCTTCCTTTCTCCTTTATATTCATTTCCTCCATTTGTTTCTTTGCGGCCTCCATTGTATGTCTCTGTCTTTGCTTCAATTCACTGCTTCCTCTGTTATTTGTAAATGTTACCTGTCTCTGCATCTGCCTCTATTCCTTGTAACTGTTCCTATCTCTACATCTGCTACCTCCTTTGCCATCAATGACAACATTTCCAATAGTCTCCCCCTTTGGCATTGATTTCAATACACTTTCTTTGTTTGCCTACAGTTCTTCCTGTTGCTTGCTCTTCCTCCCCCTTTGACATCAATGGCAAGGGGTTCGAATTTTTGTGAAGCTTCTATTCTCTGATGCTGTGTTTTTATTCCTTTTTCAATATTTCATGCATTTCTTGAAATTTCCTGACTTTTTATGCTGCTGCTCCAAACTTTGGATTAGATACACGTCGGTTTCACTATTCTTCTACTGCACGACAGACCCTTTTGCCTTTTTGTTGATTCTTTTATGTTGAATGTATTATTGCCATAATCCCTTTGATCCTGAGGACCTGTTTTCATGCTTCCCTTGCTGGCTGATCTCCCCCTGAGAATGATATTTTCGTTTATGTTCTCCCCCTGATACTTTGCTTTCTCTTCATATCAGAGAGTAGCATCTACAGATACTACCCCTAATCTGTCTCTCAAATATTCAAATGGCTCTCTAGCAAGTGGTTTGGTAAATATATCTGTTGTCTGTTCTTTTGTTGGTACATACTCCAGTTTTACTATCTTCTGAGCCACTTGTTCTCGGAGAAAATGATACTTGATTGGAATATGTTTAGTTTTTAAGTGAAGCACATGATTTTTAAATATACTTATAGCACTTGTATTATCACATTTAATTGAGATAGGTTCATCAATGCTTACCTTCATTTCTTGAAGAGTTTGCTTCATCCACATGACTTGTGTACAACATGTTGCTGCTGCTATATATTCTGCTTCTGTTGTAGACAGAGAGATAGATGTTTTTTTCTTGCTTAACCATGCCACCAGACTTTTTCCTAGATAGAAAGCACCTCCACTTGTACTTTTCCTATCATCCACACAGCTGGCCCAATCTGCATCTATGTATGCTGTCAAAGTGAAGCCTTTTACTTTAGGATACCAAAGCCCATACTGTGTTGTTCCTTGTAGATATCTCAGTATTCTTTTTACTGCTAGAAGATGGTTTTGTTTAGATGTTGCTTGATATCTAGCCACTAGTCCTACTGCTAGGATGATGTCTGGTCTTGATGTTGTCAGATACAACAGACTTCCTATCATGGATCTGTAGAGTTTTTGATCTACATCTGCAGACCCATCATCAGTACATAGCTTGAATCCCGTGATCATGGGGGTTGTCATAGGTTTTCAGTCCTCCATTTTGAATTTTTCCAGCATTTATTTTAAGTATTTTTCTTGAGAGATGAATGTGCCTGTGTTCTTTTGCTGAATTTGAAGTCCTAAGTAGAAACTGAGTTCTCCAATCATGGACATCTCAAACTCTGATTTCATCTCCTCAAAAAACCCTTTTGCAAGTTCATCTTTGTTGCTTCCAAACATAATGTCATCAACATATACTACAACAATTAGGAGTTCATTTTCATGGGCTTTTATGTATAGATTGTTGTCTACTCCACCTCTTTTAAAGCCTTGTTTTTGTAAATATTTATCCAGTCTTGAGTACCAAGCACGAGGAGCCTGTTTCATTTTGTTTTTAAATACCCATTTTGAACCAATGATATTCTTCTCAATTGGTCTAGGAACTAGTTCCCAGGTATTTTTCTTCTCAATTTGGTCCAATTCTTCATTCATTGCTTTTACCCAAGACTTTTCCTTGATGGCTTCTTCAAATTTCTCTGGCTCTATTTGTGACAGCATGGCTATGTATACTTCTTCAGTTTGTTCTGTTAGCTACCTTCTTGTCTAGAACCCTGCTTTCTTATCTCCTATGATTTGATCTTCGAGATGATTATTTTGAGTGTATCTTGAGGGGGATTTCGAGATCAGGCCTTCATCTTCTGTAGTCTTGCTTGTTTCATCATCATCATTCTGGTCTTCTTATTCTTGGTTATTTGATGGAATGCAGCAGGTAGTATCTCTTGTACTGTTTGGAAGTTCTTCATCAAATCTCACATCAATGCTTTCTACTATTTTCTGAAGAGTCTTGTTGTAGCACCTGTACCCTTTGCTTTTGGATGCATATCCTAGAAATATTCCTTCATCTTCTCTTGCATCAAATTTTCCAAGATTTTCATCATAATTCTCTATGTAACACTTGCTACCAAAGATTCTGAAATGTTTAATTGAAGCTGGCTTTCCATGCTACAGTTCGTGGGGAGTCTTGTCACTGCTTGGCCTTAAGTGAGCTTTATTAAGGATATGTACTATTGTGTGCACTACTTCTGCCTAGAAGATTTGAGCAATATTATTCTCTTGCATCATGGCTCTGAAATTTTTTTGAACAGATCTGTTTTGTCTCTCTGCTACTCCATTCTGCTGAGGTGTCCCTGCAATAGTAAATTGTTGTTTTATGCAATGTTCATTGCATAGGTCAGCAAAGTCATAATCTGTGAATTCACCTCCTCTGTCTGATCTGATGCATTTCAGCTTGCATCCTGTCTGATTTTCTGCTAATGCCTTAAATATTTTGAATTTTTCCAGAGCTTCTCATTTATTCTTGAGAAAAGCAACCCATGTCATTCTGGAGAAATAATCTATTATCAACATGAAGTAGGATTCTCCACTTGGTGTTTTAGTTCTTGCAGGTCCACACAGATCCATGTGTACAAGCTAGAGTGGTCTTCTTGTTGACAACTCCTCTTTGGCCTTAAAGGATGTGCGGGTCTTTTTACCCAATTGACAATATTTGCATATGGTATTAGAAGGCCTCTTTATTTCTATCATGTCTCTGACTGCTTTCTTTTTGCTCAGTCTGATGATATGATCGAAGCTGAGATGTCCCAATCTCCTATGCCATAACCATGACTCCTCAAGTTTGCTAAGATGGCGTGCTTCATCTTTCTCTTTCACAATGTAAACATTGCTCTCTGTTCGAACACCTTTGAGCAGAGTCTTACCGGTGGTGCTTTATCTGACTTCACAGTCTTGTGCTCTAAATAGAACTTCGCAACCTTTGTCACACATCTGACTGACACTCAGTAAATTTTCTTTCAGCCCATCTACAAATAGTACATCTTGGGCCTTTCCTCTGCCATTGTCTATGCTGACTGAGCCTTATCCCTTGATCTTACCTGCTTTTTCATTGCCAAAAGTGACATTGCCAGATTTCTTTTCATCAAGAGTTATAAACTTACTTTTGTCTCCTGTCATGTGTTTGGAGCAGCCAATGTCCAAATACCATTGACTTTTCAGATCTTGAGCAATTAGAACCAGGTCACACTTATTCACCTTCTTTATCCACTGAAGGCACCCTTTTGTTTTGTATCTTTTGTGAGGTGATGACCTCCATCTTCTTAGAGGACATTTGGAAGGTATATGTCCAACTTGATTACATACACAACATTTGATCATAATTTTTGTAGAATTATGAGTATGAACATAATTTCTTTGATTCATAAACCTTCTTGAGGTGTTAAACATCAATCTTTGTACATACTTTCTACACTCAATTATTTTATGACCAAATTCATTACAATAAAAGCAGTAACCATAGAAGCTATTTGCATACCTGATGTAAGGTTGTCTCTTCCATTTGTTTGCTTGAGGCAGTCTCTTCAATGTTTGCATCTTTTGCTGGTTTTAATTACTCCTCCTTGCATGACAATATGTAGCAATGTGTCCCAGCTTGTGGCAGACATAACAGGTGGAATTATGCATTGGAGGGAAGAATATCGTTTGATGGTTTCCAAATTTTACATATTCAGGGGTCTTAGTATTTATTACATTATTTGCTACTAGTGGTTTCTTCTGATCTCTGTCTTCCTTATTGCAGATTTCTTCTTTTGTAGGAATTGTTTGAGCTGCTTAATCATTCCTTTTTTCTTTTACAAAAATAATCTCTCTGTCAACCTTTTCTTTTCCTTTAATTGATTCTCCTTCATATCCTATTCCAGTCTTTATCATAGGGGATCTTTGAGAAACCAGAATTTCATTCAACTTACTAGAGCTTGTTGTTTAAGAAGAGTTTATAACCACTTTCCTTTGAGCATTTTCTAATTTCTTCCTGAGACATACTACTTCTTCTTCCAACTTTTCTTGTTCTTGAGTTTTTTCTTTGATTTTCTTAAGTAACATGTCCTCTATCTTCTTGGCTTCTTCAAGCTCTATCTTTAGCTGCTTAAGGACTTCTGAATTCTGTTCTTCTCGTATATACTTGAGGAGAATATCCTTTTGTTTTCTACATTTCAGTTTGAGTCTATCAATCTCTTCTAGAGCACTTCTTAGCTCCCCCTCAAGATCGACTTCACCTTCTTCTTCTTCATCTTCTAGCAGGAGACCTTCAAGTTCTTCTATGTCCATCAATAAGAATTCAGAGGTTCCTTCTTCACTTGAGGATTCATCTGAATCTTTAGATGTACTGCTGTCTTGTTGAGCATAGAAGGATTTTCTGCTGAACTTCTTTCCTTTTTTCCAATTCTTTGATTTATTTTTCTCTGACTCTTGAGCCTGATTCTTTACTTTCTTGTGAGGACACTTAGCATCATAGTGTCCCACTCTTCCACAGTTAAAGAATTTGAAGGGGAGTTTACCTTTTTATTTACTTGAGCCTCTATCCAATTTCTTGACAAACTTTGCCTCTTCTTCATCCGAGCAAGAGCATATGTCTCCCTCTTCTTCTTTCTTCTTTTCTGTTTTAAAGGCTGCTTCCCTCGTACTTGGATTTTTCTGTGGGAGCCTCATTTCATAGGCTGTTAGATTTCCAAGTAGCTGGTTCATGGTCAAGGTCTCCCAATCAATTGTTTCTTCTATTGCAGACACCTTTGGATTAAACCGGGATGGAAGAGATCTTAGAATCTGTTGCACAATTATACTTTCTGGCATTTTTTCTCCAAGAGCTTTCATATTGTTAATAATTTCTGTAGCTTTTAGGAAGAAACTGGCAATGTCTTCATCATTCTTCATTTTTAAGTTCTCAAACTGGGTTCTATAGACTTGAAGTTTGGCAGTCTTTACTTTCTTGTCTCCCTCATGTATGTTCTCAAGAGTAGCCCATATTTCTTTGGCAGAGTCTTTGTGCATTACTTTGATAAACTCTGCTTCACATAATCCATTCAGGATGGCATTCATGGCTTTTGCATTAGCCACAAAATCTTGTTTTGTTTCTTTTTATGTGTCAGTTGCCTTTGGGGCATATCCTAATTCCACAGCAGCCCAGACTTCTATTCCTAGAGACATTATGTATGTCCTCATTCTGATTTTCCAGAAAGCATAATTTTCACTAGTGAAGAAAGGGACTTTATTTGTTGAGCATCCTTCTTTACTAGCCATCTTGGGAACCTAGGATCTCCTTTCAGTTGTTAGACTTGTACAAAGGAAACTTGCTCTGATACCAATTGTTGAACTCTTAGTTAAACTGAGAAGGGGGGGTGAATCAGTTTAACACATTCATAATCTTTTAAAGTTTTATTAAACCTTATCTACACCTTCATTTCATGTCCAGCTTAATATGTGAGTAATTTTAGAATGTGAGCAGCAAGTATTAATATAATGGAACAACAGACTTAATATGAAAGCAGCAGGTATTAAACAGATGATATAAATCAGATCAGCACATAAACATCATGCACAAAGACACCAAATATAAGTGGAAACCCATAAAGGGAGAAAACCACATCTTATTATTGTTGTGATGCAAAGGCAAGCTCCAACTCCCTCTCACCAATGTTTTTCTACAGGCACCAACCTACAAGAGGCTCCTACCTCAATTTTGCAAGCTACAACTTGCAAGGAAGCACCAAATCCCTTCAATTTTCTGCAGGCACCAACCTACAAGAGGCTCCAACCTCAGTCAGCTACAACTAGCAGCTATCAAGCTGCAACTTGATAGGGAAGCTCCAACTTCCTCAATTTAACAAACTGAATGTTTGCTGATTTACCTCAGATATCAGCTCTGTTCTGTAGCTTCTCTTTCTGCTCTTATTTTCTTAATATTCTCTGCCTTACACTTCTATACTCTGCCTTCTCTATATTTTCTCTCTCTCACCTCCTTTTGCATATCCAGATGATATTATTTATAATAATTTCTTGTGACTGTTAGCATTCCTCAAGAATTTGGAATGGAAAGCCATGCCTCTTCGCTTTCTTCCTTCTTATTCCTTTATCCAACTCATTTTTAAATTACTAAAATATGTAAAAATTTCCATGCTACAATGGGATTTCGTTTTTTCTTTAGGATACTTGCCTTTGCATCACAAACAATAAAAAATAATTTATATTTGCATTTTTTCAGTTATACATCTCAATTCCACTCAGCTCCTTTTTTGGATTTTGGATTTGCTAGATTTGTCATTTCTGCAGTTTTTGAGTGACTGCTCTGTATATTTTCATTCACTGTAATTGCATGCACCTGTGTATGTATACCTGTCAAACCTGTGATATATGTTTACTTCTGTCAGACCCATGCTTTTATCCTTGTGTATATTCACCTGTTCACTGTGCTTTTGTGCACTTGCTGCATATATACCTGTTGATTTTAAATATGGGCAAAAATGAATTAATGCGTATATTTCATTTTTGCATGGTTATAAAACCATACATATAAATTCATTCATTTTTCAATATTTACAATATTTCACTTCAACTGTGTGTAAATGCATCCCAAGATTCACTTCTCAAAGCTTGTGCACCATCCTATAATCTCACAACACCCTTATTCCATTCTGGCGAATTAAGTCTGGGTTAGTTTAATATCTTAATTCAGAGAATTTAGATATTAATTTCATAATCCTCTATAGTTACAAACCCAACAGTCTCTTATGTGTACATATGCGCTAATTCTGCAATTACAACCCTTATATGTCACATAATAGTTGGGCTATTAGAACCATATAAATTGACCCTCGGCATATTTAACCACATTCGCATATTACATTAAATGTAATATATCCATATACATATTATGGCGCCCTTTAATAATTAACGGAGTCCCACAATACATCGCATACCCTTATAAACTCGTGAATATTCATAAAATTCTTTTAATATACTCTGTCGGACCTTATACTAAGGTTAATAAACCAAATTCAGTACGTATATTTTTTCCCCGGGCCCACAATGCAATCAAAATACCAATCAAATGTGCGCACTATACCTGGCTTAACCTCTGGGCTCTTTCATTAAACTTCGTGCGGGTCCTGCGAGCGATCACCGTTAGATTTCGAGCCAACAGATCAACGGTATATAACAATATTTCTCGGCATCTTCAGTCAATGTATAACGTACGATGGCGCACTTTAACCAGCTGTTTTCAATTTTTTTCAGGGACACACGTCATTATATCTATGGAATCGCTCACGAATGGTGGAAACCACTTGCCCGACGAATGGTGGTGCGATGAAACCCATGGTTTCGCTCCAAACTGCCATCACTGTTCTTCTCGGTCACAGTTTCGTTCTCTACTCTAGGTTTCGGTCCTCCACGATTTCAATTATATATATAAATAACTATTCATCACGTTTCACTGTTGTGATTTCATCTGTTACGACTATGGTTCCGCTCCATTCACACTGCACATTTGACTATGGTTCCGCTCCATTCATACTGTGCATTTGAATATAAAGTGCAATACTTTGCCACTAGAGTATGTGATTCTCGGAATGTAATTTATGTTATGTGTAACGCCCAGCTGTGTAAAATATTCTCGGAATAACAGTTGTTTCTCTGCAATAACAGCTGTGTCTCTGCCTTTCTCCTTTATATTCGTTTCCTCCATTTTATTCTTTGCTGCCTTCATTGTTTGTCTCTGTATTTGCTTCAATTCACTGCTTCCTCTATTCTTTGTAAATGTTACCTGTCTCTGCATCTGCTTCTGTTCCTTGTAACTGTTCCTGTCTCTGCATCTGCTACCTCCTTTTCCATGAATGACAACATTTCCAACAATAGTATGTTAGCTTTCCTTTGGAAATAATATGAAAATGCATGCAAGATTTCGCTATTGTTTGTTGGAAAGATGATGCTTGATAGTGATTTATTTGTTACTAATGCATGTGAAATGATGTTAAAGAAGGAAATTAATGTCAATGTGGTTATTTTTTATACATGCAGACAAATAGTGTTTAAGTGTCAAAAATAAAGATTGATTATTGGTTTATTAATATTTTATCTAATCATGATATCAAGTGTGCTAACAACATCAATGGCAGGAAAGAAGGATGGCTTGAGAAAAGGATTTTCAATTTTAAGAGTATGGAAGATAAAGATTTATTTTTCCACACAGGTTTAGTAGTTCCAACTGCACGATGACCCACTGAAGGAAATAGTCTGACTACAAAGACAAAGATTGAGGATTCATGGGTAAATGGTATCATGATAATTGTAATAGCTTATAGCTAGTTATGTTTCACTTAAGATTATTTTTCTATGTAATTTTTGTGACAATGGTCAATGGATGGACTTCCTTATAACCATTGAGTGAGGGGTGACAACCCTCACCAACGTTTAATAATAAAATTAAACGTTTTTTGGTTTTCACTCTACAGGGTTTCCAAGGTATATTGGTGTCTAATGATGTGATTGTTCATTGTGTTGTTTTCATAATGTTAATTTATTCCATGATGTGATTTTTATATTCTCATTAATGTGATTTAATAATTGAGTTAAAATGATCATGGGATCAATGCATAGTTATAACATGAAATTTAAGTTAATATGCTACAACAAGGAGAGTTAATGGTTGTGTAAATCACTATGATTTTTCCTAAATATCTCTCTAGGTGATGATGATGGTTATTCTAATGGTTAATGAGGGAATATAGAAAGTAAATTAGAAAGTTACACATTGGTAAATTTTTAAAAAAATTCCTAACTTCATGCATTTTCCTGCGAGGTTACCGGGGTATGTTACACTTGTACAATTTCTTTATGTTATTTTCACTTCTTACTCACATGCATCTCTTATTTTTTCTTTGCATATTTCTGTATTTAGCATTGTTTCTTTTTCTTGTTGTAGGATTGAGTTAGATGATTTAAGTGAGTTATTTTGAAGTATTTTTATAGGTTCAAAAGAATTATTCATCCTCAAAATGGCTTTTGAAGGTCACCTTAATCATTAAGATACTTGCATTTGGTTACTAGTTCATGAATATAATATTTCTAGAAATGCCTTGTAGTGAAGTAGTAGTAAATTTATGGTATTTTTTAGAAAGGGTTTAATGAGATCCATTTGACATGATTCCACTTATATTAGGTCATACTAATGTTAAATTGGATAAAACAAATTACCCCATTTCATTTTCACTTGATTAGGTTACACATTTGATAGATTAACTACCTCACTAGTTCTTGAATTTCAAGATTTTACAGTAGTTATTTTCTCTTATTTTTTAGCACATGTGATCACGGTTATTTTGCAGTGATTTCACTTGGAATGGAGACCGAAGCCATCATACTTCATAAAAAAACTATCCCATCCGATTTTCATTTGATTTACTTATTCATTTGGTGAGTTATTTCCAAACCAGACTCGCCTGTAGCAAAAATAGAGTTTCATGTAGCACTCGACGACATTTACTCCTAAAGGTTGGTTTTTGTTTCTTAGGCTTTAACCATGATCCCTAGGATCTATATTCATGATTGAGGAAGGATAAAAACCACTTAGGACATTAATTTTTAAAAATTAAATTAGGCCTTTTTATTTGAATTCATTCTCTTAGATTTCCAATTATGCATTGTTTTTTTTTCCTAGGTTTAATTTATTTTCAAAGGAACACTTCCATTTTTGCAATTAATTTAGACTTTGATTTCATGGAATTCACACCATTACATAAAATCAACAAAAAAATGATACATTGTATGTTGCAAATATAATGTCGATACCTCTTAAGTTTGTATGAACCACGAGATGATAATTAAAGTTGATAGCCTCGGTAGTTGCAGCATTATTGTTTCAATATTGAGGCTCATTAGAGGCAACCATGGTGAACGATGTCGATAGAAGCATTCACCAAGTCAATGCTGCATTAGAATATCAATAGGATGAACATGAATCAACAATGATTGAAATTGAAGGTATCATTTTGAACCAAACTGTATCTATTTTAATTGATCCTAGAGATAGTCTAAGCTATATTAGCCCACGCATACTGGAAAAATGTAAACTACATATGTACAAATTTCAACACTCTTGGCTAGTGCAGTTAGAAACATGCATGAAATGGAAGGTAACCCATAAATTTCATAGATACCCTATAAATATAAATAGGTATATCACAAATATGAATCTGAATATCCTTCCTTCAAGATCTTATGACCTACTCACCGGTATGGATTTGTTAGAACAACAGAAACCAATAGTAAGCTGCTTAGAAAAAAAATTGAACTACATAAATGCACTAGGACAATCAATTGTAGTAAGAGGGAAACAGAAACCCGTGTCTATTCGAAAGAAAAAAATTGCATTACAATTGAAGTAGACAACAAGGAAGGGATGTCTAGTTTATATGGTACAAATTGAATATTTGGGAGAGAAAATAGAAAATTATTTTATAGAAAACTTACAAGTGATTAGAGACTTTCACAATGTATTTCCTGAACAAAATCCCTCAACTTCCCCCTCGTAGAGATATATATTTATCTATTGAACTGGTACCATGAGCCACCCTAGTTTCCCAAGCCCCATATAGAATGAGCACACCTGAACTAGTAGAATTAAATCTTCAATTACAAGAGCTACTGAAAAAAGGATATATCGGACCAAGTGTGTCTCCATGGGGAGCTCTAGTTTTATTATTCAATAAAAAGGATGGTGCCCTGAGAATGTGGATAGACCACAGAGAGTTGAATAATATGACCATAAAAAATCGGTACCCCCTACTGCAAATAGACGACTTCTTTGATCAAGGGAAGAAACAATATTTTAAAAATTGATTTGCAAATAGGATATCACCATCTTCGCATAAAATATCAATACATCCACAATACAGCTTTCACAACTCGGTATAGAAATTACGAGTTCATATCTCTACCTTTCAGACTCACTAACACACCTACTACCTTCATGTGTCTCATGAACAATGTCCTACACAAATATCTAGATAAATTTGTGCTAGTTTTCATAGATGAAATTATAGTGTACTCTAAGAAAAAATATGAACTCGAGGACACATATGAATAATGTTGTAAAAAATAAGAGAACACAGGTTGTATGCAAAACTCAACAAGTGAGAGTTTTATAAACCAAAGATTCAGTATTGAGGACATGTTATTTCAAGGGAGGGGTTGGTGGTAGAACTGGGAAAAGTACAAGTAATTTTAAATTGGTCTATACCCATAGATGTATCAACAATCCTTTCATTCATAACTTCGTATTAACGCAAATTTGTGGAGGGATTTTCTGCATTAGCTTAACCCATTACCTCCTTACATAAAAGGAGGTGATGTTTGAGTAGACAACCAAATTCCAAGAAATATTTGAGAAGCTAAAAAAAAAATTGACTACTACCTTGATCCTAAGAATTGCAGATAAACCAAGGAATTTACTGTGTGTATTGATGCTTGGATGGAAGGACTGGGAGAAGTGTTACTACAAGACAATGTTCTGATAGCCTAGGAATCTAGGAAGCTAAAAAAACATGAGAAAAATTATGCAGTTTATGAGTTAGAGTTAATTATTGTCATACATGCATTAAAAATGTGGTGACAGTATCTCGTGGGTAAGAATTTTGTGTTAATGACTGACCATATTAGCTTCAAATATTTTTTTAGCCAACTATATTTGAATGTAATACAAGCTAGATGGTTAGCTTTCCTTAGCGATTTTTATATGGAAACAAAACATATTAAGGGAAAATAAAATTGAATTGTAGATTGCTTAAGTTTACACTCTCATCAAATTGTGTCTTACACATGTAGCAACGTAAAAAAATAATTTTGAAGAACAGGTTCAAGAATTTCTGTCACAATAATCCCAGTATTTATAATTACAGGAAAGAATACAACAACTAGGAATTTCGAGGTATACCATGAATTCGAAAGGATTAATAATTTATAAAAAAAGGTTGTATATTCCTAACATACCTATTTTGAAACATATGATAATGGATGAATACCATAAGAGACCTTATTCAGGTCATCTAGGTTACCAAAAGATGGTGAAAACATTGCGGAAAACTTTGTTTTCACCTGGAATGAAGAAGGAAACACTTTATTATCTCACAAGATGTTTAGAGTGCAAGCAAGTCAAGGGGGAGAATTGACAACATGCAGGGTTGCGAAACCCCCTTCCGATTCCAGAATGGAGGTGAGAATTAATATCCATGTATTTCATAATAGGACTACCTCAAACTAAGTATCAACATGACTCCATTATGGTAGTATTGGACACATTAAGAAAGGCTACACATTTTATTGTACTAAAATATACCTTTGGGACAACCGAAGTGGACAATGTGTTTATGAAGGATATTTTTAAGCTTCACGGTATATAAAAGATGATCATCTCTGATAGGGATTCAATGTTCACATCAATCTTATGGAAAACATTTTTTGGAGGGATGGGAACAAAACTGAATTTCAACATAGCCTATCATCCCCACAAGGACGGGAAGTTTGAAAGAACAAATCAAATATTATAGGACATGCTTCGCATGTATGTAATGGAATGACCCACTAGGTGGGATGGTTTTTTGCATTTAGTAGAATTTTCATATAACAACAGTTATCAAATCTCTATTAAGATTAGTATGTTCGAGGCCTTATATGGAAGAAAGTGCCATACTCCACTTAGTTGGAGTAAAATATAAGACACACTGGTACTTCAACCTGAGGAATTACACAAAATGGAACAAACAATATGAAAAATTCAACAAAACATCAAGGCAGCTCACAACCATAAGAAGGGTTATGCAAATAGAAAAAATAACACACAAATAATTTAATATTGGGAATAATGTGTACTTGAGGATAAAACCTCACAAGAGTACCCTTCACATGGGAAGTTATGCTAATTTAGTACCCTGATACTGCAGGGCCATAGAATTTTTGGAGCGAGTGGGTCCAGTAGCATATAAATTGGTTTTTCTCAATCATGCTAAAGTACATATTATTTTTCGTGTTTAATTATTGAAAAATATGTTCATGATCCTTCCCACTTGGTTCACTAGAACTTAATAGAGGTGAAAACCGAAGGGGACTCTCTTCTAGAACCACTTCGTATACTGGGGAGGGAAGAAATCGGGCTCCAAAATAGAACAATCGCTTGGGTGAAAGTGCAGTGGAAGCACTTTACACCTGAGGAAGCTACATGGGAGTGAGAAGAAAGCATGAAAGAATCTATCCCAAAATTGTTTAAATAATAAATAGTTATTTGTTGACACGAAGGATGATGTTTCTGTTTTAGGGGGGGACTAGGCAATACCCCTAATTTACAACTATTATGCTTTTATGTAGATAGGAAAATACTATGTGGACCTATGAAACAGTTATGATGTTGGAGGAATTATAATTATAATTAATAATTACTGAAGAAAAATTGTACTAATATTGAAAATATAGAGTATAGAGAAATCTCAAAATTATTATCCACGAGGATAGCATATAATTTCATACTTTTCCAAATTCTCCAAAAAAATCCTTTGGAGAGAAATAAAACCGAAAAAAAAGGTAGATGGAAGAAAATATCTAAGAAATCCTAAGTAAAGAGGAAAGTTACTGGGAAGATGTAACAAAAAACAACGTTGAGGAAAATATTTTTATAACAAAGATTTTGAGAAAAAAATAAAAGTAAAAGTGTAGGCTATGGGAAATAGCAACCCAGAATAACGAGACGTCGTTATGGAAACTTGTTGGGGAAAGTTTGCTTAAAAGTTTCTTCACTACTTTAACAAGAGGTTTTAAACACTAGGGGAAAATAGATCTCTACTTGGGGGAGAGCTCTAAGGAGAAGCTTGTGGATAAAAGGAAATTTGTCTTTACAAGTTGGTATGTAGTATATAGAATGATAAATATTCAAATTCTTATGTTGTAATGATGATTAGAGGTATGAGGTTGTCTATGTTGTAATAGACCAATTCCGTTTTGGAATAAGTATTTATTGTTGTACTAAACAAGTGTGGATTGATATCAAAGAATGGTTTAAGGAATACTAACTATGGAACATTGAACCAAGAAATTAGTCAATTCCAAGGTCATGAAATAGTCTTTGTGTAGTGGTAATACTCCTATCATATAATCTATATGCTATGAGATGTTGAATGGATATGTCAACTCGTTCCTTTGTTTCCTTCAATACTGTATACACTAGATTTAAGTATAAGTAAAAGTAATTTTATAAACATATTATCAATCCAGTATGTGTTCATACATGTACAAAAAAGCTTTAATTTAACTAGAATAAGACATCTTTCATAATAGATATGAGGTATAATCAGGATTAATTATTAGATGTTTACAACAAAATGGTTGGGATTGTTGGTCATTATTTAAGAAATAATTACCATCACACCGTATTAAGGATATAATGTCAGCTAAGAAAATTTAATCTTGTTGGTTTTAGAAAATGCTAATTTTGATCTAGTGTTGGAACTAATAGTAGAATTTAGAATTTATAGGCTATAGCAGTTGAAAAATTGTATTATATGATTTCTCTCGAAAGAGTAAATCAAACTGGGAGTTCTACATATAATCTATTACGTAAATCACAAAGGGAAGGTGAAAAACCATGATTTAATTATTAACATTCTTTTTACTTATAAGGAAAGTCTGTCTATTCTACTATAACAACATAAAGAAGTAAAAGTGTAATACATTATAGAAATAAGATGCAGATCACATTTAATCATAAACTCAACTAACATATTTATATCATCGATTCAGTAACAAAAATCATTAGAATTAAACAAATACATAAATTGATATCAAAGAATAGTGAATCGTATAACATCTGGAGGTATCAAATATAGAAAAAACTAATAATTCCATTAACACAGTAGGAGTAAATGCATACGCATCCATTAACATAAACGATGAGGAAATGTAACATTACCAAGAGTTAAATTATAAATAATATCTAGTTTTCCACATACATAACAAGTAACATTTGACTCCTTGAATTTACACAGTAATCTGTGTTATAAAGAGAAAAAATATATTACAATACTTTTATCAGGCTCGGAGGCCATTTATGAAATTGATATCAGAATTTAAAACTATTATTTCCACAGAAGCGTTGCAAACTATGTAAACACCAAATTCCTGTCTGATGAAGAACCATGGTGGAGCAAGCGTATTACCAACCATAGAAAGTACATAGCCTGGCCACACGATGGAACAAACGAAACTCACGCAGACCCAGAATGAGAGAGTCGTGTATGCAGAAATATGAGCATGAGAATTAGAGAGTTGGAGAAAGAGATAGAGTGCTATCACATTAAAAACTTCACTGTGTGACGACAAAGGGATACATTACTTGAATACACTTTAGATATAGATTTTCTCCACCTGTGTTTGAAAGAAAACTATTCTATGAGAGAAATAATACTCAAGCACATCTACTATGGAAAGGAACAAATTGAAAACCTAGAACGTTTCACATGGTATAGAAATCACCTATGGAAGGTGGAATGCGAGGATAGAAGCCACTTATCTTCCCCCTCAATTCCTTATTCTACATATAAGGTTTAACCTCAGCGGAAAAACCCAAAAAAATTAAACAAGAACATAACTCATAATTCATATGTAGAGGAGATACTATGTATTCCTAACTCAATGCACAACAATGAAAAGAAAAAGGAACAAGGGTTTTATAGCACCTCGAACAAGGAAGCTAGATTATTATACGCTTCATCATGAATATGCTGGAACAGTAAGATGCAAAAACCCAAATACCAAATTTTTTTTTGAACATATCGAATTCAGAATAATAAAACTCAGATTGTATGTATGGAATAGAAATTGGCAAATAATATGTTTAATATATCGAATTTACAATAACCAAACCCAAAATTTGAATGGGTAGAACAGAAATTACCTACATAGTAACGGAAAGGGCCATGATATTTAATGAAGAAAACCCAACAAAATTTCCCCATTAACGTTGTAATAATGGTGAGAATGCTTACCTATGTGGCCACACAGTAAAACTAGAGGTCCCTCCCCTGCGGTAAGACAAATTCCATTGTGAGAAGGGTATATAAAATTTAAAAGAGAAATAAAAAATAATAGAGTATATACAAATTGCCTGAAATTACGAGTGACAGAGTGGGAGATTTACACAAGATTTTGATTGCTAAGGTTGACCCTGTCTTGGGGTTTCTCTCTAAACATTATAATGAAAATTACAAGCTATTCTAGAAAGGCAAGAAACTAAAATACCATGCACATTTAGTGCTAAAATCATGAACTGAGAAAATTTTGCAAGTCAATTTACCTGTGAGCAAAGTTAGGGAAGTAACCCACTACGTAGCCGCATATTTCCTCATTCAACACTTTTGTTTCATAGAATTAACATAGAGAGGTGGAATTGTGAATGAAGTAAGCTCCCATGGCATCCTATAAATGATATGCAAGCTTGGGCTAGCTGAGCAACAACCCCATTAGAATGGCGGTCGCACCTTGTGAGCGTAAGTGAAAAAGAGGAAAGGAAAGGAAGGTAAGTCCTTAGGGTTTGATTGATCCCTTGTGGACTCTATATCTACACCGAAAGATCTCATTCGTTCCCCCTTAGCCTCGAATATTGAGAAGGCCACGTGAAGAGGGAAGGTTGTCACATGGCCTCCGACAAGTGGCAAGTGTGGAATGGGACACATCATGAGGGAGGGGCAGCTTCATTAATTCTGTAATGAGCCTTAGGATCAAGCATAAGAGGACCATACGAATGTTTATTGGACATTAATACATTTTCCACCATACCTTTCATAGGAATGAAAATTTTAAAGTATCTAAAGATATATGTAAAGACATAAATCGTATTCAATGATTAGATCGCCCTTATAGTTAAACCTAAAAATGCATAAGATGAACAAACGAACTAAGATTAAGTAAAACTTACCTAAAGTATAAAATTTACTTAAGGTTCTATGAGTAGGCTAATCATCTTAACACGAAATGGGTGTGCTCGTGATTATAAAAAAAAAAAAAACCAAATTCCTAGTTCTTGGAGCGAAGGTTTACGTCAAACACCATTGCAATATTTCACAGGACTCATTTCAAATCATACCATGATACTAGAATAAATTCAAAAAATCATATAGGTAAGTGAATAACTAGATTTACAAACTAAAAGAGTCATAAAAAATAAAATGGGGACATGATATGGTTGACCCTATTAGTGTGAGATGTGTAGAATCAATTATTGTGGTGAAATAAAATGGAAATTTGTTAAGTTGAAAATTTCGTGGTTCTCTAAAAAACACTTTTTCATGCAAGGTTCATGGTTATCCAAGAACCATGAACCATTGATGTAGTGTATGGATTCTGGTTAGCCGAAACTATTCGAAGTAATGTGTATGGTAAGAAATAAACTATTTATGTGTGATGATTGAGGGCTATGAGAAAAAATATATAGGTGTAATGTCGAAGTGTGGTTATATATAAGCCAATAAAAGTAATGATGATGAAAGTGGAGTAAAATTTACAAGTAGGAATACATGTGATGGATCCATGGTTGAATGAACCATGTAGAGAATGTTCATCCTACTAGACTAGTGTTTGCAGTGGTCGGTTACCTTCACATTCTAGTGGATGGTTCTTCCTTTGCATGGAATTCAACATTTTGGTAATTTTTTTATCATAGAAGTATGATGAAAATGTAAATTTTGTAACCGTTTTTTTTCATGAGTTTCCTTAGAATAGTTGTTGCAGAGGAGAAAATATTGATGAAGACAACAAATAATGGATTAATAATGAGATTTAGTTGTACTAGAGATTGAATTTCTCCATTAAAGAGGAGTGTAAGAGTTAATTAGAAAAATATATTGGTTCATTGCCTTAATGTTCCAATGTATTATTCTAAATCAACATTCCATTGTGTTGTTCCAGAGAATATTATATTCCAGAATATATATATATATATATATATATATATATATTGCAATTATAATAAAATCTTATAATTACTTGTTGTACTTATTTCAACAACATAAATATGAAATAATTATGAGATAATTTAAAAATATATTAATCTAATAAAATATCCTGCGTTCTACATGTGAATATATTCTTCTTTACATGAAAAACCAAAAAAATTAAAACGATAATATAATATTATGAAAACTTAAAAGACTGAATGCTTCAAAAGCCAGTGTTATTCGAAACTCAAAATGAAAAATGGTAGCTAAAAACTTGAAACACCAAACCCTTATACAAGGACCAGAAATATAGAATGAGGACTTCCAAGCTGAAAATATGGTTATTCTAGTGCTCATAACAATGAGTGGGGACTTTAAATCCCAAGATAAGAAATAACCACTAGAATGTTCAAAATATGTTCAAAATATGGAATGATTTAAGGCTATAAACGATGAACGTGAATATCACAATTATTACGGTCAAATCAAAACTAACTTGAACTTGGTTGGAGCTAAAGAAGATAAATTATCCGTGTGAGTAATTTTTTTAATAATTGGCTAACATGGAAATGGAGTTGTTTAACGACAATTAGTAAATTTAAGAAATTTTATAATAATAGTGTTTGAATCATAATTTTGATAGTAAAAATGAAGTCAATATCATCAAAAACTTTTAAAACACCCAAAATATTAAATTTTGATAGTTATAAAATAAATTTACGAAAATCTCTGCAAAATCAATCTAATGCAAAATCAAAATGGTCCTTTGAACCGTTAGTACCAAATGACACATATCCCTTTTGGAAGGCCAAGGATAGAAGTCGTATATAATTTAAATATAATCTTGGAGAGCTTCTCACATCTTCGAATCAGATTTATGGGGTATAAGGAACGTGCTATTAATATAAAAGTAACCCTAGTTCTCGCGATGCTGCAACAAAGAGGGTTATAAAAATTATTTTAAAATATGGGAAAAAACTAAATTATTTATGTATAGTTTAGTTGGGTCAGAAAATAATAAAAATTATTTTACGAAGTGGAAAGATTTTAGAACCTTGGTTATATTTGTCAAATTTTAGGATTTTGAATTTTGAGTTTCTAAGAGATTTTTCATGGTAATAAATTTATTTACATCATTAACAACGATTTGAACACTCCCATGATTATATTTAAAAAAAAAAAAAACAGAAGACTAGATTTAGATGAAAAATTATAGTCCAAGAAAAATTATTGTCTTTGTAAACAACACTTATATATATGGTTGTTTTTTAAATAACTTATTAATACATAGAGTGTTATTTCTTGAATAGAATTTTAAATTTCAAAATATATGGAAATGAATCTAGATTCGTGATTAGTCACCCATGGATTTAGTATGGCTTATAAAGAAGACAATTATGTGTATTCTTTTTGGTTGTATATATTCTTTGAGATGATGCGTCCATTAGCAACACTAAATCCAAACATAGCTCATGCCTACATAATTCTATCACAAGAGAAAAAAATAGAATTACTAATATTTTCCTATCCAAATTCCTCTAAATATTATCAAACAAACAAAAGAAAATATACAGAACAAGAGAAAAGAGATAAGAAATTTATGTAGTAAAAATCCAAGGTGGAGAAATATCCATGAAATTCTGACCTTCAATTTTTCAAAATTCCCACAAACAAATTACCTAGTTCACACACATATCACACATACATGCAGTTCAATTGGAATCCATAGAAATATCAAGCATATTTATAATATAGCCTAATAGTTATCATTTATGATATAGCCTAATGGTTATTAAGATTGAAGTTAATGATAAATATGATTCCCCACTCTTCGCTCTTTTATATTTATGGCTAATTGCTTCAATATATAGAAATTAAGATAAAACTAGACAATTAATCATAAAACACCATTATCATAAAACACAAAAAGAATTAAAATCAAAAAATTCATAAAGGTTTATTACAATGATGTCCAAGAGATAAAAAATAAGTAGCGAATATGAGTAAAATTATGACTGTAGGTCACTACCACGTGAAAGACGTCACTTGGGCCACTAGACAACATTCACAGCATTACATAAAATCAACAAAAAAATGATACATTGTATGTTGCAAATATAATGTCGATACCTCTTAAGTTTGTATGAACCCCGAGATGATAATTAAAGTTGATAGCCTCGGTAGTTGCAGCACTATTGTTTCAATATTGAGGCTCATTAGAGGCAACCATGGTGAACGATGTCGCTAGAAGCATTCGCCAAGTCAATGCTGCATTAGAATATCAACAGGATGAACATGAATCAACCATGATTGAAATTGAAGGTTTCATTTCGAACCAAACTGTATCTATTTTAATTGATCCTAGAGATAGTCTAAGCTATATTAGCCCATGCATACTGGAAAAATGTAAACTGCATGCGAACAAATTTCAACACTCTTGGCTAGTGCAGTTAGAAACATGCACGAAATGGAAGGTAACCCATAAATTGCATAGATACCCTGTAAATATAAATAGGTATATCACAAATATGAATATGAATATCCGTCCTTCAAGATCTTATGACCTACTCACCGGTATGGATTTGTTAGAACAACAGAAACCAATAGTAAGCTGCTTAGAAAAAAACTTTAACTACATAAATGCACTAGGACAATCAATTGTAGTAAGAGGGAAACAGAAACCCGTGTCTATTCGAAAGAAAAAAATTGCATTACAATTGAAGTAGACAACAAGGAAAGGATGACTAGTTTATATGGTACAAATTGAATATTTGGGAGAGAAAATAGAAAATTATTTTATAGAAAACTTACAAGTGATTAGAGACTTTCACAATGTATTTCCTGAACAAAATCCGTCAACTTCCCCCTCGTAGAGATATATATTTATCTATTGAACTAGTACCATGAGCCACCCTAGTTTCCCAAGCCCCATATAGAATGAGCACACCTGAACTAGTAGAATTAAATCTTCAGTAACAAGAGCTAATGAAAAAAGGATATATCGGACCAAGTGTGTCTCCATGGGGAGCTCTAGTTTAGTTTTTCAAGAAAAAGGATGGTACCCTGAGAATGTGGATAGACCACAGAGAGTTGAATAATATGACCATAAAAAATCGGTACCCCCTACTGCGAATAGACGAATTGTTTGATCAAGGGAAGAAACAATATTTTAAAAATTGATTTGCGAATAGGATATCACCATCTTCGCATAAAATATCAATACATCCACAATACATCTTTCACAACTCGGTATGGAAATTACGAGTTCATATCTCTACCTTTCAGACTCACTAACACCCCTACTACCTTCATGTGTCTCATGAACAATGTCCTACACAAATATCTAGATAAATTTGTGCTATTTTTCATAGATGACATTATAGTGTACTCTAAGAAAAAAGATGAACACCAGGACACATACGAATAATGTTGTAAACAATAAGAGAACACAGGTTGTATGCAAAACTCAACAAGTGAGAGTTTTATAAACCAAAGATTCAGTATTTAGGACATGTTATTTCAAGGGAGGGGTTGGTGGTAGAACTGGGAAAGTACAAGAAATTCTAAATTGCTCTATACCCATATATGTATCAACAATCCTTTCATTCATAACTGCGTATTATCACAAATTTGTGGAGGGATTTTCTGCATTAGCTTAACCCATTACCTCCTTACATAAAAAGGAGTGATGTTTGAGTGGACAACCAAATTCCAAGAAAGATTTGAGAAGCTAAAACAAAAATTGACTACTACCTTGATCCTAAGAATTTCAGATAAACCAAGGACTTTACTGTGTGTATTGATGCTTGCATGGAAGGACTGGGAGAAGTGTTGCTACAAGACAATGTTGTGATAGCCTAGGAATCTAGGAAGATAAAAAAAATGAGAAAAATTATGCAATTTATGAGTTAGAGTTAATTCTTGTCATACATGCATTAAAAATGTGGTGACAGTATCTCGTGGGTAAGAATTTTTTGGTAATGACTGACCATATTAGCTTCAAATATTTTTTTAGCCAACTATATTTGAATGTAATAGAAGCTAGATTGTTAGCTTTCCTTAGCGATTTTTATATGGAAACAAAACATATTAAGGGAAAATAAAATTGAATTGTAGATTGCTTAAGTATACACTCTCATCAAATTGTGTCTTACACATGTATCAACGTAAAAAAATAATTTTGAAGAACAGGTTCAAGAATTTCTATCACAATAATCCCAGTATTTATAATTACAGGAAAGAATACAACAACTAGGAATTTTGAGGTATACCATGAATTCGAAAGGATTCATAATTTATAAAAAAAATTTGCATATTCCTAACATACCTATTTTGAAACATATCATAATGGATGAATACCATAACAAGCCTTATTAGGGTCATCTAGGTTACCAAAAGATGGTGAAAACATTGCGGAAAACTTTCTTTTTGCCTGGAATGAAGAAGGAAACACTTTATTATCTCACAAGATGTTTAGAGTGCAAGCAAGTCAAGGGGGAGAATCGACAACATGCAGGGTTGCGAAACCCCCTTCCGATTCCAGAATGGAGGTGAGAATTAATATCCATGTATTTCATAACAGGACTATCTCAGACTAAGTATCAACATGACTCCATTATGGTATTAGTGGACACATTAAGAAAGGCTACACATTTTATTGTACTGAAATATACCTTTGGGACAACCCAAGTGGAAAATGTGTTTATGAAGGATATTTTTAAGCTTCACGGTATACCAAAGATGATCATCTCTGATAGGGATGCAATGTTCACATCAATCTTATGGAAAACATTTTTTGGAGGGATGGGAACAAAATTGAATTTCAGCATAGCCTATCATCCCCACAACGACGGGAAGATTGAAAGAACAAATCAAATATTATAGGACATGCTTCGCACGTATGTAATGGAAAGACCAACTAGGTGGGATGGTTTTTTGCATTTACTAGAAATTGCATATAACAACAGTTATCAAATCTCTATTAAGATTAGTATGTTCGAGGCCTTATATGGAAGAAAGTGCCATACTCCACTTAGCTGGAGTCAAATATAGGACACACTGGTACTTCAACCCGAGGAATTACACAAAATGGAACAAACAATATGAAAAATTCAACAAAACATCAAGGCAGCTCACAACCACAAGAAGGGTTATGCAAATAGAAAAAATAACACACAAATAATTTAATATTGGGAATAATGTGTACTTGAGGATAAAACCTCACAAGAGTACCCTTCACATGGGAAGTTATGCTAAGTTAGTACCCCGATACTGCAAGGCCATAGATTTTTTGGAGCGAGTGGGTCCAGTAGCATATAACTTGGTTGTTCTCAATCATGCTAAAGTACATATTATTTTTCGTGTTTCATTATTGAAAAATATGTTCATGATCCTTCCCACTTGGTTGACTAGAACTTGATAGAGGTGGAAACCTAAGGGGACTATCTTCTAGAACCACTTCGTATATTGGGGAGGGAAGAAATCGGGCTCCAAAATAGAACAATCGCTTGGGTGAAAGTGCAGTGGAAGCACTTTACACCTGAGGAAGCTACATGGTGTAACACCTCCAGTAAACCAAAATTTTGTTTTTCTACTTTCCCCGATATATGAGGGTTTTCTCTCTATTCACCTAGTTATTTGAATAAGGAGTTCAACTTTTTAACTTTAATTTCCTCTTGATGGAGTTTCCCCTAACCCTCTAGCATCTCTATTTCCTAAACCAGTGAACATTCCACTTGTATTTCTTTCAACCAAATATATATATATGTAACTTCCATGCCTCTTTACATTATCATGGGATGTGTTTTTTTTCTAGACTTAATAAAATCATAGACTATATGAACGTACATATTTTTCAATAATCCGATTTATATATACATTTATATATATTCAACCCATATCTTTTTGAATCCCCTATAGATTATACACATATATTTATGGATCCACTTATATATAGATATAACACACCTCTTGTTCATATCCTTAAATCCACACACACACATATATATATATATATATATATATATATATATATATATATATACATGTCATTATATATATACCACATATATATATCTAAACCCTTATTAATAATGTTGAATCGAATGCACCCATATATACACCCTATACATATATATATATATAATTATAACACCTCCCCCCTTGGTATTACGATTTAATCGTATCACTATTCCACCTAACAATATAGCGGAATTCGTACCAAGCCTGAATTAAATATAATTTATTCCTATTTCACTAAACACGTTTGACTATCACCATTATACATAATACAGCGAGACATTATCATAGCTGAGTATGACAATGATTTCACGGTGACGAGACCATTGACGTGCATAACAGAGTCTCATCCATTTGTTGCGCCACGTAAACGCGGTTGATTGGTGGGTATGATAGTAGTTTGACCATCGATTACGCAACGTCAAACTTACTCATTCCGGGATACACCTATCCCTATTCCCAAAATCCCGTGACGTTATTTTAGTTCTTTTTTCGTTTCTAATTAGCCGCGTTAACTCTCAGTTTATACTCGTATGCACCTTACCATCTGCAATGATCCTTCCAGCTATGTGTTTGATATTCATATTGTCGATTTATCATGGTTTCGTGTGAGATTTCATCCTGGTGTTGGATGGTTTGTTCTGCAGGGACGACGTCTCACGCAGGAGTTTGGAGTACCCGACGCCGACGTTTACAGATCCATGTCCCCGCCAATATGCTACGTGCTGCGTTGTCGTTTGTACTCCTGCTTGGCCCAGTACCATGCGAGAAAACTACTGCAGTGCAATACAGAGTTTGCAACTCTTTCACTTCACCGGGTACCTCGCTGTCGATGAGCCAGGTGGTTTCCCAAATCGGCTTTGGGATTATCTGCCCATCTAGGGCAGTGGGATTAGGGTTTCTCATACCCTTTCAACTTATCGTGGCGGCCTACACTCCCTTATCACTCTGCTGCTTATTATCTTTTTATCTATTTATCTAGCTCTGGTTTCAGTTGAATCTCATTCCGGTCGGGATGATTGTTTTATTTCCAGTTCGTTCACTGATGGAGCTAATCGTTCCATGGGGGTCTGATACAGGAGTACTAAGTCCATCTGAAGGCATGAGAGTTTATACGTAACATTCTGTCGTTCTTTACATTCTGCAATTCGTTTTTTTGTTTTGATATTTTTAATTACTACTGTATGTGAATCGTTGACGAATTTCTTGTGCAGAGAGTGCAGACATCGGGGTTTCTAGGCCGCGCTCAATGTGCATCGCACTGGTTAAAAGCCAGCAAACGGGTTTCCTCCTATCGACCCGCTGAACCCTATTCTAACTTGTTATCCTTCGTCCCAGCGCCTGGCCTCAGGTTTCGTGTTGCTCAAGGGTGATAGCCTCCACCTGGTTACCGTGCTACCGTGTGGTTTTGTATTAACTGTTCGTGATATATTTTTTTTCCGTTATTTCTCTGTTTAAATCGGTCGAAGGGGAGCCCTATTTTCGGCTTGCTCACAGGCTCGGTCATATAATAGCAGAGATTTACACATTTATTTTATTGGTATATGTTTTCCGGATCTGGTGTTATTCTAGAACCGATGCTCACTGTCGGAACTGATTTTATGGCGACGTGTATATGCTTTGTTCATCTAGCTAAGTCAGGACAACGTTCTGGCCGTTCGCCTTCAACTGTGTCGACTTATTTCACTGTAGATGGCGCTCTTGCCTCCGCAACCTTGCCAGGGGAAGAGCCGAACTCCTCCGTCGGTAACTTCCTTCCCTTAACTCGAATACGCCTCAGTATTTCTGTTGTTTCTAAAGGTTAGTAGTCTCATTCACAACAACGAGCATGGCGGCACGCCTGGATACTCTGTCATCCGTGATACCCTGCCTTCCGGGTGTTTACGCGGTCCGGATTATCTCTGCGGTGTTCCAAATTATAATTTCCTACGCGTGAATTCTTATGTTGTATGGTTACGTATGAGACCTCTCATCGTTTAAAATATGAATGTGCAGAGGATAAGTAGTATCCATAGGATCGATACGATGGATATAGATAATAGGATTTCATATGCCGGTTTAAAACTATACGTTTAATGTGTACCCTCGTTTTTATAATCTGTTCATCTCATATTATATTTAACCAAACCCTAACTGCCGTGGATGTTCATAGAGGTACAATTCGAGGGCGTTGAGTTGGAACAAGCCCACTGTATAAAAATCAAATAGTCATATTATGGTTTAACCTAGTTTGACCGTGCGTCATTTCACATCGACATATGGTACATGCACATATATTTTCATCACCAAAATACTCTTATATAATCGTTGATTTCAGTAGGTCATGGGTTTACTCCCGGCTCTTACACTTTATTGGTAAGGTATATAGATATATGTGTATTGTTATATTTTTAGTGCGCGGCTTTTATATTTTAATTATCTTTTGATGTAGGCATATATGTACTCAATAAGGCTTAAATAAAGGACCTTCACTATAACTTAAGTCTTTTTTTATGATAATTGTTTCAAGATTTAAAGTAGATTTAGAAATGCAATATCTATACATATAAATGCTATAAAAATCGTATAGAGCAGAATTAATTGCTTCTCTAGCAAATTTTCGAATTTCATATTCTAATGCCTTTATTTTCTTCCATTTGTACCATGTAACCTTTAGTTCTGCTACAATATTTTCTAGCATACATAGGAGCATCTAATACCACATTTGGATCTACAGGAAACAAGATAGTATTTAATGATCTGTAGAGACTAAGTAACCTCAGATTTAAACCGACCTTGGTTTAGAGTTTCTGTGGTTTCTACTCTATGGGTTTCTGGTCTACAACTAAATAGAATCTGGAAGGTGAATGCCTTAGGATGGACTCTGGTAAATGTAGTACTGAAATAAATCATACAAATTCTCTTAAGTTTTATATGTAGCTAATTCATACCATAATACATCAAAATGAACAATAATTTCAGGAACATACCACTGTGGCAAATGACCAACCTCCCAACCTTAGAATCCTCTTTGTCTCCCAGGACTCACCCCCGAGCTGAGATCACCTCCTAGGACAGATCAACCCCTGATCTGCTTAGGAGCATCTTATTTAAGCTCATATTTCCCCAAAGCATGTTTCTAATTCTGCGTCCAGAATAGCAGGATGCTTTCTTTCCTGTTTAGCCTAGGCTTCCCATTTTGGGATTCTTTAAAGCTGCTTTAAGCTTTTCCTCATCTTTTCCAGCTTTTTTTCACCTCTTCCCAACTACTCCTCTACATTGGGGAAATTTAGATTCCTCCTCAAATCTAAATAAATTTCTTTCAAGGATTTTTGAAATATTTTTGGGGATTTGATGCCTTATCCATCCTCATGGATTTGGCAAGTGATCTCTAATTCTCATCTTGGTCAAATTGCACAATCATTTTATTTATTTCGTCCAATAAAATATGCAAATACATTCACACCATACTTATCCCTTGGGGTCGACCCCCTTAGGATTAAAGTTCAAATGTCTAACTTTAAAAATTCAACACACAAATTGGGGGTGTTACATATTCCCCCTCTGAAAATAAACACCGTCCTTGGTGTTGTTATTCAACTACTAGAGTTCACTTAAACAAAAATGGATATTTCTCCATCATTTCAGCTTCCCTTTCCCAAGTAGCTTCTTCAGTAGTAAAGTGCTTCCACTGCACTTTTACTCTGGCCACTGTTCTGTTCCTCAATTCAATTTCTTCCCGCTCCAATATTTGAAGCGGTTCTGGCAGAAACTCCCCTTCTGGTTCCACCTGTACAACATTCCAATCAACTATGTGAGAAGCATCATGCACATATTTTTTTAATAATGAAATATGAAACACATTATGCACTCTAACATGGGGGGGTAAGGCCAGCTTGTAAGCCACTGGTCCCACCCTTTCTAAAACTTCGAAAGGCCCACAATATCTAGGAGCCAGTTTTGCACAACTTCCTGCATAAAGTGTGCTCTTTTTAGGTTTGATGCGCAAATACACAGGATCCCCCACTTTGAATTCTCGGTGCACTCTTTTCTTATCAGCATAGCTCTTCTGTCGATCTTGTGCTGTCTTGATATTTCTCTATATTTGTTTAACAATTCTTTCCATCTCTTGTAGTGCATCTGGTCCCAACACCAGTTTATCCTCTGGTTGACTCCAGCTCAAGGGAGTACGGCACTTTCTCCCATAGAGTGCCTCAAACGGACTCATCTTAATAGAAGATTGGTAACTGTTATTATAGGCAAATTCAGCTAAATGCAGATATTCCTCCCACTTTGATGGTCTATCCATCACATACATTCTCAACATATCCTCTAAAATTTGATTCGTTCTTTCTGTTTTCCCATCAGTTTGAGGGTGATAGGCAGTACTAAAATTCAGTTTAGTACCCATCCCTCGAAACAATCCCTTCCAAAATGCTGCTATAAACTTAGCATCTCGATCAGAAACAATTACTTTGGGAACTCCATGAAGCCTTACTATCTCCTTCAGGAATACATTTGCTACTTGAGCTGTCCCAAAAGTAGACTTTACTGGTATAAAGTGGGCAGCTTTTGTGAGAGTGTCTACTACTACCATTACAGAATCATGTTGATATTTAGTCTTGGGTAATCCTGTTATAAAATCCATGGAAACTGTGTCCCATTTCCATTCTGCAATTGGAAAAGGGTTTAAAAGCCCTGCTGGGTGTTGATGCTCAACTTTGACTAACTGACATTCCATACATCTACTTAAATACTCTGCCACATCTCTTTTCATTCCTGGCCAGAACAACTTCTTCTTCAAGGCTGTTAACATCTTTTGGTATCCCGGATGTCCTGCATAGGGCTGTTTGTGATATTCATCTAGAATTTCTCTTTTCAATGACTCTATATCTTGAATATACAACCTGTTTTTGTAATAGAGTAGCCCTCTTTGGTTTTTAGTGAAATCAGTTTTATCCTTTTTCTGTAGTTTCACCAAGAGTGCTTCATAGTTGGGATCTTGATTTGCTGCTTTTCCTACCAATTCCTCTATCTCCATCTGGGCACTACTCCCAATGCTATTTACATGTTGACAAGCATTTCTACTTAAGGCATCAGCAACTTTATTTTCTTTTCCCTTGATATGCTTTATATCCATATCAAATTCACTTAGAAAGGACAGCCATCTGGCTTGTCTTGCATTCAGGTCAGTTTGGGAAAAAAAATATTTGAGGCTAATATGATCAGTCATCAATGTGAACTTCTTCCCCAGCAAATAGTGCCTCCACATTTTTAAAGCATGGATAACAGCTGCAAACTCCAAATCATATGCACTATAATTCTGTTCATGTATTTTCAGTTTCCTAGATTCATAGCCAATGACTGAATTTTCCTGCAACAGAACTCCTCCCAGCCCTTCTCTGCAAGCATCTGTACATACAACAAACTCTTTATCAGGATCAGCAATTTTTAATATAGGGGCTGAAATAAGTTTTTGTTTTAACTGCTCGAAACAATTTTGACATTTTTCATTCCACACAAACTTGACACCCTTTCTTTGTAATGAAGTGATGGGATGTGCTATGGCAGAAAATCTTTCCACAAATCTACGATAGTAGCCTGCTATCCCCATGAATGACCTTATTGCTGAAACATCAGTTGGGACTGGCCATTCTTTAATTTCTTTTATCTTTTCAGGGTCAACTGCAAGGCCTTTCTCAGAAATAATATGACCCAAATATTGAATTTTATCCTTGTAAAATTCACATTTACTGAATTTAGCATATAGCTGATTTTCTTTCAGAGTTTGAAACACTATCCGCAAATGTTCCTGATGTTCCTCCTTGTTTTTGGAGTAGACCAAAATATCATCTATGAACACCAGAACAAATTTATCCAAATATTTATTCAACACGCTATTCATCAGGCACATAAAGGTGGCAGGAGCATTTGTTAGACCAAAAGGTAGGACTACAAATTCATAATGTCCATACCTGGTTCTAAAGGCTGTTTTGCTGATGTCTTCTTCCTTGATTCTGAGCTGGTGATACCCGGTCCTTAATTCAATCTTGGAAAAGACTGAGGCCCCTCTCACTTGATCAAAAAGATCATCAATTATAGGAAGTGGATATCTATTTTTAATGGTCAACTTGTTCAGTTGACGATAGTCAATGCACATCCTAAAAGTTCCATCCTTCTTTTTCACAAATAAGATCGGTGCTCCCCATGGAGACACACTCGGTCTAATGTATCCTTTATCTAATAATTCTTCCAGTTGCATCTTCAGCTCCATGAGTTTAGGTGGACTCATTCGATAGGGGGCTCGGGAAACAGGTGTGGCTCCCGGCACCAAATCTATAGAAAATTCAATTTCTCTTTTGGGGGGAAGATGAGGAATCTCATCTGGGAAAACTTCTTTAAAATCCCTTACCACTGGTAATTCATTCAGCAGATTTTCTTCAGTTCTCTGTTCCACTTCTTCCACATGTACTGCATAAACTTGATATCCTTTTCTAGCTGTTATTTTTAACTGTAAGGCTGATATTTGTCTTATTGAAATGGATTTTGGTTTCCCTTTTAGTGTAAAAGGCTTCCCTTCTTCATCCACACAATGCAGGGTTTTATCCCAGCAGTTCATCAGGGCTTTCTTCTTTTCCAGCCAATCCATTCCTATCAACAAGTCATAGGATCCTAACGGTAATATGTTCAAATTTACTTCTGTTGGAAAGCCATTTAATTGTATTGTTGTTTTGGGCAACTTATGTGTGACTTTTCTCTTAGTTCCAGTAGCCAGCTGTACCAACCATGACTGCTGAAATTTTTCAGGTTTAATTTTACATTTTTCTACAATTCCAGGACTAATGTAACTCAAAGAAGCACCTGGATCAATTAAAACAGTAATGGGTAGGTCAGAAATCTTACCCTCCATCTCCACCATGGTTGCTTGATGTTCTGCTTGCCGATTTTCCAGGGCTGCACTGATAGTTGGTATGCTTCTGGCTATGTCATTAACTGTTGTTGCCTCTCGCTCTCTGCTGATCATATGAATATTTCGATGGGGGCAATACCTCATCATATGGGGTTCCCCACAGCCCCAACACTTCAAAGGTTCCTTCATTCTGACTGTCCCTTCCTTTTTATTGTTTCCTTCTACTTGTTTTGAAGCCACTTGGGACTGAGCAGTTTGGCTTTCTTTTGGTTTATTGAATTTTTTCTGCTGATGATCCCTGCCGAAATTTCTTAGATATGCTGATTTTGGTCTTTTCCCTTTGAACTCACCCTTGTTCAGCCAGCTCTTCCCTTGTTCAACCTTACCTTTAAACTGCTGATAGCATAATCTGGCTTTTCTAACAGCTTCATCCATTGTCTTTGGGTTGTCAAACTCAATTTTCTCCTTGTACACAATAGGTAAGCAATTCAAAAATCTTTGGACCTTTGCTTTTTCTTCCCTAATGTAAGGGACATATCTCAGTAAATTGGTAAAATTAGTGACAAACTCATCAATAGTGAGCTGTCCTAGTCTAAGTTCATGGAATTCTTTTTCTTTATCATCATAATAACGTTCATTCAAATAACGACTTTTGAACTTAGTCTGAAAATCCTCCCAAGTAACTGTCTTTTCATCAATGGCATGCACCATTTTTGTCTCTTCCCACCACAGTGTAGCCTTTCCTTGTAGCTGATACACACCTAATCTGGCCTTCAGATTGCTCTCATATTCATATACTTGGAAATACTTGATCATGTTAAGCAACCAAGCTTCAACATCCTTTTCCTTCTCCCCATCATAGGAGGGAGGTTTAATCTTTCGAAATTCTCCCTGCCATTCTCTTTTCTGCCTGTGTTGATTTATAGCTGCATCCTCATCCTCAGACTCATCCATCTTTCTTTTTCCAGAACCTTCGCCTTCCTGGCCGTTCCGGGAAGTGAGCTCTCTGATGAGCTTTTCCTGCTCCTTACTGGCTGATGACAACATGTCATTTTGGCTTCTTAGTTCAGCCAATTCTCGTTGCAGCCTGTGCAACATAGCCATTACCGGGGCATTGGGATCTGGAGTAGCAAACTCATCACGTAGATCCACATAAATTCCTCCCTCTTCAGCCATTTTATCACCACTGTACACACTCATACATTTGATTAGTAAGACAAAAAAACAAAAACAACCTCTACAATGTTCAATACATTCAGAATTTAGTGAGCACAATAACAACAACCCAGTTTTTGCACTTGGGCTCTGATACCATTTGTAACACCTCCAGTAAACCAAATTTTTTTTTTTCTACTTTCCCCGATATATGAGGGTTTTCTCTCTATTCACCTAGTTATTTGAATAAGGAGTTCAACTTTTTAACTTTAATTTCCTCTTGATGGAGTTTCCCCTAACCCTCTAGCATCTCTATTTCCTAAACCAGTGAACATTCCACTTGTATTTCTTTCAACCAAATATATATATATATGTAACTTCCATGCCTCTTTACATTATCATGGGATGTGTTTTTTTTCTAGACTTAATAAAATCATAGACTATATGAACGTACATATTTTTCAATAATCCGATTTATATATACATTTATATATATTCAACCCATATCTTTTTGAATCCCCTATAGATTATACACATATATTTATGGATCCACTTATATATAGATATAACACACCTCTTGTTCATATCCTTAAATCCACACACACACATATATATATATATATATATATATATATATATATATATATATACATGTCATTATATATATACCACATATATATATCTAAACCCTTATTAATAATGTTGAATCGAATGCACCCATATATACACCCTATACATATATATATAATTATAACACCTCCCCCCTTGGTATTACGATTTAATCGTATCACTATTCCACCTAACAATATAGCGGAATTCGTACCAAGCCTGAATTAAATATAATTTATTCCTATTTCACTAAACACGTTTGACTATCACCATTATACATAATACAGCGAGACATTATCATAGCTGAGTATGACAATGATTTCACGGTGACGAGACCATTGACGTGCATAACAGAGTCTCGTCCATTTGTTGCGCCACGTAAACGCGGTTGATTGGTGGGTATGACAGTAGTTCGACCATCCATTACGCGACGTCAAACTTACTCATTCCGGGATACACCTATCCCTATTCCCAAAATCCCGTGACGTTATTTTAGTTTTTTTTTCGTTTCTAATTAGCCGCGTTAACTCTCAGTTTATACTCGTATGCACGTTACCGTCTGCAATGATCCTTCCAGCTATGTGTTTGATATTCATATCGTCGATTTATCATGGTTTCGTGTGAGATTTCATCCTGGTGTTGGATGGTTTGTTCTGCAGGGACGGCGTCTCACGCAGGAGTTTGGAGTACCCGACGCCGACGTTTACAGATCCATGTCCCCGCCAACATGCTACGTGCTTCGTTTTCGTTTTTACTCTTGCTTGGCCCACTACCATGCGAGCAGACTACTGCAGTGCAATACAGAGTTTGCAACTCTTTCACTTCACCGGGTACCTCGCTGTCGATGAGCCAGGTGGTTTCCCAAATCGGCTTTGGGATTCTCTGCCCATCTAGGGCAGTGGGATTAGGGTTTCTCATACCCTTCCAACTTATCGTGGTGGCCTACACTCCCTTATCACTCTGCTGCTTATTATCTTTTTATCTATTTATCTAGCTCCGGTTTCAGTTGAATCTCATTCCGGTCGGGATGATTGTTTTATTTCCAGTTCGTTCACTGATGGAGCTAATATTTCCATGGGGGTCTGATACAGGAGTACTAAGTCCATCTGAAGGCATGAGAGTTTATACGTAACATTCTGTCGTTCTTTACATTCTGCAATTCATTTTTTTGTTTTGATATTTTTAATTACTACTGTATCTGAATCGTTGACGAATTTCTTGTTTAGAGAGTGCAGACATCGGGGTTTCTGGGCCGCGCTCAATGTGCATCGCACTGGTTAAAAGCCAGCAAACGGGTTTCCTCTTATCGACCCGCCGAACCCTATTCTAACTTGCTATCCTTCGTCCCAGCGCCTGACCTCAGGTTTCGTGTTGCTCAAGGGTGATAGCCTCCACCTGGTTACCGTGCTACCGTGTGGTTTTGTATTAACTATTCGTGATATATTTTTTTTCCATTATTTATCTGTTTAAATCGGTCGAAGGGGAGCCCTATTTTCGGCTTGCTCACAGGCTCGGTCATATAATAGCAGAGATTTAAACATTTATTTTATTGGTATATGTTTTCCGGATCTGGTGTTATTCTAGAACCGATGCTCACTGTCGGAACTGATTTTATGGCGACGTGTATATGCTTTGTTCATTCTAACTAAGTCAGGACATCATTCTGGCCGTTTGCCTTCAACTGTGTCGACATATTTCGTTGTAGATGGCGCTCTTGCCTCCGTAACTTTGCCAGGGGAAGAACCGAACTCCTCCGTCGGTAACTTGCTTCCCTTAACCCGAATACGCCTCAGTATTTCTGTTGTTTCTAAAGGTTACTAGTCTCATTCACAGCAACGAGTATGGCGGCACGCCGGGATACTCTGTCATCCCGTGATACCCTGCCTTCCGGGTGTTTACACGGTCCGGATTATCTTTGCGGTGTTTCAACTTATAATTTCCTACGCGTGAATTCTTATGTTGTATGGTTATGTATGAAACCTCTCGTCGTTTAAAATATAAATGTGCAGAGGATAAGTAGTATCCATAGGATCGATATGATGAATATAGATACTAGGAATTCCTATGCCGGTTTAAAACTATATGTTTAAGATGTACCCTCGTGTTTAAAATCTGTTCATCCCACATTATATTTAACCAAACCCTAACTGTCGTGGATGTTCATAGAGGTACAATTCGAGGGCGTTGAGTTGGAACAAGCCCACTGTATAAAAATCGAATAGTCATATTATGGTTTCACCTAGTTTGACCGTGCGTCATTTCACATTGACATCTGGTACACGCACATATTTTTTCATCACCAAAATACTCTTATATAATCGGTGATTTCAGTAAGTCATGGGTTTACTCCCGGCTCTTACACTTTATTGGTAAGGTATATGGATATATGTGTATTGTTATATTTTTAGTGCGCGGCTTTTATATTTTAATTATCTTTTGATGTAGGCATATATGTATTCAATAATGCTTGAATAAAGGACCTTCACTATAATTTAGTCTTTTGTTATGATAAGTGTTTCAAGGTTTAAAGGAGATCTAGAAATTCAATATCCACACATATAAATGCTATAAAAATCCTATAGAGCAGAATTAATTGTTTCTCTAGCAGTTTTTCGAACTTCATATTCTAATGCCTTTATTTTCTTCCATTTGTACCATGTAACTTTTAGTTCTGCTACAATATTTTCTAGCATACATAGGAGCATCTAATACCACATTTGGATCTACAGGAAAAAAGATAGTTTTTAATTATCTGTAGAGACTAAGTAACCTCAGATTTAAACCAACCTTGGTTTAGAGTTTCTGTGGTTTCTACTCTATGGATTTCTCGTCTACAACTAAACAGAATCTGGAAGGTGAATGCCTTAGGATGGACTCTGTTAAATGTAGTACTGAAATCAATCATACAAATTCTCTTAAGTTTTATATGTAGCTAATTCATACCACAATACATCAAAATGAACAATAATTTCAGGAACATACCACTGTGGCAAATGACCAACCTCCCAACCTTAGAATCCTCTTTGTCTCCCAGGATTCACCCCCGAGCTGAGATCACCTCCTAGGACAGATCAACCCCTGATCTCCTTAGGAGCAGCTTATTTAAGCTCATGTTTCCCCAAAGCATGTTTCTAATTCTGCGTCCAGAATAGCAGGATGCTTTCTTTCCTGTTTAGCCTAGGCTTCCCATTTTGGGACTCTTTAAAGCTGTTTTAAGCTTTTCCTCAGCTTTTCCAGCTTTTCTCACCTCTTCCCAACTACATTCCTCTTCATTGGGAAAATTTAGATTCCTCCTCAAATCTAAATTAATTTCTTTCAAGGATTTTTGAAAGATTTTGGGGATTTGTTGCCTTATCCATCCTCATGGATTTGGCAAGTGATCTCTAATTCTCATCTTGGTCAAATTGCACAATCATTTTATTTATTTCCTCCAATAAAATATGCAAATACATTCACACCATACTTATCCCTTGGGGTCCACCCCCTTAGGATTAAAGTTCAAATGTCTAACATTAAAAATTCAACACACAAATTGGGGGTGTTACACATGGGAGTGAGAAGAAAGCATGAAAGAATCTTTCCCAAAATTGTTTAAATAATAAACAGTTATTTGTTCACATGAAGGATGATGTTTTTGTTTTAGGGGGGGACTAGGTAATACCCCTAATTTACAACTATTATGCTTTTATGTAGATAGGAAAATACTATGTGGACCTATGAAACAATTATGATGTTGGAGGAATTATAATTATAATTAATAATTACTGAAGAAAAATTGTACTAATATTGAAAATATAGAGTATAGATAAATCTCAAAATTATTATCCATGAGGATAGCATATAATTTCATGCTTTTCCAAATTCTCCAAAAAAATCCTTTGGAGAGAAATAAAATCGAAAAAAAAGGTAGATGGAAGAAAATATCTAAGAAATCCTTAGTAAAGAGGAAAGTTACTGGGAAGATGTAACAAAAAACAACGTTGAGGAAAATATTTTTATAGCAAATATTTTGAGGAAAAAATAAAAGTAAAAGTGTAGGCTATGGGAAATAGCAGCCCAGAATAACGAGACGTCGTTATGGAAACTTGTTGGGGAAAGTTTGCTTAAAAGTTTCTTCACTACTTTAACAAGAGGTTTTAAACACTAGGGGAAAATAGATCTCTACTTGGGGGAGAACTCTAAGGAGAAGCTTGTGGATAGGAGGAAATTTGTCTTTACAAGTTGGTATGTAGTATATAGAATGATAAATATTCAAATTCTGATGTTATAATGATGATTAGAGGTATGAGGTTGTCTATGTTGTAATAGACCAATTCCGTTTTGGAATAAGTATTTATTGTTGTACTAAATAAGTGTGGATTGATATCAAAGAATGGTTTAAGGAATACTAACCATGGAACATTGAACCAAGAAATTAGTCAATTCCAAGGTCATGAAATAGTCTTTGTGTATTGGTAATACTCCTATCATATAATCTATATGCTATGAGATGTTGAATGGATATGTCAACTCGTTCCTTTGGTTCCTTCAATACTGTATACACTAGATTTAAGTATAAGTAAAAGTAATTTTATAAACATATTATCAATCCAGTATGTGTTCATACATGTACAACAAAGCTTTAATTTAACTAGAATAAGACATATTTCATAATAGATATGAGGTATAATCAGGATTAATTATTAGATGTTTACAACAAAATGGTTGGGATTGTTGTTCATTATTTAAGAAATAATTACCATCACACCGTATTAAGGATATAATGTCAGCTAAGAAAAGTTAATCTTGTTAGTTTTAGAAAATGCTAATTTGGATCTAGTGTTGTAACTAATAGTAGAATTTAGAATTTATAGGCTAAGCTAAAAACAATTATAGCAGTTAAAAAATTGTATTATATGATTTCTCTCGAAAGAGTAAATCGAACTAGGAGTTCTACATATAAGCTATTTCGTAAATCACAAAGGGAAGGTGAAAAACCATGATTTAATTATTAACATTATTTTTACTTATAAGGAAATTCTGTCTATTCTACTATAACAACATAACGAAGTGAAAGTGTAATACATTATAGAAATAAGATGCATTTCACATTTAATCATAAACTCAACTAACATATTTATATCATCGATTCAGTAACAAGAATCATTAAAATTAAACAAATACATAAATTGATATCAAAGAATAGTGAATCATATAACATCTAGAGGTATCAAATATAGAAAAAACTAATAATTCCATTAACACAATAGGAGTAAATGCATACGCATCCATTAACATAAACGATGAGGAAATGTAACATTACCAAGAGTTAAATTATAAATAATATCTAGTTGTCCAGATACATAACAAGTAACATTTGACTCCTTGAATTTACACAGTAATCTCTGTTATAAAGAGAAAAAATATATTACAATACTTTTATCAGGCTCGGAGGCCATTTATGAAATTGATATCAGAATTTAAAACTATTATTTCCACAGAAGCGTTGCAAACTATTTAAACACCAAATTCCTGTCTGATGAAGAACCATGGTGGAGCAAGCGTGTTACCAACCAGAGAAAGTACATAGCCTGGCCACACGATGGAACAAATGAAACTCACGCAGACCCAGAACGAGAGAGTCGTGTATGCAGAAATATGAGCATGAGAATTAGAGAGTTGGAGAAAGAGATAGAGTGCTATCACATTAAAAACTTCACTGCGTGACGACAAAGGGATACATTACCTGAATACACTCAAGATATAGATTTTCTCCACCTGTGTGTGAAAGAAAACTATTCTATGAGAGAAATAATACTCAAGCACATCTACTATGGAAAGGAACAAATTGAAAACCTAGAACGTTTCACATGGTATAGAAATCACCTATGGAAGGTGGAATGGGAGGATAGAAGCCACTTATCTTCGCCCTCACTTCCTTATTCTACATATAAGGTTTAACCTCGGCGGCGAAAACCCAACAAAATAAAACAAGAACATAACTCATAATTCATATGTAGAGGAGATACTCTGTATTCCTAACTCAATGCACAACAATGAAAAGAAAAAGGAACAAGGGTTTTATAGCACCTCGAACAAGGAAGCCAGATTATTATACACTTCATCATGAATATGTTGGAACAGTAAGATGCAAAAACCCAAATACCAAAAATCTTTTGAACATATCGAATTCAGAATAATAAAACAAAGATTGAATGGATGGAATATAAATTGGAAAATACTATGTTTAACATATCGAATTTACAATAACCAAACCCAGAATTTGAATGGGTAGAACAGAAATTACCTACATAGTAACGGAAAGGGCCATGATATTTAATGAAGAAAACCCAACAAAATTTCCCCATTAACATTGTAATAATGGTGAGAATGCTTACCTATGTGGCCACACAGTAAAACTAGAGGTCCCTATATAATAGTTATTTAACGACAATTAATAAATTTATATTTTTCTAATTAACTCTTACACTCCTCTTTAATGGAGAAATTCAATCTCTAGTACAACTAAATTTCATTATTAATCCATTATTTGTTGTCTTCATCAATATTTTCTCCTCTGCAACAACTATTCTAAGGAAACTCATGAAAAAAAATTGTTACAAACTTTACATTTTCATCATACTTCTATGATAAAACAATTATTTAACGACAATTAATAAATTAACTCTTAACGACATATTGGTTAATTTATTAATTGTCGTTAATTTATGAAAATGTCGTTAAATTAAATATATTGGTTATTAAATGTCGTTAAATTAAATATATTGGTTAAATTATTTAACAAGTGTAAGAGTTATTTAACCACAATTAATAAATTTAAGAAATTTTATAATAATAGTGTTTGAATTAAATGAAGTCAATATCATCAAAAAAAAAAAACTTTTAAAACACCCAAGATATTAAATTTTGATAGTTATAAAATAAATTTACCAAAATCTCTGCAAAATCAATCTAATGCAAAATCAAAATGGTCCTTTGAACCGTTAGTACCAAATGACACACATATCCCTTTCGGAAGGCCAAGGATAGAAGTCGTATATAATTTAAAGATAATATTGGATAGCTTCTCACATCTTCGAATCAGAATTATGGTGTATAAGGAACGTTCTATTAATATAAAAGTAACCATAGTTCTGGCGATGCTGCAACAAAGAGGGTTATAAAAATTATTTTAAAATATGTGAAAAAACTAAATTATATATGTATAGTTTAGTTGGGTCAGAAAATAATAAAAATTATTTTACGAAGTGGAAAGATTTTAGAACCTTGGTTATATTTGTCAAATTTTAGGATTTTGAATTTTGAGTTTCTAAGAGATTTTTCATGATAATAAATTTATTTACATCATTAACAACGATTCGAACACTCCCATGATTATATTTAAAAAAAAAAAAGAACAGAAGACTAGATTTAGATGAAAAATTATAGTCCAAGAAAAATTATTGTCTTTGTAAACAACACTTATATATATGGTTGTTGTTTAAATAACTTATTAATACATAGAGTGTTATTTCTTGAATAGAATTTTAAATTTCAAAATATATGGAAATGAATCTAGATTCGTGATTAGTCACCCATGGATTTAGTATGGCTTATAAAGAAGACAATTATGTGTATTCTTTTTGGTTGTATATATTCTTTGAGATGATGCGTCCATTAGCAACACTAAATCCAAACATAGCTCATGCCTACATAATTCTATCACAAGAGAAAAAAAATAGAATTACTAATACTTTTCCTATCCAAATTCCTCTAAATATTATCAAACAAACAAAAGAAAATATACAGAACAAGAGAAAAGAGATAAGAAATTTATGTAGTAAAAATCCAAGGTGGAGAAATATCCATGAAATTCTGACCTTCAATTTTTCAAAATTCCCACAATCAAATTACCTAGTTCAAACACATATCACACATACATGAAGTTCAATTGGAATCCATAGAAATATCAAGCATATTTATAATATAGCCTAATAGTTATCATTTATGATATAGCCTAATGGTTATTAAGATTGAAGTTAATGATAAATATGATTCCCCACTCTTCGCTCTTTTATATTTATGGCTAATTGCTTTAATATATAGAAATTAAGATAAAACTAGACCATTAATCATAAAACACCATTATCATAAAACACAAAAAGAATTAAAATCAAACAATTCATAAAGGTTCATTACAATGATGTCCAAGAGATAAAAAATAAGTAGTGAATATGAGTAAAATTATGAGTGTAGGTCACTACCACGTGAAAGACGTCACTTGGGCCACCAGACAACGTTCACACCATTACATAAAATCAACAAAAAAATGATACATTGTATGTTGCAAATATAATGTCGATACCTCTTAAGCTTGTATGAACCTCGAGATGATAATTAAAGTTGATAGCCTCGGTAGTTGCAGCATTATTGTTCAATATTGAGGCTCATTAGAGGCAACCATGGTGAACGATGTGGCTAGAAGCATTCGCCAAGTCAATGCTGCATTAGAATATCAACAGGATGAACATGAATCAACCATGATTGAAATTGAAGGTATCATTTCGAACCAAACTGTATCTATTTTAATTGATCCTAGAGATAGTCTAAGCTATATTAGTCTATGCATACTGGAAAAACGTAAACTGCATGCGAACAAATTTCAACACTCTTGGCTAGTGCAGTTAGAAACATGCACGAAATGGAATGTAACCCATAAATTGCATAGATACCCTGTAAATATAAATAGGTATATCACAAATATGAATCTGAATATCCTTCCTTTAAGATCTTATGACCTACTCACCGGTATGGATTTGTTAGAACAACAGAAACCAATAGTAAGCTTCTTAGAAAAAAAATTGAACTACATAAATGCACTAGGAAAATCAATTGTAGTAAGAGGGAAACAGAAACCTGTGTCTATTCGAAAGAAAAAAATTGCATTACAATTGAAGTAGACAACAAGGAAGGGATGTCTAGTTTATATGGTACAAATTGAATATTTGGGAGAGAAAATAGAAAATTATTTTATAGAAAACTTACAAGTGATTAGAGACATTCACAATGTATTTCGTGAACAAAATCCCTCAACTCCCCCCCTCGTAGAGATATATATGTATCTATTGAACTAGTACCGTGAGCCACCCTAGTTTCCCAAGCCCCATATATAATGAGCACACTGGAACTGGTAGAATTAAATCTTCAGTTACAAGAGCTATTGAAAAAAGGATATATCGGACCAAGCGTGTCTCCATGGGGAGCTCTAGTTTTATTTTTCAAGAAAAAGGATGGTGCCCTGAGAATGTGGATAGACCACAGAGAGTTGAATAATATGACCATAAAAAATCGTTACCCCCTACTGCGAATAGACGACTTGTTTGATCAAGGGAAGAAACAATATTTTAAAAATTGATTTGCGAATAGGATATCACCAGCTTCCCATAAAATATCAATACATCCACAATACAACTTTCACAGCTCGGTATGGAAATTACGAGTTCATATCTCTACCTTTCAGACTCACTAACACCCCTACTACCTTCATGTGTCTCATGAACAATGTCCTACACAAATATCTAGATAAATTTGTGCTATTTTTCGTAGATGACATTATAGTGTACTCTAAGAAAAAAGATGAACACCAGGACACATACGAATAATGTTGTAAACAATAAGAGAACACAGGTTGTAGGCAAAACTCAACAAGTGAGAGTTTTATAAACCAAAGATTCAGTATTTAGGACATGTTATTTCAAGGGAGGGGTTGGTGGTAGAACTGGGAAAAGTACAAGCAATTTTAAATTGGTCTATACCTATAGATGTATCAACAATCCTTTCATTCATAACTGTGTATTATCGCAAATTTGTGGATGGATTTTCTGCATTAGCCTAACCCATTACCTCCTTACATAAAAAGGGGTGATGTTTGAGTGGAAAACCAAATTCCAAGGAAGATTTGAGAAGCTAAAAAAAAAATTGACTACTACCTTGATCCTAAGAATTGCAAATAAACCAAGGACTTTACTGTGTGTATTGATGCTTGCATGGAAGGACTGGGAGAAGTGTTACTACAAGACAATGTTGTGATAGCCTAGGAATCTAGGAAGCTAAAAAAACATGAGAAAAATTATGCAGTTTATGAGTTAGAGTTAATTATTGTCATACATGCATTAAAAATGTGGTGACAGTATCTCGTGGGTAAGAATTTTGTGTTAATGACTGACCATATTAGCTTCAAATATTTTTTTAGCCAACTATATTTGAATGTAATAGAAGCTAGATGGTTAGCTTTCCTTAGCGATTTTTATATGGAAACAAAACATATTAAGGGAAAATAAAATTGAATTGTAGATTGCTTAAGTATACACTCTCATCAAATTGTGTCTTACACATGTAGCAACGTAAAAAAATAATTTTGAAGAACAGGTTCAAGAATTTCTGTCACAATAATCCCAGTATTTATAATTACAGGAAAGAATACAACAACTAGGAATTTCGAGGTATACCATGAATTCGAAAGGATTAATAATTTATAAAAAAAGGTTGTATATTCCTAACATACCTACTTTCAAACATATGATAATGGATGAATACCACAAGAAACCTTATTCAGGTCATCTAGGTTACCAAAAGATGGTGAAAGCATTGCGGAAAACTTTGTTTTCGCCTGGAATGAAGAAGGAAACACTTTATTATCTCACAAGATGTTTAGAGTGCAAGCAAGTCAAGGGGGAGAATCGACAACATGCAGGGTTGTGAAACCCCCTTCCGATTCCAGAATGGAGGTGAGAATTAATATCCATGTATTTCATAACAGGACTACCTCAGACTAAGTATCAACATGACTCCATTATCGTAGTAGTGGACACATTAAGAAAGGCTACACATTTTATTGTACTGAAATATACCTTTGGGACAACCCAAGTGGACAATGTGTTTATGAAGGATATTTTTAAGCCTCACGGTATACCAAAGATGATCATCTCTGATAGGGATGCAATGTTCACATCAATCTTATGGAAAACATTTTTTGGAGGGATGGGAAAAAAACTGAATTTCAGCATAGCCTATCATCCCCACAACGACGGGAAGATTGAAAGAACAAATCAAATATTATAGGACATGCTTCGCATGTATGTAATGGAATGACCCACTAGGTGGGATGGTTTTTTTCATTTAGTAGAATTTGCATATAACAACAGTTATCAAATCTATATTAAGATTAGTATGTTCGAGGCCTTATATGGAAGAAAGTGCCATACTCCACTTAGCTGGAGTCAAATATAGGACACACTGGTACTTCAACCCGAGGAATTACACAAAATGGAACAAACAATATGAAAAATTCAACAAAACATCAAGGCAGCTCACTACCACAAGAAGGGTTATGCAAATAGAAAAAATAACACACAAATAATTTAATATTGGGAATAATGTATACTTGAGGATAAAACCTCACAAGAGTACCCTTCACATGGGAAGTTATGCTAAGTTAGTACCCCGATACTGCAGGGCCATAGATTTTTTGGAGCGAGTGGATCCAGTAGCATATAAATTGGTTGTTCTCAGTCATGCTAAAGTACATATTATTTTTCGTGTTTCATTATTGAAAAATATGTTCATGATCCTTCCCACTTGGTTGAATAAAACTTGATAGAGGTGGAAACCGAAGGGGAATCTCTTCTAGAACCACTTCGTATATTGGGGAGGGAAGAAATCGAGCTCCAAAATAGAACAATCACTCGGGTGAAAGTGCAGTGGAAGCACTTTACACCTGAGGAAGCTACATGGGAGTGAGAAGAAAGCATGAAAGAATCTTTCCCAAAATTGTTTAAATAATAAATAGTTATTTGTTGACACGAAGGATGATGTTTTTGTTTTAGGGGGGGACTAGGTAATACCCCTAATTTACAACTATTATGCTTTTATGTAGATAGGAAAATACTATGTGGACCTATGAAACAGTTATGATGTTGGAGGAATTTTAATTATAATTAATAATTACTGAAGAAAAATTGTACTAATATTGAAAATATAGAGTATAGAGAAATCTTAAAATTATTATCCATGAGGATAGCATATAATTTCATACTTTTCCAAATTCTCCAAAAAAATCCTTTGGAGAGAAATAAAATTGAAAAAAAAGGTAGATGGAAGAAAATATCTAAGAAATCCTAAGTAAAGAGGAAAGTTACTGGGAAGATGTAACAAAAAACAACGTGGAGGAAAAGATTTTTATAAAAAAGATTTTGAGAAAAAAATAAAAGTAAAAGTGTAGGCTATGGGAAATAGCAACCCAGAATAACGAGACGTCGTTATGGAAACTTGTTGGGGAAAGTTTGCTTAGTTTGGGGAAATTTGTCTTTACAAGTTCGTATGTAGTATATAGAATGATAAATATTCAAATTCTTATGTTGTAATGATGATTAGAGGTATGAGGTTGTCTATGTTGAAATAGACCAATTCCGTTTTGGAATAAGTATTTATTGTTGTACTAAATAAGTGTGGATTGATATCAAAGAATGGTTTAAGGAATACTAACTATGAAACATTCAACCAAGAAATTAGTCAATTCCAAGGTCATGAAATCGTCTTTGGGTAGTGGTAATACTCCTATCATATAATCTATATGCTATGAGATGTTGAATGGATATGTCAACCCGTTCCTTTGTTTCCTTCAATACTGTATACACTAGATTTAAGTATAAGTAAAAGTAATTTTATAAACATATTATCAGTCTAGTATGTGTTCATACATGTACAGAAAATTTTTAATTTAACTAGAATAAGACATCTTTCATAATAGCTATGAGGTATAATTAGGATTAATTATTAGATGTTTACAACAAAATGGTTGGGATTGTTGGTCATTATTTAGGAAATAATTACCATCACACCGTATTAAGGATATAATGTCAGCTAAGAAAAGTTAATCTTGTTGGTTTTAGAAAATGCTAATTTTGATCTAGTGTTGGAACTAATAGTATAATTTAGAATTTATAGGCTAAGCTAAAAACAATTATAGCAGTTGAAAAATTGTATTATATGATTTCTCTCGAAAGAGTAAATCGAACTGGGAGTTCTACATATAAGCTATTGCATAAATCACAAAGGGAAGGTGAAAAACCATGATTTAATTATTAACATTCCTTTTACTTATAAGGAAAGTCTGTCTATTCTACTATAACAACATAAAGAAGTAAAAGTGTAACACATTATAGAAATAAGATGCAGTTCACATTTAATCATAAACTCAACTAACATATTTATATCATCGATTCAATAACAAGAATCATTAAAATTAAACAAATACATAAATTGGTATCAAAGAATAGTGAATTGTATAACATCTGGAGATATCAAATATAGAAAAAACTAATAATTCCATTAACACAGTAGGAGTAAATGCATACGCATCCATTAACATAAACGATGAGGAAATGTAACATTACCAAGAGTTAAATTATAAATAATATCTAGTTTTCCACATACATAACAAGTAACATTTGACTCCTTGAATTTACACAGTAATCTGTGTTATAAAGAGAAAAAATATATTACAATACTTTTATCAGGCTCGGAGGCCATTTATGAAATTGATATCAGAATTTAAAACTATTATTTCCACAGAAGCGTTGCAAACTATGTAAACACCAAATTCCTGTCTGATGAAGAACCATGGTGGAGCAAGCGTATTACCAACCATAGAAAGTACATAGCCTGGCCACACGATGGAACAAACGAAACTCACGCAGACCCAGAATGAGAGAGTCGTGTATGCAGAAATATGAGCATGAGAATTAGAGAGTTGGAGAAAGAGATAGAGTGCTATCACATTAAAAACTTCACTGTGTGACGACAAAGGGATACATTACTTGAATACACTTTAGATATAGATTTTCTCCACCTGTGTTTGAAAGAAAACTATTCTATGAGAGAAATAATACTCAAGCACATCTACTATGGAAAGGAACAAATTGAAAACCTAGAACGTTTCACATGGTATAGAAATCACCTATGGAAGGTGGAATGCGAGGATAGAAGCCACTTATCTTCCCCCTCAATTCCTTATTCTACATATAAGGTTTAACCTCAGCGGAAAAACCCAAAAAAATAAAACAAGAACATAACTCATAATTCATATGTAGAGGAGATACTCTGTATTCCTAACTCAATGCACAACAATGAAAAGAAAAAGGAACAAGGGTTTTATAGCACCTCGAACAAGGAAGCCAGATTATTATACGCTTCATCATGAATATGCTGGAACAGTAAGATGCAAAAACCCAAATACCAAAAAATCTTTTGAACATATCGAATTCAGAATAATAAAACTCAGATTGAATGGATGGAATAGAAATTGGCAAATAATATGTTTAACATATCGAATTTACAATAACCAAACCCAAAATTTGAATGGGTAGAACAGAAATTACCTACATAGTAACGGAAAGGGCCATGATATTTAATGAAGAAAACCCAAAAAAATTTCCCCATTCACGTTGTAATAATGGTGAGAATGCTTACCTATGTGGCCACACAGTAAAACTAGAGGTCCCTCCCCTATGGTAAGACAAATTCCATTGTCAGAAGGGTATATAAAATTTAAAAGAGAAATAAAAAATAATAGAGTATATACAAATTGCCTGAAATTACGAGTGACAGAGTGGGAGATTTACACAAGATTTTGATTGCCAAGGTTGACCCTGTCTTGGGGTTTCTCTCTAAACATTATAACGAAAATTACAAGCTATTCTGGAAAGGCAAGAAACTAAAATACCATGCACATTTAGTGCTAAAATCATGAACTGAGAAAATGTTGCAAGTCAATTTACCTGTGAGCAAAATTAGGGAAGTAACCCACTACGTAGCCGCATATTTCCTCATTCAACACTTTTTTTTCATAGAATTAACACAGAGAGGTGGAATTGTGAATGAAGTAAGCTCCCATGGCATCCTATAAATGATATGCAAGCCTGGGCTAGCCGAGGAACAACCCCATTAGAATGGCGGTCGCACCTTGTGAGCGTAAGTGAAAAAGAGGAAAGGAAAGGAAGGTAAGTCCTTAGGGTTTGATTGATCCCTTGTGGACTCTATATCTACACCGAAAGATCTCATTCGTTCCTCCTTAGCCTCGAAGATTGAGAAGGCCACGTGAAGAGGGAAGGTTGTCACATGGCCTCCGACAAGTGGTAAGTGTGGAATGAGACACATCATGAGGGAGGGGCAGCTTCATTAATTCTATAATGAGCCTTAGGATCAAGCATAAGAGGACCATACGAATGTTTATTGGACATTAATACATTTTCCACTATACCTTTCATAGGAATGAAAAGTTTAAAGTAGCTAAAGATATATGTAAAGACATAAATCGTATTCAATGATTAGATCACCCTTATAGTTAAACCTCAAAATGCATAAGATGAACAAAGGAACTAAGATTAAGTAAAACTTACCTAAAGTATAAAATTTACTTAAGGTTCTATGAGTAGGCTAATCATCTTAACACGAAATGGGTGTGCTCGTGATTATAAAAAAAAAAAAAAAAAACCAAATTCCTATTTCTTGGAGCGAAGGTTTACGTCAAACACCATAGCAATATTTCACAGGATTCATTTCAAATCATACCATGATACTAGAATAAATTCAAAGAATCATATAGGTAAGTGAATAATTAGATTTACAAACTAAAAGAGTCATAAAAAATAAAATGGGGACATGATATGGTTGACCCTATTAGTGTGAGATGTGTAGAATCAATTATTGTGGTGAAATAAAATGGAAATTTGTTAAGTTGAAAATTTCGCGGTTCTCTAAAAAACACTTTTTCATGCAAGGTTCATGGTTATCCAAGAACCATGAACCATTGATGTAGTGTATGGATTCTGGTTAGCCGAAACTATTCGAAGTAATGTGTATGGTAAGAAATAAACTATTTATGTGTGATGATTGAGGGCTATGAGAAAAAATATATAGGTGTAATGTCGAAGTGTGGTTATATATAAGCCAATAAAAGTAATGATGATGAAAGTGGAGTAAAATTTATAAGTAGGAATACATGTGATGGATTAATGGTTGAATGAACCATGTAGAGAATGTTCATCCTACTAGACTAGTGTTTGCAGTGGTCGGTTACCTTCACATTCTAGTGGATGGTTCTTCCTTTGCATGGAATTCAACATTTTGGTAATTTTTTTTATCATAGATGTATGATGAAAATGTAAAGTTTGTAAAAAAAAAAATTCATGAGTTTCCTTAGAATAGTTGTTGCAAAGGAGAAAATATTGATGAAGACAACAAATAATGGATTAATAATGAAATTTAGTTGTACTAGAGATTGAATTTCTCCATTAAAGAGGAGTGTAAGAGTTAATTAGAAAAATATATTGGTTCATTGCCTTAATATTCCAATGTATTATTCTAAATCAACATTCCATTGTTTTCTTCTAGAAAATATTATATTCCAGAATATATATATATATATATATATATATATATATATATAATAAAATCTTATAATTACTTGTTGTACTTATTTCAACAACATAAATATGACATAATTATGAGATAATTTAAAAATATATTAAGCTAATAAAATATCCTGTGTTCTACATGTGAATATATTCTTCTTTACATGAAAAACCAAAAAAATTAAAACGATAATATAATATTATGAAAACTTAAAACACTGAATGCTTCAAAAGCCAATGTTATTGGAAACTCAAAATGAAAAATGGTAGCTAAAAGCTTGAAACATCAAACCCTTATACAAGGACCAGAAATATAGAATGAGGACTTCCAAGCTGAAAATATGGTTATTCTAGTGCTCATAAAAATGAGTGGGGACTTTAAATCCCAAGATAAGAAATAACCACTAGAATGTTCGAAATATGTTCAAAATATGGAATGATTTAAGGCTATAAACGATGAAAGTGAATATCACAATTATTACGGTCAAATCAAAACTAACTTGAACTTCGTTGGAGCTAAAGAAGATAAATTATCCATGTGAGTAATTTTTTTAATAATTGGCTAACATGGAAAGGGAGTTGTTTAACGACAATTAATAAATTTAAGAAATTTTATAATAATAGTGTTTGATTCATAATTTTAATAGTAAAAATGAAATCAATATCATTAAAAACTTTTAAAACACCTAAGATATTAAAGTTTGATAGTTATAAAATAAATTTACGAAAATCTCTGCAAAATCAATCTAATGCAAAATGAAAATGGTCCTTTGAACCGTTAGTACCAAATGACACATATCCCTTTTGGAACATATCCCTTTTGGAAGGCCAAGGATAGAAGTCGTATATAATTTAAATATAATCTTGGAGAGCTTCTCACATCTTCGAATCAGATTTATGGGGTATAAGGAACGTGCTATTAATATAAAAGTAACCCTAGTTCTCGCGATGCTGCAACAAAGAGGGTTATAAAAATTATTTTAAAATAGGTCAAAAAACTAAATTATATATGTATAGTTTAGTTGGGTCAGAAAATAATAAAAATTATTTTACGAAGTGGAAATATTTTAGAACCTTAGTTATATTTGTCAAATTTTAGGATTTTGAATTTTGAGTTTCTAAGAGATTTTTCATGGTAATAAATTTATTTACATCATTAACAACTATTCGAACACTCCCATGATTATATTTAAAAAAAAAAAAATAGAAGACTAGATTTAGATGAGAAATTATAGTCTTCAAAAATTATTGTCTTTGTAAACAACACTTATATATATGGTTGTTTTTTAAATAACTTATTAATAGATAGAGTGTTATTTCTTGAATAGAATTTTAAATTTCAAAATATATGGAAATGAATCTAGATTTGTGATTAGTCACCCATGGATTTAGTATGGCTTATAAAGAACACAATTATGTGTATTCTTTTTGGTTGTATATATTCTTTGAGATGATGCGTCCATTAGCAACACTAAATCCAAACATAGTTCATGCCTACATAGTTCTATCACAAGAGAAAAAAAATAGAATTACTAATATTTTTCCTATCCAAATTCCTCTAAATATTATCAAACAAACAAAAGAAAATATACAGAACAAGAGAAAAGACATAAGAAATTTATGTAGTAAAAATCCAAGGTGGAGAAATATCCATGAAATTCTGACCTTCAATTTTTCAAAATTCCCACAATCAAATTACCTAGTTCACACACATATCACACATACATAAAGTTCAATTGGAATCCATAGAAATATCAAGCATATTTATAATATAGCCTGATAGTTATCATTTATGATATAGCCTAATGGTTATTAAGATTGAAGTTAATGATAAATATGATTCCCCACTCTTCGCTCTTTTATATTTATGACTAATTGCTTCAATATATAGAAATTAAGATAAACTTAGACCATTAATCATAAAACACCATTATCATAAAACACAAAAAGAATTAAAATCAAACAATTCATAAAGGTTTATTACAATAATGTCCAAGAGATAAAAAATAAGTAGCGAATATGAGTGAAATTATGAGTGTAGGTCACTACCACGTGAAAGACGTCACTTGGGCCACTAGACAACATTATTAAAAATAGACAACATTAATACAATCGTAACGCATATTTGTGTATTTATTATTTTAAGTGTCAAATGAATGAAAGAATCTCAAAGAACCTTTGAAACTTTGTATTTATGAATCCTTATTTCAATTCATGTATTTTGAGTATGGTTGATCCTTTTGGATATAAGAATTTACACGTCATTTAATTTTAAAATTTTTAGGATTTCTTAAATTTTTTTAATTATATTTAGCTTTTAACTCTTGACTTTGAGAAACTAAAAAATAGTTAGTCATGGATTAAGGGTCAAAAGTTTTGTGACATTATAAATGTATAAGTATTATTAAGTATAAATATATATTTTATTGAATATTTCAAAGATATAACAATATAAACAATATAATTTTATCACCATTTCTTCATTATATCATATTTAGTTTCTCTAAAGTTGATTCATAGTTATTCTTTTGTGATAATATTATATAATTTTTTTATTTCAATGAAATCTATGATAATTTTCTCATGATACCATATTCAATTTCTTTAAAATTGATTCATGGTTATTCTATTGTAATATTATTGGACAATTTTTTTTTATTTTTTATTTTATTATAATGTAACGAAAAAACAATCTAGTGCAAAATCAAGGTGGTCCTTTGAACCGTTAGTACCAAATTACACACATCTCCCTTTTGGAAGCCCAAGGATAGAAGTCGTATATAATTTAAATATAATCTTGGAGAGCTTATTACATCTTCGAATCAGATTTATGGGTATAAGGAACGTGCTATTAAGAGGGTTATAAAAATTATTAAAAAATATGTGCAAAAACTAAATTATATAGGTATATTTTAGGTGGGTGAGAAAATAATAAAAATTATTTTAGGAAGTGGAAAGTTTTCAGAATCTTGGTTATATTTGTCAAGCTTTAGGATTTGGAATTTTGAGTTTCCAAGAAATTTTTGATGGTAATAAATTTATTTATACCATTAACAACGATTCAAACACTCCCACGATTATATTTTTTAAAAAAAATAACACAAGGCTAGATTTTGATGAAAAATTACTGTCCAAGAAAAATTATTTCCTTTGTAAACAACACTTATACATATGGTTGTTTTTAAATAACTTATTAATACATAGAGCGTTATTTCCTTAATAGAATTATAAATTTCAAACTTTATGGAAATTAATCTAGATTCATGATTAGTCACCCATGGATTTAGTATGGCTTATAAAGAAGACAATTATGTGTATTCTCTTTAGTTGTATATATTATTTTATATGATGCATCTATTTGCAACATTAAATCCAAACATATCTCATGTCTACATAATTCTATCACAAGAGAAAAAAAAAAATAGAATTACCAATATTTTTCCTATCTAAATTCCTCTAAATATTATGACACAAACAAAAGAAAATATAAAAAACAAGAGAAAAGAGATAAAAAATTTATGTAGTAAAAATCCAAGGCAGAGAAATATCCATGGAATTCTGGCCTTCAATTTTTCAAAACTCCCACAATCAAATTACCTAATTCACAAACATATATGAAGTTCAATTGGAATCCATAGAAATATCAAGAATATTTATGATATAGCCTAATAGTTATTATTTATGATATAGCTTAATGGTTATTAGGATTGAAATTAATGATAAATATGATTCCCACTCTTAGCCCTTTTATATTTATGGCTAATTGCCTCAATATATAGAAATTAAAATAAACTTAGACCATTGATCATAAAACACAAAAATTGTTGAAATCAAACAATTCATAAAGATTTATTACAAAGATATCAAGAGATAAAAAAATAAGTAGCGAATATGAGTGAAATTACGAGTGTAGGTCACTACCACGTGAAAGACGTCCCTTGGGCCACTGGACAACATTATTAAAAATCGTAACGCATATTTGTGTATTCATTATTTTAGGTGTCAAATGAATGAAAGAAACTCAAAGAACCTTTGAAACTTTGTATTTATGAATCATTATTTCAATTCATGTATTTTGAGCATGGCCGATCCTTTTGGATATAAGAATTTATATATTATTTAAAGTTAAAATTTCTAAGGTCTTGTAATTTTTTTTAATTATTTTTACCCTTTGAAAAACTAAAAAGCAATTCGTTGTGGATTAAGGGTTAAAAGTTTTGTGACATTGTAAATGTATAAGTACTATTAATTACATCGTGAGACGTTCTTATTTGAAAACAACTCTCTCTAAATGTTACTATCTCAATGTCTGAGCCATTGGATCAAATGTTAGATAATTGAAATGTTTTAGGCCATTAGATTCACAAATAAAAGTTTTATATATGTTTTTTATAACGTTATTTTTTTTTTAATAAGTGATTGAATTTACACAAAAATAAAAATAAAAGTAAATTAAATAAAAATATTGACATATTGTAATGAACATTTTAACTAGGTCAAATAAAAAATAAAAATAATACTAAACTATAAAAACAACCCATGGTATTTACTCATGGTATTCATGTGGAATGTGATTTATGTAAAGGGGGGAATTAAGGTGGCCTAACTCTAGATCTACCAAGAGCCAAGAGAGATCAAATGTCTTGTTATGCAAACCTTAGTTGTACCTCTCATCAATAATATAGATCTAAACTAATTATTTCATAAAATTATTTACTAAACTATAAAACCAACCCATGGTATTGACTCATGGTATTCATGTGGTATGTGGTTTATCTAAAGGGGGAAATTACGATGGCCTAACTCTGAATCTACCAAGAGTCAAGAGGGATCAAATTTCTTGATATGCAAACCTCATTGATCCAACTAATTATTTAATAAAACTATTTTTAAATGTTTATAATCATTATTCTTTTAAAATTTCACTTAATAAAATGTATCTAAATTTTCATACATCCAAATATACATAGTTTTTCTTGTTCTATATTATTTTTGTTACAACTATTTTATTATTCCAAAAATACATGGGTTTTTTATATATTATTTATGTTACAATTGTTTTATTATTCATGAGTAGTATTTCTTAACATATAAAAAAATTAAATTAATAATGAAATTTTTTTAAATATGTGATCTTTTTAAATTTCCAAATTATTTCACACGGCATGATTTATTTTGAGCAATAATGATGAATGTTCATAATTCTCATTTCTTAAATAACACTAAACTTACCTTTAATTACTTAATTGTAATAGTTTGTAACTACATAACAGTTTGTAACTACATACAAACTATAATCTACCTTTAATTTCTTTCTTCTGTTCAAAACAAAATATATACATATCTTTAATTACCTAATTTTAGGTAAAAAATCTTACATGTTTTTTACTTTATAATCATAAACAATTTTCATATTATATGATGTCAAACTTACTCAACCTTTTATTCTGAAATTTTAAACAATGTTTCCCACTACATAATTTTAACTTCTACAATGTATTTATTTATTTTTCAATTCCAAACAAAACCTACAAAAGGAAAATCCCACTCAGTCCTTATTGTAGACTATAGTTTTACAAAATTGACACTATGATTAACAATAGAGTAATTTGAGACAACTTTAAGGGGTTTTTTTGTGCAATTTTTATCATAACCTTTCCCTCCATCCAATATATAATGTAGAGTCTTCTAAAGAGAGAGTATATTTTATTTTATAACTTGATCGAGAATCAAGGAAAATGGATAGGGATTTAACAAGTTATTAGTTTATAACTTGATCCATAATAAAATAAAATGGCTAGGGATGTCACAAGTTATCATTCGCATAGTGATGTATTGATGTTCGTAGTTGAAATGGATCCTATGAGATGCATGGTGGCTAGAGACACTAAAAAATTCAAAAAACATATATGTTGTGACATCAATATTGTCTACAAACCATCCAAATTTCCCATCTTATATAACAATTTCTAATAATAACCACTCAATTTACTCTCCAATATTTGAAACCCCTGCCCATGCTAGGGAGATCACATTGTAAAATCTAATGTTCCTCTGGTTTTTTTAAGGGGTTCATAAACAAAACAAACAAATAAAACATCACATTAGCTCACATAGTATATATAATGCTACAAGGATCTAAGATGATAGCAAATTTTGAATCATGATAACTATGTGAAAACCAAAACTAAGTTGTAGCCACAAGCAAAAAATCTCAACAACTCACAAAATATATACAAGGTTGCAATGAACCCCATACATTGTGATGGACCTCATGGGAATTTTAGTGCACATAGAACACCACACTAATAATTCTATACTCTTGATCAATTTAGAATAACCTAGGATGTGTAAAGTATTTTAATAAGATAAACAAAATAGACAACAAGAAAGTCAATATTGTGGTATAATAATTGATTTTTGAATCATTGTGACAAATAAAACATCACATTAGCTCACATAATATATATATAAGGGCCTAAGATGATAACAAAGTTTTGAATCATGATAACTAGGTGAAAACCAAAACTAAGTTGTAGCCACTAGAAAAAAATCACAACAATTCACAAAATATATCCAAGGTTGCAATGAACCCCATACATTGTGATGGACCTCATGGGAATTTTAGTGCACATAGAACATGAACCTAACAATTCTATACTCTTGATCAATTTAGAATAACCTAGGATTTGTAAAATATTTTAATAAGAAACTAGATTTGTAATTATGAAATATAAAACTATAACTTAAATTTCTGAATTTACTTTGTATTTTTTTCTTATGTATAAAGAGAAAGAATAAACCAAGTTTGAAGTTAAGAAAATGAACCATAACATAAAGAACAATATCTCCTTCCAAAAATGTCTTCATATTAAAATGACATTCACTTTCTTGTATACCAAGACTATTTTTCTTCATATACAATTTCTGATAAGCATGTAATTGGCTCTTAGATATGTAGATGAACTTGAAGTAAACTCTATTTTTGTTAATAAAAAATCTCTTTATTTACATCTATGCTAGATAGATTGTACTTGAATGTATTTAAAATATCTTATTTGAGTTACGTGTTGGATTATTAATCACCAAAGGATTTTCACCCCCAACTTCCTATTTCAGTATCTATAACAAAATTTGTATATACGTGAACATATTATGTTGGTTTACATATATGTTTTCACCCCCAATTGCCTATTTCAAAATCTATAACAAATTTTTTTGGTTGATAACTCCTACCATCAATATCTTTGAAACCTCCACGACTTGCTTCCATGGAAGCAAAATTTTTCTTTCATTAATTTAGGATGACTTGTTGTGATAGCCTCATTAAGAGTTAATTAGCATTAACAAGTTAAAAAGACAATTTGTTTATTTTATTATTATTTTTTTATTCTGGCAAGAAAAACTCAATTGTATTGTCATGAAACAAAGTATGATTTTACTTTGAATTATTGAGTTAATGAGAGGAACAAATGAATGGAAAGAAAATCTCTTAAGTTGTTGGTAAAAGTTTCTAAGAATAGGAGGTGGTTCGGAACATTTGGAAAAAAGTTACCTACCATGTAGGGATAAAAGGAAATCCCAGGAGAGGGGTAGGGGTTCTGTGTAATTGGAAAAGTAGGGTGAAGTATTCTCTAGAGCTGGGTGGAAGACCAATTGAGAACAGCTTCTACAACCCTTGTGAACCAGATTGCATGTTTGTGACTGGATTGGCCATCCAGAGGTCACAGCAGAAGGATTATCCACTGTTACCCGTGGCGCTGTCCAGAATTCTGGAGCTAGGGGGCAAGAGGAGGACGTAATTTCCTCCCTTGATGGTTGGGAGGACCACAGTTTAAAGAGTTATTATTCCTTAAAAGATAAGTATTCAGAAACTGGAACCTTATGATTACAGGTTAACTGTTTGTTTTCATTAGAAAATGCAGAAAGAATTTAGACTGTTCTGGTTTTATTTTACTGGTTAAAGACTTTTCTACTAGTAATTTTTGAATGTAATAGCACTACCAAGGTATCTGTCCAGCGATTCTTAGTACTCTGGAAGTTACCGGATAACCTGGTAGGATAATACTCGGTGTATTGGGAAGAAGGGTTGTATGCTAGACTTAACTTCTTTCTATTTCTGTAATAGTACTATGTGTAGCGAACAGGAGAGTTGCAAAACTTAATACACTCTCTTCATTATAGGATTTTTATTGAGACGGGACAGGGGTTTATGTATAGTACTATAAGAATAAACTCAGTGAATAGATAATCAGTGTTTTTCTAATGAAAAGAAAACGATAAGTACAAAATGTAGTACTAATTTAAATTGTTGTGCAAGTAAACACTATAGTTGAAAAATGAAAGACAGGAAAGAGAAAACTGTTATGCATGCAACAGTAAACCATGAGAAATATACTCTCCAAATAGTGTTACTGAAGTAGAATTGAATTAAGAAAGTACTTAACTTGTAGAGCCGGGCCTAGGTCGAAGCTCTACCTTGCTCCTGTTCGCTTATAGAAACTATACACATCCCTTTAATCGGCGGACCGGTGCTGTAGGGCCTAAGTGAATTTTCAAACAATTTTTATATAGCGAAGATAGAAGTGTGCAAAACTACCATAACCACCTGTCTCAACTCACGAAATTCCGAGAAGCTCTTTGCAAGATAATAAAGATTACCCGCAAGTTAAAAACATACAGAGCTACATCAACCCTCAACACATTTAGCTATTACTGTGGAAATAAACGAAACAATATATATATATATATATATATATATATATAAGCACCAAAGAAAATACATTGTGTTGTCGAGAAAGTACCCTGAACAAAGTTCACCATTCAAAAGAAAAGAACGCCAAAATTAGTGTGCCAAAGGGAGTAAACCCCAAGAGGGGAGGCCAAAAGCACTCACCCCATTGTTATTACTCTGTTCCGGCGTAAACAGTCCATAGACAAATAAAAATAAGATTTATGGCTAGTTCCTTAAAAACAAGGTCATGCACAAAATGCAGTAAAACTTATGCCTTTCAGTGGATAAACCCGTAAACGGAAAAATAACCTCGATTAAGAAACAAGGGTAACGATCACTAGAACATTGTATACAAATAAAATAACTGACAGTAAGATGCCTCGGCCATAATGTTGGTATTCTGAAATAAATTACACAGTTCAAGAAAACACTCAGTCTCATAAATTAAACGGAGATGAGGCTCAGAGAAAACTGTTATAAGTAAAACATAGACTCTGAAAAGCTAAAAAAAACCCTAGGCAGAGTAACCCAGCTTCAAAACATTTTACTATGCAAGCTTTCGGAGCCACGGCTACCAGATACTCGTATCAGCAGGGTACCTGTGAATGGAGGGAGGAGTCATATTAGCCACCAGAATAAACCTAAACTCGAGGAGTAGATGAAAGGGTTCGGCGAGATTCTCTCACCTACAAACAAACAACCCTGTTACAAACTTAAGATTAAGCTCATAGGTCAATTAAAGATGGGCGAAAGGAAATGCACTGAGCGGGAAGGAGAGTGCCTCAAACAGCTACCTATCGAGGGGGACCAATCTTGCAAAGCCTGAACATTTCCAGAAAATGATATGGGTTATGAGAGTTATGCATAAACCTGTAAAATCCGAACTGAGAAATACATTATGGCATTGAGAAAATAAAACCCTGATCTAAAACGAAAACCGATGAATACACTTCCATACCTGTCGAAATTTCGTTGGGGTTGTGTTGGAGGTTAGTGACCTCGAGCAGTGGAGTGGAAGATGTGCCATTGTGAGTCAAGAAACAACCTAGAAGACAATTCATTTCACCGAGGTAACACACAGAAAAGTTAGGGGAAAGTGGAAAAAGAAATACATAACCTAACTAAGAAAATCAAACTGGAAACGTTGGAGAGGCAAGACTGGTAATTCCTACCATAAAACCAAAAATCCGGCCGGATAAACCAGGGAGGAGCCGAGTATACTAGCGTACTTGGAAGAGTGGCAACACTGAGAAACTAGGTCGACTGGCGGAAGACTTCGTCGGATTTCCCTCGCTATCTCTGAGGAAATTGAGACTTGGATTACATTTGGCCCATAAATTTAATAACTTTGTACAGCAGATGCCAGAGGGGTGAGATATGTGCCATGTGGCAAGTCTATTCCTTTCAAACAATACATGCAATTAAGCTCAACATGGTATAGGGACCCGATGATTAATTCCCTACGAAGAGTTCGAGATATTCGACAGGAGTGTCCATTATACCAAATATTGCAACGGTACATATAAATGATATGCGTTATTAATACCACATTCAAAACACATGCATACATACCTATGTGGGTTATAAACCAGTTTAAACCATAGCGCTTCCACCAAATTCGAATATAATATTTATATCTGCAATATTACTATGTCATCTTCGAACATATGTTAGGTGGTTATTATGGTATGGTTAAATTCTGCCATATAATTGGAATTGTGATATTTATGAGCGTGAAAATTAATTTATTTTTTTTACTGTGAGTAATAAATTTTGGATGGATGTGACAAGTGGTATCAAAGCCAGATTGCTACACTGGGATCCTAAGGGTCTACTAACAGTGAAGCTGTGTATGTGTATAGTGCACTAAGGGGAAGCAAAGGAAATGAGGGAAGGTATGACAACTCAATCACAACCGGAGGAGAATCAAGCCCCAACAGTTTTGAATCCAGAAATGTGGGTTCAATTAACTATGGAACAACACCAAAAGACGAGTTGATTGCTGGAGGAACATCAGCAACAAACTGCATTTCTGCTAAATATGGTACAACAACTTCAAGAGGAAATGATAAGAGTCTGGAGGGACAATGAGAGGTTGTTGCAAGATCAAGAAAGAATCCTAAAAAGTTTGTCTGATAAACAAAATCAGGAGACGAGACACCCCAGTGCTGAGAAAGAGTTGTCGATGGAACCAGAGGATCAGCAAACCTGAAACAACACTACTGGAAGAACTGAAAAGAGTATCTCCCAGAAGAGCAAAAATAGGAATTATGATGAGGTGGAGTCGGGCAATTTTTCCAACCAGCAAGACCTTAAAAGACAGAAAGTGGAACTGTCGAGGGAATTTCGTAAAATTAAGCCACCAACATTTTATGGTGAGGCAAAGGAGGCGGCTGAAGCCTGGTTAATAAATATAAATAAGTGTTTCTAGGTATATGAATATAGTAGCAATTTGAAGGCCAGATTAGCTATATACCAGTTACGAGAAAAATCCACTCTGTGGTGGGAAGAGGTGAAGAACGCACGTAGCATTGATGAACAGGACATCACATGGGAACTGTTCCAGCAGTACTTTAAAGATAAATACCTGACAGAAAGATTCTATGATGAAAAGGCTAAGGAATTCCATGATCTTCGACTGGGGAAAATGACCATGGACGACTATGTTACAAAATTTACTTCCCTATTAGGGTATGTACCTTATCTTCGAGAAGAGAAAGCCAAGGTGCAAAGATTCTTAAGTAGCTTACCTGCTCATATGAGAGAGCGGATAGAATTTGTTAACCCTCAGACTATGGATGAGGCTATCCGAAAAGACGAATGTGCTATCAGCAGAGTAAGGCCAAGGGTGATGGAGGAAAGAGCTGGCACCCTAAGAAAAATCAGAAGAATAACTCTACATTTAAAGGCAGTAAAAACAACAACTTTAAAAGCGCAGCGTGAAACTCTATCAGCAAGAAGTTTGGTAAAAATCATCAAAGAAGCAAGTGGCCAGCTGAGGAGAAGCCCACAGAAGCATCAAGCAAGCCAGATCAAGGACAGATTTCTAAACCTCCTCTACAGTGTTGGGGCTGTGGGGAAGCTCATTATTATAAAAACTGTCCCCGATGGAATAAAATTGAGATAGTAGCAAATCTGCAGGAGGCATCTATAGTGGGGGATGTGGCGCATAACATACCTCACATCAATGTAACCTTGGAAGATTGGCAGGCCGATTTTTAGCCTATAATGATCGAGCTAGAAGGTATTTTACTAACTAAACCTGTTTCAATTTTGGTAGATCCTAGAGCAAGTTTGAGTTATGTAAGTCCCAAGTTAGTGGAAACATGTAAATTAAAGGAACAAAAATATAAGAATTCTTGCCTAGTACAGCTAGCTACTGGTGCAAAACGAAAGATAACAGCAAAAGTTCCTAACTGTGTGCTGGAAGTGGCAGAACAATAGCTACAGGTGGATTTAAATATCCTACCACTGGGGTCTTATGATGTCTTACTGGGTATTGACTGGTTGGAGAAACACTGGGCATTAGTGGATTTCAAAGAAAAGATTATCTCTTTCAGAATGCAAGATGGTACATGGAAAGAAATTCAAGGAATTAAAAAGCCTATACAACTACGACCAATCATGGAATCCCAGATGGGTAAGTGTATCAAAAATGGATGCCAACTGTATGCAATACAAGTAGGATATGCAGACTCCAAGGAAAAAGCTCCAATAATGGAAGATATTCCAGTGGTACAGGAATTCCTAGATGTATTTCCAGAAGAAATTCCTGGTTTGCCACCCAAAAGAAATATTTATTTTACTATTGAATTATTGCCGGGAGCCTCTTTGGTATCAAGAGCCCCTTATAGAATGAGTGTGCCAGAGTTAACAAAACTGAAGATACAGTTACAAGAATTGTTAGACAAGGGCTATATCCACCCAAGTGTGTCTCCATGGGGAGCACCAACTCTTTTCGTTAAAAATAAAGACAAAACATTACGTATGTGCATGGATTATAGGCATCTTAATAAGCTGACTGTTAAAAAAAAATACCCCTTAACAAGGATCGATGATCTATTCGATCAGGTAAGAGGGGCTACGGTGTTCTCTAAAATAGATTTAAGATCCGAGTATCATCAGATTCGGATTAAGGATGAGGATATTTGCAAAACAACATTCCGCACTCGATATGGTCATTATGAATTTGTTGTGCTGCCCTTTGGATTGACAAATGCACCAGCAACCTTTATGAGGTTGATGAATGGCATTTTCCATCATTTTTTGGATAACTTTGTACTTATTTTCATAGATGACATATTGGTATATTCAAAAAATGAAGCAGAACATAAGGAGCATTTGAGGATAGTGTTGGAAACGCTGAGGAAACATCAACTTTATGCTAAATTTAGCAAATGAGATTTCTTTAAAACAGAAATCCAATACTTGGGATACATTATATCAGCTAAAGGGATAGCTGTTGATCCCGAAAATATCAAAGCCATCATGGAATGGCAAGTACCTCAGAATGTGGCAGACATTAGATCATTTATGGGTCTAGCTGGGTATTATAGAAGGTTAATAGAAGGGTTTTCCAAAATTTCTTTTCCCATCACGTCTTTACAGAAGAAAGGCAAGCTCTTCAGATGGATGAAGGAATGTTAGGACAGCTTTGAGAGGCTGAAGAAACTCCTAAATACAGCTCCAGTACTGAATGTAGCTGACCCGAAAAAGGATTATGAAGTCTGTACTGATGCAAGAAAGGAAGGAGTTGGAGCAATATTAACTCAAGAAGGTAAAGTGATAGCCTACGAGTCAAGGAAGCTGAAACAATATGAGCAAAAATATTCTTCTTATGACTTGGAGCTTACTACAGTAGTGCACGCCCTCCGAGTATGGAGGCATTATCTGCTAGGTAAAAGATTTGTGCTTAAAAGAGACCATAGCAACTTGACTAGCTATTTTAAGCAAGCAGATTTAAATCCTAGATAAGCAAGGTGGAGTGCCTTTTTGAGTGAATTTTACATGGACATTTAGCATGTTAAGGGGAAGGAAAATAGAGTTGTCGACGTGTTAAGCAGAAAACTGTACGGTATTTCTACCTTATACTTTAATCAGTTGGAAAGCCAACTACCGGAACAATTAAAGGAGGAAGCCTAGAAAGACCCGAAATATAAATTCTTGTGGCAGCAAATGGAAGATGATAAAAAGCATGGCAAGGCAACAGAGTATGGAAGAAAGGAAGGGCAGGTGTTGACCTTCCGCGGGAGAATCTATGTGCCTAACCACACAAATCTTAAGGAGTTAATCCTGAATGAACTCCACCGCAGCAATTACGTTGGCCATCCTAGATATCAAAAGATGCTCACTGCAATAAGAAAGGTATATTATTGTCCAGGTATGCGTAAGAACATTACAGAATATCTAAGCAAATTTTTGGAATGTCCGTAGGTTAAAGTGGAGCATCAGCATCCTGTAGGGTTATTACAACCCATACCCATCCCTGAATGGAAGTGGAAGGTTATCTCCTTAGATTTCATCATAGGTTTACCACGAACAAAGAAGAAAAATGATTCTATTATGGTAGTGGTGGATAGATTAAGCAAATCTGCTCATTTCATACCTGTACAATCTACCTACAAAATGGTACAAATTGCGGATATATTCATGAAGGAGATCTTTAGGTTGCATGGCATACCTAAAGCTGTAATTTCAAATCGAGATGTAAAGTTTACATCTGCGTTTTGGAAAAATTTATTCTCTGGATTAGGAATCCAGATACACTTTAGTACTGCCTATCATCCTTAGACTGATGGGCAGACAGAATGGGTAAACCAAATTCTGGAATACATGCTATGCATGTACGTGATGCAGCAGCCAACCAAGTGGGAAGATTAGTTTCAGCTTGTGGAGTTTGCATATAACAATGGGTACCAGGAGTCTCTGAAAATGAGCCCCTTTGAAGCGTTATATGGTAGGCAGTGTCGCACACCTATAAACTGGAGCAGTCCCGAAATAAAATTACTGTTGGGACCTGAAATGTTGGCGGAAATGGAAGCTAAGGTAAAAAAGAATAAGCAAGAATCTGAAGGCTGCACAAGATAGGAAAAAGATTTTTGCAGACAATAAAAGGTCCTACAGTGAATTCGGGATAGGGGACCATGTATACGTAAGAATTAAGCCTAAAATAAGTACCATGAGGTGGACCTCTTGTGCTAAACTGGCTCCTCGGTACTACGGCCCTTTCCAAATATTGGAAAGAGTGGGACCAGTAGCCTATAGATTGGCTTTGCCTAGCCATATCTGAGTACACAAAGTATTCCATGTATCCTTGTTGAAGTGATATGTACATGATGAAAAACATGTAATTCATTGGCAGAATATTCAGGTAGGAAGAAGGATAGGGATAAATCATAACTTGAACACTCAAATACATATAAGTGTACTGATTTGGAAACACTTTTGTTCTTTTCAGGTAGAACCGGACAGAGAGTTTCTGGTAGAACCGCAACGCATACTTGATCGAAGAGAAATTGAGCTCCGTAAAAGAGTAGTCATCCAGGTGAAAGTGTAGTGGAAGCACTTTGGACCGGACGAAGCTAATTGGGAGGATGAAAAATTTATGCAGGAAGCATACCCGGAACTCTTTATAGAGATGGGTTGAAACACCGAGGACAGTGTTACTTCCAGGGGGGAAGATGTGATAGCCTCATTAAGAGTTAATTAGCATTAACAAGTTAAAAAGACAATTTTTTTTTTTTTATTAATTTTTTTTTTTACTGGCAAGAAAAACTCAATTGTATTGTCATGAAACAAAAGTATCATTTTACTTTGAATTACTGAGTTAATAAGAGGAACAAATGAATGGAAAGAAAATCTCTTAAGTTGTTGGTAAAATTTTCTAAGAATAGGAGGTGGTTCGGAACAGTTGGAAAATAGTTACCTACCCTGTAGGGATAAAAGGAAATCCCAGGAGAGGGGTAGGGATTCTGTGTAATTGGAAAAGTAGGGCGAAGTATTCTCTAGAGCTGGGTGGAAGACCAGTTGAGAACAGCTTCTGCAACCCTTGTGAACCAGATTACCTATTTCTGACTGGATTGGCCATCCAGAATTCACAACAGAAGGATTATCCACTGTTACCCATGGTGCCGTCTAGAATTCTGGAGCTAGGGGGCAAAAGGAGGACGTCATTGCCTCCCTTGATGGTTGGGAGGACCACATTTTAAAGAGTTATTGTTCCTTAACAGATAAATATTCAGAAACTGGAACCTTATGATTACAGGTTAACTGTTTGTTTTCATTAGAAAATGCAGAAAGAATTTAGACTGTTATGGTTTTATTTTACTGGTTAACGACTTTTCTACTAGTAAGTTTTGAATGTAATAGCGCTGCCAAGGTATCTGTCCAGCGATTCTCAGTAAACTAGAAGTTACCAGATAACCTGGTACGATAATACTCGGTGTAGTGGGAAGAAGGGTTGTATGCTAGACTTAACTTCTTTCTATTTCTGTAATAATACTATGTGTAGCAAACAGGAGAGCTGCAAAACTGAATACACTCTCTTCATTATAAGATTTTTATTGAGACGGGACAGGGGTTTATGTATATTACTATAAAAATAAACTCAGTGAATACATAATCAGTGTTTTTCTAACGAAAAAAAAACCAGAAGTACAAAATGTAGTACTGATTTAAATTGTTGTGCAAGTAAACACTATAGTTGAAAAATGAAAGACAGGAAAGAGAAAACTGCTATGCATGCAATAGTAAACCATAATAAATATACTCTCCAAATAGTGTTATTGAAGTAGAACTTAATTAAGAAAGTACTGAACTTGTAGAGCTGGGCCTAGGTCGAAGCCCTACCGTGCTCCTATTCGCTTATAGAAACTATACATAGCCCTTTAATCGGCAGACCGGTGCCATAGGGACTAAGTGAATTTTCAAACAATTTTTATATAGTGAAGATAGCAGTGTGCAAAACTACCATAACCACCTGTCTCAACTCACGAAATTCCGAGAAGCTCTTTGCAAGATAATACAGATTACCCACAAGTTAAAAACATACAGAGCTACATCAACCCTCAACACATTTAGCTATTACTGTGGAAATAAACGAAACAATGTATATAAATATAAAAGCAACAAAGAAAATACATTGTGTTGTCGAGACAATACGCTGAACAAAGTTCACCATTCAAAAGAAAAGAACGCCAAAATTAGTGTGCTAAAGGGAGTAAACACCAAGAAGGGAGGCCAAATGCGCTCACCCCATTTTTATTACTCTGTTCAGACGTAAATAATCCATAGACAAATAAAAATAATATTTACGGTTAGTTCCCTAAAAACAAGGTCATGCACAGAATGCAGTAAAACTTCTGCCTTTCAATCGATAAACCCGTAAAGGGAAAAATAACCTCGATTAAGCAACAAGGGTAACGATCACTAGAACAGTGTATAAAAATAAAATAACTGACAGTAAGATGCCTCGGCCATAATGTTGGTATTCTGAAATAAATTACACAGTTCAAGAAAACGCCGAGTCTCATAAATTAAACTGAGACGAGGCTGAGAGAAACCTGTTACAAGTAAAACTTAGACTCTGCGAAGCTAAAACAAACCCTAGGTAGAGTAACCCAGCTTCAAAACATTTTACTATGCAAGCCTTTGGAGCCACGGCTACCAGATACTCGTATCAGCAGGTTACTTGTGAATGGAGGGAGGAGTCGTATTAGCCACTAGAATAAACTTAAACTTGAGGAGGAGATGAAAGGGTTCGGTGAGATTCTCTCACCTGCAAACAAACAACCCTGTTAGAAACTTAAGATTAGACTCATAGGTCAATTAAAGATGGGCGAAAGGAAATGCATTGAGGGGGAAGGAGAGTGCCTCAGACGGCTACCTGTCGAGGGGGACCAGTCTCGCAAAGCTTGACCATTTCCAGAACATGATAAGGGTTAAGAGAGTTATTCATAAACCTATAAAAGCTGAACCGAGAAATACATCATAGCATTGAGAAAATAAAACCATGATCTGAAATGAAAACCGACGAATAGACTTCCATACCTATCGAAATTTCGTCAGGGTTGTGTTGGAGGTCAGTGACCTTGAGTAGTGGAATGGAAGTTGTGCCATTGTGAGTCGAGAAACAACCTGCAAGACAATTCATTTCACCAGGGTAATGCACGGAAAAGTTATGGGAAAGCGGAAAAAGAAATACAGAACCTAACTAAGCAAATCAAACTGGAAACATTGGAGAGGTAAGACTAGTAATGCCTACCATAAAACCAAAAATTCGGCCAGATAAACTAGGGAGGAGCCGAGTCTTCTAGCGCGCTTGGAAGAGCGGCAACACTGAGAAACTAGGTCGACTGGCGGAAGACTTCGTCGGTTTTCCCTCGCTATCTCCAAGGAAATCGAGACTTGGATTACATCTGGCCCATAAATTTAATAAATTTGTACAGCAAATGCCAGAGGGGTGAGGTATGTGCCATGTGGCAAGTCTATTTCTTTCAAACAGGACATGCAGTTAAGCTAAACATGGTATAGGGACCCGATGATTAATTCCCTACAGAGAGTTCGAGATATTCGACAGGAGTGTCCATTATACCAAATCTTGCAGCAGTACGTATAAATGATATGCGTTATTAATACCGCATTCAAAACACATGCATACATACCTATGTGGGTTATAAACCAGTTTAAACCATAGTGCTTCCACCAAATTCGAATATAATATTTATATCTGCAAGATTACTATGTCATCTCCGAACGTATGTTAGGTGGTTATTATGGTATGGTTAAAGTCTGTCATATAATTGGAATTGTGATATTTATGAGCGTGAATTTTTTTATTTTTATTTTTGCTGTGAGTAATAAATTGTGGATGGATGTGACACTTGTTCTCTACAACATCTTATTTCTTCTAGGCTACTCTTTCCTATGATATTTCCTTCTTATTTCTTATAGGCTACTCTTTCCTATGCTATTTCCTTATGACTTTTGCAACATATACTGCAATTACTAGTTATAAATACATATTTCATTGAATATTTCAAAGATATAAAAATATAAACAATATAATTTCATAGCCATTTTTTCATGATATCATATTTAATTTCTCTAAAATTGATTCATAGTTATTCTATTGTGATGATATCACATAATTTTTTTATTTTTTTTATTTCAATGAAATCTATGATAATTTGTTCATGATATCATATTCAATTTATTTAAAATTGATTCATAGGTATTCTATTGTAATGTTATTACACAGTTTTTTTTAATTTTTTATTTGAATGGAATCTATGATAATGAGTTTTCTTAGATGAAAAACATTATCAAATTTACTTAATTTTTCTAAATTGTATGTTTGTTTTGCTGAGAGTATGCATGAATCTATGAAAATAGACCATATCAACGTCAAAACTAAAATTGAGACTACAATAACAAAAAGGATTTTTTTCTATTCATTTTTTCGACTTCTATATTCATTATAATTATAATTCTTTTACTTATCATAAAATTTTAGTTTTTCATGTTATTTCAAGTTAAATTAACATAAGTGTGATAACACTTCCTGCATTTAAAGATTTTTTCAATTCATATTATCTGTTTTGTATCAATATTTTGAACAAGCTAATATTATTATGATAAATAATCGAAGATAATTTATCTAATATTCATATTAGTGATGGACAACTTTAGGTTGCCCCTAAACATAAATTCGAAAATACTGATGAATTTACAATAATCTTCAAACATTGATATACATCATAGAATTTGGAGACATGATATGTTTAGAGTCAAAATTCGATGAGTGGTTTGAGTCAAAATTCAATCTATTCCCTCTATCTCATCCCAAGCCCAATAAGAATCAGATGCGTTCTTTTCCAGGCTAACACTGGGAGCAACATTATTGTTTCTTTGTTAGGATTTTAAAGAAAACCACAAAGAAAGTGACATTTTTTTAATCATAATTATTCATTACATATTATGCTCTAATATCCACTTTGTTGAAGGCATTTTTATATGATTGAGATATAGAATAAAAAACTAATATTGTCAACAAGAAGAACAAAGTAGGTGGTCTTGACAATTAATTTTGTTTCACAATTTCTTTGTATGGATTTTATATTATTGTATATAATAAGCAATAAATTCTATAATATTATTTTCTCATTTTCCTAAAAGCTTATAAAAAACCATTCTTTTTCCATGGTTCGCCCTATTTTTAATTTGATAGAATTATCACTCGTTAATAAATTCCTCAACATCTGCATATAATTTATTGGAAATTCTTCAAACTTCTCTTTCCTTAGCTCTTACATGTTTTGGAAAAGACATTGTTTTCATGGTTAAATATGATTATGATATGTGAAGAAATGAATCCAAGAATAAATCTTCATATTCAACTAATAAATATATCTATTACAGTTATTCACAAAAAAATGTTTTTGAAGGACACTTGTCTTTAAAATTTTACGTTTTCCATTTTAATAATTTTAAGGCTAAGTGTTTAATTTTTTTTAATAACTTTAAGGTTAAGTGTTTATGTTTTTATACTATTTATTAGATAGGTTTAGAAATATAAATAAGTTTATTATTTTTTTTATTAAAAATAATTTTTTTATTATAATTTTTTTATTAAAATTAGTGTTTTCCTTTGTGTTTTTCCTCATTTTTTAATATTGATAAAACTATTTTAATTAGTTTTTTCATAGAAATTGTTTAGTAATTTACTCTGTAATTTATGTATAATTAATTTATAACTATTTATTTATTAAGAAAAGATTAATTAATATATACCCTTCAACTTTAATTTGAAATTAAAAATAACCGTTCAACTTCGGTTGTTGGATCCTACACTCGCCATAGACCGTTCAAGCTTTCACCTCCATTAACTTTGAAATAAAATTATACTGACATAAAATTATATAAAATTCACCCAACCTCCATGAAAACATAGGAATTTGAATGTTCACGCAAAAAAGACAACTTTACTATATTTCGAAGCTCTTCTGAATCATAACCTGCTAAACTCAAAGTGGCCATATAGGTTTCGGAAATGTATTCCATAAGATACGGAGCTGAACTGATAGAACTTTACGGGAAAATCCATGTCATGCAACATTTTGCTTTGATTATTTAAAAAAAAAACATTACTTATATTTATATTATTGAAATCATCCAATTTTTTTTTAATTTCGGTTTATTATTTACATTTATATTTTTCCAAAAATACTTTCAAAATTATTTATTTAAAATAATTCATTTATTTATTGCTTATATTATGAGCACTCAATGTCTCATGATTCAAAATATTTTAGTTAAAATTTATTATATCAAATGATATTCACAAAAATTAAAAAATAACAATAAAACTAATAAAATAAATCACACAGCATTAATGAATAATTTTAATATTTATTCATACTAAACAATTTCCCAAGAGACCCCCAATTCGAATACTCTTCTCTCAAACATGATTAAATATAAAATTTTCAATAAAATACTATTCCATTTATCAAACCTAAAAAAAATATAACCTTATCTACTATTCAATTAAAACCTTCTTTACTCTTTTATACTTATTTTTTTCTTTACTAAATAATTGTTTTTCTGTTGCTCGTCGAGAAAGACTACTCGCAGGATTTAGATACGAATGTCGCTTCATCGAATACTCCATTGTTTGACCGCTTCAACTTTGAATATTACTTACACGCGAGAAGATTCAAAGGATCATGCGTAAAAAACTGAACGACCCTTTTTCGCCAGAGTTATCCATCAAATAAATAGGGAAGCAAGTTGTACACCGGAATTTTTTTAAGGCTTTCCTGTCATTCTAGGCTTCTCTTTGATGTAGAAAATCGAGGCTGTAGGCATAGATCCTATTCCCATTCACACTAAGATATTCATAATATCCAATAGAATGGTGAGAAAATTTTGTAGGTGGGTTCATATATGTATGTTATATGGTGAAGGAGATTTGAATTAGAGTAAGATTGGGTTATAATTGTAAATTTCTTTTCCATGCTCATTTTCAAATTTTCAACGTTTCAGATTACTAACTGAATCTTAATTATATTATTATTTAAGATTGCCGATATCCTCTAAACGTAGACAATGCCAAAATAATCACTATGCTATGCATTTTACCAAAAATTCAGATAACGTTCTGTATTTAATCCTAAAAAATGAAGGTCTGAAGGTCTGACTGCTTATTAAGAAACATAATAGAAGATACGCGTATGTCTATATCCACCAGTGATATGAATGAAAGATAAGGGTGTCTGTAATCTGTCTTTATTCCTTTTAACATATTCCGAATACAGATATTTCGAAATTTAAGTGAGGGTTATGCTCAGCCAAGAAAGAAGTATAAAAAATTATATGTAATATAAAGAGAGCTAGAAAACTCAGAAGTGAAAAGGAAGGCATCGTCAAATGTATGTTTAATGTTTAACAACAGTACTATGTAAACAAATGATCTGGCTTCTTCCCATAGAAATATTTTATGTATTTATAATACCGGTTTATTCATTATCTATCCATTTTGACATATGACTATAATTTTAACCGTCCAACCTAAACTGCATACAGTAAAATTCAAGACCATCGAGATTAAATTCAAATTCAAGTGCATGCTGAGCGGTATTCACATGAAATGAAGAATTAAAGATGAAATCAAATGTCTTCATTACAAATTTAATAGGTGATAAATATATTTAGATACATATGGAAAGATTACAACACAACACAAATCACAATACATATTTAACAGTTTATTTATTGATGATATAGAATAGTTACATAATTAGATTATTGATTTAGACAAATTATGATTCAGATGTAACAAGAATCTAACATAAAACTAACCTGACAAGAATCTAACTCATAACATAAGAATCGATAGCTTCTAAATTAACTCGTAATCTAACAGATACAGAATTAAATTATTGATTTCGACAAATTATAATTAAGACGTAACAAGAATCTAATTCATAATACAAAATCTAAAATCACCATTACAAAAATCTAACTCGTAACATAAAAATCAAACAGCTTCTAAATAAACCCATAACAATCAACGACTTCTAAACATTACTTCCAACAATTCGACCCGTTGATAGATCCGTGTCATGAATTGAACAACTTATTGGCTTCGAAACCTCCACATTCTCTGGGCCATTCTCAAAATCGCCTTCATAAATATCAGCATCCCCCTAAGTGAATTTCTCATTAGGAGGGTCATTGCGCAGCGATAAAACAGCTGAAACAAAATCATCGTCTGGAATACGGGCACGGATGGATGAAACCGAGTCGTTTAAACTTCGTCGAGCACGCGAATGAGAACCCAATTCCTGATGGATCTCTTGCAGCTTCTCCGTTCTGCCAACTAAAGATCCTGCGACCCGCTCACTGTTCCCAAAAACGCCAGCCGTAGGATTCTCAAGTTCCTGCTGAAAGTGCGGCAGAGAATTGTATTTTCCTTTGGAAGGACCGCTCATAGGCTGCATCCCTCTATCACAGTGATTCAATGCACTGCTCTGGTGGAGATTTTGATCGGTATGGGTTCTGCGTGCGATTATTTCGGCTTCCTTGGCGTTAAATACTCGCTCTGATTGACCCCATTCTCTTTTTGGGGCGTTTGGATCAGGAAACTCTATTTGATCACTTGTGCTTTCAGTCTCAATGTCAATACCCCACAACCTGATATGATACTTCTTCTTCTTCTTAAGCGGACCGCCAAGGTGAACTAGGGATGACTCGACTGAACCATCACTTTGTTGGTCATCCGTTCTGTCGAGCCAAGGAAAACGGGAAAGCGATTCTTCATGCTCAATTATTCGCTCTGATTGACTCCTTTCGTTTCTTGGAAGCTCTTGAGCTTGAGGAAACACAATTTGATTACCCCACAACCTGAAACGATGCTTCTTCTTTTCCGGAGGATCCCCAGGGTGATGGGATAAGACTGAAAAAGGATCCCCATCCCTACAGTTATCCTGCGGCTTCGTCCTTGCATTACCATTCTGGTTTGCTCGTTGAGGAAACACACTTTGTTCATCTCTGCTTACATTGTCAATTTCTTCACAATTCTTAACATTGCTTCGATTATAATTCATCCCTGCGTGTGCGCCACTGAAATCTCTTCGCTGACGGCCTCTGGTTGCCTGATTCTTCCATTTTGCTTGCCTTCTGGTTGCTAGTATTTTCTTTATTTCATTCATCATTCTTTACTTATTGATTGATACGTACGTTGTGCTGTAGTGCCTGCAATTTCAAGGGCGGGAGCTCCTGCACAGAACAAAGATCCGGAAAAGACTAGGTAAAGAACTTTAAAGTGTGCGCACGCATAATCTATCATATATATATATGTGTGTATCGTGGTCGTGTGCCTTATTTCCGCTAGTTTCTAATAAAGTGCGTTAATTCACCCTCCATTTCGGATAAATTGTTAACCGTTTTAGTATGAGCAGCAATTCCGTACTTTACTTTTCCATGTACTTGAATATTTATTACGTTACATCCATTTAAGTTGTAGTTTATCAAATGTATTTCAATTCCGTTCTATTCTGGTTATTGACGTTACTTTTTTATTCTAGTATTATACGATGATAGTATTGAACGATGGTTAGGAAGTTTTAGTGAGATTAATATGGCATTTCATAATTTTAGGAAGTTTTAGTGAGATTAATATGGTTTTTTTTTTGGTATTTTAAGAAAGTAAAAGTTTAATTGATTGTTTAAGATTTTATTTTAATGATTAAAAGAAGGGGATAAGTGTTCATAGGTTATTGTAGTTTTGTTGACTTAACAAGTAATTAAGGTTGGTAGTCTCACAAATATTATTGAAATATGAATGGATGTGAGTAACACCTAGACAATCCAAAATAAAGTATTTTTCATCTTCAACTTTCTTAATATCGCCAAGGTGGAACTCTTTGGTGCCAACTTGTTTTGGGAATAGACTAAGAGTGAGTTTCACTTAGAAGTTTATGAAAATTAGTTCTTACCTTAGTAATGTTCATTTTCTCCTTAGCACTCGGCAAGATAGAAAGATATTTCTAGTCAACAAAAATGAGGTTAGTTACCTCCTTATAATGTCTTAGCTTCCCTTATAATACTATTTTTAATATTATCTTCTTCTTCTTTTTGTCAATTTGGTAGTGCCTCGCTACTTTCTATTTATAATTTGAAAGCAGATTACAAAAAATAAAATTCAGTCTGTGACCTCATTATCGAAGATGATATCCACCTTTATTCCTTACTTGTCTAGCCAAAACTAAACAACCTTATAAAAACCTCAATTTAAAATAAAACATACATTTAAAAATATTATTTATATTTACTTTAAATTTTAAATAATACTTTTACTAATTTATTAATTTATATTAATTATACATAAAAAAAGCAAATCCCTAGTTTTAAAAATATGCTTCCATAAATGACATAAATAATATGCTTCCATAAATAAGATAAACCTAACTTATCTTGTTTTTTGATAAATTAATAATAATAATAAAACGGATATCAAAGATGGATAATATATTTTATTATCATTTTTAATAAACTATTTCAATATCACTTTTCATAAATATTAATATTTAAAATAAATAAAAAACCTTCTATAAAATATTAATATTTTTTTAAATAAAATATTTTTTCATAAAATATTAATATTGTTTTTAAATAAAATATTTATAAAGTTAGCATTTTATAAAATACAAAATATAAAATAATTAAAAATAAAATAAAGTGGCTTTATATATAATTTTTTTTCTCTTTCAAATAAAATATAGAAATAAAATGTTCTAAATATTTTAGATGGATGGTAATTGAAGTTATTGTTAAGACATTTTTTATATAGAACTTTTTGATATAAAGTCATTAATTCAATTCACTGCATCAAAAAAAAAAGATATATTAAACATAATGAAAATGTAATTTTTCTAAATTTAATAAATATATATACATATATAAATAAAATATAGTTTTTTAGTTTATTTATATATATTTTTTTTAATATTTTAATAATAAAAAATAAAATTCATTTTCAATAATAATAAAAAAATGGTAAAATAATATTAATATTATTTTCAAATGTTAACCTTTTACGGATATATATATATATATATATATATATATATATATATATATATATATATATATAATTTTAATTAAAATATAAAGTAAAATATATATAATTATTAAAAAACAAATGATTTAAAATTGAAAATTATGTTTTTTTTAATGATAAAATAAAGATCATTGACTACATTGTTATATTAGCGTGAAGATATGACTACGAGAGTCTATTCATCACACATACGCTTTGATTGATACCTATTGAACTAAATCGAATAAGAAATGAAACTCACATATGAGATGGAATGAGATAAATACAGGTAAATACCGAACTGCAGCTCTTTTTAGGAAGAAAAGGATTCTTCGAAAGAGAGGATATTATTTAAAAATTCCATGTGTTTTACAAAAAATTCAGGTTGGGTTTCTATATTTATATATAATTAAAATCACATTTTAAACATTAAAATATAATTAAAATTTGATAAAAAAATGTTTCACTTTATTCTCACCAAGAACCCCAAAATATATAATAGTTAGTTAATATTTATATAAAAAACATATAATAGTTAGTTAATACTAATATAAAAATTTCAATATGTTTTAAATATTGAGTATCAATGTAATGATAAATATGGTTTATCATAGTTTAAAAAGATGAGAAATTATTACAAATTCTTTATTATTTTATTTTTATGATAATGAATCATTAAAAAGAAGTTGGAACATTATCATAAATTTGTTAAACTAAAGGAAATTGATAATATGTAGAATTTTGCTAAAATTAAATATTTAAATGATAATTCAAAAAATAAAAAAATAATATCAAAATTAACACAACAATATTAATAAAAGTATTTTTAGCATCTACACAGACTAAACAATTTTAGGAGAGATCAACCATTTCAATCAGGAGTTAAATTTGAGGGGTCTTGTATTTTTTTTACCAATTTCAATTTATACTTGTAATATTGAAGCGAATGCAGTTAAACTTTGAAAATATTAAGGTGAAAAATGGTGTGCCATTACTAAAAATAAATTTCCAAAGTTTTATTTTTAATTAGATTTATTTTTCAAAAAATATAATATTTTAGTTTAAATTTCAATAAGATTTTTTCTAAAATGATGTTTAACGTGTTGATATAACATATTGTCAATAAATGTATTCAAATGAAAGTAAAGGGAAGTTGAACTTACTAAAGTTAAGATGAATCCTTTCCTACACTCATGAGGCTCAGTTAAAGGAGGAGCCTCCTCTTGTAGGAATTCCATGAAGGAGGGAAAATATTCCATGAAATCAAATATTTTGAGCAAATTACAAGAAGATTTTGTTACACTCAAAATATCAGAATTATTGAAATATCTAGTACTCTTGACGCAGACATTATAGGGTTGCAACAATAGTTATTCAAATATCTAGTACTTGTGACTCAGATATTATAGGGTTGCAACAATAGTCCAAGTGATTATGTTCAGTCACCAAATTCATATTGATAGACTTGATGCATGTTCATTCACCAAATACGTATTGATAGACTTATGAAGAAATTGGAATACAAATACTCTCACTAAGCTATAACTCACTCACTCACCAAATTCATATTGATAGACTTGATGCATGTTCACTCACCAAATACATATTGATAGACTTGATGAAGAAATTGGAATATAAATACTCTCACTAAGCTATAACTCACTCACATAAAGAAAACAACTATTTAAATAAACATCATCTTCAAATTCACACAATCCAAGATGTCAAAGCTATAACTCACTCACATAAAGAAACCAACTATTTAAATAAAAATCATCTTCAAATTCACGCAATCCATGTTGTCAATTGCCTTATTACCTCCAAATCTCTAGCTTAATGGGGAAATGAATTATTTATTGCTCCTAATACTATTTTAAAATAAAATGTATAACATAAAAAACATACCCACTTCTAAAGCTTCATATAGGAATGTATAACATAAAAAACATACTTGCTCCTAACAATATTTTAAAGTAAAATGTATAACATAAAAAACACACCCACTTTTAAAGCCTCATATAGGAATGTATAACATAAAAAAAAATACCCACTTCTAAAGCATCATCTAGGGTTACAAAATATGACCACGGTAAATCTATTCCAACTTTTGATCCACCAAGTCTCAAAACAGTTCAAATTTATTTTCAATGAGTGAAAATAGGTTTGTCTCACAAGCTATTTTATATCTCTTTGGGCTTGGTAGATTGTGAGATAAGATGGATCTAGGTTGGTTTAAGTTTACCCTTTAAATATGTTATGTTCCACATGAATACCATGGATAAATACCATGGGTTCTCATACTGTGTGTCAATACCATGGGTGAATAGCATTAAATTATTCTTATTTTAATGTTCTTTTTTTATTATTTTATGTTTTCACGTTGTATGATTTTTATTTTTAGAGATACACAACACATTACATTACATTACAACAAAATTAGATCCATCTTAAGTCAGGAGCTAAAGGGCCCAGAGGGATCAAATATCTTGAGATGGAACCTCTTTACAGTGAGATGTATAAATTTATTTATTAAGGTATAGATTTAAAAAAAAAATTATTGATTAACATACTTCTTTATTAATTTATTTATTGATTAAATCCTTTAATTTTATTTTTATTTTTGACTTTGACTTTGATTTTTTGACTTTTAACTTGATTCAGGTTAAAAACTTGTTTATCTTGTTTTTTGAGAAGGGTGTTATTTTAGTTTTTGGTTTTGATTTTATATTATTTTAGTTTTGACTTGTGTTTTAAAGGATGGGGTAGTTAAGGTTTTGGTTCTTTTTATATTTTATTTTTATTTTTATTATTGAATGTTGTTAACTTGTGGAACTTCTTAGGGTTGGGAGAATTTTATTTTATATTTTTATATTTTTAATCTTATTTTTTACCCTTTTTAACTTTTTAATTTTTCTTGGGTTTTTACCATTGCTTCTCTCTTCATGGTATAAATGTGTATGTCATATCAGCCAATCTTCATTATATATAACTGGTTTTAATTCCCCCTTTCAAATATGCTATATTCCACATGAATATCATGGGTCAATACCATGAAGTTATTTTTGACTTTAACGTTATTTTTTTAGTAATTTAATTTTATATTGACGAGATAAAAATGTTTTCACATAAAGCTATTTTTCATTTCATTTTATTTTCGGTTCAAAATAAATAATTTTATTAAAAAAACAAAAAATATTATATTAAATAATATTGTATTATTTTTTAAAATACAAATATTACATTTTAAAATACTATATTCAAAATGTAAAGTACAAAAATTATTTGTGGTAAATTGACTATTTTACTTTTTATTTTATTTAGTTTTAATGTTAATCTTAATTTTAATTTTATGAAATTTCAATAAGTCATTCTATTAAGTCACATGTAAGTTGTAAGAAGACCACATATATTAGCACCACCTATAAATATAAACTTCTGATTTTTTTATATACATGTCATTTTGACATTTGTAAAAATGATTTGAAGTTAACCGCAATGTGTTTGTTTCAGAATAAAAAAATAGAAAAAAAAATAAATAGACATCAAATTTAACCCTTGATTTCAATAATCCTCTAAAAAATGATTAAATATATATATAAAATTCCATTTATAAAACCTTAAAAATAAAAAACCCTTATCAACTCTTTAATTAAAACCTCTTTTACGGTTTCATACTTGTTATTCAAATAATGGTTTACGTTTGTGACTCACCGAGAAAGACAACTCAGGGTTTAGAGACGAATGTCGCTTATTCAAATACTGAGACCCCTTCCACTTTGAATAATAAACGCCTGAAGATTCAAAGGACTATACGTAAAGGACTAGCACAACTACATTATATTTATTAATGTGGTTGATATACCCGGATACACATATATAAAATAGATTTACAACCACATTTACCAATGTGGTTGATATACGCGGATAGGCCTATATCCTCTACCCATCACATTAATTTACATATCAATAAATAAATATTATATATAATAATTTTATTATAATAACTTGAAACATATATATTATATATTAATAAGAATATTTATCAATATATTAATTATGATTAAAATCAGAAAAATATTTTATATATATTAATAATATTGATTGATATATTAATAATATTTATTAATATAATAATAATAAATAATATTTTAATATTTATGTTATAAGCATGTTAGAAGCATAAGTTAAATACATACTTCTAATGTTTTTATACTTAGCGTTTTTTCATTCATTTTTATATTAACTTATAACTTTATTATTTAATTCACTATATAATTCAACCCATTCCTGTATTATTTTAACTATATAAAACTCCCAATTATTACATATCCCACCCCCTTGGTTGAAAAATAAGCTTAATATTGTGCTAATTGTGATTAATTAGTTAAAACCGTAACTAATTAAAAACCCTGATTCCCCGTCGCATTAAAAAAGGATTAATTAACCCTTATGGTTAATTAATAACTTACCCCACTGTTGACGAGAAAATCTATCTGACCAACAGTAGGGGATCTCCCCGGAAAAGGTCTCAATTATACCTTGAACCGTTTGGAATAGGGATCCCGTCCAGGGTGTGGGTCCGGCTACCACTGATTTCTCCTTTCTTTGGGTCTCGCTTAAACTCTATAAAACAGTGGATACACACCTAATCAAATGATACAAGACATATGATTGATGCATTAAATGTACATGCAACACTATGAGTAGCAAGAGGAAATAATAAAGCATGAGGACCGAAGGAAGTGTTGTTAACAACACTTCATTAGGGTCATGCTTGTAAACTATTCTAACCACGAAAGAAACAATTCCTCATGGCAAGAACACCCTTCACTTCCTAAAGTTTTTAAATGATAACACAAATGTTAATAAACAAAGCCATCAGTGTTCATTAAGAAAGTGAAATGAACTCAACCACCATTAACATACTCAGCAAACTGTTATGCAATTGTGATATGAATTAAAGATACAATTCCCTTAATCTAGGATGTTCAGAAACTAAAAACATAATACTCGATAGCGCTCAGACATATGACAACACCAGATCCACAAAGGGATGTTTCAAAATTATTGTATTCATTCTCAAATGTACAATCCTCTGGTAATACAATGTACTTAGCTCAATTCCCAAACGAAAGATCCTTTACAAGTTCCCAAAGGAAGCATTTATAAAGAAAAGCTTGCCCTTTGGACTCCCTAACTTTTCGCTTTCCCGACTGTTGGGCTGCCTTGCAACCCAGTATGTTCTGCGACCGACGACCTGAGCCACTGTCGCAACCTACGACCTGACTGGGTTCTGTGACCTTGCGACTTAGTCACTGGGTCACTAGGTCGTTCCATCAGGCATTTAATAGGGGATGCGACTTAATGACCTGGTGACCTCTGCGACTTGCGACATTTGGGTATTTATGACCTGCGACCTCAATAAAATTTTGTGACTTGTGACCTCGGGAAATTCGCGACCTGTGAACTCAAACAAATCTGCGACTTTGGTAAATTTGCAACCTGTGACCTCGGCAAATATGCGACCTGTGACCTTGGGCAGCTATGCAACCTGCGACCTCAGCAAATATGCGACCTGCAACTTTGGTAAATTTGCGACCTGTGACCTCAGAAAATATGCGACCTGTGACCTTGGTAAATTTGCAACCTACAATCTTCTTGGATTTTGCAACCTCGCGACCCAGTCGTTGGGTCGCTGGGTCGTGTCATCGAGTGTTTGGCATGAAACACGACTCCGCGACCTGGCGACCTGAGGAATCTGCGACTTGGGGGTTTTATCCCTTCTACATTTCTCTTGTTGAGATAGTCTTAGCTCCCGCCACGTGAACCAGCATTTTCTGAGTAAGCGAAAAACTTCCTCGTCTGGGTCATCATCATAATCTCCTCATGTTACTTGCACGTAAGCACATTAGATTAGCTATGTGTAACTTGTTAAATTAACCTCGCCCACATAAATATGTTTATGCATGTTGAAGAAAAAATAAAAATACAACAAAAGGAAACGCAACTGCATAAGGAGCATATTGACAAATAAATCAGGGGATTTTAACAACTAGCTTGGAATCTTGCGTAGTCTGTTTTCCACGCCTCCACCTAATTGGGTGATGTGATTTGTATGTTATACTCCTATTCCCTTTTATCTGATACTTATCAAGCGTGCTTCTATTCAAATGTTTCCTTCTTGGTTATTATCTTTTGTGATCTTTGCATGGCTTCAAAATGGAATGCATCCCTAGGAAAGCTGGCGCATGTATACGTGCGCACTCCTAATGTGCCTCCCAACAATGCGATTATGGGGCCTCTCGATCATTCGTTGCTATGTAAGATCAATACCCTTTGTAATACAAATGCACGTTTGCCCCATTTTGAGAATGCGACTCTGCGTTTATATGGGCATGGGTGTTTGCGTTTAAAAAAAAAAAAAGTTGCACTTCAGGGTTGCATAGTTTGGGATTTCATTGGTTTCTTTCGGACACATCTTTTGCGACCTTGCGACCCCATGGAAGTCACACAGTCGCATGGTCACATCTCCTGCCTGGAAGCGTCTATTGTAACTCAACGACCTCAAGCTCGTGAAGTGGGAAATGTAACGGTCGCAATATCCCTTGGACACCCATTTTGCGACCTCGCGACCTCAAAGAGGTCGCACAGTCACATGGTCACCTCTTCTGACTAGAAACATGTATGCGACTTGGTGACTTTGAACTTGTGTGGTGGTATTTATTATCTTGAGTTACTGACATGCCCATGATGCGGGCCTTCTATTTCACGCGATTTCCTGTAATGGTTAACTCTCGATTCGCTCCTGCTCAATCCATAAATCATGCCCATTTTAACAATAGAGCGAGTGGCAAGAAAGAATTACTGCCATCCCAGCTTTTACAAGGATCTTCAGCTTCAATCCACCAAGCACTTAATAGAATGAAATCTCCTGGTATGGGAAACCTCCCATTTGTGCGAAAGCCATAATTAGCAAGTGGCTTACGAAAGCTTCTGCTTATCCATATCGCAGATTTTACTCCAATTCTGAATCGATTCTATCTGTGTCATCTTCGAGCCTCTATGACTGTTGCCTGAGCTAGGAGATTCACCTTCTACCGCCAGGCAACCTCGACCTACGAATGTTGCTAAACTCTTACGGTCAACCCATACCCTTTGTTGACAGAAAAATAATGCTTTGATGTGTCGACGCTTCAACACCTTTGGTCAAAGGATAGACGCCTTAGAGACTATGAGCGAATTTTGTGGTGTTGATGATTTCAGGGTATGACGCAATGACTTCATTGCACTTTCAATAGCATTCTTCATCGTAAGCATCCTTTATTCCATGAGGGCAGCTCGACGTGGCCGACGGTGGCAACACCGAATGTCAAGCTTGAAACGATCCTCCATAAAGAATTACAATCTATAAGGGCCTCCCAGTGATTTTCTGGTGAGCATGAATATGAAACGTTGATACCTCTCCAAAGGAAAATGGCGTAGATTATTAGTAGCGAAAAGGGGGAGTTACACTTTGGACGGAAAACAATATTTGAAGAATGATTATTTCCCGGAATATCGCTCTCAGGGCTGTTGTGTCATATAATAGAAACAGAGTTTATTTTTTCTTTCAAACATAGCTCTTTGAGTGTCAGATGGAGTTCCTTTTCGTTATTCACGTCCTTACGCATTTACTTGAAACTCGCAGTACTTTTGCGATGGTTACCATGCAGATTTTGAGATAGACCAATTGAAAACTCATCCTTGCAGTGTATTGTAACACTGTAGAAGTGGGCTTGTTAATGAAATGGATGCATTATCAAATGTACATTGATAGGAGTTATCCTGGCCTCCATAAAAATAGCCGTGTCAAGAATTGTTGACTGTATCTCTGCTCTTCTTTCAACTGTCTTCGCACCATGGTTATTTGAAATTTTCTTCTATAAGTTCGTCATAACATTCTGCTCCCTATTTAAACATAAATTTTGGCCATTATATATATACGCTCCATATTTATTCCAAACGTTTTAACCAAGGTTGAAAACCCCACCATCAAAATAATTGCGCCCATTTGTGATGTTTCTGTATGGTTGTACTCCACCATCTCATATGGTTTTGAAACCATATTGTCTTTATCCCTTTCGCGCCTTGGTTTAATTATATCATGCTTAAAAACGCAACCTTGGTCCACATATTTGTGCCCACCATGTCGCTCAGGGTTAATAGATATTGCTTCCCAAAGGTGTGCTTGATATTTGAAACTCTTCCGTTGGCTTGCCAACACCAACATGTGTGCTTTCGCACTGCTGCCCAGCACGACAACGCCTTGAATGAGCTTGTCATTCTCTAGGGAAATCTTCTGAGTCCACTTTGTTCACCCGGGCTATACTTCAAGCTAGACTTATCGAAGTGGTGAAATGTGTTCCTTTGTGTGTACACATCGACATTGAAATGGTATTGTGTAGGATCTCCAAAACTTCCTTTAAGGTGAGATACCTACCATCTCGGAATATAAATACTTCATCCGGCCCCTATGTAAGCTTAGATCATAGAAAATGCTTCTGGTTTATGTGAGATCGCATCCGGTATGGACATTTCCAAATGGAGCGTTTCTAAGTATTTGGTGTACACTAGTGAAGAAAGATTTTTGCATCAGTGACATAAAAGTTTCTTTCTCTGATCAACATGTATCACACCATCCTCCTTTTAACAGTACTAGTCACTTGCTCCTCCTCCTCCCTTGTCTCGCAACTTTGGCCTTGTCATTGAGCTCAATTTTATTTCCCTTGATGTCGTGACAAGACTGAGGAGTTCGTCACCCGTGGGGTCGACCTGTGTGGAAAATTACAACATCACAATTACTCTTTGATAATGGTGTCCCTAGATAGAACATATGAGATTAACGAGTTTAAGAGAAGTATCCAAACAACATGCTTAATTACCCAAGGCGAGAGGGTTGCTAATGTAGATCCTAAATGCACAGAAAAGTTATTATTCGAGCGTATGCTGGATGATCCTTTCCACACATGGCGTGATCGCAGTAACAGTAGCTGATCATGATGGTGAGAAAGCTCATGAGTGGTTTGGGATAGGTTGCTAGGATGTCACTGAATGCAGGTCGGGTGAAAGACTTTAATGAATAAGCGAACAGAGGGGGACCCAAAATTTTGAATATACCCAAAATTTTGGGTGGTATTGTAGTGGCTACAACAAATGGTGAACCACTGGTAGAATCCATCATCTCTGTCAATATCACAACAAAATTCTGAGCCAAGATAGTGATGCAAGGGAATATTGAACAATTTCCGCGGGGACCCTTTGAATTACTTTGGCCTTTGCAGGTATGCCCAGTCCTTGTGCCTCAGCTAGGTATCGCTAATCAGAACACATCAATAGAGAGCTCATAGACACCAATAGCTTGTTGATGATGTGAAGAGCAAGGCAGTGGGTTTATTATTCTCATGATTTTTAAAGTAAGTTTCCAGTGTTTCTCCACTGACAGCAGGCATGAACAGTACCCCGACGGAGTCACTTCAATAAATCACAAACGTTGCTCAGCTTCCAGCTAGCCTGGTTAGTACCTCGGCGAAGTCGTTGCATTACCTCTCTGCGCAGGAAGCCTTTCTCGATCCTTTACCCTTATTTGTTTCATGTGCTTGTAGAAATTATTTTCATGTGCTCGTGGCACTTATTTCTCATGGGCAGATGCGGGATCCCGACTTATTTTATGAGCAAGAGAGGTTGTTTATTTTCTTACAGAAACTGAAATATATCCGGATTTGGGTTTTCCCTTGTGCGAAACCTTCACATCTCGTTCACCACAATAGGCAAAGTGTGCAAAATAGATCATTAAGATGTCTAAGAATATGTTGGGTACAAGGCTTAGGTTATGGGTATAGGCCATTCAAACTCATTAGGTCTCGCACAAGCAACCGACTCGTATCTCCCTGGCTAAATAAGTTTAGACTCATAGGCATCTTGTTGAGAATGCGACTTCGATGACTTGTCCTAACAGAAAGCCGCCTCTTAAGATAGCCACTACAACCTCACACGAACAATGGGGTTATTGTTTCGGAAACTGGGGCAGAACAAGTCTGCAAGGTGGTAGGGTTTCAATGAGGGCTCATGCAGTGAGAGGCGATATGTGGAAAATTTTCAAAGCTATATCAACAATCTGCGGAAATGATGTGAGGAAGACAGTGTATGATGCAATCTAATAGACGGGGCTCAAGATGCAATGCACGCCATGTGCGAGAATTATCAACCAGCTGTAGGTGGAAAAGAGGCGGAATACAAGCCATGATTATCTGTGTAGCACCCAGCAACTGAAAAAGAAATGAGTGGAAAATACTTGTGACATGACGATGCCTAAGATATTAATCGTAAAAAAAAATAGCAAACACACTTTTTTAAATTATGAAGTAAAAATTTTGCAAGTAAATCTAATTAAAAACTTTGAACTAACAAATTTTTATTAACAGGTCCTAGCTAGCCTACACCTAAAACCCTAGTTTAACTAATGATGCGGTCAGGTTATGCGAAATCATCTTTCCAGTGTAGCCACCACATTAGTTCCCATCCTGCAACAACAACAATGCTCGGGATCAAAGCTAGTATCCAAAAAAGTGGACCAACAAAAAAACTTACCTGAAGAGTATGTGCAATGGCCAGAAGACCATGGATACTTACCATAAAACATGCCAGAATGGGTTGTGTGAGGTGAATTCCACTCTCATCCTGATACAAAGCAATATGTTCTTGAAACTCAACATTTTTTATAAATGACACAAACTAATTCATGCACAACCTTAGGTACGACGGGAGGGGGGTAATAAATTTCCTATTTGCGAGTACATTCATCGGGGTAAGATACGTCGAACCCAATGTAAACCTCATCAGAATGAAAAATCCACCTAGACGAATTGATATCCGACGTGGTTATGCTGGGAGGAGCATGGTACTTTGGAGTCATTATTTCAGAAACCCTAAGCTGAGAAACCCTAGTTGGAGTTGTTTGAGGGGTCTCGTCAGGGTTTGAAGAACTAGGAATGACAGCTGGCAAGGGTGAGAGTGCTTCGATTCCCTGATGGGTACTCGAATCTTCATAGAGCGGATTATCGAATTCTGGTGTCTCCATATGGTCGGCAACGAGATACAAGTGACAGTCCTCAGTGGTATTAGTGAATAAGTTTTCAGATAAGCAGTGATCGCTATAACCATCGATTTGATCAAGTTGGTTACCTCGCATGTTAGGCTCCCCGGGGGTTACCAATTGGGATGGATCAATAGAGGGGACATCTTGGGGTTTCCCAGACAGGAAATTTCTCCTATAGCTGTCTAAATATTCTGAGTGAGAAAGATCAGATGTAAAAGATTCGTCGATTTTGAACTGTGATTGTGAAACACCATCTGCATGCTTATGATTGTCGCCAATGCCAGTATAAGGAAATTTTGAATGTCTCGAAGAAATTATTGGTGTGGCGGACTCGTGAAATAAATCGTGGAATAATGAATGATAAGTTTGAGTCACAGGGGTATTAATCGTCCAAGGTTTTTCAATACGCACATCCATGTCATTCAAGGGAAACAAAGATCTGGCAGGCCTTGTAAGGGAATCAACTTCACTCGGGATAAGAGTTGATTCATAATCAGCATGTGAATCAAATTTAGGACTGTGTCTAGGGAGAAATCGAGTGGGCTCCAGGTAGGTTTCATGAACTTGGAGAGATAATGTGCCACTATGGTTTTCAAGCTCTGATTCGACATAATGCGTGAAAGATTCAAAGGTAGTGCAATAGGCTTTATTTTCTTGCCAGTGTCTATCCTTGCTCAGGGCTTTCGAGGTCACAACTCCACTACCCGACAACTTAGGAGGAGGGGCAAGAATATCACAAATAGCAACACTCTCCTTGGAGGCCTGAATGTGGTCTGGACTCAGGGAGATGGACAAGGAAGCATTAGGGACAACGTTTGAATAGCCGGTAAGTTACGGGTCATCATGAGGAACACTAGCATCCGGCTGGGTTGCTACTTGAAATTGTTCAAGGGAAATGAGGATCACATATGTGAACTGTTCTCTTAACAACTTCCAATCGACATCCTTTTCAGGGAACTCAAAACAATAATGAAAAAATCTGATGGAAAATTCATCTAGAGGTTCCTGAGGTTCCATTCTGATGTCATTTAGCTTTATCAATACACTTTGAAAATCGTACCTATGAAAAGCTTGTTGTAATTCACTGGCGAGTTGTTCAAATGAATGGATGGAAGCTTCCGGAAATGTGCATCACCATTGCTTAGCACGACCTTTGAGAGTGTGGAAGAAAAGCAAACAAATCAAACCTTCATCATCAATTTCGTAGCACTCACCAAAGTCACAGAAATCTGAAAGGTGTTGGGTTATGGATACTCCGTTTTCACCATCGAATTTTAACTAGGACAAGTGATACATAAGTTCATCGGGGATGAGACATCGAGGCTCATAAAACTCTGACAAACAGATCGGGAGAATGATTTGGGAATGAGCCATTACAGATATGAGATTAACTACAGGCTCTAAGGGCTCAGCTTGTCATCTAGCCCTCCTTCTAGCACCAATTCTGTTGACGGGAAAATCTGTCCAGCCAACAACAGGGGATCTCCCCGGTAAAAGGTCCCAATTATACCTTGAACCATTTGGAATAGGGATCCCGTCCGGGGTGCGGGTCCGGCTACCACTGATTTCTCCTTTCTTTGGGTCTCACTTAAACTCTATAAAACAATGGATACACAATTAATAAAATGATACAAGACATATGAGTGATGCATTAAATGTACATGCAACACTATGAGTAGCAAGAGGAAATAATAAAGCATGAGGACCAAAGGAAGTGTTTTTAACAACACTTCATTAGGGTCATGCTTGTAAACTATTCTGACCACGAAAGAAACAATTCCTCATGGCAAGAACACCCTTCACTTCCTAAAGTTTTTAAATGATAACACAAATGTTAATAAACAAAGCCATCAGCATTCATTAAGAAAGTGAAATCAACTCAACCACCATTAACATACTCAGTAAACTGTTATGCAATTGTGATATGAATTAAAGATACAGTTCCTTAATCTAAGATGTTCAGAAAATTGAAAACATAATACTCAATAGCGCTCACACATATGACAACACCAGATACACAAAGGGATGTTTCAAAATTCTTGTATTAATGCTCAAATGTATAATCCTCTGGTAATACAATGTACTCAGCTCGAGTCGGGCCAAACGAAAGATCCTTTACAAGTTCCCAAAGGAAGCATTTATAGAGCAAATCTTTCCCTTTGGACTCCCTGACTTTTTGCTTTCCCGACTATTGGGCTGCCTTGCGACCCAGTCTATTCTGCGACCTGCGACCTAAGCCACCATCATGACCTGTGACCTGACTGGGTTGTGCGACCTTGCGACTTAGTCACTGGGTCGCTCCGTCAGGCATTTAAGAGTGGATGCGACTTAGCGACTTGGCGACCTCTGCGACTTGCAACCTATGGGTATTTTGCGACCTGCGACCTCAAGCAGATTCTGTGACTTGCGACCTCAGGCAATTCGCGACCTGTGACCTCAAGAAAATTTGCGACTTTGGTAAATTTGCAACCTGCGACCTCGGCAAATATGCGACCTGCGACCTTGGGCAGATATGCGACCTGCGACCTCGGAAAATATGCAACCTCTGACCTTGGTAAATTTGCAACCTGTGACCTCGGCAATTATGTGACCTACGACCTTGGTAAATTTGCGACCTGCGATCTTCTTGGATTTTGCGACCTCATGACCCAGTCACTGGGTCGCTAGGTCACGTCGTCAAGTGTTTGGCATGAAACATGACTCCGCGACCTGGCGACCTGAGGAAATCTCCGACCTGGGGGTTTTATCCCTTCTACATTTCTCTTGTTGAGAGAGTCTTAGCTCTTGCCATGTGAACCAACATTTTCTAAGTAAGCGACAAACTTCCTCGTCTGGGTCATCATCATAATCTCCTCATGTTACCTGCGCATAAGAACTTTAGATTAGCTATGTGTAACTTGTTAAATTAACCTCGCCCACATAAATATGTTTATGCATGTTGAAGAAAAAATAAAAATACAACAAAATGAAACGCAGCTGCATAAGGAGCATATTGACAAATAAATCAGGGGATTTTAACAACTAGCTTGGAATCCTGCGTAGTCTGTTTTCCATGCCTCCACCTAATTGGGTGATGTGATTTGTATGTTATACTCCTATTCCCTTTTATCCGAGACTTATCAAGCGCACTTCTATTCACATGTTTCCTTCTTGGTTATTATCTTGTGCGATCTTTGAATGGCTTCAAAATGGGATGCATCCCTCGAAAATCTGGTGCATGTATACGTTCGCACTCCTGGAGTGCCTCCCAACAATGCGATTATGGGGCCTCTCGATCATTCACTGTTATGTAAGCTAGATACCCTTTGTAATACAAATGCACGTCTGCCCCATTTTGAGAATGTGACTCTGTGTTTATATGGGCATGGGTGTTTTCCTTTTAAAAAAAAAAAAAAGGTTGCACTTCGAGGTCACATAGTTGAGGATTTCATTGGTTTCTTTCAGACACATCTTTTGCAACCTTGCAACCCCATGGAAGTCGCACAGTCGCATGGTCGCATCTCTTGCCTGGAAGCCTGCATTTCGACTCAGCAACCTCAAGCTCATGCAGTGGGAAATGGAACAGTAGCAATCTCCCTTGGACACCCATTTTGCGACCTCGTGACCTTAGAGAGGTCGCATAGTTGCATGGTCGCCTCTTCTGACCAGAAACAGGTATGTGACTTGTTGACTTTGAACTCATGAGGTGGTATTTATTATCTTGAGTTATTGACATGCCCAAGACGTAGGCCTTCTATTTCAAGCGATTTCCTGTAATGGTTAACTCTCAATTTGCGCCTGCTCGATCCATAAATCGTGCCCATTTTAACGATAGAGCGAGTGGCAAGAAAGAATTACTGCCATCACAGATTTTACAAGGATCTTCAGCTTCCATCCACCGAGCACTTAATAGAATGAAATATCCTGGTATGGGAAACTTCCCATTTGTGCGAAAGCCATAATTAGCAAGTGGCTTACGAAAGCTTCTGCTTATCCATATTGCGGATTTTGCTCCGATTCTAAATCGATTCTATCCATGTCATCTTTGAGCCTCTATGACTATTGCCTGAGCTAGGAGATTCACCTTCTACCGCCAGACAACCTTGACCTGTGAATGCTGCTAAACTCCGACGGTCGACCCATACCCTTTGCTGACAGAAAAATAATGCTTTGATGTGTCGACGCTTCAGCACCTTTGGTCAAAGGATAGACACCTTAGAGACTATGAGCGCATTTTATGGTGTTGATGATTTGAGGGTATGACACAATGACTTCATTGCACTTTCAGTAGCATTCTTCATCGTAAGCATCCTTTATTTCATGAGGGTAGCTTGACGTGGTCGACGGTGGTAGCACCGAATTTCAATCTTGAAACGATCCTCCAGAAGGAATTACGATCTATAAGGGCCTCCCAATGATTTTTTGGTGAGCATGAATATGAAACGTTGATACCTCTCCAAAGGAAAATGGTGTAGACTATTAGTAGCAGAAAGGGGGAGTTACACTTTGGATGGAAAACCATATTTGAAGAACGATTATTTCCTAGAATATCACTCTCGGGGATGATGTGTCATATAATAGAAAGAAACTTTATTTGTTCTTTCAAACATAGCTCTTTGAGTGTCAGATGGAGTTCCTTTTCGTTATTCATGTCCTTACGCATTTACTTGAAACTCGTGGTACTTTTGCGATGGTTACCATGCAGATTTTGAGATAGACCAATTGAAAACTCATCCTTGCAGTGTATTGTAATGCTATAGAAGTGGGATTGTTAATGAAATGGATGCATTATTAAATGTACATTCATAGCAGTTATACCGGCCTCCATAAAACCAGCCATGTCAAGATTTGCTGGCTGTAGCTCTGCTCTTCTTTCGACTATCTTCGCACCATGGTTATTTGAACATTTCTGCTATAAGTTTTTCATAACATTCCGCTCCGTGTTTAAACATAAATTTTGGCCATTATATATATATGCTCCATATTTATTCCAAACGTTTTAACCAAGGTTGAAAACCCCGCCATCAAAATAATTGCACCCATTTGTGATGTTTTCTTATGGTTGTACTCCACCATCTCATATGGTTTTGAAACCATATTGTCTTTATCCTTTTCAAGCCTTGGTTTAATTATATAATGCTTAAAACTGCAACCTTTGTCCACATATTTGCGCCCACCATGTAGCCCGGGGTTAATAGATATTGCTTCCCAAAGGTGTGGTTGATATTTGAAACTCTGTCGTTGGCTTGCCAACACCAACATGTGTGCTTTCACACTGCTGCCCAGCACGACAACGCCTTGAATGAGGTTTTCATTCTCTAGGGAAATCTTCTGATTCCACTTTGTTCACTCGGGCTATACTTCAAGCTAGACTTGTCGAAGTGGTGAAATGTGTTCCTTTGTGTGTACACATCAACATTGAAATGGTATTGTGCAGGATCTCCAAAACTTCCTTTAAGGTGAGATACCTGCCATCTCGGAATATAAATACTTCATCCGGCCCCTACGTAAGCTTAGATCATAGCGAATGCTTATGGTTTATGTGAGATGGCATCCGGTACGGACATTTCCAAATGGAGCGTTTCTAAGTATCTGGTGTACACTAGTGAAGAAAATTTTTTGCGTCAGTGACATAAAAGGTTCTTTCTCTGATCAACATGTATCACACCATCCTCCTTTTAACATTACTGGTCACTTGCTCCTGCTCCTCCCTTGTCTCGAAACTTTGTCCTTGTCGTTGAACTCAATTTTATTTTCCTTGATGTCATGACAAGACTGAGGAATTTTTCACCCGTGGGGTCGATCTGTGTGGAACATTACAACATCACAATTTTTCTTTGATAATGGTGTCCCTAGATAAAACATATGAGATTAATGAGTTTAAGAGAAGTATCCAAAAAACATGCTTAATGACCCAAGGCGAGAGGGTTGCTAATGTACATCCTCAATGGACAGAAAAGTTCTTATTCGATCGTATGCTGGATGATCCCTCCCACACATGGCGTGATCGTCGCAACAACATCTGATCACGATGGTGAGAAATCTCATGAGTGGTTTGGGATAGGCCGCTAGGATTTCACTGACTGTAGGTTGGGTGAAATAATTTAACGACTAAGCGAACAGAGGGGGACCCAAAATTTCGAATATACCCAAAATTTTGGGTGGTGTTGTGGCAGCTACAAGACCCACCAATCGAATTGCCCTAGATATGATTAAATCATGTTTAATTGTATTGGGCCCACCCTTGCTATTTCTGTATCATCTCACCTCCCCGACAGCCGTCTGATCAACCCCTTTACATCCAATGGCTTTCGTCTATGTCGCATCACCCCTACATCCGAACAATAAGGCGCGATCGCTAAGAAGTTTTCCAAATAGTGTCTCGCCACTCATCGCGAAAGGTATGGAATCGTTGGCTTTCACTTGAAAACAACTCGTCCCCAAAAGCGGTGCGATGTATACCGCTTACCACCCTTCGTATTAAAAAAAATAGCCTTTTCTGCACACGTCATCTGCCCGAAAAATAAAACCCCGCCAACTTTAATAATAAATAATATTTAATATTTATTAATATATTAATATCATAGATGGTTATATTATTAATAAACCAAAAGAACTAATAATATATTAATAATATATATTATATCATAGTTGGTTATATTATTAATAATATATATTAATATATTAATAATATTAAACCCAAAAACATAAGAAAGTAATAAAATTAAAGAATTAATATATTAAACTCAAGAGAGTAATAAAGCATATGAAACAATATTAAAAAAAAAAACCTAAGAGATTAATAAACCCTAACAATTAATATTTTAAAGTGAATATATTAATAAACCCAAGGGATAATTAATAATACAAACCCAATGTCATCATAAACCAAAGGTTTAAATACTATAAACCAAAGGAATTGGTGAACCCAAGGGATAAATATTATAAACATAAGGGATGAATATTAAAAACAAAAGAGATTAATAAACTGTAAGAATTGATATTTTAAACTAAAAAACCTAATAAATTAATAATCCATAAGAATCAGTATTTTAAACATAAGATATTAATAAACCAAGGGGATTATTAACATTATAAACCAAAAGAACTAATAGAACCAAGGGTTTAATATTATAGAGCAAAGGAATCAGTGAACCCAAGGGATAAATATTATAAACCTAACGGATGAATATTATAAACAATAGAGATTAATAAACCCTAAGAATTAATATTTTAAACTGAAAAATCCGAGAAATTAACAAACCCTTAGAATTAGTATTTTAAACTCAAGAGAGTAATAAACTGAATGTGTGATTAACATTATAAACCAAAAGAACTAATAAACCCAAGGCTTTAGTATTATAAACCAAAGGAATCAGTGAACCCAAGGACTAAATACTAAAAACCTAAGGGATCAATAAGGCCAAGGGCAATATTAAAAACAATAGAGATTAATAAAACCAAATAGTTTAATACTATAAACCAAAGGAATTGGTGAACACAAGGGAATTGATGTAAACATTGAGACAATTGTTGTCACAATGCGACGTTGGACCAACTATGACCAGGGTTGGCCATGGGTGATTTCATATTGATACAACATTTGTCAGAATGTGACATTTGATCATGGATGACATTGATCGATTATTCATATTATAAACCAAAAGAACTAATAAACCCAAGGGTTTAATATTATAAACCAAAGGAATTGGTGAACCCAAGGGACAACCATCACCCAAAAAATTATAAACCAAAAGGAATTAGTGAACCCAAGGGAATTGATTTAAACATTGAGACAATTGTTGTCACAATGTGACGTTGAACCAACAATGACCATGGTTGGTCATGGGTGATTTTCGTATAGAGACAAAAATTTTCAGAATGTGACATTTGATCATGGATGAAATTGATCGATTATTCATATTATAAACCAAAAGAACTAATAAACCCAAGGGTTTAATATTATAAACCAAAGGAATTGGTGAACCCAAGGGAATTGATTTAAACATTGAGACAATGTTTGTCAGAATGTGTCATTTGATCATAGATGACATTGAACGATTATTCATATTATAAACCAAAAAAAATAATAAACCCAAGGGTTTAATATTATAAACCAAATGAATTGGTGAACCCAAGGGAAAATCATTACCCAAAAAATTATAAACCAAAGGAATTCGTGAACCTGAGGGAATTGATTTAAACATTGAGACAATTGTTGTCACAATGCGACGTTGGACCAACTATGACCATGGTTGGCCATGGGTGATTTTCATATTGAGACAATGTTTGTCAGAATGTGACATTTGATCATGGATGACATTGATCGATTATTCATATTATAAACCAAAAAAACTAATAAACTAAGGGTTTAATATTATAAACCAAAGGAATTGGTGAACCCAAGGGAATTGATTTAAACATTTAGACAATTTTTGTCATAATGCGATATTGGACCAACTATGACCATGGTTGGCCATGGGTGATTTTCATATTGAAACAATATTTGTCAGAATGTGACATTTGATCATGGATGACATTGATCGATTATTCATTTTATAAACAAAAAAAAATAATAAACCCAAGGGTTTAATATTATAAACCAAAGGAATTGGTGAACCCAACGGAATTGATTTAAACATTGAGACAATTATTGTCACAATGCGACGTTGGACCAACTATGACCATGGTTGGCTATGGGTGATTTTCATATAGAGACAATATTTTTCATAATGTGACATTTGATCATGGATGAAATTGATCGATTATTCATATTATAAACCAAAAGAACTAATAAACCCAGGGGATTAATATTATAAACCAAAGGAATTGGTGAACCCAAGGGAATTGATTTAAACATTGAGACAATTGTTGTCACAAAGCGATGTTGGACCAACTATGACCATGGTTGGCCACGGGTGATTTTCATGTTGAGACAATATTTGTCAGAATGTGACATTTGAACATGGATGACATTGATCGATTATTCATTCTATAAGTCAAAAGAACTAATAAACCCAAGGGTTTAATATTATAAACCAAAGGAATTATTGAACCCAAGGGAATTGATTTAAACATTGAGACAATTGTTGTAACAATGCAACGTTGGACTAACTATGACCATGGTTGGCCATGGGTGATTTTCATATTGAGACAAGATTTTTTAGAATGTGACATTCTGTCATGGATGACATAGATCGATTATTCATATTATAAACGAAAAGAACTAATAAACCCAAGGGTTTAATATTATAAACCAAAGGAATTGGTGAACCCATGGGACAACCATTACCCAACAAACTATAAACCAAAAGGAATTCGTGAACCCAAGGGAATTGATTTGAACATTGAGACAATTGTTGTCACAATGTGACGTTGGACCAACTATGACCATGGTTGGCCATGGGTGATTTTCATATCGAGACAATGTTTGTCAGAATGTGTCATTTGATCATGGATGAAATTGATTGATTATTCATATTATAAACCAAAAAAACTAATAAACCCAAGGGTTTAATATTATAAACCAAATGAATAGGAGAACCCCAGGGAAAATCATTACCCAAAAAATTATAAACCAAAGGAATTGGTGAACCCAAGGGAATTGATTTAAACATTGAGACAATTGTTGTCACAATGCGACGTTGGACCAACTATGACCATGGTTGGCCATGTGTGATTTTCATATTGATAAAATGTTTCAGAATTTGACATTTGATCATGGATGACATTGATCGATTATTCATATTATAAACCAAAAAAAAAAACACAAGGGTTTAATATTATAAACCAAAGGAATTGGTGAACCCAAGGGAATTGATCTAAACATTGAGACAATTGTTGTCACAATGCGACATTGGACCAACTATGACCATGGTTGGCCATGGGTGATTTTCATATAGAGACAATATTTTTTAGAATGTGACATTTGATCATGGATGGCATTGATCGATTATTCATATTATAAACCAAAAAAGCTAATAAACCCAAGGGTTTAATATTATAAACCAAAGGAATTGGTGAACCCAAGGGAAAATCATTACCCAAAAAATTATAAACCAAAGGAATTGGTGAACCCAAGGGAATTGATTTAAACATTGAGACAATTGTTTTCACAATGCGACGTTGGACCAACTATGACCATGGTTGGCCATGGGTGATTTTCATATCCAGACAATATTTGTCAGAATGTGACATTTGATCATGGATGACATTGGTCGATTATTCATATTATATACCAAAGGAATTGGTGAACCCAAGGGAATTGATTTAAACATTGAGACAATTGTTGTCACAATGCGACATTGGACCAACTATGACCATGGTTGGCCATGAGAAATTTACATATAGAGACAATATTTTTCAGAATGTGACATTTGATCATGGATGAAATTGATCAATTACTCATATTATAAACCAAAAGAACTAATAAATGCAAGGGTTTAATATTATAAACCAAATGAATTGATTTAAACATTGAGACAATTGTTGTCACAAAGCGATGTTGGACCAACTATGACCATGGTTGGCCACGGGTGATTTTCATCTTGAGACAACATTTGTCAGAATGTGACATTTGAACATGGATGAAATTGATCGATTATTCATATTATAAATCAAAAGAACTAATAAACCCAAGGGTTTAATATTATAAACCAAAGGAATTGGTGAACCCAAGGGAATTGATTTAAACATTGAGACAATTTTTGTCACAATGCGACATTGGACCAACTATGACCACGATTGGCCATGGGATATTTTCATATTGATACAATATTTGTCAGAACGTGACATTTGATCATGGATGACATTGATCGATTATTCATATTATAAACCAAAAGAACTAATAAACCCAAGGGTTTAATATTATAAACCAAAGGAATTGGTGAACCTAAGGGACAACCATTACCCAACAAACTATAAACCAAAAGGAATTGGTGAACCCAAAGGAATTGATTTCAACATTGATACAATTGTTGTCACACTGCAACGTTGGACCAACTATGACCATGGTTGGCCATGGGTGATTTTCATATCGAGACAATGTTTGTTAGAATTTTTCATTTGATCATGGATGACATTGATCGATTATTCATATTATAAACCAAAGGAATTGGTGAACCCCAGGGAAAATCATTACCCAACAAATTATAAACCAAAGTAATTGGTCAACCCAAAGGAATTGATTTAAACATTGAGTCAATTGTTGTCACAATGCGACATTGGACCAACTATGACCATGGTTGGCCATGTGTGATTTTCATATTGAGACAATGTTTCAGAATTGTACATTTGATCATGGATGACATTGATCGATTATTCATATTATAAACCAAAAAAACTAATAAACCCAAGGGTTTAATATTATAAACCAAAGGAATTGGTGAATCGAAGGGAAAATCATTACCCAAAATATTATAAAGCAAAGGAATTGGTCAACCCAAGGGAATTGATTGAAACATTGAGACAATTGTTGTCACAATGTGATGATGGACCAACTATGACCATGGTTGGCCATTGGTGATTTTCATATTGACACAATATTTGTCAGAATGTGACATTTGATCATGGATGACATTGATCAATTATTCATATTATAAAGCTAAAGAACTAATAAACCCAAGGGTTTAATATTTTAAACCAAAGGAATTAGTGAACCCAAGGGAATTGATTTAAACATTGAGACAATTGTTGTCACAATGCGACGTTGGACCAACTATGACCATGGTTGGCCATGGGTGATTTTCATATAGAGACAATATTTTTTAGAATGTGACATTTGATCATGGATGAAATTGATCGATTATTCATATTATAAACCAAAAGAACTAATAAACCTAAGGGTTTAATATTATAAACCAAAGGTATTGGTGAACCCAAGGGAATTGATTTAAACATTGAGACAATTGTTGTCACAATGCGATGTTGGACCAACTATGACCATGGTTGGCCATGGTTGATTTTCATGTTGAGACAATATTTGTCAGAATGTGACATTTGATCATGGATGACATTGATCGATTATTCATATTATAAATCAAAAGAACTAATAAACCTAAGGGTTTAATATTAAAAACCAAAGGAATTGCTGAACCAAAGGGAATTGATTTAAACATTGAGACAATTGTTGTCACAATGCGACGTTGGACCAACTATGACCATGGTTGGCCATGGGTGATTTTCATATTGAGACAAGATTTGTCAGAATGTGACATTTTATCATGGATGAAATTGATCGATTATTCATAATATAAACCAAAAGAACTAATAAACCCAAGGGTTTAATACTATAAAGCAAAGGAATTGGTGAACCCAAGGGAATTGATTTAAACATAGAGACAAATGTTGTCACAATCCGACGTTGTACCAATTATGACCATGGCTGGCCATGGGTCATTTACATACTGAGACAATATTTGTGAGAATGTGACATTTGGTTATGGATGAAATTGATTGATTATTCATATTATAAACCAAAAGAACCGATCAACCCAAGGGTTTAATATTATAAACCAAAGGAATTGCTGAATCCAAGGGAAAATTATTAAAAAAACATAAGTTATCAATAAGGCCAAGGGATCAATATTAAAAATAGAATAGCATAACAAACCCTAAGAATAAATATTTTAAATTCAAAATCCTAAGAAAATATAAAACCTTAACAACCAATATTTTAAAAGCAACTAATTAATAAACAGAAGGGATTATCAATATTATAAACCAAAATAACTAATAAACCCAAGGGTTTAATATTATAAACCAAAGGAATTGGGGAACCCAAGGGAAAAATTTTAAAAACATAAGAGATCAAGAAAGTCAAGGGATACCTATAAGAAACAAAAAATTTTAGTAAAGCCACATGATTATTAATATTATAAATGGAGTGGAATAAACATGGTTTACCATGCTTGATTTAAACATTGAGACAATTGCTGTCACAATGCGACGTTGGACCAACTATGACCATGGTTGGCCATGGGTGATTTTCATATTGAGACAATATTCGTGAGAATCTAACGTTTGATCAGGTATGACATTGATCGATTATTCATACTATAAACCAAAATAACTAACAAACCCAAGGGTTTAACATTATAAACTAAAGGAATTGGTGAACCTGTTATGCTTTTATACCAATAGGTGTCATATATCATGATTGACTTGATGGGCTATGTAATATGTTCATACCTTCCCTTGCTGCAAAGCTTTTCCATATTGTAAAAAAAAAATCAAAAAATTTTAAAAAATGTAAAGTGGGTATACCCTGAAGGAAAAATCAAAGGGTGAAAAAAATAAAAATGGCCAAAAAAGTAAAAGAAAAATGAACCCCACCAAAAGAAAGGCAAAGGAAAGTGTGCAAGTCTAAATGCCACTAATTTTTTCTCTTATTTAAATAAACAAATTGTGTGCAACTTGTATTTTATGCCACAATTGATGAACAGTCAAACAGTTTAAGCTTCGCTTGTTCATATTTGAATTTTATGTTTTAGACATAGAGAATAAAATCTGACTAAACTGTTTAATCTTGGAAGATAAGTAGATAGGCAAAGCAAATAAAAGGAGCTCAACAATTTAATCTAAGCCCTTGGATGTAATAAGGTTAGACTTAGATAGATTTCTACATGTAGAAGAAAATAAAGTGTGATAAGGGTTTGCTAGTCTAAGTGCACCCTAATAAAGAAGAAAAAATGGTAGGTGAAAGTAGGTAGGGTAGGTAGATGTTGTTGCAGAATTACATGTGATGGATAATTACTCTAAATGTGTTAATCTTTACTTTCATCACAAGGGCAAGGCAGATATTAAACTGGAAGAATTTCAAGCAAAAAAAAGTCAAATAATTAACTTATCTTCTCATTTTTCCATAAAATTTTACTAATTTCCCCTAAGTACTAGGGCATTTGAAAGTTAGAGGGGCTCAAGGCATTTCCTTGACTTTTGCTGGGACGAGACCCTCAGCCCAATAATTGAAAATCCTAAGTACTTAAAACCATTCATAAGTCATTCATTCACTTCTAAAAAATATTTTCCTAAATAAAATCCTATTTTACTTAGGGAAATTGGACAATATCTCATAAAACCCCTTTCATTCAAACATAAGTTAAATACATACTTCTAATGTTTTTATACTTAGCACTTTTTCATTCATTTTCATATTAACTTTTAACTTTCTTATTTAATTCACTATATAATTCAACTCGTTCACGTATTACTTTAACTATATAAAACTCCCAATTATTACATATCCCGCCCCTTTGGTTGAAAAATAACCTTAATATTGTGTTAATTGTGATTAATTAGTTAAAACCACGACTAATTAAGAACCTTGCTTCCCTTCCACATTAAAAAAGGATTAATTAACCCTCATGGTTAATTAATAACTTACCCCACCAATCGAATTTCCCCCGATATGATTAAATCGTGTTTAATTGTATTGGGTCCACCCTTGCTATTTCCCTATCATCTCACCTCCCCGACAACCTTCCGATCAACCCCTTCACATCTAGTGGCTATCGTCCATATCGCATCGCCCCCACGTCCGAAAAATAACGCGCGATCGCTAAGAGGTTTTCCAAACAGTGTCTCGTCACGCATCGCGAAGGGTATGGAATAGCTAGCTTTCACTTGAAAACAGCCCATCCCCAAAAGCGGTGCGATTTATAACGCTTACCACCCTTCACATTCAAAAAAACAGCCTTTCCTGCATACGTCTTCCGCCCGAAAAATAAAACCCCGCCAACTTTTGACTTTGTGAATAAAACAAATAAACGCGCATAATTTTCATTATATCGTGCAGCGACCAGTGTTCCCATGTAAAAAAATGCAAATCCATTTGTCGAAGATTTTCAACCGCCACCTTGCTAATAAAATTGCAGACAAACAATCTAGAACCCATCAGTAGTTTCCTATACCTGTTTTCATCACTATTCACTTCCCGGAAACAAGTATTTACCCAGTTCCCGTCGAACCCTGCAAGTCTTGGTTTTTTATTTAATTACATGGGAAAAGACTAAAACACAGTACAATTTGGCCTTTATTTCACTCCTAAGTTCCCAGACCTATAATTGTGCCCATTTTTCCATCAAAAACCCAAATTCCTTTCTGAATCCACAAGAACCAAAAATGAAAACCCTTGTGGCTTTGAATGTTGTGCCTCTGAATGCCCCCCATAAATATTTAGACTATCTGCCTCTAGCAGATAGGGATTTCCAGATAAAAGACCTTATTCTTAGTGAAAATCCTCTCAGAACCATTTGCCAATGCAGAGATAATTTCCTGAATGACTCTGATATTTTGGGACTTTGGGAATCCAATCTTCCAATGTATTTTTTACCTTCAGTCCATGTTTGTCCCGAAATAATTTATCACTTCCATGCCAATTACGATCCCAATCAATGAGCAGTCATGTCCCCGAGTCAAACTGTTCTTTTCCCGATAACTGCTCAATCCATAAATGAAATGTTACAGTTCCATCCCGGTCAAGCCCTGACTCCCATTTCCATGGGAGATTTACTCGAAAAATCCACAAATTTATCCCAAGAAGAGCTGAATCACCTCTGTCAGACTTTCATGCTACCAGAACATAAACCCAAAGGCCCACCTCCTTATGGATATACCTTTTTTACAAATATGGGCAGACTCATATTGAATATTATATCTTCTGTAATGGGTTTCAACACTGGTGAATACGTTGATAAGTTAACCCTAGTGTTGTTGTCAATTTTTACTCCTGGAAAACCCCCTGCTGTCAAATATGATTTTGCTTCCTTTATTGCTGATAAAATTCATGACCAGTTCATGAGATTGGAAAATGAAATTTTTTTCAAATATTTCACTTTTATATACCATCTCATGCTCTATTATCAATCAGAGAGTTCCCCCTTCCATTTCATGAAACTTGATGCCAAAGGAAATCCAAGGTCTGTAATTTTTTGGTCTGCAATCTTCCACAATTCCTCTGAGTCTCATTATTCTTACAATGAGTAAATTGATCTATTTGTACATCCTGCAACTACCTTATTAACAGGAGTTTCCCCTCCTAGGGTCAATAATTATATGAAGGAAATTCTCCAACTCTCAAAGCAATACAGAATAGGTGATTGGTACCTATACATGAAACATACAGAAATTAGAATATATGGGTGTTAGCTGTGTCCTTTCAAGCTACCAAAATATGTTCCAATGAGGCTTTTTGCCTTAGAATATTTCAGAAAAATGATAAATTCAGACATAGTCCATTTTTGCATTGCAAAGAAAAAGGCTCAGCTCAGAACTAAGAGTCAATTAGGTCCTTTTGTATGTAATTCTAGGGATGCAGGAAAAGAAGCTGAAAGAATTCTAGAAGACTATCTCGAATTGAAAAAAAGTTTCTGGTGGGTACCTTATGACCCAAACAGCTTTATATGTGATAGGAGAATGAAAAAAAAAATTGTCACCATACCTTCACCATAGAATTCCAAATATTGAACAATTTGCAAATATGGATGAATGGATGGAAGGAACCTTAGTAGAACAAGATAGTGAACAGGTCAGTGTTGAAAATGTTGTGAAGGATCTTGAGAAAATACTTGACCTGGATTCTTTTGGGCAAGTACAAAGACCATGAATTTGTCCTTCCTCTATTGGAACCTCTCAGCAAAATTTGCAGGAAATCAGTGCAGTAGCCACAGTAGCATCTAAATGGAAAGAAAAGGAGACTGATACACAAGTCACAGAGAAATTCACAATGTCAGAGCAGCCTGAAACTTCCAAGGAACAGGCCCAAATATAGAATTCTCCTACTCAGATCAATGTGGCAGAAATTTCAATTTTGCAAACTCCTCTCAATGAAGAAAAAGGTAAAAAGAGAGATGCAGAAATAGCTACGCCTATCAGTGGATCTTCAGAACAACCTGGTATCAAAAGACAAAGATTAAATCCACTCTCAGAAGTAGAATTTGTTCAAGAAACCACTAATAGTCAGAGGAGAGAAGAGTTATATAGTCAGAAAACATTCACAATCAGTGGGACATCCATTGACTCACAGAAAAAAGAGCTACAAAGATAGCAAAGTGCAGAAGTATCTTCCTTCAAACCACCAGTGAAGGATGCCTGGGATATTAAGAAGACATTTATAAATATAAAGGCCAGAAATGATCCATTAAGACTTCAATTCTATAATCAATATTTAAAGATGGCTCCCAAAAATCAACAGAGATTGATGTCAGCCTATGACATCCAGGAAGGTAAAATGGTGATGAGTCATTTCAAGCCCAAAGTACAGGAACCTCAAACCACTGCAGACTATTTCAGAACCAATTTTGAATTCTTGGCAAAGGATATTCATCCTTTGGATCAGATTGAGCTGCACAAACAAACTAGAGAGATGATTTACTCAACTTTGACTGATAATTCAATGATGGCCCAAATATTACAGAATTCTTTGGATAATACTACTGCTCAATTGCATCTTGAAAAAGCCTCTTCCCAGGCTAAGGAAAAAAGAATAAAGACTTTGGAAGAAATCATTATTGGATTGGGTCATAATTCCAAATATGTTAAGGCTACAGAAGCCTTGATTAAAAAGAAATATGATGATATTTTAGCCTTAAGGAAATAGCTGAAGTTGCCATCTTCAAGGCATCCACAGACTACTGAGGTAATGAAGCAAAACTCTGAAGAATAATTAATGGATTTTCTTTTAAAACTTAATGAGCAAATAAATGAGACTGAAAAAGAACTTGAAAAGGCATTAAAGGACAAGCAACCAAACATTCCAGCATCTACAACAGAAGTAATTATAGGTACAAAAAAAATAATTCAGTCAGCAGGACTATCACAGGGCAACACTTCCAATTTAAGCACTGAAGAATTAATAAAATCAATGGAGGAATTGAAAATCCAAGTGATAGAGCTCCAGAAAACAAAGGTACAATTTACCACCTTAGAACAAAAATATGATCTCTCAAAGATGAGTGTTGTAGAAAAAACAAGAGAGATCGACAGATTAGAAAAATTGGTCAAAGCATTGGAAAAGGATCTCACATTGGAGAAAACTTTAAAAGAAATCAAAGAAATTCTTTGGGCCAACATCACTCAGTCAATAAATGATGTTTGGCCATCAATCCAAATAATGTATGAGAAAAATGATTTAGTTAAATTGGCTGTGGAAGAAGTTCAAAAGGCAAGAGAACAATTAGGAAATATGCCTGAAGAAGCCAATGAGCTTATACAATTTTAAAATACCAAGAATAGATATCAACTTGAAGAGCTAGGCATCCAAGACAGAACAGGAACAATTTTGGAGGTAAAAAGAGTTTTTACTAACAGAATTCTGATGCAAAACCTAGAAAGAAGATGTTATGATATGCAGGAAGAAATCAATGCTTTTACAAAGAGATTGGATATTTTGCAGAGTAAAGGATTTCCAAGCCCTTTAGTTTCAGAGTATAAAATAATGCGCCTTGAAAGCTATGTTGAGAAATTCAATGAGTATGCCGACAACCAGGCCAATTCATCGACCATTTCATCAGTATCAAAAGCATTTCCTACAGGAAAAATTCTTCATGACAGCCTAGAAAATATGTTTTATCTCGAACATGAGGTAAAACGCTTATTCCCAATTCAGCCTACTTTTTTCAGATATACAAAGACTGATGAGACTCTGAGGAAGCTTCAAAGAACCAGAATATCAGAAGCAGAATGGTGGGAAGAGATGTTAGACATCTTGTAAAAATTATCCTTGCATGAATTTTGATTATTTACTACAGTAAGTCATGATAAAAAGGATAAACAGAGATCAAACAAGTCAAAGTGTATCAATACAGGTAAAGAGTATCAGTAAAACAGAGCAGCCAGCACAAAGTTACTAAAGAGGACAACAACAAGGCTAATCATTGGGCTTGCCTCCAGCACATTCACAAAAAAAATGGAATAGCACAACATCAGTTATCTTTTCTCTTATCTACGAGACCATCTTTCTCTATTTTCTTGTAACATATTCATGAGTCATCCAAAATGATATCTCATTTTGTTAGGAGATATTTTTTATAATTTTTTGTATAAATACTCCCCCAATTAGAGCATTGGGGGGGTGGATTCTTAGAATTTGATGCAACATTGATTATTTTGGAATAAAGTGCTATTGGACAAATTTTGCATAGCTAGCTGGATAAGGAATTGATGCAAAGGACTTTTCACAGGATTCTTGAGTCAGACAAAGGATCAATAAGTCATCTATCTCTTATGTTTTAGAGTTTTATACTTGTTTATTATACCATTTGTGTTTCATATCTGAATGATAAATGAAAATTAATAATTCAGAAAGTGCTTAAGTGCAATCTATTTTCAATCATTGTTATTCTTAATGTTTTCTTCTGAACTAGTATAAACAGTGAATTCTTAATTGCTCCTATTTTCTAGTTTATTCATTTTGATTATTTGATAAAAAATTCTTAATTGCTCTTTATTAATAATCATTCAAGTTACCTCTTTTGAATATGTTTAGGGATTCTTAATTTCCCTTCACCCTTTTTGAGTCCATTCCATCCATTTTAGATCTTTAATTGTTCCCTATTTGATTACCTTTCCCTATGAAACCATCCCTTGTTAAGAAAATTAATCCAGTTAAGCCATCTTTCTTTGACTCCATTATCCCAATGGCCTGAACTACTCAGTCTTACCCCTCTGCTATTGAATTCCATCACCCAAACACAATCAAAATTCTTGGACTTTATAACTACCCTAATATCAAAATGAAATATTAATAATGTTAGTAATTCAATATTTGTATTTAAATTAATGTCAATGTATATATTAATTTTAGTCTAATATTATTAACAAATATAAATATCTTGTCATTGAACCAAACCACAACACGTTTAGCAAACCACATTGATAAATATTTTTAGTTTCATGTAATGGGTATATGGACTTCAATCTTGAATTTAATGATTGGCTAATATAACTGGCTGTATATGTCTGAATGGTTTACTATAAACAAAAGAACAATAGCGACTAAAAAAAGGAGGTAAATTGAACAACATGAAAAACGATGTGTGAAATTTCTCATATATTACTATATTGCATCTCATGAATGTATTCATTTAATTAATACATCAAAAGAAGTCTTATACTAAATGAAAAAAGAGACGACAATAAAAAAATTATAAAACATTCTATAAATATGTCAGAATACTATTAGCTACATGTGACAGTGATATGGAATTCCATCTTGATTTTTAATGGCTGGCTCATATAACTGGTTTTTTACCTGTGAATGGTTCATTGTAAGAAAAATAACAAAAAATGACATTATAAAAACAAGAAAATTAAGAAACCACAAAAACGATGTAAACAACATTCCAAAATACTACTATGAATTTGATAAATGTAGACATCTCATTAATATATCAAAAGCATTATTATTATATTAATAGTTCCATATCACAACGATATGAACTTTAATCTCTCCTCTTATTTCTTCCTAATTGTAACATACGCACTATTATTCATCTTGGCATAACGCTGATAAGAGAAAGGCGGTGCAATGCGTAAACCATCTATTGATTTCACTCTTGATATGGCTGTGAAGGTCAGGCCTTGTTGTTCTCTATTCTCAATATCAATTGATGCTCACTATAAATTCAAACCTTGTGACTTGTGAATTGTAAGAGCCCATGCCATCTTTAAAGGAATTTGTTTTCGATTTCCTCTTATCACTGGTGTGATAGGTACAATTTTTGGATTGCTTGCATCAAATGGAATACCAACATACTTATTAAAAATAACAGTTCTGAACATTGGAGGCTCAGGTGGCTTAGAGTTAGGCATATAAAATATTTCCTTCACATACCCAAGTGCACCATTCACCAAACTAGCTTCAACCCACAAATTACATGTCAACATAACATGCTGGCCACGGCAAAACAAAACTTCACGGTCCAGTTGATCATCATCGGCACCATTGATTTCTAAAAACCTTGAATTCACAGCAATACATAGTGCAATTGGAGAATTTAATGATTTCAACATATGTCTGTTATGGAAGGAGACCAAATTATTTGTTGGAAACATGTGAACTGCTGCATTAAATAAATCCCTTTCTCTAGGATGCAACCTGATATCAGCCCGTGACATAAGAAACTCCCAATCATCAAGAACAGGTTCTGTGTTTCTTATGTTATTGAGGACTCAACGAAAACAATATTGTTTCTCATTACTCCCTTGTTGGCGAAATACTGTGTCCAAAGTGACAACAGTGTCGAATTTTTTCCATAATACTTTCCTTGCTGTATTAACTACATACAAAAGCTTATCTCTCACAGGAGGTAGCTAGCCAAGGTCACCCACAAGGATCATAGATCTACCACCAAAAGGAAAATTCTTTTTATCTGGAAATGCTTCTCGTAATTAAACATCTATTTGCATGAACAACCTTGACCCTAAAAATCTCATTTCATCAATCAATATATATCGAATGTGCCTCATTTCCTCTTGGAATAGTGCCAAGATTGACCCTGTAGTGGTTTCATATCTCTAATCGGCATTTTCAAAGCAGAGTGTATTTTTTTTGCATGTATATTGAAAGAAGCTATTCCTGTTGGGGCAAGAAGAAGCAAAGGAATTTTCCCATTACTTGACAGATTAGAAAGAGTCTCAGAAATACAATGGATAAGGAAAGACTTGCCAGTGCCTGCAGTGCCCTGAATAATCATAAGAAGAGCTTCACGAATCTCATATTTAGCAAAATGCCTTAAAACGATTTCAAAAGCAAGTCGTTGTTTTTCTGCCAATGAATTTGGACAGGAAAATGTTCTATTTGAAAGGTCACCAATATTAGCCCTTGATATTGCATTCCTTATAAAATTAATAGCTTCTTCGGCCACATCATCAGAAAAAGTTATACCTTGCCAATCAAAGGATATATCAAAATCCCTTCGACCAAGGTGTGAAGATCAGAAACATTGACACTATTTGGTGGAACCAAGCGAGAGAAAAGTTTCCACTCTTTAAAATCATCTTCAAGATTCATTTCCTGGTTAGAAAAATCACCATCTTCTCCATCTTCAATATTTTCATCAATTGATGGATTTTGATCAACATGCCAAGCTCGATATCGGAAATTCCTCCAGTTTTCAACAATAATTTTAGTTGAAAGCCCAATCTCTGCAGAAATTTCATGAAATGGCTTGTACAAGAGAAATTTTGTCCAGCAAAAGGTTTCAAATTCCTATGAATCCTCACCAGGAATAGAATAAAATCGTGGCTAGACCCGAACAATCGCATGAGCATCTCTAGGCTTCCATGGATCTTTTTTACACTTGCTATCAAACGTCTAAGATCTTGCTATTTCTATCAAATATAGATGTTCAAGGAAAGAAGGCCTCTTCTGATAATGTTGAACAAATGTATTTTCAGATGAACAGTGTAGGCCATCCCTTGAAATTTTCCTAAACACCTTTCTTCCAACATTTACCGAAACAAATTGTTGACTACACATAACAAGAGGCAGCTTAAGCAACATATGACATGTTTCTTGTGCTCCAATTTCACGTTCAATGACTATTTCTACAAGAAACCTTCTGTAAGCACATAAAGCATGATCCTCAGAGGCAATAGAATTTGAAATTCTAGTTAACATTGAGCCTATCATCATTTCTTGCCGGGTCATATTTTTTTCTTCCTTGATCATCTATGAACAATCTTGATTCCTCAGAAATATCCCATGGGGCATTCTACCCATAAATGAGAATAGTGCCATTTTTGCGCAAACAAGAATCTACACTATACTTTGTGTGCCTTTGGACACGGTTCAACAATTCTTCATAATCATTATGAGGATTGCAAGAGAAAATCTGATCAGTATTTAGTAGGCAAGGGTCATGATTGAGACTTCTTGGAACCATTATATTGTGACGATGTATTTCACGTGGATTCCATGCAGTCACATAATTGTCAAAGAATCTCTTTTCATGTTGCAAATCACAATCATTTGACCAATCAAGTCTTTCCATGTCAGGAGCTCCTTGCAACCATAGGAAACCATGGATATGTGCTGAACCTCTATGTTTCCACTCATATCTAGAAAAAATGAACACAGAGTTACTACGATAAATATGAATGGAAAATCAATAAGAAATTGACAATGAATAGAAAATAAATTCAAGAAAACAGACCTGTACCAGAAGTCTTTAGCTTTAAGATATTTTTGGATAACTTCCTCTCGAAATATATTGAATATATGGAGCATAAATGTGGCAACAATATGAGGGTACTGGATAACATTTTCAACTTTCATACGATGCTCATTTAAGGAATGAGAATGTGACGGTACAGGCATGAGGCTATGCAGCTCTGGCCACTTTGTGTCAGCTGCACTCAAAGTGAAAAACAAAGATGGAAATCCCAACTGAGTAATCATGTCAGTCAATTTAGCCCGACATTCAGTCCAGTATGCCCTTGTACCTCTTAGAGAAGACCCAAACTGCATAAGATGCTCAGCCAACTTATTATCTGGTAAATCATAAAGTTGTTGATGCAAGTCATCAATTGTTGTCGGTGAGTTATCATGTAAATTTTTTTTCACAAAAACTGAATCAGTTGCTTGGCTACAATGCCTCATTATCATGTTCAACAGGTAATATCAGAAGCAAGGATGGCTTCCAAACCTCTGATCATAATATCTAAGAAGATGCAATGCATACTCAGGAAGTTCAACAGTACAAATGTGTGGTTGCAACCAATCAGCAGCACCAGTGGAGAACAATGTGGGGAATGCCATATCTAATAACCCCTCAGTATTATATTCATTCACTGGAGACATTCCAATACTGGGCCAATCCATTTCATCAACATCTGAAGAATCAACATTATCAAGAAATGCTCTAATTTCTTCCACCTCTCTCCATTCATTGGGTAGGCGAGCAATAAAAGACAAAGGATGAGAGGGCAAATGGTTAAGAGGAAACCCTTCATTATTAGTTGCACTGAACTCAGACTCTACAATGTCACAATCAATAAATTTAAGCCTGAAGGAGACATCTATTGATGTTTTGGGCAGAGCATTCACTGAATCATAGTCAATCACAACATCTTGATAATATTGATCACGTTCAATTTTGAAATGCAATGCATCCATAACACGGGATATTTTTACATAACATTCATAATATTTATACTGAGCAGCATGTCTCCTCACAATTAGAAAGCCAAGATCTTCAACATGGTGCGGAAGACTTTGTGCAACTGTAGAAATATCTTGGGGAAAGCTAATTTTGTGCCCGCTATACTTATATTGCCCACCTCGAGCATGTGTCACTTGAAAAATAGGATTTACACGTGCTATTAACATTTCTTCAACTTGAGTAAGAACTCTTAAAATATTAGGTTTCTCACCACGATCCATGTTATTATAGCCACAAAAACGATGTAAACCTCCTTCATTCTTACATCGTCTGCAAACAGGTCCTTCAGGATCTCTCAAAACATGGATTCCAGGATATGATTCTTTGCAGATGTGGCACATTTGGACAACTGACAAGATGTTTTTTTTTTCTCGAAATATTTTATGCACTGAAATCATATTTTCATCAAAATAAATATGATTTGTATCGGTTGGAACATGTGGAGAATGAGGTGGAAGAGTATAATTTCTTCTAAAATTTATTTGATTTTTAGCAGCACGAGACTCCCTCCCCAAATTTGAAACATGTGGAACAGATCTATGACATGGGCTTTCCAAATTTATGGTCTTCATTTCTGGAACCTGAGAATATGCAAAGGTTTCTTTAGCATAATTTTTTTTAAATTGAATGTCCAAATAATTAGAATTGAAAAAACGAAAAAAATAAATAAATTCATTCAATATTTACATTTGTTTGGCAATGTGGATGAAGTGTACAAGATGGTTTCTCCTCACTTATAACATCAGTAGATTGAACATTTGGCGAGTTAGTTTCGACGCCTCTATTAAAATTAGTTGTTTCATGTTAAAAAAAATTAAAATATTTTATAAAACTAAATCCCAAAAAAAGATATATTTCTAATTTTACAATTAACAATAAATGAAAAAAGGAGGAAAATATCAAATGCATTCAACATTTACATTTTGTTGGTGATCTAGATGAACACTATGTGATGGTTCCTCTTCACTTATAAAATCAGTAAACGGAACATCTACGAAGTTAATTTGTATGCCTCTATTGAAATGAGTTGTGTCCTGTTTGAAGAAAAACAAAATATGCACCAAAAATTCAAATAAAGAAAAATCAAATCAAACACATTGAACATTAACATTACTTTGTCGATTTCATTCTCAAGGAGAATGCAGTGGAAGGTTATGACCTGCTTCATATTCAAATCTCAGATTAGGAGATGGAAGACGCGGGGAGAAAATTTCTAGACCTCTATTAAAATGAGTTGTATCTTACTCCAAGAGAATAAAATACCTTATCACTAAAGAAATGTAAATAGAGGAATGTAATAAAACAACCACTATTGCATCAATTGTAAATATATCATTGGATTACCTCCATTGTTCCACACGAACTTCTATCAGGAATGACTGTTTTTGTTCGTGGGACAACATTATTTTGAGAAGGGAGATTGGAATATACGATGTTTCGACCAGCTGGATCCAAATTATCAAACAAATTTCCAATCAAACTATCATCCAAGTCATCACATACAATGTCATCATTGCCTCCACAATGGATATTTTGCAACCTTTGGCCTTTCTCACAAGATGCAATTGCAGAGACAGAAGTGTTAGAGTGAAAATTTGCATCCATGTTATGAATATGATGTTCCTCCCTATTGTGAGATTTTTCCTCAATATTATGATAATTTTTAGGAGAGCATTGAAAAAAGAAATTATGCTGACAAGGAGCATATTCTGGTAACAAACTACCAAGCGGAAATATTCTTTCCATGATATTATCCATAGTACGATACCTACGAGGAACCATAAAATCATTTTCAAGAGTTGTTTCAGTCATTCTTCTATGATATTTATCTCTCCTATGCTCATTTATTGTGCCCTTATTTTTTTTTATACCGTAAACAACAACTTTCATTAGACTTGTCACGCGATGTCGATGACTTATTCCTTTTTCTTGTACGCTTGTTTGTAACTTCAGACGACATGTCTACAACGAATAATAACATATTTTTTATAGAACAGTAAACATGCAATAGATACAGTATAGCAATATAAATTAACAGAAAATGGTGAAAAAGGAACACATTTTTTTTCCAGCCACAAAACAAATTAAAATCGTTTACGTTATTTTTCCAACCAAATGGCTAAGAAGAAAAATGGATTTTCTCACATGGCCAAAACAAAAAGGGATTAAATTTCATGTATCATATTATAACTGTAATGGAAAACCCATATAAATGAAACAAAATTCTAAAGAATTATATGAATTTGAAATATATCTTAATATTTGGAACTATATACCATCAAAAAAACCTAAAGATATAACATTGTTTGAGAATCAATGAGAAAAAACTGATGGAAACACCATGTATAGAATAAGTCATAGTAATTACAATTATAGAAAAAAAGAGAAAGGGATAACATCCAAACACATTCAAATGCAATTAAGAGGACTAAATGGGACAAAAAAATTAAATATTTTCGAGCAAATTGCAATGGAATTCAATATCCAGCATCTGCTACATACACATATAGAAGAAACCCCCTCATAATGGAGCCATATAAATATCCATAGTTTTAGCATACATACCCAAAAGTATGCAGAGTAAAAAAAAAAGGAAATATTTTCCACAACGACAGAGAGAATACAAAATGGCTAATAGCCTAAGACTCCATGTCCACATCTAATGGTGGAATCTCATCTATAGAATCCATACGCGAAGCAATTGCAAAAACATTTCCAGACTCGATCAAATCATTGCAATCCTGCAACGTTGGAGACCAAAATCCATTAATTTGTTGATTAGTTGAATTATCAATATCTGTTGGGAAGCAAAGGCCAGCAATCATGTCATATAATAGGAAAGGAACTTCACTGCATTTGCACATAAGAACCACACCTTGGACTGTTCGAAAAGGAAGATAACCAGGACATTTCATATTTATATCTATAGACATTTCTTCCAACAAATTCCATCTAAAGCCCCAATCATCCTCAAAGTAATCAGTTCTTCGTTCAATACACAGCTGACCAAATTGAAAATTATCTATTTCTTCAATTGACCATACAGAAGTGGAGCCATCATTGACAAGACATATCAATTGATTCTTGCATACTGCCAATGACATACATCGAATGTCAGTGATTGGAACAAATGAAAATCCCCAGTCATTTTTTATTACACCAAACTAGTAGATTGTATAGCCATATTGAGGATAATCTTCATACTCTGTGTCGAGATAGAGCCAAAACAATTTACTTCTATAAAACACTCCATTTTGAAGGGGTGAAGTGCCACCAAATGGAAGATCAGCCCTTCGCCAAACCCTATCAAGACTACTATAAACATAAAATTTAGACTGAATTCTACCATAGATATGTTTTAGAACAACCCAGTCATATTTGTTGCTACTCGCATTCTCCAATAACGAAAAGAATCCCCAGTCTCCAATTTGTATTCACCCAATGTTTTTTAAGGCCTTTGTAAATGGATTCATCACAAAATAGTTTCGTGAATGGGAGAATTCTATTGGTAAGGATAAAACGACCATTGGTCCAATAGTAGACTCCACCTTGTATCTTGAATCTATGAATCGCAAATGAAAACGAGATATGCGCCCATTTTGATTAAGGTACTCAACAACAAAATAAGTGTCTTCATCATTGACGAAAGGAACCATAAATCCAAATTCATTTGTACAAATATGCTTGCAACGCAATAAGAAACAAGGATTTTGCAAAATAGTCTTCCATTGTTGACAAACAGTGCTAAACTTTATCACAACCGATAAAGGGAGCCAAAGGAAGACAATTTCAAGAATTTCAAATGGAATACAACGCCAAATAGCTGGATCCATGATAAAACAAGGAAATCACCTAACATAAAAGAAAACAGATGTGATATCAAAAAAACAACTTTCAATTAATGGTGAATAGAATAAGCAATATAGAAAAGCAATTTTCCATCCACAAATATAGTAACATGCACATATACATAATGTATAAAATGATATGACCCACAAGAACATTATTACAGTAGTTAAAAAGAACTCACAAATTTACTATTAATCTTAATAAGTATTTTTCTTATGTCTGTATTAATGTCTATATTTCTTAAACAAAAAACCAAAACTTGATTTGTGGCTTAAGAAATATTAATCATATATTTTAATTAAACAGATATAGCACCAATATTTTGGTTATGTACATTAATTTGACCTGGGGGAGTAAGGGACCAATATTCAGCTAAGGTTTCTTGTGGATAGAGCATCCACCAAGTACATAAAATTAGGATGGGGTGAATGGAACATCATTTTTATTTTAGAGTTCTCAACTTCAACAATGGCACTAGAGTCAACCTTATTACACAATGAAAAGGGAGGATGACAAGGGACAAAGGGAACAACAAGTTCCTCCTCCAAGATGGGAGGTGTAATCTATATTATATTTTCCCAATAAATATTAAAAATATCGTTATAAATTTAATATTATTATTATTTTCAATTAATAATATTATTAAATAATTAACAATAATAGTAGTATATAATAATTAATAATATATTGAATTAAATAATATACCATAATTTAAAAATTATTCAATTAAATAAAAAATTCTTAAATAATTAAATAATATACCATAACTACTACTACTACTATTATTATTATTATTGTAAATTAATAATAATAATAATAATAATAATTTATAATAATAATAATTTATTAAATTAGTTATTTTTGTAATATTATTACTATATATTTATTATTATGAGTTTAATATTACATCTTTTACATCACAATATTTGTTGCAATACTCACCTTCCTAGCCTTTTAAGATGTCAAAATTATAGTGAGCTTGGGAGGCTTCTCTCCAACCTTTTTAAGCATAGGAATAAAACCTTAAATCAAACTAAATAACTCTTTTCTTTAGGTCCGATAAACCAAATATTGGTCTCAATGGCCGTTAACCACCACCACCACCATCATCATCAATTTATGTATATTTCATTTATTATTATTATTATTAATTATAATTGGAATAGAATAATATTAATATATTTTTTAAGGATAATAATATTATTATTGTATATTTAACAATATAGATATTTATTATTTATTTATTTATTTATTTATTAATAATAATAATAATAATAATAATAATGATTAATATTAAATTGATTATAATAATAATAATAAATTAAACCCTAATATTAATATATTAATAAATTAAACCCTTTCATTCAAGCATAAGTTAAATACATACTTCTAATGTTTTTATACTTAGCACTTTTTCATTCATTTTCATATTAACTTTTAACTTTATTATTTATTTCACTATATAATTAAACCCATTCCCGTATTATTTTAACTATATAAAACTCCCAATTATTACATATCCCACCCCTTTGGTTGAAAAATAACCTTAATATTGTGTTAATTGTGATTAATTAGTTAAAACCGCGACTAATTAAGAACCGTGATTCCCCGCCGCATTAAAAAAGGATTAATTAACCCTCATGGTTAATTAATAACTTACCCCACCAATCGAATTGCCCCCGATATGATTAAATCATGTTTAATTGTATTGGGCCCACCCTTGATATTTCCATATCATCTCACCTCCTTGACAGTCGTCCGATCAACCCCTTCATAACTAATGGCTGTCGTCCATATCGCATCACCCCCACATCCGAACAATAACACACAATCGCTAAGAGGTTTTCCAAACAGTGTCTCGCCACACGTCGCGAAGGGTATGGAAACACTGGATTTCAATTGAAAACATCTCGTCCCCAAAAGCAGTGTGATGTATACCGCTTACCACCCTTCGCATTAAAAAAAACAGCCTTTCCTGCATACATCATCTGCCTGAAAAATAAAACCCCGTAAACTTTTGACTTTGCGAATAAAACAAATAAATGTGCATCATTTTCATTATCCCGTGTAGCGACCAGTGTTCCCAAGAAATTTAGCTAAATAAACATGTATTGAGATTTTGATATTGACTTGGCATTGATTGAAGCACTTTTCAATCCTTTTCTTTTGGTTGTAATTATAGGAGAACCTGAAAATTAATTTTAATCACTCATCGAGAAATTGAAATAAATTTTGAATGTCATTGGTGGTTTATTTATTCATTTCTTTAATTTTGTTACGATTGGATTCTCTATTTTCATGAATTGACTATATGTATATTGATAAAGGAAATGCATCTATGATTCTTTGTGGATGAGGAATATCAAACTCCGTAATCATGTCTAGTGCATTATCCAATATAGATTCGCACCAATCATAAAACTTTGTGATCCATAAAAAGGATAGGTTATAACATTGATGTTAATGAAAGTGAATGAAGCGTTAAAATTGTGTTTCCCATAATACATATCAACCGACGTTTATATATTGTATGCAGTGTGAAATATTCTCATGAATTATATTTCTATTTAGATTACTTAAATAATTCTTTACCTAAGTTAATCTAAACTTAAAATAATTCTTTACCTAAGTTAATCTAAACTTAATCCGAATTGAACAAGATTAAATACTCCATTATTATATGTGCATATCGTAAAATAAAACCTGAGCGAGTTATATATTTTAGATTGATTTTTGCAAAGGATTTATTGTGTTATTTACCAGCGTGACTGAAAAGTATTCTGAAATGTTAGGTTAGTTTGATAATATAAATCATTGAAATCTCTCACCCCTGTACTTTATATCAAAAAGTTTTTATAATCACACTCTCATGTGCCATTTCATTTGAAAACATAACTTCAATCGCAAATCTCGTTAACTATCAAATATTTTTATAATTAGTTTCCTTAAAAGCATGACTCAAATTTGGAGCCTAGTTCAACTACGTAACAGCTATCGAATTAGGTAATTGATATTTATAGAATATATAAATATTACAATAGTAAAAAAAATTAAAATTACAATTCAAACCATCTAAGTTAACCAAATCTAAAGCCAAGGTTTACAATCTAGTATACCATATCAAAGTTATCTTCGGTATTCATTTTAAAGGAACAGATACGTGAATATCAATAATGAATCTATGAAATTAAATTATGATGCCAATTAAAATAATATATGAAATTACATACATATTTATGTAAAATAAAATGAATAATTAAATGTCAGTCATTGTGACTTTGGACAGAGTGACTTTCATATGTTAAAAACAAATGCACTAACGCAATGCAAGTGAGATAAATGACTGCGCAATAGTTAGTTTATTTATGAAGAAGCGGTAAATACCTGGGTCAGAGTGCATCATCAAACAAGCTAGAAATATGGTTACAGAGATAACATAACAAAATGCTCGCTACATTCGAAATGAAACCAAACGCTAATGAAAAAAACGACGCAAGAATGAACATAAGAGAGCTTTGACTTGACACTTGAGTGTCCAACATTGCAAAAAAGCAGTGCATGTGTATTTCAATACACAATGAATAAACTACAGTCTGTGTGAATAAAAAACAGTGCATGTGTATTCGAAAGAAAATGCACTAACGCAATGCAAGTGAGATAAATGACTGCGCAATAGTTATTTTATTTATGAAGAAGCAGTAAATACCTAGGTCAGATGCATCATCAAACAAGCTAGCAATATGGTTACAGAGATAACATAACAAAATGCTCACTACATTCGAAATGAAACCAAACACTAATGAAAAAAACAACGCAAGAATGAACATAAGAGAGCTTTGACTTGACACTTGAGTGTCCAACATTGCAAAAAAGCAGCACATGTGTATTTCAATACATAGTGAATAAAATACAGTCTGCGTGAATAAAAAACAGTGCATGTGTATTTGAAAGCTTACCATCCAGAGTGTGCGTTCTACAGCCGTGAAGCTTCTCAGAAGGATTTCTTACTTCGATCCAACCAGCCATAGTCCTAGTTCTCTGCGTCCAAATGCGTCAGCTGCTCTAAACCAGGTGGCCTTATGGTCTGAAAGAAATTGAGCATTACGATGCCAACCATCACAGTAGATAGGCAGATCAACTCCGTGGAACCACTCTATTGAAATTTTTGGGCTACGCTCTGGTTCACCTTTTCATAATGGTTCCTGCTTGTGTGATAGCTCTGCAGATTTCGTTGCGCATGGCACTGGGTGAAGATAATGGCCATTAAAGAATTCGTTGCATGTGGCATGCTTCTCCCGTTGGAAGATGGATGGACATCGATATTTCTTGTTGTTTGCAGAGATGGCCGCCTCCATACAAATCCCATGATTAAACCTGAAACGTTAAGCTAACCACATGCCATGCGGCTTCGACGATAGAACTTTCTCGCTCGAAACGTGTCCTTATTTCGCTCTAATCCCTCATACTGTCATACGTGGAGATAAATAAGAGGAACAGTAAATTTTTAATAATCATTTGGTAAAAAATTAATTTAAGTAGGGTTTAAACACTTGATTTAGACATGCAAGGAGGTTATGGCTTTTAATTTCATTCATTGATTGAGTGGAGATGACGAGAATATACCGGCATCTTTCAATCTAGACCACTGGATGAAAAATATTAATTATCGTAATCACTAATGAAGCGATTTCCAATAGGGGGCTATGCCTATCGGCGTAACTAGAACCCTTTTTCACCTGAGTTATCCATCAAATAAATAGAGGAGCATTCTCTACAACGTAAATATTTTAAGGCTTTCCCGTCATTCAAGGCATATCTTTCATTTGTAGGCATATATCTTATTCCCATTGAAACAAAACAAATGTCCAAAATATTCAATACAATGGTGGGAAAAATTTATATATATAGTCTATGAGATTTGAATTCGAGTAAGATTTGGGTTATATTTTTTTAAAATTTTACAGTAGTCATTTTCAAATTTCTAGCCTATCACATTACTAACTAAATATTAATTTTATATATATTTAAAAAAAAACTTGTCTATGTTTTTATCAAGTAATCTTAATTATATATATTTTAAAAAAACTTGTCTATGTTTTTATAAGTAATCTTAATTATATATATATATATATATATATATATATATATATATATATATATATATATATATATATATTTAAAAAAACTTGTAATCTTAATGTTTTTATTAAGTAATATGTCTTTAACCATTATTAATATGAATGAAATATAACTATGAGTGTATAATAAAGAAGAGTAGAGATTGTTTTTCTTAATATTTAAAATAGATAAATAGATTACATTGTAAACATCAATAATAAATGATTAGAGTAGAACTCGACTAAAGTGAATTAAAACTGAATTGTCTATGACATCTACTAGACAAGAGAACTAAATGTAATAGATGATCAGAGTAGAACTAACTAAACTGAAGTAAAACTGAATTCTCTATGACACCTACTAGACAAGAGAACTAAATGTGATGACACCTAGCTGACACTGAAATTAATATCTCAACATCCTCTCCTAATCTCAATTGTTACAAGTGGAGGCACTTACAATGCCTAATTTCTCTCTTTGAAATTCAAATGCATTGTTTCCCATTGGGTTTGTGAAAATATCTTCAAGCTGATATTTGGAACCACAAAATGAAAGTACTATGTTCTCACCATTGACAATATCTCGAATAAAATGAAAACATGTGTCAATGTGCTTGATATTTTTGTGGAAAACATGACTTTTGGATAAATAATTTAATGAATTTTTATCATAGTAAATTAGAGTTGGATCCTTCTTAACATTTGAAATATATTTCAATAATCTTCTCAACCACACTGCTTGACAAGCTGCTAAATTTGTTGCTACATGTTCTGGCTCTGCAGAAGATATAGAAATGATTGGTTGTTTCTTATATGCCCATGAAATTAGATTGGCTCAAAGATGAAAAACATACCTTGAGGTGATTTTCTGATCATCTAAGCTATTTGCATAATCGTTGTCTATATAACTTGAAGGTGAACAATTTTCAGGATGTGTATAGAACAAACCATAGTCTATGGTCCCTGCAATATACCTTAAGATCCTTTTTAAGACCTTCAAGTGAGTAACCTTTGGTGACTGCATAAACTTGGAGACAAAATTTGCTGCAAACATAATATAAGGTCTACTTGTAAGTAGATACAACAAACTACCAACTAGACTTTTATACAATGTGGGATCAACAGGCGGTGTTACATCCTTGCTTAGTTTGGTTCCTTGAGAAATTGGTGTATAAACAGGTTTGCAATTGTTCATTCTGTACTTATGGATGACATCAGTGGCATATTTTTCTTGACCAACAAAAATACCATTAGCAGATTGGTGAATTTCAATGCCTAAGAAATATTTCATGACTCCCAGATCTGTAATATCAATTTTTTTTTGCATTACTTCTTCGAAGTTTTCTAAAATCACATTTCTTGTATAAAAATATCAACTACATAAAATAATACGATAAGAATTTTACCTTCATAAGATTTGGTATACAAATTTGGCTCATGGCTGCTTCTCAAAAAAATAATTTTGATGCAATAGGTGTCGATGCGAACGTACCAAGCTCTTGGAGCTTGTTTTAAACCATCCAAAGCTTTCTTCAATATTTATACCTTATGATATTGTCTTGGAACTTTAAAAATAGGAGGCTCCTCTACATAAAATTATTCTTGCAATATACCATTTAGGAAGGAAGATTTTACATGAAGCTGGTAGACTTTCCATTTGTGTTGAGCTGCTCTGGACAATTTTTTTCTAACAGTATCTAACCTTCCTATTGGCACCAATTTTTCACCATATTCGATGCCAGACTATTATAACAATCCTTTGGAAACCAACCAATTATGATTTTTCCTCTTGGAAGATCATCTAATTCCCAACTCTGGTTCTTCTCAATAGAAAAAAATTGTTGGTTCCTTACATTAACCGATTTCCTTTCTTTACTTCTTCTTCAAAATGGGTTGGTTTAGTTGAAAGAAATGCAAACATATTATGCTATTCAAACACATGCTCCCGCTCATATATTTCTCTGATGCCTCTCATTTTCTGGTTGTCTTCTGAAGATGTTGGATCACTCGTGGATGCATTTCTTAATCATGTACCATTTTCAGAATGGTATGGCTCATATTAAACCTTCAATCTTGGTGTTTGTGGTGGATAAACATATTGATTTGAAGCTTCATCAACATGATCATAACAAGATTTATTTTTAAAAAAATTGACATCTCTGCTTAAAATAAACTTATTGGAAACAAAATTGTAAAGCCTATAGGCCTTTTACTTCTAACTATATCCTACAAATATACATATTTCATGCCTATCATCAAGCTTGTTTCTTAGTTGCTTAGGAACATGTGGACAAGCTATTTATCCAAAAATTGTAAAGTGAGATACATTTACCTTTTTACCGTCCCATGCTTCTTGTGATACTATATCTTGGATACTAGTTGTTAATGATATATTGAGAACATACATTATTGTCAAAACTTTTTTAGCCCAATAGTTTAGCACAACTCTCATTTGGAAGAGGTAGAATCAGAGGATATAGAGGCGAAAATAGGTGAGGAAGAGGCCGAGAAGTAGAGATAGATCAGAACATCATCTTCAAACAAACCAGTGGATACCTCCACAAAACCAAACTCAGATAGGCATATCATGGATGTAACATTTCTCTTTTGAATTTTGTTTTCTAAATATAGTGCGAACACATCTTTACACATGCGATCATATTTCTATTCATCATGTTCTAGCGTTACCTCTACCATAAAAGTTACCGTGTTTTGCAATTAGACGTCATTAAATTAAGTTCGTACTTTTAAGAACTAACATTAATTTTATACTTCCTCCCTTTAATACCTCAAGTGGAAGACTCTTCCTCACTAATCTTCCGCAATATCTTTTACTCCCATAGTTAATTTTTCTTCATACCTATTAATACACTTTCTTCGATTGCTATTAATAACTTGACACTTTTCACCATATATCACTCCTTTTAACCCATACTTTCATCTTAGCTTGACCTTACAAGCTATGGCATAATTTTTATAGGATTGATATGAAATTTCTATCCAACCTATTCTAATTATAATGACATTTTACATCACTAAGGATTAATTCCCTTTTTAATCCTAATTATTCCTTTACATATTGGAGCCATGCTACTAAAAGACTTGGTTCAATTTAGGATACCCTTAAATCATTTTCAGTCATAACTTAGAGTTAAACCCTTTTGGTTTTAAATTCCTATCACCATATCTTGATAATCCACTTATATGTATCAGAACCCCCTTATTCATGATTCCCCCTCAAGTATTACCCTAAAGCGAATTCCTACTTACAAGACATATGGAATGTATGTCTTAAACCTTACCAGAACGTATTCAACCCTTTCCTATGTGGCTTAATGACGTGTTAATTTTCATTCTAATATTTGCATAATGCACATTATGGATTTGGTTTCTCGGTTCAAGAAATCTCATTCATCAATACTTGTGTTAGTCTTTAAGCCATATTGAAATCTCAAGGTAAGATATTTTCTACGTCTAAAGGGAATTTTACTTAGTCATATGACCTTTGATTCAACCTCACTATATAGTAGATATGTTGGGATACATTTATATTAATGTTCATGTACTAAATCACGTGGTCTCGGATGGAACCCCTTGAGCTGCGGGTAACCTCCTTCCATTCCCAATGTTTTACAAATGGACGGTTCTGATTGAGTTTAGATTAGGGTTTGAGGGTGTCATAAAGGCTCTCTGTCTAGATTGTGACTCATTTTCACTAATCGTCTTTCTCTAGATGCTTTCCACACTGCTTCATTTCCCCTTTCAATTTTTTCGTCTTATTCTCTACAACTGGTATGGTTATGGATGAAACAAATGTGATGATGGATTGAAGAGAGTTTATATGCCAACATGCTGAGACTACTTGCATTTTTGTTCAGGTAATACGCCTTCCTCTCTGTGGTTGTTTCTGATTACCATTGTCATGATTTCTCAGTTTTATTCCTCTTGATGAATGTTCGTTTGTTTTAATCCAGGTTTTATTTCTGTCTATGCCCAGAAAGCACGGTGTATATTCATTTTCCCCTGAAGTGTTGTTTCGGAAAGTAGCATCACTTAGTACTGTGACTCGTAATTACCTATGGTCCATATTTTGGTTCTGTGGTTCCTGTTATGGATTTTTTGGATCGAATGGAATGTTTTCATTCCTACAAAGCTAGTGCAAGAATTTGTTGGTAATTTGTAATATTTTCTATTTGTAACATTTTGTTTTTCATCAATTTAGATATAATAATAGCTCTTATAGCTTTCATTATTATTTCATTCGATTTAGGTTTCTAGTACCAAAAATACCGGGATTTTGTCCAACTGTATAAGATCATAGACACTATTCTTGGATAAATATCTACCTGTGCTAGTTTCAGAATCTCGAACTCCTTACTAGTTTTATTTCATTCCACTATAGTGTAGTGATATTTGATTTAATTTAAGCGTGTCTTTTTGTAGGTCACTAAAACTCACAGCGTTTCTTGAAACACAGAAATAACTAAACAACATCTTCTTGCTCCTTAATGTTCATAGCGATGGTCAAATAGGTTCTTAGTAAGTTCGAGTAACTCTAGTTTTGTTTACATTGTTGATGTCTAGCTTTATCTTAAACTTTAAATTTATGCAATCTCAATAAAATTTCTTAAATTCGAATATTTAATCAGACTTTTCATTTTGTTAGTATCCAATTAAAATTTCCTGGTTGGGTTTCTTGGCTGACATTTTCGTTTTCTTTTCTATGCTAATGATTGAAGAATTAGGACATTCTACAGTATATAAATGACTAGTACTCTGGTCTAATGTGTATGCGTAGTTAGTAAATCCTCATATATTTCAACTCTATCATCCTAATCTTAGAATTATCTATTTAAAATTTTATATAGAGTATGAGTATTGACTTCATCTTTTTTTTAATGCAGATATAACGTGGAACCACAATTTCTCAAGGTATTTAATTTACTACTCTCACAATTAAATTCTACTTCCCTTATACGTATAATGTGTTTCAGTTATTAATTCTCAAAACCTAACTTCTTATTTCTTCCTTTGCAGATATGGATACACGCCACCTGCCTTTTGCACTTGGTGTACTTCCGTTGTCCTTTGTTACTGGTTTATAACACATGGAATCTTGTTATCCAAGTTGGTACAGATACTTATGGGTATTCTCATATGCAGCCCCTGAATAAGTGTTTCAGATGGCCTTTATAGTTTTCCATAAAGGAACATAGTGGCCTCTGTGTAGACTATTTTTATGGCTAGTTCTTGTTTAAACTGTATAATTTTACATATTGAAACATTTATAAGGATGTACTATATGGACTGAATCTGTTTTACTTCTTTGAATACTTACCGTATAAATTCTTTCTTTTCAAATGAAATATTATTTTTATTTCAATTTATTGTCGATACCAGATTTGATGTATAATTGCATGTAAAATAGAAATAATTTCTTTTCTATTTAGCAATCAATAGTCAATGAAAACTTCTTCAAAATAGTACAACAATACACAAAATTTACCTTACTATTTTGTATATTCCTTTATAATTTTTTTCATTGTATTCTCTATAAACTCTTTCCTTTCAATCAAAATATTATTGGAAATCCAACACAATAGGCTCTTTCCAAATATAATTTCACTTTTAGTTCTAGTGTAAGAATGCATTGTAAACATACCCATGTAAATATTCTTTTGTCTAGTAAGCTCTAGTTCATGATTTATCTTTCTCAATTTATAATACAATTCAGAACGTATTTAACTATATAGTATAAAATCTTTCTTAAATATATTGTGCATTGATTTATCATTCATGTATATTCATTTTTTCTTCGAAATTGTTTCATAATGTAATGTACAGTTTGGTAACATAATACTAGAACAGATATATTAATGAAATGTCAATTTCCTGTGAGGTACCTAACCTCAGATAAGCCTTATACTTGGTTTAGACATTCTAAGAGTTGGTCCTCTACAGAGTTATGTCTATACAACAACACAAAACATACTATTTTATTATAGTCAAATCTATTCAATGTATAGAAATTCAAAATTTATTTCTAATTCATCTAAATTCCACATCATAGACACATATCCAGATTTAGAATTTCATATATATCTATACTACTTTACTTTCTCAGCAAACTCATAACATAATTAAAGTATAATGTTAGGTCCCTATATTACTATTTTAGTCCCTTATTTTTATTAGTGTAGCCCCCTTATTGTTATAGTTGTACCCCTGTAACACCAATATTGTTATTATTGTGCCCTTACTTTATTATTGTTAGCTCAGCTAGGATTATATTTTGGTCCCATGGACTCCTATATATAGAAGGAGGTTTTGGTCGTTTGTATCATCCAAGAATTGTTCATTTATGTAATGTATTGGAGGTTTCCCCCTCAAAGTGGCTCATTTCTAAGGTGTTGATCTCTCTTTTATTCTATTTTTGGAGTTGGTTTCATAAAATTTGGTATTAGAGCTTTGGATTCTATGGTTTCACTACTCCAAATAGGTCATCGTGGAATTTTTTCTATAGTTGTTTTTCTACAAAGGTTAAAAAGCTGAAATTTTTACAAAGTGAAGCCAAAATCTGAGGAACGTTGTGGAAAAATTGTAGATCTTTGTTCGCAATATTTTTAGAGATATGATCTATGTAAATTAGGGATGTTTGTAGGCTCTTTAATTTAACCTAAACAAGTCATCGTGAAATTTTCGTTATAACTTTTTTTCTACGAGGGTTCAGAAGCTTAAATTTTCACAGAGCGAAGCTACATTCCTGAGGAACGTCGTGGAAATATTTCAAATCATTATTCGCAATATTTTTGGATATAAGGTCTGTGGAAGTTAGGGATTTTTGAGGCTCCCAAATTTCATCTGAAAGAGGTGACCGTGGGAAAATTGTCATAACTCTCTTTCTCTGAGTATTAGATTGGAATTATGTAAAACGTGGTCATAAGTACATGTAATTTAGTTTTCTCTCTATCAATTTCAGAGCCAAAAGAGTAAACAGTGACACGTGAAATGCCATACAAGGTTGCTCTACTAAACCAATCCATAATTAGGTCATTGTGGGAGATTTGGCATAACTTTGTATTGAAGAACCCAAATCTAGTTAGACCTCTAGAATTTGAAAGTAGATTCAAAGGGCTACTACGGGGCCCAATTTTGGATATTGAAGATCTGAAATCACAGAGATAATTTAGTTTCAATATCGATCTCCTCAAAAGCAAGAAAAAGGTGTGTATTTTTTTCGAATTACATAAGTCTCATTTGAAAAAATTAGTTTGAATTTATTCCAAGGGTCTATTGAGGAAGATATATCAGTATTGGGTTCTAACATGCGTTAATGGGTTATGAATTTGAAATAATCTACAAAAAAGGGATAACCATTTCTACTATCCAGCCAGATTAGGATAACCGAAGCAAGGGATGAATGGAACAAGGACAAAGAAGTGTGGACACTCATTCAAAATTTGCAACAAGATCCTAGTACATATGATACATTTAGTTGGAAAAATGATTCCTTATGGTACAAAGAACGCTTATATCTTTGTAATAATTCTCAACTAAAACAAAACATTATTTTGGAATTGAACATTTCTCCTTTATGAGGACACTCATGATTTTTAAAAACTTACCACATGGTGAAGAAAGAATTTTTTGGGATGACCTTAAATCTGATATTCAAAAGTTTGTGGATGAATGTTTGGTTCACCAACAAAATTAAGTTGAGACAATTAAGACCCCGAGTCTTCTACAACCTTTATCCATTCTAAGTCAACGTTGGGAGGAGATTTCAATGGATTTTATCACAGGTTTACCTAAGTCTGAAGGAAAGAGTGTCATCATGGTGGTAGTTGATAGACTTACCAAGTATGCACACTTTTGTGCATTATCTCATCCATTTAAAGAAAGTACAGTTGCTACTATATTTATGGACACAATTCAAAAGCTACATGGAAACCCAAAGATTATTGTGAGCGATAGAGATCCCATTTTTTCTGGAAATTTTTGGACAGAGTTATTTTCTTGTTTGGGTACTCAATTAGCTCATAGCTCATCTTATCATCCTGAATTGGATGGTCAAATTGAGATAGTGAATAAATTTTTGGAATGATATATTCATTGTATTGTATCTGATAAATAAACACAATGGTTCAAGTGGTTACCTCTCGCTGAATGGTGGTATAACACTTCCTTCCATACTACAACAAAAATGACCCCATTTATGGCACTCTATGGATATCATCTACCGTCGAACAAATCATCTTTAAGAGAAAATTATAAAGTTCAAGTAGTGGAAGATCACATTGAGCATCAACAAGAATTTCTCCAACTCTTAAAGGATAAGCTAAATTTGGCACAAAATCGAATGAAATAGCATGCAGATCAACATCACGACAAGAGAAGTTTTGATGTAGGAGACTGGGTATTTTTACAACTATAACCATAAAAACAAATGTTCCTCAAGCAAGCTAATAAGGATAATAAATTATCTCGAAATTACTATGGTCCTTACAAGTTGTTGCAAAATATTGGTACTATGGCATACAAATTGGAGCTTCCTGCTTCTTTGCGAGTGCATCTAGTTTTCCATGTTTCATGCTTAACGTGTAATATCCCCAGTTTCTTATGCTTTTAATTTGAAAATTGAACAAGTCCAAAAGGGTACAGTGGACCCCAATGGAAAGCAATGATGTGGATTTATTTTATTATTTTAAATTAATAAAATAAAATGGAAAGATCTGTGTAATGACTAAATTGAGATTTGAGATCTGAAAACCCAATCCATGAAGATGGATAAAGTTGTAAAACTTTCCCAAACTTCTAGAAATCCTTGGAAGGAATAAATTAAGATACTAAAATTAGATTTGGAGATAAATATTTCATTACCCCAATAAAGAGGGAATTATTGGGAAGAGGTGGAATACAGCTGGAAAAGCGAAAAGACTAGCTTTAAAAGTACTTTTGTGGAAGAAATAAAGGGAAAGCCTAGGAAAATAGGAAGACAACATCCTGAATTAATTGGACGTTGTTAAGGGAAACGGGTTGGGGAAAGCAAGCTTAAATAAGCTATTTCAAGATAGACAAAGGGTTTTCTATCACTGGAGGAAAAGATCTGTGCTCGAGGGTGAGCAGGGGAGAAATAGGTCTAAGGCTGGGAGGCAACTAGTCGAACCCAAGTGGTATGCACCTTCAATTGGAAATGTATTATTTTACTTGTAATTTAATACTGTGATGAGTTATTGATACTCATAAAGAAGTCACATTAAGGTGAATTATTGAGTTTAAATTCTGTGTATAGAAAATGTAAACTTTATGAACTATTGGTCTGTAAATTTAACAAAAATTACTATAGAAAAAAATTAGTGAAATATGTATGGTTGTACCGACTTATTCTGTAGAGGACCAACTATTAGAATGTCTAAAACCCAGTGATGGGTTTAGATCTGAGGTTAGGTACCTCTCAGAAAACTGACATTTCTCTGTTTTAGTTGGTTTAGAATTCTGTTGTCAAATTGTATAGCTCATTTAGAAACGAACTCTGAAATAGAAATTAAAAAAGTACAGGTATGAATAAGTAGTTACTCTATAGCCATATATGTGCTTTACCGTATGGTTACCCATTTCCGTATAAACTATAGAAAAATAATTCAGAACTGAAACTAAAGTAGAGAGACATAGTTCTGAAATGTATATTTATGTTATAAACATAATTGGAAAGCATATTTGCATAATGAAAAAATTCTGATAATTTTTATGAATTAAATATGAACAACAGTTATTTACATGTGAAAAAGGGAAAAATATCACCGTATAGCTATAATAAACAGAAAAGTCTGTACTATAATTTTAGGCAGAAATTGAAATATGAAGTAAAGTAACCTATGTAATAACTTTTCTAGAATAATAATCCTTAGAGAGGATACATATAGAAGTCATTGTAATTTCATAATTGAAGAATTTGGCTACACCCTACAAAGACATAAAAAATACACTACCTTATAAGCAGAAAAGTATGAAATTCAAAAACAAGGGAAAAATTTGGGTTCCACCACTTTGTGAACACAGTTTACTATACAATGACAACTTTATCTCCTCACTGGGAAAGTTCTCCATTTCTGCGTACTAGTACAGTCCTTAATGTTCAAATAATCACACAAAAAAATTTATACAGTTTTACTTAATACTACAAATGTCTTAATTGTATAAATTCTTCAGAAAATGATATTTAAGGTAATGCCAAACTGAGAAGGATCAATATGGTGGTACGTGTTAACACTATGTTGAATATTCAACTTGAACTTTGCAACCAACCTGAGATAAACACAACAACTAGAAAACCCAATTATGGGTCGAAACGTGGAAATGAAGAAGTATGGTCATTTTCGTATAATAATACAAAATGTCACCTGAAACCAAAAACAGTCCATTGTACTCTGAGTACTCTCGTATATGTATATAATAGAAAAAGGAATGACATAAGAAAAAACTAAAAAGTCAAGGAGGGACATACCTTAGGTAATTATGAGTGGATAACATTATGTGGTAGAAATAAGAGATATAAGATAAATACGAAGAGTTCCAAAGTATAGAAAAAAAAATACAATAGTAATAGGGACAATGGAAATAAAAAAATAATTTAACAATCATATATAAATAGTCACATACTTGCTATGGTATCAAATTCTGGCGTAGTGGAGAACACCAGAGTGGAATATAAATTTAAACCTTTCACCTGCGTCGAAAACGTAAATGAGATTTAAATCAAATTGCTGGTATATTATATTAGCATTACGTAGATACGGCCAGCTACCTTTCAAAATGAGAAAGAAAGTTCTAGAAGCCTAAAGGAATTATATAGGAAACAAAAAGAGGAAAAAGAAGAAAGATGTATAAATTTTATGAGGAACCAAACTTAACCCTTAAATTTCTTGATTCTCAACTATGAAATAGTATTTTCTCAGAGAGGAAAGCTCAAGACAATACTATAAATGTGAGAATGAAAATTTATAAATGGACAATAGCGAGTCCAGGCCACGTTGGATAAGAGATTCGGTGTATTAACTGACTCTGTCTCTGACAAAAACTGCGAAAATGCATATTGAATATGAATGCCTGACAGAGGGCTATTAAACTCCTATCCAATTATAGTCATCAAAAAGGAGATAACATGAATTTATTTCAATATTTTTAGGATTTTTTATGGAAATTACTTACCCATTTCACCTACAATAATCAAGACGGCCTCGTGAATTTGAGAACTTGCTACTTCTTACAAATATGAAACAAAGGAATAGAAACAAGAAATAAAACAACAACAAAAAAAGGAATTCTACCGAGAAAGACCTAAATAATCCAAAGAAATTTATTAACTGAGTAACAGGAATCAATCACATAACTTGTAGGTGAAGAATGAACTAGATTCACCGTGTAGAACCGCGTGACCATCTTGGACAGGGAGGGTTAGAACGTTTCCTAATCGTAGGAGAGAAGAAATGCTCCAAACTAGCCAGCGATTGTGCATTCAAATGATAGCACAAAAATGATAACAAAAAAAAAATTATGCTCTTTTAAACCCTAAAGAGGAACACTCTTTTTGCCATCCACTTGGCATTTGATCCGGGGTCATCCCTCCAATCGAGGTGTGGAAATTTGAGTGAAGGAAAACGTGTGAAGTGGTACCAAAATATTATTGCATTTGTACTCTCGACGAGAAATTATAGCTGAAAATTAATGTATTGAGAGTTGAAATGTATGGGAGACAGTGAAAAGTATTAATACAAATCACCTAACAAGATCATCGAATCTAAAACCATTGATGTCGAATCTCCCCACTTGCCAGCAAGTACAAAGACATGTAATATGACAAAGTACCTAACGTGTTAGATGGTTTCATAAGGTTTTGACTAGAATAATTTCAATTAGGTGTGATAGTTTGTATACTACATCTCATTAATAATATCGTAGGTATAGAGAAATAAGAATTTAATTCAAACAATTACCGAATAACCATGAGCAAGATGAGCATTGGGAAAAAGTAACGAAATATAAATAATGACATCAATATGCTTGCGTTATGGTATGTTAACAACCAGAATATTGTATTCTATAGATATCATAAGGTGCATGTTGGGAAATAGCCCTTAGGGAAAGGGTGATAATTAAATAGTGATGTTAGAAAGACGAGGGACTTCATGTAATTAGTTCGGTGACATTGATGAAGATTTTTATGAATGATAATTCAAAATATTTCGTTTCTAATTGGCTAGAAACTGTTATAAATGAAAATGAAGAAATAATACACATGTCGAAAATATATGTGTTAATATCTTTATGAATATCATGTCAATGGTTAAAGTTGTAGATACATATGACTATCATGTTCATAATTGGAATAATGATAGATCTACATTATGTATATATATTATTATAATAAATAAAGATACAGGGTATTCTAATTTAGAGGTAGATGTAAGTGACAAATTTACGAATCAGAATACTATCACAGCTAATAATTAAATTATTAAGAGACTTATGAGGGCCAAGTCATTACTATTGACAACACTACATTGCAATGCAACGAATACTTAATAAGAAAAAGTTATTAGAAAAAAAAAATTATGTTAAATTGAGAGGCATTACAAATGTTATCAGAGCCCAAGTTAAAACATTGGGCAAAATATAGGCTCACACAAGAAAAATTATATTTTTGTAATTTTTTATTAAATTTAAATTTATATAATAGTTATTTCTCTGTACAGTGTGAAACAGTGTTGAGCTATACAATTGTGAACCATGACATAAGGGGAAGAACTATATGTGGATTTGGGTGGTGGAGAAAACATGCCAAATCCAAATGCTCCATTGATGGCTATGTTGCATAGAATGCAAAGAGAAATGGCACAGCTGAAAAGCCACAATGAAAGGATATATTTAGCCACTGAAGAGAAATACCGATTAATAAGAGAATTGACCTTCTGGAATAGTCAAGAAGTGAATATTCCAGAGGGAAGAGAAGGGGAAGAGTAAATCATTCAGAAGACTCTGAGGAGGATGATGCCTCTAGACAGCAGTCTAGGAGGAACAAGGAGTTACAGGGTGAATTGTAGAAAATCAAACCTCCCTCCTATGATGGAGAGAAGGAGGAAGATGTTGAAGCATGGCTTCTAAATATGATAAATTACTTTCAGGTTTATGAATATGAAAGTAACTTGAGAGCCAGGTTGGCTATCTATCAATTGCAAGATAAGGCTACCTTGTGATGGGAAGAAACAAAGATGGTCCATGCCATTAATGAGAAAACTGTTACTTGGGAAGATTTCCAAGTCAAGTTCAAAAATCGATACCTGAATGAACGTTATTATGATGATAAAGCCAAGGAATTTCATGAACTAAGACTTAGACAACTTACAATTGATGAGTTTGTAACCAAATTCACTAGTCTGTTATGCTATGTACCCTATATAAGAGAAGAGAAGGCAAAGGTACAGTGTTTCTTAAACTGTATACCTACTGTATACAAGGAAATATAGAGTTTGATAACCCTAAGACCAGGGATGAGGTGGTGCACAAAGCAAGGCTATGTTACCAAAAATTCAAGGGAAAAAATGAATAAGTGAAGAATTGGAAAAACAAAGAGAAGGGTGACTCCAGCGGAAAGAAAACAAAAACAACATATCTGAAGAACTTTGGGAGAAACCACCAAAAAAACAATTTCAACAAAACGGGAGAAAATGAAACTGCTCAATCACAAACAGGGTCCAAACAGATGAATGGAAACAATAAAAGAGAGGGGACTGTTAAAATGATAGAACCTTTAAATTTTTGGGGTTGTGAAGAACCTCATTTATTGAGGGACTGTACACACAGAAACATTTAGACCATACAAGTACTGAGAGAAGCAACGAGTGTTAATGATGTGTTCAGAAACATCCCCAAAATCAGTGTTTCTATGGAAGATCGTCAAGCAGAACATTAGTACACTATGGTGAAGTAGAAGCTATGTTTTCTGGCCAATATATTTCTATTTTAATAGGTCCAAGTGCATCTTTAAGTTACATCAGTCCTAAAATGGTAGAAAAATGTAAGTTAAAGTCAGAAAAAATTCAGTAGTCATGGTTATTTTAGCTGGCCACTGGTACAAAATGGAAAGTGACTCATATGTTACCCCAAACAGCCATAAATTTGAATGGATACCAAACATAATTAAATCTAAATATTCTTCCTTTAGAGTCTTATGATGTACTAATATGGATGGATTGGTTATAGAAGCAGAAAGACATGTTAAATTGCTTAGACAAGATAATACATTGCATAAATGGTGAGGGAAAACCTGTCATAGTAAAAGGCAAACCCAAACCCATATCTGTGAGACAAATTTCAGCACTTCAATTGAACAAAATTGCTAGGAAGGGTTACCAAGTATATTTTGTTCATGTAGAAGAATTGGAACACCAAGCAGAAGAAAATCTTTTAGAAACACTACCTGTTATCAGAGAATTCAAGGATGTATTTCCGGATGAAATTCCTCATCTGCCCCCTAGGAGAGAGATTGATTTCTCAATTGACTTAGTGCCGGGAGCAACACCCATCTCTAGAGCTCCATACAGAATGAGCACCCCAAAATTGATGGATTTGAAAATGCAGTTACAAGAGTTGTTGAATAGAGGTTACATTAGACCAAGTGTATCTCCATGGGGACCACCTATGATATTTGTGAAAAAGAAAGACAATACCTTTAGAATGTGTATTGATTATCGTCAATTAAACCTGTTGGAAATAAAAACAGATATCTTTTACCTAGGATAGATGACCTTTTTGACCAAGTTAGAGGAGCAATAGTTTTTTCGAAAATTGATCTAAGAACAGGCTACCATCAATTAAGGATTAAGGATGAAGATTAAAGAAAAATTTCTTTTAGAACCAGGTATGGACTCTATGAATTTGTGGTCCTACCATTGGGGTTGACTAATTCCCCTGCTAATTTTATGTGCTTAATGAACAGTGTCTTAAATAAATACTTAGACAAATTTGTACTAGTTTTTATTGATGACATTTTGATTTATTCTAAGAATGAGGCTGAGCATCAAGAACACCTTAAAATGGTTTTACATATTCTTAGATAAAACAAGTTGTATGCTAAGTTTATAAAATGTGAATTTTTCAAATTTAAAATTCAATACCTGGGTCATATAATTTCATAGAAGGGGTTAGCGGTAGACCCAGAAAATATCAAAGCAATAAGAGAGTGGCATGTACCTACTAATGTATCTTTTGTAAGATCCTTCATGGGAATTGCAGGATACTGTAGGATGTTTGTGGAGATATTTTTAGCCTTATCTTACCTTATTACATCCCTACAAAGGAAAGGAGTTAAGTTTGAATGGACTAAAAAATGTCAAAACAATTTTGATCAGCTAAAAATGAAACTTACAACATCACCTATTTTAAAGATTTTTGATCTAGGTTGGGAATTTGTAGTGTGCACAGGTGCTTGTGGAGAAGGATAGGAGGATTGATCCTACAAGAAAATTATGTTATAGCCTATGAATCTAGAAAACTCAAGAAACATGAATAGAATTATAGTGTTTATGTTTAGAACTAGCTATTATAATACACACTCTAAAGTTGTGGAGGCATTACCTTTTAGGGAAAAAGTTTGTATTGATGACATATCACATCAACCTAAAGTATTTATTCACTCAAACAAAATTAAATGCTAGGCAAGCCAGGTGGTTGTCCTTCCTTAGTGAGTTTTATATGGAGATCAAATATATTAAGGAAAAGGAAAACAAGATTGCAGATGCATTAAGAGGAAATGCTTGGCAAACTATGAGCAATGTTGGAAGTAGTGGAAACTTTGATATAGAAGGACTGATACACAAAGTGGTGAGACAAGACCAAAACTATGAAAAAATTCAGTCACAAATGCTAAAAGAGGAAATAAAAGGGTATACACAGAACCTAAGATGACTAATTTGTTATAGAGATAGATTGGAATTCCTGATCTAGATTCCTTAAAGAAAGAGATTCTGGATGAGTACCATAAAAGACCCTATGCTGGACATCCAGGATACCGAAAATCACTTTCATCTTTAAGAAAAAACATGTTCTATCCTGGTATGAAAAAGGATGTAGCAAATTACTTAGCTAGATGTATAGAATGTCAACAAGTAAAGGTTGAACATCAGCATCTAGTTGGATTGTTGAATCCTTTACACATCCAAGAATGGAAGTGGGAGACTATTTCCATGGATTTTTTACTGGTTTACCAAGGACCAAATACCAACATGACTCTATCATGGTTTTAGTTGATACTTTCACTAAAGCTACTCACTTTATACCTATACAGTCTACCTTTCGTACAACCCAAGTAGCAAATGTATTTATGAAGGACATTGTAAAATTGCATGGTGTTCCTAAGTTGATCATTTCAGATAGAGATGAAAAGTTCACTACATCTTTTTGGAGGAGTTTGTTTGGAGGCATGGGTACCCAATTAAATTTTAGTACTGCCTATCATCCCCAAATTGATGGCCAAACTGAGAGAACCAACCAGGTTTTAGAGGATATGTTAAGGATGTAAGTCATGGATAGGCCAACAAAATGGGAAGACTATCTACACTTAGCAGAGTTTTCCTACAACAATAGCTACCAAGCTTCTATAAATATGAGCACTTTTGAAGCACTTTATGGTAGAAAGTTCCATACCCCTCTAAGTTGGAGTCAACCTGAAGATAAACTAATACTTGGAATAGAAGCCTTACAAGGAATGAAAAATGTTGTGAAGGAAATTCAGCAAAACATCAAAACAACACAAGACAAACAGAAAAGTCATGTAGACAAAAAGAGAATTCACAGAGAATTCAGTGTGTGTGATCATGTATATCTAAGGATTAAGCATAAGAAAAGTACCTTGCACACGGGAAGATGTGCAAAACTAGCTCCATGATATTGTGGACCTTTTGAAGTGTTGGAAAGAGTTTGACCAGTTGCATATAAGTTGGCTTTACCCATTCACATTAAGGTTCATGATGTATTTCATGTTTCGTTATTAAAAAGGCATGTGCATGATCCTACTCATGTTATCTATTGGAATGTGATACAAGTTGAACGAGGAGGGGAATTCTTTCCAAAGCCACTTCAAATCTTGGCGCGAGAAGAAATTGAGCTCTAGAAGAGGACATTGGCCAGGGTGAAATTGTAGTGGAGCCACTTTGCACCCAAAGAGACTACTTGGGAGCGAGAAGCTTATATGTTGGAAAAATGTCCATCACTGTTTACACAATGATTTTTCTATTTATTTTGTTAACACCGAGGACAATGCTTGTTTTTTTAGAGGGGGAATATGTAATATCCCCAGTCTGCTATGCTTTTAATTTCACAATTGAACAAGTCCAAAAGGGTACATTGGACCCCAATGGAAAAGAATGATGTGGATTTATTTTATTATTTTAAATTAATTAAATAAAATGGAAAGTTATGTGCAATGACTAGATTGAGATTTGAGATCTGAAAACCCAATCCATGAGGATGGATAAGGTTGTAAGACTTTCCCAAACTTCTATAAATTCTTGGAAGGAATAAAGTAAGATACTAAAATTATATTTGGAGATAAATATCTAATTACCCCAATAAAGAGGAAATTATTGAGAAGAGGTAGAATAAAGCTGGAAAAGCAGAAAAACTAGCTTTAAAAGTACCTTTGTGGGAGAAACAGAAGGAAAGACTAGGCAAACAGGAAAACATCATCCTGAATTAACTGGACATAGTTAAGGGAAATAGGCTTGGGAAATAAATCTTAAATAAGTTGTTTTAGGATAGAAAAAGGGTTGTCTATCACTAGAGGAAAATATCTTTGCTTGGGGGTGAGCTAGGGAGAAATAGCTCTAAGGTTGGGAGGCAACTAGTCGAACCTAAGTGATATGCACCTTCAATTGGAAATGGTTTATTTTACTCATATTTCACTACTGTGATGCATTATTGATACTCATAAAGCAGTCATGTTAAGGTGAATTATTGAGTTTAAATTGTGTATAGAAACTGGAAGATTTATGAATTATTGTTATATTATGTGGGTTTGTACATTTAATAGAATTAACTATAGAAAAAAAGTAGTGAAATCCATATGGTTTTACCAACATATTCTGTAGAGGATCAACTCTCATAATGTCTAAAACCCAATGATGGGTTTACATCTAAGGTTAGGTACCTCTCAGAAAACTAGCATTTCTCTATTTTAGTTGGTTTAGAATTTTGTTGTTAGACTATATAGCTCATTTAGAAACAAACTCTGAAATAGAAATTAAAAAAAAGTAGAGGTATAAATAAGTATTTAATCTATAATTATAGATGTAATTTATCGTATGGTTACCCATTTCTATATAAACTATATAAAAGTAATTCAGAACTGAAACTAAAGTAGAGAGGCATAGTTCTGAAATGTATATTTATGTTATAAGCAGATTTGGAAACAACATTTGCAGAAAGAAAACATTATGATAATTTTTATGAATTAAATATGAACAACAGTTATTTAAACATGACAAAGGGAAAAATATCATCGTATAGCTATAAGAAATAGAAAAAATTTTACTATAATTTTAGGCAGAAATTGAAATATGAAGTAAAGTAACCTGCGTAATAACTTTTCTAGAATAATAATCCTTAGAGAGGATACATATAGAAGTCATTGTAATTTCATAATTGAAGAATTGGGCTACACCCAATGAAGACAGAAACACTACACTACCTTATAAAAAGAAAATTATAAAATCCAAAGAACAAGGGACAGATTTGGGTGCCACCACTTTGTGAACACAGTTAACTATACAATGAGAAATTTATCTCCTCTCTCGAAAAGGTCTCCATTTCTGCGTACTAGTACAGTCCTTAATGTTCAAATGATTACACAGAAAAATTTGTATATTTTTATTTAATACTACAGATGTCTTAATTGTATAAATTCTTCAGAAAATTATATCCAAGGTAATGCCAAACTGAGAAGGATCAGTATGTTGGTACATAATGAAATTATGTTGAATATTCAACTTGAACTTTGCAACCAACCTAAGATAAAAACAACAAGTAGAAATCCCAATTATGGGTGGAAACGTGGAAATGAAGCAGTATGGTAATTTTCATATAAGAATACAAAATGTCATCTGTAACCACAAAGAGTCCGTTGTACTCTGAGTACTCTCGTATATATGTATATAATAGAAAAATGAATGAAATAAACAAAAACAATAAAGTTAAGGGGGGACATACCTTAGGTAATTATGAGTGGATAACTTTATCTGGTAGAAATAAGAGATATAAAATCAATAACAAAGAGTTCCAAAGTATAGAAAGAAAAATACACTAGTAATAGGGAGAATGGACATAAAAAAATAATTTCATGAGCATATATAAATAGTCACATACTTACTATGGTATCAAATTCTAGCGTAGTGGAGAACACCAAAGTGGAATATACGTTTAAACCTTTCACCTCCGTCGAAAACATAAATGAGATTTAAATCAAATTTCTGGTATAGTACATTAGCGTTACAGTTAAGGTATAAAATGTCGAAAATGATTTGCATATACCCCGATACAGACCAATATCGAATTAAATTTTGAGGGAGACGTTCAAGCAATGAAAACCTCAGCGTTGTGTAGGTACGACCATCATATTAATCAGTAAACTAAAATAACTTAGCTACCATTCAAAATGAGAAAGAAAGATCCAGAAGCCTAAAGGAATTATATAGGAAATGAAAAGAGGAAAAATAATAAAGATGTAGAAATTTTATGAGGAACCAAACTTAAGCCTTAAATTTCTTGATTCTTAACTATGAAATAGTTTTTGCTCAGAGAGGAAAGCTCAATACAATACTATAAATGTGAGAATGAAAAATTATAAATGGACAGTAGCCAGTCCAAGCCGCGTTGGATAAGAGATTAGATGTATTAACTGACTCTGTCTCTAACAAAAACTGCGAAAATTCATATTGAATATGAACACCTGATAGAGGGCTATTAAAATTTGGTTCAATTTTAGTCATCAAAAAGGAGATAACATGAATTTATTTCAATATTTTTAGGAGTTTTTATGGAAATTACTTAACCATTTCACCTACAATAATCAATATGGCCTCGTGAATTTGAGAACCTGATACTACATACAAATATGAAATCGAGGATTAGAAAAAATAAATAAAACAAAAAAAAAGAATTCTTCTGAGAAAGACCTAAATAATCCAAAGGAAGTTAAAGACCTAAATAATCCAAAGAAAGTTATCAACTAAGTAACAGAAATCAATCACGTAACCTGCAGGAGAAGAGTGAACTGGATTAACCATGTAGAATCGCATGACCATCTCGGACAGGGAGGGTTACAACGTTTCCTAATCATAGCAGAGAAGAAATTCTCCGAACTAGCTGGCGATCGCGAGTTCAAATGATAACAAAAAAAAATATAACGAAAAAAATTTTATGCTCTTTGAAACCCTAAAGAGGAACGCTCTTTATGTCGTCCACTTAGCATTCGATCCGAGGTCATCCCTCCAATCGAGGTGTGGAAATTCGAGTGAAGGAAAATGTGTGAAGTCGTACAAAAATATTAATGCATTCATACTCCCCGCAAGAAATTCTAGCTGTAAATTAATGTATTGAGAGTTGAAAGGTATGGGAGACAGTGAAAATTATTAATACAAAACACTTGACAATATCATTGAATGTAAAACCATTGATGTCGAATCTCCCCACTTTCCAGCAAGTACTAAGACGTGTAATATGACAAAGTACCTAATGTGTTAGATGGGTTCATAAGGTTATGACTAGACTAATTTCAATTAGGTGTGATAGTATGTATACTACGTCTCATTAATAATACCATAGGGCTAGAGAAATAAGAATTTAATTCAAACAGTTACCGAATCACCATGAGTAAGATAAACATTGGGAAAAATTAAGGAAATATAAATAATGACATGATTATGCTTGCGTTATGGTATGTTAACAACCAGAATATCGTCTTCTGTGGATAGCTTAAGGTGCATTTTGGGAAGTAGCCCTTAGGGAAAGGGTGATAATTAAATAGTGATGTTAGAAAGACAAGGGACTTCATGTAATTAGTTAAGTGACATTGATGAAGATTGTTATGAATGATAATTCAAAATATTTCATTTCTAATTGGTTAGAAACTCTTATAAATGAAAATGAAGAAATAATACAAATGTGGGAAATATATGTGTTAATATCTTTATGAATATCATGTTAATGGTTTAAGTTGTAGATACATATGACTATCATGTTCATAATTGGAATAACAATAGATCTACATTATGTATAGGTTTTCTTATAATAAATAAAGAGAGAGTGTATTCTAATTTAGAGATAGATGTAAGTGACAAATTTACGAATCAAATTACTATCATAGCTAATAAGTAAATTATTAAGAGACTTATGATGACCAAGTCCTTACAAGTGACAACACTACATTGCAATGCGATGAATACTTAATAAGATGATTTTATTAGAATATATATATATATATATATATATGTGTGTGTGTGTGTGTGTGTGTGTGTGTGTGTGTGTGTGTGTGTGTTGAATTGAGATGTGTTACATAGAGAAGGTTATAGATGAAAATCTTCCAGTTCAAAAAATATTTCCAGAACTTGATGAGGAAGGAAAAATTATATTGAAACCTAAAGAGGTCACAGAAACAAGAACTAAACATCTATGAAATTGAGAAATTTCAAAGTATCTGATCAAGTGGAAGAACTTACCCACTAAATCTTCTACATGGGAGGATGAGAATTTTATACAAAAGCACCCAGAGCTACTCAAGCATTGAGGACAACACTTTTTTGAAGGAGAGGGGCATGTTAGGTCCCTATATTACTTTTTTAGTCCCTTATTGTTATTAGTGTAGCCTCCTTATTGTTATTTTTGTACCCATGTAACACCAATATTGTTATTATTGTTCCCTTACTTTATTATTGTTAGGTCGGCCGAGATTATATTGTGGCCCCCTAGACTCCTATATAGAGAAGGAGGTTTTGGTCATTTGTATCATCCAATAACTTTTCATTTATGTAATGTATTGGAGGTTTCCCCCTTGAAGTGGCTGATTTCTAAGGCGTTGATCTCTCTTTTCTTCTATTTTTGGAGCAGTTTTCATAACATATTATTTTAAAAGTGAAATTAGCTGGTGCATACAACTTAAGGTAGACTAGGTTCTAGCAAACCCTTGAGCTCTTTTTCCACAGCTCACTCTTGAGCAGAGATCATTTCTCCAGCAATAAACAACCCCTTTCCTATCTTGAATATTCTTATTTAATATTTCTTCCCCTTCAACCTGTTTCCCTTAACTACGTCTAGTTAAATCAGGATTTTGCTTTCCTATGTGCCTAGGCTTTGCTTTTGTTTCTTCCACAAAATTACTTTAAAGATATATTTTCCTCTTTCTATCCTAATTCCACCTCTTCCCAGTAATTTCTTCTTTACTGGGGTAGCTTTTTAGATTTTTATCTCCAATATAAATTTATTATTTAATCTATTTCCTCCAAGGATTTTTCTAAGATTGGTAAAGTCTTATAAACCTTACCCGTCCTCATTGATTTGGTTTTTCAGGTCTCTAATCATTATCTAGTCTTTGCCCATTAATTTCCATTTTATTTTATTAACTTGAAATAATAAAATAAATCCACTCAATTTTTTTCCGTTGGGGTCCACTATACCATTTTTGGACTTGCTCAAATTTCTAATAAAAGCATAGAAAACTGGGGACATTACATATTCCCCCTCTAAAACAAAACACCGTCCTTGGTGTTGTAAAAACAAAATAAAATTCATTGTTCAAACAGTGATAGATATTTGTCCTTCATATCTTCCTCTCGCTCCCAAGTAACCTCCTTAGGTGCAAAGTGCCTCCACTGCACTTTCACCTTGGCTATTGTCCTATTTCAAAGCTCAATTTCTTCCCATGCCAAGATTTGAAGTGGCTTTGGAAGGAATTCCCCTTCTAGTTCCACCTGTATCACATTCCAATCAATAACATTAGTAGGATCATGTACATATTTTTTTAATAATGAAACATGAAAAACATCATGAATGTTAATGTGACTAGGTAAAGCCAACTTATATGCAAGTGGTCCAACTCATTCGAGTACTTCAAAAGGTCCACAATAGCGTGGTGCTAGTTTTTCACAACTACTAGTGTACAAAGTACTCTTCTTGGGTTTAATCCTTAGGTAAACATGATCACCCACATTGAATTCTCTGTGAATTCTCTTTTTATCTGCATAACTTTTCTACCTGTCTTGTTCTATTTTGATATTTTGATAAATTTTTCTTACAGTTCTTTCCATTTCCTACAAAGCATCAAATCCAAGTATTAACTTATCCTCTGGTTGAATCCAACTTAGAGGTGTATGGCACTTCCTGCCATATAGTGCTTCAAAAGGACTCATCTTGATTGAGGCTAGGTAGCTATTGTTATAGCCAAACTCCGGTAAATGTAGAAAGTCCTCACATTGTTTTCGTTTTCCCATAACATACATTATTAACATGCCTTCTAAAAATTTTCTTGTTCTTTAAATTTTCCCATCAGTTTGGTGATGATATGTAGTACTAAAGTTTAATTTGGTACCCATTCCCCCAAATACAATCCTCCAAAAAGCGAAAGTAAACTTTGCATCTCTGTTTGATATGGTCATCTTAGGAATACCATGCAATTTTACAATTTCTTTCATAAATACATTATCCACTTGAGTTGTACCAAAGGTAGATTGTATTGGTATAAAGTGTGCAACTTTATTCAAAGTATCAACTACTACCATGATAGAGTCGTGTTGATATTTAGTTCTTAGTAAATGAGTAATAAATCCATGCAAACAGTCTCCCACTTCCATTATGGAATGGGTAAGTGTTAGTATGAATCCTTTGTCGAAGTGTATGAAAAGGGACCACTTTAGCTACGCATAACTAATAGCCCTAACAACAAAAGTGGCTGCCAATATCTTCAGATCTGCGGTTAGTTGAACAAGAAAAGAGCTGCAAAAAACCAGATCTATGCATGGAAAGACATTAAGCAGTAAAAACAAGGGTTTGCTCCATATACCAATAAACAAGACAAGAACAATTTTTGAAAGAATTTTTGTATTAATCGGGCACCTGGGAGGAAAACAAGAAGGCGTATCCAATTCTCCTCAGTGGGATGGGTTCTTGGAAGTCCTCAGCACTTCAGATCTAAGATTTCTCTCTCTTTTTGGTGTAGAAAACCCAATGCAAAGAATAGAGCTCAATGGGAGCTCACACAGCAAATGATGGAAAAATGGGACCAAGTGTATAGATCCAGAGTGATCTAATAGGCAACAAAAGGTGAAGAATGGTGGGAAAAACCCTCCTATTTATAACAAAATATTGGGTCATTCTAGATCTTGGTGCATGATTAAAATAATGTTAACCAAATCTAGATCCACCTTTTATGGAATATTCTATTATATTTGTTGGAGGGAAAAGGTATTTGACTTGGGTCAAATCCCTTGATTTGTCAAAAATAAATAAATAAATGATCTATTTATCTTTTTAAGGAAGTGGTTGGAAGATAATCAAATAAATAATGATTTATTTAATTATTTGTGGGTGATTTGGTCATATTTAACAAGGAATCTTATCTAAATAAGATTTAAATAATTATTCCTAGAAAATAATAAGATAAATAAAGGTTTATCTAATTAATTTCTTTGTTTTTGGGTTAAACATGACTGGGAATAATAATTAAATTATGGTTTAATTAATTATTACATGAGGAAAATCAAAAAAATATAGGTTTGTTTAATATTTCCTTTTGGGGTTTCTTGTTTAGACCATAAACAACCTAATAAATGTGGTTTATTAAGTTATTTAACATAGTGAAGGCAATTTTACTTAGGGTAAAATTGGTCTTACATGGTGTACTTGGGTCCATCTAATGATAATAGGTTAGATGACCAAAAAATGGTGTAACAGTAAGGGATTCAACAATCCAGTTGGATGCTGATGTTCTACCTTCAGCTGTTGACATTCTAAACATCTAGCTATGTAATTTTCCACATCCTTTTTCATACTAGACTAGAACAGGTTCTTTCTCAAGGCTGAAATTAATTTCTGGTATCCTGGATGTCCTGCATAGGGTCTTTTATGATACTCATCCATAATTCCTCTTTTTAAGGAGTCCAAATTAGGAATGTATAATATATCTTTATAAAAAACCAATCCCTTCTCGTTTTGTGTATACCCTTTCATCTCCTTTTTTAGAATTTATGCCTGATTTCTTTCATAGTTTTAGTCTAGTCTTGTCACTTCCTAAATTAGTCCTTCAATATCAAATTTTTCACTACTTCCAACATTACTCACACTTTGCCAAGCATTTCTTCTTAATTCATCTGCAAGATTTCTTTCCTTCCCCCTAATATGTTTTATCTCCATGTCAAACTCACTAAGGAAGGATAACCATCTAGCTTGTCTAGCATTTAAATCAAGTTGTGTGAATAAATACTTTAAAATGATGTGATTTGTCATCAATATAAACTTTTTCCCTAACAGGTAATGTCTCCACATCTTCAAAGCATGTAGTACAACCACTAGTTCTAAATCATACACACTATAACTTTGTTCATGTTTCTTGAGTTTCCTTGACTCATAGGCTATGACTAAGTTTTGTTACAGTAGCACTCCTCCTAATCCCTCTCCAGAAGAATCTGTGCATACTACAAATTCCTCATCTGGATCAGAAATCTTTAAAATAGGTGTTGTTGTAAGTTTAAGTTTTAATTGATCAAATCTATTTCGACATTTTTCCGTCCACTCAAACTTAACTCCTTTTGTATGCAAAGATGTAATAAGGTAGGCTAAGGCTGAAAATCTCTCTACAAATATTCTATAGTATCCTACAATTCCCATGAAGGATCTTACAGAAGAAACATCAGTAGGTATAGGCCAATCCCTTATCACTTGTATCTTTTTTGGGTCTACTGCAAATCCCTTCTCTGAAATTATATGAAGCAAGTACTGAATTTTATCTTTAAAACATTCACATTTTCTAAACTTAGGATACAACTTATTTTTTCTTAGTGTTTATAAAAAAATTCTAAGATGTTCTTTATGCTCAGCTTCATCCTTGGAATAAATTAGAATTTCATCAATAAATACTAGTAAAAATTTGTCCAAGTACTTATTTAAGACCCTTTTCATTAAGAACATAAAGGTAGCAGGTGCATTAGTCAACCGAAAAGGTAAGACCATAAATTGATAGTGTCCATATCTGGCTTTGAATGTAGTTTTACTTATGTCTTCACCTTTAATTCTCAATTGATGGTATATTTCCCTTAGATAAATTTTTGAAAAGACTATGGCCCCTCTAACTTCGTCAAAGCGATCATTTATCCTAGGTAGAGGATATCTATTTTTTATTGTTAGTTTATTCAATTGATGATAATCTATACGCATTCTGAATGTATCATCTTTCTTTTTGACAAACAGTACCACTGCTCCCTATGGGGATACACTTGGTCTTATGTAATTTATATCTATCAACTCTTGTAGTTGCATGTTCAACACCATCAGTTCTGGGGTACTCATTCTGTATGGGGATCTATAAACTGGTGTTGTTGCTGCTGCTAAATCAATTGAGAAGCCAATTTCTCTTTTAGGGGGTAGATAAGGAATTTCATCATGAAACACATCCTTCGACTCTCGGATGACTGGTAATTTTTATAAAAGATCATCTTCAGGTTGTTGTCCCAGTTCTTCTACATGCATAGAATAAACTTGGAAACCTTTTCTTGCAATTATTTTCAATTGAAGTGCTGAAATTTGTCTCACAGATATGGGTTTGGGTTTAACTTTCACTATCATAGTTTTTCCCTCACCATTTATGCAGTGTATTGTTTTGTCTAGAGAGTTCAACATAGCTTTTTGTTTTCCTAACCATTCCATTCCAACCAACACATCATAAGACCTTAAAGGTAGGATATTCAAATTCAATTCAGTTTTGTACCCATTTAGATTTATAGCTGTCTGGGGAAATTTATGAGTCACTTTACTTTTTGTCCCAATAGCTAACTTAACTAACCATCACTGTCGAATTTTTTCTAACTTTAATTTTCATTTTTCTACCATTTGAAGACTTATATAACTTAAAGATGCATCTAGATACATCAAAATAGAAATAGGTTGTTCATCGATCATAGATTCTACTTCGACCATAGTGGACTAGTGTTCGACTTGACGATCCTCTAGGGCAGCACTAATTTTAGGGATGTTTCTTTCCGCATCATGTACAGTAGTTTCCTCTCTCAGTACTTGTATGTTCTAAATATTTTTTTGTGGAAAGCCTCTCAGTAAATTAGGTTCTCCACAACCCCAGCACTTTAGAGGTTCCCTCATTTTAACAATTCCTTCTCTCCTATTGTTACCATTAATTGGTTTGGACCTTGTTTGTGATTGAGCTGGGTGATTTTCTCCAGTTTTTGTGAACTTATTCCTTTGGTGATTCCTCCCAAAGTTCTTTAACTATGCTAGTTTTAGTTTTTTCCCACTAGAGTCACCATTTTCTTTATTCTACCAATTCTTCACTTGTTCATTTCTGCCTTTGAACTACTGGTAACACAGTCTCGCTTTGAGCACCACTTCATCCATGGTCTTGGGATTATCAAATTCTATATTATCCTTGTATATACTAGGTAATAAGTTTAAGAAGTGTTGTACCTTTGCCTTATCCGCTCTTATATAAGGTACATAGCAAAGCAGGTTGGTGAATTTGGTTACAAACTCATCAATGGTCAGTTGTTCCAACCTAAGTTCATAAAACTCTTTTGCTTTATCATCATAATAGCATTTATTCAGATATATATGTTTGAATTTGATTTGGAAATCCTCCCAAGTGTCAGTTTTCTCATCTATAACATGAAACATCTTGGTTTCCTCCCACCACAAGGTAGTGTTTCCTTTTAGTTGATAGATAGCCAACCTGGCTCTCAAGTTACTTTCATACTCGTAAACCTGAAAGTACTTTATCATGTTTAAAGGTCAAGCTTCTGTGTCTTCCTCTTTCTCTCCATCATAGGAGGGAGGCTTTATTTTTCAGAATTCACCTTGTAATTCCTTATTCCTCCTAGACTGCTGTCTACTGGCATCATCTTCCTCAAACTCTTATGAGTGATTTTATAGTTACCTTTCTCTTTATTCTAGAACCTTCACCTTCGTGACTATTCAAGGAAGTTAATTCTCTTATTAACCTCTCTTGCTCTTCACTGAATAAATATAGCCTTTCACTATGGTTTTTTAATTGCATCATTTCTCTTTGCATTTGATGCATCATAGCCATCAATGGAGCATTTGGATCTGCTAGATTTTCTCCACCACGCAGATCCACATACAACTCACCCCCTTCACTCATGGTTTGCAGCTGTATGCTTCAGCACTATTTCACCGTACATAAAATTAAACGTTAGTGAAAAATAAATTTAATAACACTTTACAGTAACATAAATTTCTTTCCTAGTGTGAGCACACATTATGGCCCAGTTTTTTAACATGGGCTCTGATACCATTTGTAACATCTCTCCTTTGAATTTTGTTTTTCTAAATATAGTGCGAACACATCTTTACACATCTAATCAGATTTCTATTCATCAGGTTTTGGTTTTACCGCTGCCATAAAAGTTACTATGTTTTACAATTACATGTCCTTAAATTAAGTTCATGTTTTTAAGAGCTAACACTCATTTTATATTTCCTCCCTTTAATTCCTCAAGTGAAATACTCTTCCTTACAAATCTTCCGCAATAGATTTTATTCCCACAGTTAAGTTTTCTTCATACATATTAATTCACTTTCGTCAGTTGCTATTAATAACTTGACACTTTTCACCATCTATCACTCCTTAACCCATGATTTCATCTTATCTTGACCTTACAAGCTATGGCATAATTTTTATAAGATTGATATGAAATTTATATCCACCCTATTCTAATTATAATGATATTATCCATCACTAAGGATTAATTCCATTTTTAATCCTAATTATTCCTTTACATATTGGAACCATTTTGCTAAAAGACTTGGTTAAATTTAGGATATCCTTAAATAAATTTAAGTCATAACTTAGGGTTAAACCCTTTTGGTTTTTAATTCCTATCACTATACCTTGTAATCCACTTATATGTATCAGAACCCCCTTATTCATGATTCCCCCTCAAGCATTTATTAAAGGGAATTCCTACTTATACGACATATGGAATGTATGTGTTAAAACTTACCAATGCAGATTCAACCCTTACCTACGTGGCTTAACATGTTAATTTTCATTTTAATATTTGCATAACACACATTATGGATTTGGGTTCTGGGTTCAAGAAATATCATTCATTAATACTTGTGTCGGTCTTTAAGACATATTGAAATCCCGAGGTAAGATCTTTTCTCTGTCTAAAGGGAATTTTACTTAGTCGTATGACCTTTAGTACAACCTAGCTGTACAGTAGATATGTTGGGATATGTTTATATTAATTTTAACATACTGAATCATGTGGTCTCGGATGGAACCCCTTGAGCTGCAAGTAACCTACTTCCATTCTCGATGTTTGACACATGGATTGTTCCGATTGAGTTCAGATTAGGGTTTGAGGGTACCATAAAGGCTCTATGTATATATTGTGAGTCATTTTCATTTATCGTTTTTCTTTGGATGATTTCCACACTGCTTCATTTCCCATTTCGATTTTTTTGTCTTACTCTCTGCAACTCGTATGGCTATGGATGAAACGAATGTGATGATGGACTGAAGAGAGCTTCTACACCAACACACAGAGACTACCTGCATTTTTGTTCAGGAAGTATGCCTTCCTCTTTGTGGTTGTTTCTCATTACCATTGTCATGATTTCTTGGTTTTATTCCTATTCACGAATGTTCGTTTAATTTAGTCCATATTTTCTTTCTGTCTATGCCCATAAAGCACAGTGTATACTTTTTTTTCCTTGAATCATTGTTTCAATAAGTAGCATCACTTAGTATGGTGATTCGTAATTACCTATGGTCCATATTCTGGTTCTGTGATTCCCGTTATGGAATTTTTGGATCGAATGGAATGTGTTCGTTCCTACATAGCTAGGTCAAGCATTTGCTGGTAATTTGTAATATTGTATTTCTGTAACATTTCATTTTTCATCAATTTAGATATGATAATGGAGCTTAGAAATTTTTTGATGATTTCCTTCTATTTAGGTTTCCAGTACCCAAAATACCGAGATTTTTCTCTAACTGTATAAGATCATAGACATTATTCTTGGATAAATATATGTATGTGCTAGTTTCGGAATCTTGATCTCCTTGCTACTTTTGTTTCATTCCACTACAATGTAGTGATATTTGATTTAATTTAAGTGTTCCATTTTGTAGGTCATTAAAACTCACAGTGTTTCTTGAAACACAAGAATAACTAAATAGCCTCTTCCTTCTCCTTGGTATTCATAACGATGGTAAAAAACGTACTCAGTAACTTCGAGTAACTCTAGTTTTTTTTACACTGTTGATGTCTATATTTATTTTAGAATTTAAATTTCTACAGTCTTAATAACATTTCTTAAATATGAATATTTAATCAAAATTTTAATTTCATTAGTATCGAAGTAAAATTTCCTGGTTGGGTTTCTTTGCTGAGATTGTCGTTTTCTTTTCTATCCTAACGGTTGAATAATTAAGACATTCTACAGTATATAAATGACCAGTACTCTGGTCTACTATGTATGCATAATTAGAAAATCCTCATATATTTCAACTCTATCATCCTAATCTTAGAATTAGTTATTTAAACTTTTAAACTTTTTTTAATGTAGATATAACGTGGAACCATAATTTCTCAAAGTATTTAATTTACTACTCTCGTAATTAAATTATACTTTCCTTATACATATAATGTGTTTCAGTTATTAATTCTCGTAACTGAACTTCCGATTTCGTCCTTTGCAGGTATGGATATACATCACCTACCTTTTGGACTTGGTGTACTTCCATTGTCCTTTGTTACTGGTTTATAACACTTGGACTCTTGTTATATAGGATGGTCCATATACTTAAGGGAATTATCATATGCATCCCCTGCATATTTTTTTCGAATAGCCTTTATATTTTTCCATAAAGGAATAGAGTGTCCACTGTGTAGACTGTTTTTATGACTAGTTCTTATTTAAACTGTACAATTTTATAGATTGAAATGTTTATAAGGATGTACTATACGGACTAATCTCTTATACTTGTTTAAATACTTACTATATAAATTCTTTCTTTTCAAATGAAATATTATTTTCATCTCAGTTTAATGTTGCTTCCATATTTCATGTATAATTGCATGTAAACTATAAATAATTTCTTTTCTGTTTAGAAATCAGCAGTCAATGAAAACTTATTTAGAATAGTACGAAAGTATAAAACATTTACTTTACTATTCCATATATTTATTTATAATTTTTTTGGTTGTATGCTCTATAAACTCTTTCCTTTCAATCAAAATGTTATTGGAAATCCAACATAATAGTCTATTTCTAGATATAATTTCACTTTCAGTTCTAGTGTAAGAATACATTCTAAACATATGCATGTAAATATTATTCTGTCTAGTAATATCTAGTTCATGATTTATCTTTCTCAATTTATAATATAGTTCAGAACTTATTTAACTATACAGCGAAAAAGCTTTCTTAAATATACCATGCATTCAATTATCATTCATGTATATTCATTGTTGCTTAGAAATTGTTTCATAATGTAATGTACAGTTTGGTAACATAATACTAGAGAAAATATATTAATGAAATGTCAATTTCCTGTGAGGTACCTAACCTCAGATCTAAGCCTTATACTGGGTTTAGACGTTCTGAGAGTTGTTCCTCTATAGAGTTATGTATGTACAAAAACACAGAACAAACTATTTTATTATAGTCAAATATGTTCAATGTATAGACGTTCAAAATTTATTTCTAATTCATCTAAATTCCACGGCACAGACACATATTGAGATTCAGAATTTCATATAGTTCTATACTACGTTACTTTCTCGGAAAACTCATAATAGAATTGAATTATAATTCAAAAGTGAAATTAGCTGCTACATACCACTTAAGGTAGACTAGGTTCCACCCAACCTTTGAGCTCTTTCTACACATCTCACCCCTGAGAAAAGATGAATTTCTCTAGAAATAGACAACCCCTTGCCTATCGTGAATCTACTTATTTAAGCTTGCCTTCCCCTAACGCAGTTTCCCTTAACTGCATCCAATTAAATCAGGATGTGCTTTCCTGTGTGCCTATGCTTTCCTTTTGTTTCTTCCACAAAAGTACTTTAATGCTAACGCTTCCTCTTTCTATCCTTATTCCACCTCTTCCCAGTAATTTCCTCTTTACTCGGGTAGATTTCTAGATTTGTATCTCCAATCTAATTTTAGTATTTCATTTAACTCCTCCAATGATTTTTGGAAGATTGGGCAAGTCTTATAAACCTTATCCATCCTCATGGATTTGGTTTTTCATATCTCTAATCATTATCTATTCTTTGCACAGTAATTTCAATTTCATTTTATTAACTTGAAATAATAAAATAAATCCACACAATTGTTTTCCATTGGGTCCACTCTACCCTTTTTGGACTTGTTCAAATGTCTAATAAAAGCATAGAAAACTGGGGACATTACAATGGTACAAATATAATTTCCAATGTTATTAGTGTAATAAATTTTGGCATTATGAACATGACTGCATAAAGAACAATCAGATCAGCAAAGAGGCGATGTACATCCCTCTAGAAATGAAGGATAATCCTCTGGAACGATCTTTCTTTCCTAGCATATTTTTTAAGACACTCACAAGAAGGACCTTTAGTTGCTGGACAGTGGTTGCAGGAATCATATGACAAGTAAAAAATATCTACTTTCTTCTCTAGATGCTTCCATAACGTCAAAAATTACACTTGGATATCATTCGTGTATTAAAGCTAAAGGGTAAGGTATTGTCCCTATTCTTACTAAAAAAAGTCAACACAAATACATCGTTGATTTTTACTTTGTTTCACATCTAAATCATAACCTAATTAGTGTACGGAATCTAATGGAACATGGTTATGATGTATTATTTCAAAAGAACATCTGTTATATCGATGACAAACCTCCCAATATAAGACTAATAACAAAGGTTGGAAAAACCAAGAATAGGTTGTATCATGCTTCCATTGAACCTTACAAGTCGAAATATCTCTGAGTCTTTAGTCCACAATGTATCAAAAATAGATGAGCCTCATCTATGGAAGTCTAGGTATGGCCACATCACATTCAAGAGTGTAAGTCTTCTTCAAAATCATTCTATAGTCATTGGTCTCCTCGTCATGAAATGAAAACATTGTAATTGTGAAATCTTTGTTCTATTAAAACATAAAATAGATAGCTTTCCCACATCTTCCTCTAGAGAAAAATATATTTTAGATCTTGTCTGTACAGATATATCTAGCCCAATGCGGACAGAGTCCATTGGTGTAGTTTCTTTTTTTATATATTCATTGATGATTATAGTAGGAATATATGGGTGTTTTCTCTAAGAAAAAATAATATATCTTTTGAATATTTAAAGAGTTCAAAGTAGAAACATAAAAGCAGAGTGGAAAACCCTTGAATGTACTCAAATCAAATAGAGGAGGAGAGCACAAATCCTGTGAATTCAAAAACTTTTGTCAACAACAAGGAATAATAATGCAGAACCCACCATGATATACTCAACGACAGAATGGAGTAGCAGAAAAAAAATTCAATTGATCATGAACATGGTTATATGTATGCTACGTGAGAAGAAGTTGTCAAATAACTATTGGGCTGAAGTAATTTCGACATTAGTGTATGTTCTCAACAGATCACCAACAACTAGTCTCCAAGATACAATACCTCAAGAAGAATGGGATGGTAAAAAGGTAAATGTATCTCACTTTAGTTCTCTTCTCTGGTAGATGTCATAAAAAGCATATTTTTGTTACCTGTCATATGATTGTAGGATCAAGAATATCCATACCATTCCAAAAATGGTACATCATCATAAGACGACCATAAAGCAATAAGAATCAGAGAAATATATGAGGAGCAGAATGAGTTTGACCATCATAATATGTTTACAATATAACTATCTTCATTGTATCACTAGCCTAAGAGACACCTTGCAAAATATCCCAAGCTTATTTTGTTGTTGATGGACTGGTTATCTTGTCTAAGATAGATTTATGGACTAAGTTTTTTATTCAACATTTGTCTTTGTGCTACTTCTTTCTGAGTTCAATTTTTGCATTCCTCTAATTATTGTTCATGGTAACCCATGCTTCTTGGTTTGACTCTACATAGGTAATCTGATGCGTATCCCAATAGTTTTGAGCTTGAAGAAAAGTCGTCATTCTTAAATTCCAAAACTCATAATTTTTTCCAAGTAGAGTCAGGGCCTATGGAAAAGAGTTAGAAGAAGACATTTTTTCAAATGAAGATGTGCACCTTATTCTTTTAAATATCATTTCAAGACTTAAAATATATCTTTAATAAAATTGTAACCCTTTCTTTTCTTTAACCTTTACAAATTTAAATTAAAAAAAAAACTTTAATAAAAATAAAACTTCTTCATAAAAATCGACTTCCTCACTTTTAAAATCCTTTGTATACTTTTAAGGGAAATACGTTGAATACTTTTAAGGCAAGTACGAATGTTTCTCATGAAATCAAACAAGGATAATTCCTTCATTCATGATTGGTATGTATTATATTTTGTAAATTACATTAACGTTTTTGTCACTGCTCTGGACCCGCGTGTGATTGCTGAGATGTGGACTAACGAGATTTGTTTCTTTGGATAGTGGTGTTAGTAATGCTCTGAACTAATGTAGATATGTTAGGGCTAACATAGATCTGAAGATTTATGTGAGCATTCATAATGTTGCTCTTCACGGTTGTAGTGTACATTACTTTGGCTACCATTCACGCAAAAAAAAATTGGTTCTCATTTGCAGAATGTTGATCTCTATTTTTCAACAGGATTCAAGCATTACTCTTACTGGGCTCACATTGTTGCTTTTGTGTCTTCTACAACATTGCTCATATCTTTATTGCTCTCAAGGATTCTTATACACCTTAGCCCTAATACCATTATAAAGAATGAAATCGAAAGAGTGGAGCAGACATTCCTCTTCTCAATATTCAAAATAGTTAAATAGATTACATTGTAAACATCAATAATAAATTACCAGAGTAGAACTCAAACAAACTGAATTAAAACTGAACTTTCTGTGACACCTAATAGACAAGAGAACTAAATGTGATGACACCTAGTAGACAGTGAGATTAATATCTCAATAGTGTCATTTGTCTCTATCCATTTTAACATATTTTGAATACAAATATTTAAAAATTTAAGTTAGATTTATTCTGAGAAAAGAAAGAAGTATACAAATTTGTCATGTAACATAAACAGAGCAGCAAAATGCAAGGTAAAAAGGCATGTAAGGAAGAAATTATGATTAATTTTTATTTACAATATTATGTAGGAAAATTATATAACTTATTTTCTTTATAAATATTCGTTTACACATTGTCAATCCATTTTTCTATATTACTGTATTTTTAGCTGGCGAACACAAATTCAAAAACCCAAATTCAATATCATCGACATAAAATTTAAATTCAAGTGCATGCTCAATGGTCTTTAGATAAAATGAAGGATTAAATAAATAAATCAAATATCTTTCATTTTAAATTTAATTCGACATGTTTATACATTTTTTTTTTCCAAGAGCACTATGAGGCTGGTGGGACCAAATCTCCCCAATGCTCGAACCATATCTCTGACACTAACTTCTTTTGCTTGGAGCACCATGAGACTTGTAATATAAAACCTCCCCACCTAACAACTCGACTACATCCTTGGGACTAACCTATTCATACATGCTGGTCACTGATTCAACCACACCTTGTCTTAGAAAGCTCCACATTCTCTGGACTATTCTCAACGTCGTCTTCATAAATGTCACCATCACCCTATTACTTACCTATATCACATGGATTCAATGCGCAAATATGGTGGGTATTTTCATGGGTATGGATTGTGTGTAATTATTTCAGGTTTCTTGGGCTTAAATATTTTCTCTCTTTGACTTCTTTTGTTTCTTGGCAACTATTGGTGAAACACAATTTGATCACTTTTTCTTTCAATATCAATGTAAATTCCCCACAACCTGAGATGATATGTCTTATTCAGAGGACTTTCAGGGTGATATATCTTGTTCAAAGGACGGTAAAGGTGAAGGGATGGATCACTTGTGCTTTGAGTCTCAATGTCAATACCCCACAACCTAAGAAGATACTTCTTCTTCAGACAACCATGAAGGTGATATTTATTTTTAGGAGCACCGTTAAGGTGAAGGCATGATTCGATTGAACCATTAATTTCATTTTTTTGAAGTGTTGAGATATTAATTTCACTGTCTACTAGGTGTCATCACAATTGATTATATTTTCTACTAGGTGTCATAGTTAGTTCAATTTTTTTCATTTTAGTCAAGTTTCAGTCAAGTCATTTATTGTTGATGTTTTCTATGTTTTCTATTTAACTATTTTGAATATTGGGAAGATAAATATCTAATTCAAGATAAATTTTAAGAAACCAGTAAAGACCATGAAGCTAGGATAAGACAGATCGTCTCCCTCATCTAAAGAAAAGGGTCTATTAATTTTTTTTTTAATTTGCAGCTACCTAGTGCACCCTTTTGGAAGACCACGCGTGTTTATATTCATAATTATTTTTGCATTGTAGAACTTCCATAAAGAATTGCGAGGTGTGCTGACGGAATCAAAATACGACGAGGAAACAAGTTTTAACAAAAAATATGACAGAGCGTGGAAACTAAATCTACAATGTAAGCATACAACCAGAACGTTTAATGGTCAATGGATGTTGGAGCACGTGCCTCTTTTTAAACCAATATGACAGAGCCTTGGGATTAGCTTCATAATGAATTCTTTCATCAATATTTCTCAGCCGAGCTAAGGTAAACATTTTTTTTTAACGGAAAAGGTTGAGAAAAAAATTTCATTCATCTATTTAAAAAAAATATATATTAAAAAAGGATTTTTCAAAAAAGGGTTCTTTATTTGATTTATGAAATATTGGGTTCAAAGGAAAGCATATTTTTTTCAAAAGGCGTTTGTGATTTTTAAAAGGGACTTGCCATAAAAAGCACATTCCATATTTTTTTAAGCTTTAAAAAGGAAATTGTTATAAAAAAAAAGTGTGGTGCATGATATCAAAAGTTTTTTTTTTTTTTTTTTTAATTGGGGTTTTGTGATTGAAACAAAAAAATCTTTATTAAAGGTTTTTTTTTTTATTTAAAGGTTGCTACAAATTTTTAAGGCATATATTTTTATAAAGAAGATTGTAAAAATGTGTACACACCCACATTTAAAAAATATGGCATCTTTGAGGGCTTTTCCATAGTCCCTGACTCCTCTTGGAAAAAATTACGAGTTTTGTTCTTTAAGAATGACAACATTTTTGCAAGCCCATGAGTGTTGGGATACACTTCATAACACTTATGTAGAGCTAACCTAGGAAGCATGGGAGGCCATGACCAATAATCATAGGAATGTAGCTATTGAAGTTAGAAACAAAGATCATAGAGCCAAATGTTGGATACATAACTCAGTCGGTGATTCTATATTTGACAAGATAAATGTTTAATATACAAAAAAAGAAGCTTGGGAAATCTGGAAAGCTTCTTATCAAGGTAATGATACAGTGAAGATTGTTAAATTGCACAGAACTCAGTTGGAAACCTTGAAGATGACTCACATAGAGAATGTGGATCAGTCATGAATAGACACTTAGGAATAATCAATTAGATTAAACTCATTCGTGAAACCATTTCAAATTTGAATATTGTTGAAAATTTCTTTGGAAGTCTACCCAAGAAATATGACATGGTTGTAACAACCATTCTAGAATCCAAATATTTTACAAAATTCTCAATATAACAGTTGACTAGATCACTTCTGGAACACGAAACAAGACTTAACTGTGTAGAATATTAAATGGGATGAGACTCTAAGAAAATATCTCTCTTTCTAGAGGCAGAGGCAGAGGATACAGAGGTGGTAGCAAGCGAGGTAGAGATTGAGGCATAAGTAGATCATAACATCATCACACAACAGAGAAGTGGAGACCTCCACAATAACAAACACAGAGAAGAATAACATGGAACAAATCAAATTTCCAATGCTATTACTATAACAAATTTTGGAAATTATGAACATGAATGCAGAAATAAATAGTCATATCAGTAAATATGTAGCGTACAACTACCCAACAATGAAGGAGAATCCTATAAAACAATGTTTCTTTCTTGCCATCTTTCTCAAGACACTCAGAGAGAGGACCTATAGTTGTTGGATAGTGGCTGCAAAAATAAAATGATAAGTAACAATAATATTCTTTTTTACATTGATGCTTCCATAACATCAGAAATTAAACTTAGATATCATTCCTCCATTAAATTTGGATGGAAAGGTATTGTCCTTGTTCTTACAAAAAATAATCAACAAAAATACATAGCAAATGTTTATTATGTTCCACATCCGAAGCATAATATCATTAGTGTAGGTCAATTGATGGAACATGTTTATGATATAATATTCCAAGGAACACATTTTATGTCTATGAAAAGCCACACAATAGAATACTAATAGCAAAGGTTGAAAAAACCAAGAATAACATGTTTCCTTTGACTATTAGCAGTCGAAACCTTTCATAATATTTTTACCAAAACGTGTCAAGAATATACAAGACACAAGTATGGCATTATAGCTATCAAAATATTCCCCTAAAGAGTCTAATTTCACTTTAGAAACATTCTATGGTCGTTCGAGTCCCTGTTCTGAACAAAAAAAAATTATAATTTTGAAATTTGTATTCTATAAAAGCATAAAAGAGATGGCTTTATGAAATCTCCCTTTAGAGAAAAAGACCCCTCAGAGCTATTTGATACATATATATATATGGTATAATGCATAAAATTTCCATTGGTGGTAGTCTTTATTTTCTAACCTTCATTGATGATTATAGCAGGAAGATATGTGTTTATTTTCTTAAAACTAAATCAAATACATTCTCAATATTCAAAGAATTTAAGGCAAAAGAAGAAAAGTAGAGTGGAAAGCCTTTAAAAGTCCTCACGACAGACAAAGGATGACAATACAGTTCCAAGGAATTCCAATATTTTTGTGAGAAACAAGGAATAATAATGTAGAACGCAACAAGATATACTACATAATAGAATGGAGTAGAAAAAATGAAAAATATTCCAATCATGAACCTGGCCAGATGCATTCTTCGTGAGAAGAAGTTGTCAAATGAATATTGGGCTCAGGTAGTTTTGATCACAATGTATGTTCTCAACAAATATCTAACAACCATCCTTCAAGATACAATACCTCGAGAATCCTAGGATGGTAAAATGTTAAATGTATCTCACTTTAAAAAATTTAGATCAGTAGAATTTTCACATTTTCTTGAGAAAATAAAAAATAAGCTTGAAGATAGGAGTGAATGATTTATTTTTCATAGGCTATAATGGGAAGTCAAAGGCCTATAAAATTTCCAATGTAGTGATGCAGGAGCATCATGGTTCCAAATTTTTGTACATTTAGTAGAACCTAGGGGGTATTATATTTTCAAGGGAGTTGGTTTTCTGAAGTATTTAATTAATGTAATATTCAAATATTTGGAGTGGATTTTATGTGAGACATTTAAAATAGGATTTAATTAAATATTGTAGGGCATATTTATAAATGTTCTCAAATGTAGGAGAACATAAGAGATTTAAGCTAGTTGAGATGTAAAGGGATTATGAATCCTAGACTTAGGAATTAGTTGAAGATTTTGTGGATTTAGAGGATTCTTAGGATTTAGTTGAGAAGATTGAGGATTGAACTAGAATTGGTTGCAGAACCTTTTGTATATATTGTAAAGCCTCATAGGCATAAGACAATGAATTATTCTTAGATAGGGGATTTCATTGTAAGCCTACAGACATGGTTAGATAGAGAGAGATTGATAAGAAAAGGTCATTGATAAAGAAAATCAAGTCGAGAGAAGGTCTCATTACTGTAATTATTTTTTTCTAAATATAAAACTCAATTTTGATTTTATGTGGAGTGCAGAGTGTTAATAAATTACAAACTATGTGATTGTTCTTTTATTTGATGAGTGATATGTAAAAGAAGAAACCTAATTTCTGTATGATACATTACTGATTGTATGAATTCTGATGAGTGTAGAATTTTTTATGAGTGAAAAGGATTTACAGTGGAAAAACTGAGTAGAATCACGAGTGATTCTAGTTCTAGTGCAATTGGATGTGAGAGAAGATAATTGGAGAGAATGAGTGCAATTAAAACTACTATGGAAGTCGAAGATGAATAAATTACAAATTCTCGACTGAGAATAATGTGCAGAGGTGTTGCAGCAATCGAAATCATTCTTGAATGATTGAATAAATAAGATAAAGCTTAGGAGGGTTTTAACATCATGGAGAAGATGAAGTCACATGAGTTCATTGAATGAGCTATCACAGGGAGTATCGTGGAAAATATGGAGTTGTAGAGTGGTGGTAGCCAAAGAAACAAAAAACAGACTAAGGCCGAAAAACCTTAGAAGAGTTCCAGAGGAAGCGTGAAGATAGACGGTGCAGATTAAGTCGCAAAATCTAGGGGCAGAGACCGACGACTAATATTTCATCGAAAAAGTTAAATTTATGAAAGTGTGAAGTGAACACGTGTCAGCAGAACAACCAAGTGCACATTGTAAATTGGCTATTATTGAGTTTATGCATTAAGGACTTCATAATATAAACAAAATAACTTGTGATGCAATAAAGGGAAGAGCCACGTGTCGGCCCAGCCCTCCAACGCATATCGCATACAATACTGAATAACATTAATGGAGGAGAGGTAAGTCCATGAAATGCTGATTTGTGATAAGTCATTTTTGATGTTGTTCAATGTTGTCATCACGATACATCACATCGACAGTTTTATTGGTTATGTTTAAAGTTATTTGTAATGGGTTGTGATCTACTAAGTTATATATGTTGTGAAGTGTAATTCAATGTGATTGGTCAGGTAGTGAGTGGGCCCATAACCCATAGGTGTGCGGGTTTCTATAAAGTTGAAGCCATGTATGTGATAAGGTAATGTGAAGGTGTGGCAATGCATAAAGGGAAATGTTTATTATATGGTTATATGAGTTATAAACCTGAGAGCCACATATTGTTAAGCATCCACACGCATATGATTAGAAGATGAAAATTTAAGGTTAATGTGGGCAATTGTGGGGTTAATTCCACTAATCATGCATAATTTGGGTATTTGTGACCATATGGTTGCATCATTTGGTATCGGAGTAGTAAAAGCTCTTTTGGGAGAAATTTAGAGTAGGTATACTCTTCGAAAGATAAATTAGAGTGGGTTTTTTCATTAAAGATAATTCAAAAGTTGTGGAATTATTTTATTTCATAATTAACATAACATATTTGTGAAGAGAGAACAGGTTTTGATGAAATCAGGACAACAAGAGTTATTTGAAGAGAACAAAACAAGAAGATTTTTCAGAAATCAGAGTGGCACAATAGAAGCGAAGAGAAGAATCATATCTGAATCTGATGGAGTAAAGAAATAGAAGAAAAATCTACTTTGGGAGAAAGAAGACCAGATTATTGAAGGATAAATTGTGAAAATTGTTTATGAAGGGATAGTGACAACTGCAAAAAGTAAAGGTAAAGTCAGTAGATAGAAAAGAGAAACTGCAACAACAAAATGTGTTCAGAAAATTTGACAGTGAGGTTTGGTCTTCATGTTTTCAGTTAATTAATGATGATTTATTGATTGAAAGAAATCCTATGAAGATGTTTGATGATTGTATCCAAGAACAAGCATAGTTTTTGATGATGATGCCAATCAACCTATCCAACTAAAGGTTGGAAGAAAGGAGAGAGGTGACCAAGTGCAGAAGCTAGAGGAGTATCGAAGCTCTAGAAGGTTCAAGAGAGTGAACCAAGAGAGAGAATACCTAGGGAGAGATCAAGCTCATACAGGAAGGTTGATAAGGTATTGAGTATTGTTACACAGCATTTTTTAACCATCCATGCAATCCCTTATCCCACACATTGGAGGGCTATTGTTGTGACCTATGAGCAGTGAAATGACCTAAAACCACTTTCATGGCATCCCCTTTCATAAGGAAAAGCATTCCACTGAAGAAATTTTCCTCTAAAAAACCCTAAAAATAGATCTTTTTGCCTTTGCACGACTAGCTAGTTCAACCCTCGCACCAATGGGTGAAATCCACCATAGAGGGCGTGCCAACTGGCACTCTGTCCGTCTGTCTCACTCAGGCCATGCTTAATAAGGGATGTTTCTTAAAAAATAAATGGTGGAAGTTTGATTCCAACAAACTCCTGAACGAGTCACCAAAAGGAGTTGGGTGTTTTGGCTATGGATCTCCATGTATGGGAGGTGGTTTTCCACCTATCATGGAAGATTCCTTAGAGATAGGACCTATCCCATGATTGTAGGGATCCCAACTCCTCTTCCCCCATCTATAAAATCTTGCCTTATCGCTTAGCAAGCTACCTGAATGGTTAAACAGGTTATAGCTGAATGGATGAAGGTTTGAACATGTTCTAGCTGAACTTGTAGGAAGGAAACTATAGCTGGGCAACTATTGAGAGATAAGACGAAGAGAGAGAGCTTAGTCTAGATTCCCAACAAGCTTTGTTGAGACGCACTCCACTCTCAGCTCTATCGAAGGAAGATCATAACGTCAGAGCATTTGGTTGTAATCTCCCTTTTGTCATTTATAATATAAGCGACTCTGGTTATGGTTCCATTCATGTGTTAATTTCTTTATGTAATGCAATGAATTATATCCTCTCTGACTGATATATGGTTACATGCTTTAGATTTTATGTTGTATGTTGTTTTTTCCTTGCACATATACAGGTGTTCGGACATGTCGAACGGAAGGATCGTGATCTGCCAAGCGAGGGACGGGAAACATTACCTTCTCTTCAATGACCACTGCATAGGATTTGAGGTAGGAAATTCATTATGATTTTTGTCATTTTGTAGCTAGGAACCTGCGTCACTGCATGACTTGATTGTTGCTAGACCCAATCTGAGCTAGTAGGGATCACCTCTGTCCACAGAGGGGATTTACCTCTTAAACAAAAATACTGAAATATTTATTTTCTCATATGACTGCATATAGGAGATTGTCAGATGACATTCGATAGGGCCTGAAATTGAAACATAATTGAAGATCAACCATAAAATTTACGGGAGAAGAAGGAGCATTCTCCATAATATCCATCATGGATTCAGGAGGAGTATCCTCCGAGACCTCCATCATGGGAGGCGAAGGAGCGGCTTCTTGAGGTATAGGGACAGGAGAATCTTTCTCCAAGTCCGAAGAATCTGAAGGAACAAGAAGAACATGAGGGGTGTGAGATCCACTCTCAATGGAAAAGACCTAGTGCATCGTAGATGGGGCCAGCTCAACTGATCCCACAACCAATGGTTGGTCAGAGATGGACTCATGAATTTGAATTTCTAGGGGAGAGGGATCGACCAAGGATGACTCTTGACCAATTGTTGAATCAACTGGTGAAGGAATCAAAGAGAACCATTTGTAACCAGCTGGAAGGCATGGTGTAGAAATAGTGGAGTTGTCCAAAAATCTCTTGGCTTCATCCATGTATGGAAAAAGGTGAATGGGATGATGCCCTTCACACAACTTACAGGGATTGGTAATCTTAACCTATTCCTTATGAGTCTTTCCAGCACGAGCTGAAGACGTGCTCCCAACTTGACTCCCGGAAGCCAAAGGCAACGGTGGACGACCGTTGGACCGTACTTCGAGCACCTTGGGAATGCCAGGGAAATCTCGAAGAATATGGTTTCCCTGGCACAACATGCAAGGGAACTTAAATTTCTACGAAGGGTTGGAAGGTTCATCGAGAGTAGGTGTTTTAGAAGCAATAACTATAGAATTAGTCTCTCTCTTGTCATAATTCTTCTTCTTTTTCTTCTTCTTCTTCTTCTTAGCCACCTTGTTACTCAAATCCAGACTTTCACCAGGCGAAGTAGAAGAGGAGGACGCAAAAATAGATGAAGAAGGGGAGAGGTCCACCTTCGAATCAATATGGCGTTGCTCAGGTAGAGGAGACGGTTGAATAGAGATCGAGGCATTCAGGACCACCGAGGTTGAAAATAACCAAACAGGCAACCCAACAGTTAACCCAAGAAGGGACATCATTGCCATATAAGGAGCGCCAACATTTCCAAAAGGAGGAAAAGGACTAGGATTCCCTTCGGAGGGGATTCCTTGGTTGGTGAACTTTGGAAAAGTTTCCATAGGAGACGACCTAAAACAACACCCTAAGGAAACTAACTTTAACCAAGAATATTTCGTGGGCAGTTAATTTTTAAAAAATTGAAACAAAACTCTACTGTTTCATATTTTAAGAGTCAAGAAACGAGTAAAATATGACTCTATCTCTTTCAGTTTGGAAACAAGCATGAAAGGACAAGCGCTTGACGATCTTTTCAAATTTAGGGAGTCAGTAAAGATCAAACTGACTGCTCTGGTAATCTAGGTAAGAGGCGTACCAAGTTTCCATGAACTGCAATATACACCTTGGTGATCAAATGAAAGAGAAATGACCAAGGACTTTCCGTACGTGCAGGTAGTCTCCCCGAATGCTGTGTTCAGTGTATCACAGTTACAAGGCGACAGACTCGGCTTCCTATGGATAACAGGATTGCAACCTAGTGGGGTCTCCCATTATATACTCGATGGTACGGGGAGCACAAGTCCATACTAGTGATGTCTTTATCCACATGGGGAGCGACAGCTATTAGGTTTAACGATGCCGGAACACGTCACTAGCCTAGACCTCTAAATTGTTTTGTTAGGTTTCAATGCTTCCTTAGGTTAATTCAATAAATTTTATGGTTGATATTCAATTATGTTTCAATTTCAGGCCCTATCAAATGTCATCTAACAATCTCCTATATGCACCATTATAGATGACGGCGTGTATGTTAGTATTTTTTCTTCAACTACTTGGCAAGCGTTTGGTTCTCCGCCGCTTGTGCCTGTTACGTAGAATTTTTTGGCGTTTAACAGAAGAACTAGTCAACCATTAGGGATCCTTCCGAAGTTTCCTATTACTTTGGGAGGGAAAACTGTCCATATGGACGTGATGGTTGTTCCTAGATCCTTGGACTTTAATCTACTCCTGGGACGCAATTATACTTATGCCATGGGAGCGCTTGTCTCCTCCCTCTTTCATGTGATGTTTTTTCCACACCAAGGTCGGATCGTGACCATCGATCAACTTGCATTCTTTGGTCTTACTATGGCAGCTAGTCAACCATCATCCCTGCCGGATCTTTATCTACTGGTTGTGTCATCCCCGCCGCATGTCAATTATGTGGCTACCTGTCCTGTGCCCGTATTTAGTGATAGTGCCATTGTGGATCGTGTGTTGGGGGCATTGGGTCCAGACTTCCAAGATGTTTTCCTTCCATCAGATGTGGAACTCTTAGAAGCCATTACTTCTTATTCATCATGATGAGTTCTCTCCAAAACAGAGTTTCTTTTCTTGTGTTAAGCTCCTCAAAAAAATAGAACAAGCTCGCCGAAGCAGAGTTCATTTTCTTCTGTCATCAACCTCGTTAAAAAATGAAACAAGGTCATCTGAGGATAGTTCTTTTAATTTTTCAACCTCGTTAAAACAATGAAGCACTTTCCTGTTCAATTCAATTCTTTGATAAGATATCATAAAATCCCAGTCGAGTCTTTCTCTTGATCTCGTAACTTGAACCTTCACTCTATCTACCTTTCATATGGACTGAAGCTTGGGGGGTATGTACCTCGAATTGAGCCACCATGCTAGGGGCATGAAAACATTTCAAGCATAGTTTGTTTCCGTTTCAAGCTTGTGTAAAAATGAAACTGGTTTCAAGCATAGTTTATCTTTGTTTCAAGATTGTGTAAAAATGAAACCAACTTCAAGCAGAGTTTCCTTATTTCAAGCTTGTATAAAAATGAAACCATTCCCATGTTACCTCTTCTGATTTCCATTTTATCAGCCTATTTTTCCAGATGAGCCTTGGTTTTCTCACTCCATCATCATTATCTGCTTGGTCGATCATATGCCTTCACTTGGTTGTCTTACCGATTCTTGAGGAACCGCTATGATGAGTGGTCTTGTTAGCCATCCTCTTGAACTTTACTTGTTCTGAGTAGTTCCACCATTACCGGAACTAGTTTCTACCCTTTATACCACTCATTCCCTCAAGAGGAGTCAACTTTCAACACTTTTCTGACTCTTAAAAATTGAAAATATTGCCGACTCTTGTCAATTTAAACTCATTAAATGGTTGTGAAATGACATCTACCCAGTATACGTTTACCCCTTTTTCGGGCTAGGATAGGTTATTTACGAAAAATGAATACCCTAACCTATCGTGACTAGGAGGTTCTCTCAGACATAGTTTTCTACCTTTTCAGATCTGTGAGACTATCTAAAAAAAGGGATTGTTGGAGTTTTCTTTTCTGCTATATTTTCAAACTCTCTAAGCATGAAAAGACACTAAGTTCTTCCTTTTTCAAACTCACTAAAAACTGATGACAATGGTGATCCGGATTTATGCAGGAACACAACAGAATAAACACATAACCATAAATACAGAGATGCAGCGGAAATAACACTTCATTTCATTAATATCAAAGAACTGAAATTTGCTTACAGACAATGGAAATAAAACTAGCTAGGGTACTGGTAGCTATCTCTGAGAAGAGATGTGGTGGCTACAGACCTCTGAACTACTTTACAATGAGGCGCGAGGACCTATTTATTATTGAGAAACAATGGAGAACCCTAAACATCCCAAAAACCTAACCCTAGGAGATGAAGCGCCAAAACTATGGGCCCCGTTTGGGTAAATTGGTGTTTCAACTTCCCAGGAACGTAACTTTGGCATACTATCTCCGTTTGACGCATATGATACATCATTAGAAAGCTCTATCCGAGGACTACAGCTGTCGGGACGAATTTTATCAGAAAATTCGCTGGCGCTTTCGTACCCAAAAAACGTCGTTTAGGGCCTCAAAATGGCTCCGGAAGTTCAGGACCCGAAAAACTGCTAAAAATAGTAAGTTATGCCAAAACGGAAAAACTGAAAGAGACAATGGTGGGGGCCCAAGTGGAATAGGCGGGTGGCCACCAATATCCACCTGGATCAAATGGACTCCGTCGTAATGACGTTACTTGAGTTCCTCCTTCCTAGGGCTCGTAAAATGTGCTAGGTTGGATTTGTTAGAAGGGAAAACTTATATGACAAGCATATGGTATCCTCTTCAAGCCTGTGTAAAAATAAAGAGATACTCGCCAGAAATGGTGGGGGGAAATGGAACCAGTATCACCGTCATGTCGACAGTATGTCGCTCTTGAACATGGCACTTTTCTGCATTCATTTTAGTTTGGGGACATCTCATCTCATTTTCTGCTTGCCTCCATGGGTTTGGGTAATCTCTTTTGACCACTCATCTGCTCTTTTCCACGTCATCATGACCTCAGATCCTTTGATGTCAGATACTTCCAAATCCACTGTCATGCCACCGATATGTTCAAGAGAAGTTGGCCTTTGTAGTTCTCAACCTCCCTCTGATTCTCTACTGATCCTAATTCACAAACATCATGTTCCTCTATCTCGTGTTGATGATGTGGGAAACATTATGGCCCACCTTCGATAAAGGTCACTTCCTGTCGACTTCATCTCATTATCCAGGACTTTGGTCTAGAGACTCCCTTTAGTTACCTTGGAGCTTTCATGCCTCAATGGTAGGTTCTTCGCATTCGACGTAAGGTTTTCATTATTGACCTTCGATCGGATGATTCTGCGGGTGTTCGATGCTATCTCACTATTCACATTTCGTAGATGGTACCTATAGTACCTTGAGGTTCATCCTCATTATTGGTGGTTCCTCTCACATCTGTTAACGACTTTCATTATTGGCTGGTACTCAAACGATGTTCTTGCATGTTTGACTTCATCTCACTTATTCACATGCTCGGACTTGTACTCTGTTCGGGTCGAGATGGAGCGCAAGACCCTAGATTTGTTTGATGAAATCTAGGCTACGGATTTTTGTGGATTATCATGATTAGTTACATGACTCATTTGATTGGATGGCTACGACCATACCTGAGTCTGCTTGTTGATCCTTCTTTATTGGATGGCTGCATCCATACCTTGGATTCTGATTATTGTACACTCTATTATGGATGGTTGCGCCCATACCACATATCATGTATCAGAGATATCAGTTGTACTTGTATGCAGGTCTTCCAATGGCAGTTTTTTCAATTGCTCATGTTCTCATAAAGCATTTCACCCCTCCCTCTCTCTCTTTGGCCTCATGCTTTAGGGGGGATCTGTTACACAGCATTTTGTCACCGTCCCTGTAATCCCTCATCCTACACATTGGAGGGCTATTCCCATGACCTGTGATCAGTGACATGACCTGAAACCACTTTCATGGAATCCCCTTGCATAAGGATAAGCATTCCCTTGAAGAAATTTTCCTCTAAAAAACCCTAAAAACATATATTTTTGCCTTGGCGTGACTAGCCAGGTCAACCCTCGCGCCAATGGGGGAAATCCACCATAGAGGGCGCGCCAACTGGCTCTCTGTCCCTGTGTCTCACTCCCACCAAGATTAATAAGGGATGGTTTTTTAAAAATAAATGGCGGAAGTTTGATTCCAACAAACTCCTAAACGAGTCACCAAAAGGAGTTGGGTGGTTTGGCTCCAGATCTCCATGTATGGGAAGTGGTTTTCCACCTATCATGGAAGCTTCCTTAGAGATAGGGCCTATCCCATGATTTTAGGGATCCCAACTCCTCTTCCCCCATCTATAAAAGCTTGCCTTCTCCCTTAGCAAGCTAGTTGAATGGTTGAACAAGTTATAGCTGAATGGCTGAAGGTTTGAACATGTTCTAGCTGAACTTGTAGGAAGGAAACTATAGTTGGGCACCTATTGAGAGCTAAGCCGAAGAAAGAGAGCTTTTTCCAGATTCCTGATAGGATTTGTTGAGACGCACTCCACTGTTAGCTCCAATGAAGGAAGATAATAGCGTCATAGCATTTGGTTGTAATATTCCTTTCGTCATTTATAATATAAGCGACTCTGATTATGGTTCCATTCATGTGTTCATTTCCTTATGTAATGTAATGAATTATATCCTCTCTAACTGATATATGGTTACATTCTTTATATTTTAAGTTGTATGTTGTTATTTCCTTGCACGTGTACAGGTGTTCGGACATGTGGAACGGAAGGATCGTGATCTGTCGAGCGAGGGATGGGAAACATCACCTTTTCTTCAACGACCACTACGTAGGATTTGAGGTAAGAAATTCATTATGATTTTTGTCTTTTTGTAACTAGGAACATGCGTCACTGCGTGACTTGATTGTTTCTGGACCTGATCTGGGCTAATAGGGATCGCCTCTATCCGCAGAGGGGATTTACCTCTTCAACAAGTAGCAAGAGGAAATTGCTACAAGAGAAGGTTGTGTTGCATATCACCTATCGAACATGGATGGTCTCATGGGGAAGATGGCCATGGAGGGTCATAGAAGGGGTCCTAGACAATGCCATAAAGTTAAGATGATTAATGAGGAGCAAGAGAGAAATTTTGTAGTGATGAGAGTACAATTGGAAGTACTACAGGGATTGCTACAAGAGAAAGAGAATGAATACCAAAGACATGGATGGAGAATGAGGAAACGAGTTAGATGGAACCTATTAAAAAAGAAATGGAATGCCTAGATGATAAAAAAGTTTAGAGAATTTAAAAAATACATATTACTTTTTTAGAGAGGGAGAGACTCAAAATAATTGGGTCACAACGAAAATAAAATCTATTGAAAACCAGAGAGTACATTGTGAAAGATTGGTGCTTAGAGCATCAAGCGAGATCAAAAGGTCTTGTATTTTCAAAACTAGTTGTTTGTGTATGATTGCAGGTACATCATAGGATGATTAAAAAACTTTAGATTTTGTTAAGAAGAAGGAGCAGAATCTAAAATCTATTCATATTAAGACTGAGATAGCAAGATCTCATAAACGAAAGGAGACAGAGAGGTCTCATGGAAATATGCAACAGAATATTGAATTTGGTAACAGTGAATATTGGAATGGCAGATATGAGTTATGACATGGAGATAAAAATCCTCTAGTAAGAGGATTGAATTCTATATTTAATGGTTTGAGTGAGGAACATCTAAACAAGCATCTTGAAGAGAAGGAAACTGTGACAATAGATGACCATAGCAGAGATCCTGAACGAGATTATGGTCAAAGAAAAATTCTTTGTGAACCTCGATGATATTGGAATGATTATATTTCATTTTATAATGAGGAAGAGGAAGAGGTGAAACTGTATGAAAGTCTGAAGAGTTTAGAAGAGAACTCGAATTAGCATACTGATGTGCTGACAAAGGAGTTAGAGGAAAGATCGAAACAACATACTGAGATGTTGCCTAAGGAGGAAGAGGCACTGAGGCCTTATATTTTTAATTCATGTGTTAATGTAAGTTATGGAAGTAAAGGAGGACAAAAAAATGGAAAATGTGAAAGAACCTAATTAAAAAAAAAAAACTATGTTAGCTGAAAACATAGTGAAGGATCATCATTCCATAATGGTAAAACGTACAATGGAGATAACCATGGAATCTGTTGATATGACAACATAAATGGAATAATTATTGAATATTGTTCAAAAGAAGGAAGAAGTCTACACTGAATATGCAATTAAAAAGCATGATGAAGAAAAGGTATTCACTGAGCCTAATGAGATTGGAAATTTTAAGCATCATGATTTGTCCATGTGTATAGATTTAGTAGAGGGAGAAGGACCATCTGATGATTGGTCAAAAAAAAGTGAAGGTATTGAAAACTATGTAAATTTTCCAAATTCTACTCCAATTGAAATTGTTGTGTTATATAGAAAGTTAGAACTTCAAAGAAGAAAATTGGAAAAGTAGAGGATATATACTCAGGATGAATTCTTGAAGAAGGAAGAAAAATAAATTGTCAAGAATGAAAATCAGAAATAATAGGGTAAGGATGTAAGGGTGGTAGAAAGAATCCAACAACTCCAAGGTGAAAGTAACAAACAATAGTTTGAAGATGAATGGACATAGTGCAACAACAAGTGGCAGAGTGATGACCAGTCAAAAGATAAACTGGACATGGAGATTGAAATAATAAGAAGGTTGATGATGAATGTGTTTTGGAGGAAGACAATAGCAAGAAAGAAAAGCAGAAACACCAAGATAAATATAGCAGCAAACTGTGATAGCATAGCCAATGGGGCAATGAAACATAAAGTATGGAGACCTGGAGAACAACAACAAACAACAACAACAACAACAACTGACAAAGACAAATTATAAACTAAATTCTGGGATCCTGGAGGAATTCCATCAGCATTTAAGACACATGATCTGGAGATCATGATTATTTTCTACCTTGGAAGTTCGATGCATGAGAATCATGGTTCCAAAATTTTGTACATTTAGTAGAATCTAGGGGGTCTTATATTTTCAAGGGAGTTGGTTTTATAAAGTATTTAATTAATGTAATTCACAAATATTTTGAGTGTATTTTCTATGAGACATTTAGAATGGGATTTAATTAAATATTATGGGGCGTATTTGCAAATGTTGTAAAATGTAGGAGAACATGAGAGATTTAGGCTAGTTGAGATTTCAAAGGGATTGTGGATCCTAGACTTAGGAATTAGTTAATGATTTTGTGGGTTTAGAGGATTCCTAGGATTTAGTTGAGAAGATTGAGGATCTAAACCAGAATTGGTTGCAGAACCTTTTGTATATAATTTTAAAGCCTCAAAGTCATAAGGTAATGAATGATTCTTAGATAGGGAATTTTATTGTAAGCCTACAAGAATGGTTTGATAGAGAGAGAGAGGGATGAGAAAAGGAAATTGATAAAGAAAATCAGGATCAAAGAAGGTCTCATTACTGTAATTATTTGTTTGTAAATATAAAACTCAATTTCAAGTTTATGTGGATTTTGGAGTGTTAATAAATTACAAACTATTTGATTTCTCTTTTATGTGTTGAGTGATCCGTAAAAGAAGAAATCTGATTTCTCTATGATACATTACTGATTGTATGAATTTTGATGATTTTATAAGTTTTTCTTAGTGAAAAGGATTTATAGTGGAAGAACTGAGTAGAATCACAAGTGATCCTAGTTTTTGAGCAATTGGTTGTGAGAGAAGCTAATTGGAGAGAATGGATGCAATTAAAATTGTTGTGCAGGTCAAAGATGAATAAATTACAAATTTTGGACTGAGAATAGTGTGGAGAGGTGTTGCAGCAACTGAAATCACTTTTTGAATGATTAAATAGCTAGGATAAAGCTCAAGAGGGTTTTAACATCATGGAGAATATGGATTCACATGAGTTCATTGAATGAACTATCACAGGGATTAGCATGGAGAAGATGGAGTTGTAGACCAGTGGAAATCGAAGAAACATAAAATTGACTCAGGCATAAAATCCTTAGAGGAGTTCGAAAGGAAGCGTGGAGATGGATAGTGGATATTAAGTCACAAAAGCTAGGAGAAGAGACTGACGGCTAATATTACATCACAAAAGTTAAATTTATGTAAGTTTGAAGTGCACACGTGTCGGCGAAGCAACCAAGCACACATCGGCAATTATTGAGTTTATGTGTTAAGGACTTCACAAGTTAAACAAAATAACTTGCAATGCAATAGAGGGAAGAGCCAAGTGTCGTCCAATTTCTCCAATGCATATCATATACAATACCGGATAACATTAGCGGAGGAGAGGTAATTCCATGAAATGTTCATTTGCGATAAGTCTTTTTTGATGCGATGCGATGATGTCATCGTGATACTTCGCATCAATGGTTTGTTTGGTTATTTTTAAAGGTATTTTTTATGGTTTACGATATGCTAAGTTATATAAGCTATGTAGTGTGATTTTTTATGATTATTTAGGTCATGTGCGGGCCCATAACCCATAGGTCTGCAGGTTTGTATAAATTTGCAACCATGTATGTGATAAGGTAATGTGAAGGGGCAACAATGCATAAAGGTTAAATTTTATTTTATGGTTATATGAGTTATAAACCCAAGATCCACTTATTGTTAAGCTTCCATGTGCATATGATTAAAAGATGAACGTTTAAGGTTAATGTCAGTAATTTTGGGGTTAATTATACTAACCGTGAATCATTTGGTTATTTGTGGCCATATGGTTGCATCATGTAGTTACCAAGAAGTTTGTTTTAAGGACATATGTTAATTTTTTTGAAAATAAATCTTGGTATAATCATGTTGATGAAGCTTCAAGCGATCATTTTTATCCACCACATCTACCAAGATTGCAGGTTCAAGAAGATCCACACCACTCTGAAAATGATACATATTCAAGTAGTAAATCCACCAGTGATTGAACATCTTCAAAAGAAAACCAAAAAATAAGAAGCATCAGAGAAATATATGAGAAGGAGCATGATTTAGATGATCTAAATATGTTTACCTTTATTTCATGTCAACCAACCCATTTTGAAGAATCACTAAAATAAAAACATTGGGTTGATGCAATGAACCAATAAATTATTGTCATAGAGAAGAACCATGCTTCGGAATTAGCTAATATCCCCAAAGGCAAAGTCAATATTGGTGTAAAATGGTTACATTAGACCAACCTGAATGAAAAAGGAGAATTTGGGAAACATAAGGCAAGGTTGGCTTCCAAAGGATTCTCACAACAGTTTGGTGTCGACTATGGTGAAACCTTCACTCTAGTAGCAAGGTTATACACTTTGAGAACCATGTTATCAATAACTGCTCAACACAAATGGAAATTATATCAAATTAATGTAAAATATTCTTTCCTAAATGGTATATTACATGAATAAGTTTATGTAGATCATCTTCCTAGTTTTCAACGGGTAGGACATGAGCATGAGGTATACAAACTGAAGAAAACTTGTTATGGTTAGAAGAAAGCTCCAAGAACTTGGTAAAGTCGCATCAACACCTATCTCATCAAAATTTATTTTTTCATAAGCAACAATGAGCCAACTTTGTATACTAAAACTCATGAAGGTAAAATTATTATTCTATAAATTTACATATATTACCTTATTTATACAAGAGATATGATGTTTGAAGGCTTCAAAGAAGAGATGAAAACATAGTTTGATATGACTGATCTAGGGGCCACGAAATGTTTCTTAGGAATTGGAATTCAACAATGTGCTAACAGAATTTTTGTTGGTAAATAAAGATATTCCACTGATATCATCCAAAAGTTTAGAATGACCAATTGGAAACCAAGTCATACACTAATCTCTCAAGGCACCAAGCTGAGCAAATAATATGTAGCACCACTAGTTGATCCCACATAATATAAAATTCTAATTGGTAATCTGTTGTATCTCACTTCATCTAGACCTCAAATCATGTTTGCATCAAGTTTTGTCTCTAGACGTTTATGCAGCCACCTAGGATTTCTCATTGGAAGTTTGTGAAAAGGATCTTAAAATATATTGCAGGGACCATGACTACGATTTGTTCTACACATATTCTAAAATTTGTTCACTTTCAAGTTATACAGAGATTGATTATGAATGAATTTTAGATGATTGTAAAAGCATCTTAGTGTATTCTTTTAACCTTGGAATGAATCTGATTTCATTGGAAACTTAGAGTAATCATGCATTTCAATATCTTCTACAGAGGTAGAATATGTAGAAACAAATATAGTAACTTGTCAATTAGTGTGGTTGAGAAGATTATTGAAATATATTTCAAATGCTTATAAGGAGCCAACTCCTATTTACTGTGATAACAATTCAACAATTTTTTTTTCAAAAAATCATGTTTTCCAGAAAACACTACAAGTAAAAGACCCTCTAGTAGAGGTTATAAATGAGTTTTTTAGTGTTATAAAACTGGCCAAAATTGTCATGAAAATGTTTTCTACAACATCCACTTTTGGTAATGGAGGTTTTGACAGAGCTTCTAACAGAATTTCAACACAACTAAAAAAAATAGGTGTTCGGAGGTTTTAACGGATGTATTTCTTATCGGTGCATGCTTCATGTGTGAACGCACCGATTCTTTTTAACCTGTACACAACAATACTCTAAACATACTAAGCACAATGATGGAAAAAAAATTTAGCAACCCCTGGGGCGTTTAACAACGTCCTAGTGCGTGTCACCCACAAATACGCACCAGGTCGATGGAAGGTGCATGCACCAGCGTCGTTAAGGTGTAAAAACACATTGAACACATATTTCATTAAAATTGGAAAATTTTTATTACAAGGCCTTCAATAGAATTGGATTTTTTTTGTTACTTTTAAATTCTAGATCCACTATTTAATTCCAAATTTAATGAAATATTTGTTATTAGGATGTTAAGGTGTAAAAATGCACTTGGTCATTAAGTTATAAAAATGCATTGGTGCATTAAAGGAAAACCATACCATTGCAAGAAATGACTATCCACCCAAGTCGTAGTCATCGTTAACGTGCACCGAAAATTCTAATTGGTATTGGTATTTGGTGCAGTGCTCATAGGTTTTAGTGATGCACTGGTGTGCAGGATCATACACAGGCACTAGTGTTTGTTTTCTATTTTTTACAAACATCGACCTCTCACGGTGAAATTATTGTGATTTTTCAAAATTCATTATTCATAAATATTCAACACATATCTTATAAAAATAGTCATATCAAATAAATTTTATTAGTGCATTTGAATGCGATGTTTGGATTAATTTCTTATACCATACCATCATATTTCGCATCTCTTCATTATAATATTTAATCAGTGTTGTAATATTTCACAGTGACAATGCAGAACACAATAGAATAAATTAAAACGTATATATATATATATATATATATATATATATATATATATATATAGGAATAATACACACTTTTTCATACAAAATGGGACACTTATTGGTATCCCTTTGTCTTTCAATTGGGACACTATGTCTATTACATCAACCAAAATGTCTGATTTCATAGAATAATATTTCAAACAATACAACTCCTTTCTTTGATATCCAAACATATTGATCATCATTCTTTACTAGAACGGTTGTCACTATTGGAGCTACTTCCATGACTTGGGTTATTTGGAGGAATTTTTTTTCATTGTGTCGATTGTTTTCTTCTTATTCAAGTTCCATCTACAAACATAAAAATAAAGTGTAATGAGTTCATCTACATTAGTGAGAATAATGACACTACACAATACACATAATTTCTATAATTTAATTGACATAAATTCAATTTAGAATTTATAAAATAACAGTTTTTCTACATTCCATTCCAGAATTAGATAACTAATAACAATAATACAAAACATAATAATTCCAATGAATGTACACTCCCAACCTTTGAACTTATCCCATAGCTCTCTCCTGAGTAGAGACCAACTCTTTCTTAGTGTAGACAACCCCTTTACCATAATATGAATAGCTTATTTAAGCTTTATTTTCCTTATCCCATTTCCACAACTGTCTCAAGTTATTTGGGATGTTGTTTCCCTTAACCTAGGAATTTCTTTTGCTTTTTCCACAAAATATTTTTTTAAAACTAGAGTTTCCTCTTTCTAGTGTTATTCTTACCTCCTCTTAGTAAATTTCCACTTTACTAAGGCTTTTATTAGAAATTTTTCTCCCATATAATAAAATTTATTTTATTTTATTTTTCTCCAAGGATTTCTGGAGAATTTTTGGAAAGTCTTGGCAATCTAGTCCATCCTCATGGATTTGATTCTTGGTCCCATTTTACTCTATCTTTATTCAACAATACAATTTCAACATTTATATATTAATTCCCATAATTAATATATAATCATATAATTTATTCCTTAGGCCCCCCCAACCTTTATGTTTATTCCCCATTTATAAAATGATGAAAAATAGGGATATTACATATGATCAAGGAAATATATAAGGGGTATTTTAATATAACACTTTTAATGGTAGGGATGACTAACCCAACAATAATTACAGTATCTAGGAGTCTCCCAATGCTACTCATTTAAGGGATGATATGTTGGCACTTATTAAGGTAGAGATGATTTATTTAACATTTCTCATTTTAGTGAGTTATTTGGAACTACATGGGATATGGATCTATTTCAAACAAAATAGGATATGGCTATAGAGCATATCGTGATGTACCCCAATATTTGGTAATCCGAGAAAGCCATATTCCTTAAAAATTATGAACCTATGATATGAATATAATTCAATAGAAATGAGAATGATGAATAAAGAGCATGAAAAATTAAAGGAACGCATTAAAAAAATATGTGCTCATAAATTAATCAAGGTATTTTTAACCAATCAACGATTCATGCAATGTAAAACATTTATTTTATTTTTTTAAAACCAAAACAAGAAATCTTGGAAAATATATAACTTCCAAAGATCGTCTACTAATATTACACTAGATACAACTATTTCATAAATGCCACAAACCGGCGAGTTATAAAATGTCTTCGAAGACTTGAACCGATGTATAGGCAAAACAAAATGTTCACCATTCCACTAGATCTAAGATCTTTTAACCATGCAATATAAGACGTTAATAATCAAGAAATAACAAAAATATAGTATACAAATAAATAGAGAAATTGTCCTTAAGAAATAGTTGCAAGAGCTAGATATAGGCATCATATGTTCCACCTAGCCGTAGACCTCACTCCTTTAGCTCTCTCAATATAAATGTTCCTCCAAGTCAAGGATATGAATGCCTATGTAAGACTTTCTAGGATGATTATATTCCTCACGTAGTATCCCATACAGTAAGTTGTTAATAATTTTCTCTGTCTTTCTCACATAGCTAGCCTAATTATTCAATTTCACTTTTCCCTTTAGCTTTCACCACCAAAACATTGAAATTCATTTATTTGCAATGTTTTCTCTTTGGCCACCTCTATCTATGGATCCAATACAACTACCAAACAAATATTCATGCTTGAAGATCAGTGGAAACTGTTGGATGCGGGAATTACACTTAAGAAAACTCCTCAACACTTACTTTGTTAACCCGGGGGATCGGTAAACTCAAAGACGAAGCACAGGTAATGCCAGAGATGGTATGAATCTTCCTAATATAAATCCCTACCTTATTTAAAGGAAAGATTCTAGAATCAAATTAAAGAGAGAAAAAGGCAACTTGAACCATCTAAATAATCTAAGACTAGAACAAGAAACAATGCATTTGCAAGAGGGAATTAAAGATAAAGGGCAATCACTCTAGCTAATTATTGTTTAATTACTGAGTATGTGTTTTTCTTTAGCAGAGACACTTAGCAGTCTCATCAGATGGGTCCTTAAACCTGCTCCTTTAGAGATTTCCTTCTTGCACTAATCTGCCCTACACTATTGCAATCTTCTTGCACTAGTGCAGGAACAAAGATTTATGCAGAAGTATAAATGGTGTCTTTACTAAAGTTTTTTTTACTTTATGAAAGGGCTTGAACTTTTCCAGGTTCAAAGCACTGAGATCATGTGGCAAGAAACTAGTTCTTGCACTAGATCAGAGCTTCCTCCACTTAGCATTTAATTCTAAAAATGAGTGTTTAATGATTGCAAGTGCTATTATACTGTTAAATTGAATTGCACACATAAAAAGTGAATGTTTCTGATCTTAATAGAGTGCAGGAATAAAGAAACAATCAATATACATTTATCCTGTCATAAGCATTTAATGAAATAAAGAAGATTGTGAGAAGTAGACTAAGAAAGCTTGCTGCATCACACCAACGTGCACTAGTGCAGGTTCATTTCTCGTGCTTGGACTAGGCTAGGAAACCAATCAAACAAAATTGCAGAAAATGAGATATCACACCAATGTGCATTGGTGCAGGGTTATTTCTCCTGTTTGGACCAGGTAGAGGAAAACTAATCTGAAATCAAGTACAAGAAAGGAAATTGCAGAAAAAGGAAATTTATCTACTTCACACAACGGATCCACTTTCACTCAGATAGGAATGCATGTGCTTAAAATTAAATCACACTTCACAATATAAAAACATATTACAAGAAAACATGAAATGGGGTAAACGTGCTGGGTTGGCTGGCCCCTAGCCAGCCAGCGCATTTCCCTTTTAAATAAAAACACTGCTCAATTCCTTAATCAATTCATCAGCTCAAAACACAAAAATGAAATTTTTGAAACATGAGGCGGATCTCCCTTTTATTAATTCATTGAGGCAAGTACATACGTTAATACATCATCTAGCCTAGATTCAGGCGATAACAAAATACAACAACCTGTTACCGCCTCTATGGCTGTATCTCTGTTCTCTTCTCCTATCAAAACTCCCCCTTAGTCCTATTTACATTCTACATTATATAGATCTTTGGCCAAAGACCAAAATACATCATTCAACTGATTACATAGCCAAACATAGATTTTAGCTTCTTGGCCTCCGAAATTAGATGGTTAGCAAACTGGCCATAGCCAATATCCAGCTTTCATCCTTCATAGATTTGGTCTCGGCTGCCTTTGGTTCGATCTTTGATGTCGTGGCTTAGCTGCTCGATCTTTTCTGAAGCTACTCAAAACAAGGAAGTGATCAAGGAGGTTTGGATCTGCTGCAAGGATTTGTTGTGCTGGAAACGATGTAGGATTTGATCCTGCACTAGGATCAATGGTCACGGTAAGTACTTCTAACTACCAAATAAAAATTGGAGATATTGATAAGTTAAAAAGAGTGATTAAAAGTAATAAATCATGTAATAAATAATTAATTGATGTTAAGTTGAATTAAAAATATGAAAAATAAGGTTTATACGAATTATGTCACCGTGCTTGGACTAGTTGATGCAGGAGCATCGGACACGGAGTAGACAGAAGTCGGCTAACTGTCTCACTGTTAGCTACGTTCGTAGACGGGTTACTAAACCTGTGTCGTTTTTGTAGAAATTTGCTGAATAATGATTAATTATCCACCGAGACTATCCTGATCACATATCAATTCGAATTCATATGCAACACATAATCTCTTCCACTCAGATCATCACACATGTAGAAATAAAACAAGTGATAGCACATCAAATCATCATACACATTAACACGGTATGTATGGGGAAAGCTTATAGCTGAAAACCCCGCAGCTATTGTGTATATTATAATGGAGAAATCATGTAACAAACTCAGTACAATACTCCTCACAAGTACTCAGTACTTTCTCATAAAGTTACACACAAACTAGTTTGGTTTTGAACAGGTTGCTGGTTCAAAACTGACCACTAATTGCCTTGCCTCTATTGCGAAATCATGGCCTGTCTAAATAGAGATCCAAGGTTCGAATCTCCTTGGTTTGACAGCGCAATCATCATGGGCAATTCCTCCAAGTGTGGTGCAAATATCATGCACAACTGATGTCGCCACTGATAGCTAACTCCACCCTTTCATCTACCTCTTTCACTGGTCTCCACTGAACTGTCCATGCACAGTAGTGAACTGATGTGTTCTTGAGTTGAATAATGAGTTACCAATTAATGAATTAAATAATATTTAATTCACTCCACTCATTACTAGTTGATTATCTAGTTAAACTAATCTCAACTAGTTCCACTAAGTTAAACCGAACACAACTCCACCATCTGTCTCATCAACTCCACCAAACTTCTGCCACTGAAGTCCTAACTGAAGTCAACCATGCATGAGCTCACCAAACCCTTAGGAATAGCGTAATTCCTCTGTCAGATGCATGATCCACTTCCAAGGCTCAAACTGAAGTGCTCCAAGAGAGTAAACTGAAGTTTAGAGTCCAAATATTATTAAGGGTAAATAATATTTGACTTCCCTATTTTTAGGATAGGCAGTCTAAAAATAGACTTCGACCTATAGGTCCAAAAAAGTAGAGGTCCATATATTTTTACCAACATGACCAATACTCCAAGAATAACATACTGCAATCCCCGGACCATGCTCCATATGTCTAAAAATAGACAATATCTAAAAATAGACTTTGTGCCAGAATTTTCCTGCGGGCCCACTTAGTGAAGGCGACTTCATTTCACTAAGCTCCATCATCTTGCTACATTTTAAACACTCCCTCTCAGCAAGATATGGATTATCTGCAACCCCTATCCTGCCTCTGTGGAATTCGAACTTGCTCCTGGTGAGCGCCTTCGTCAGGATGTCGGCATCTTGATCCTCCGTGGGAACATATGAAAGCATCATGATTCTCCGCTGAACACAATCTCTGATATGATGGTACCTGATGTCGATGTGTTTGGATCTATCATGAAATAATGGATTAGCCAAGAGTTTAATGCAACTCTGGTTATCACAGTAAATCACTATAGGCTCCAAATGCAACCCGAACAATCCAACGAGGATCTTCCTCATCCAAATAGCCTCGCATGCAGCCAAGCTTGCTGCCATGTACTCGGCCTCTGCTGAACTGAGTGCCACAGATCTCTGCTTCCTACTGTACTAGGAAACTGTTGTCGACCCATTGCTGAAAACTCCTCCAGATGTTCTCTTCCAGTCCATTGGGCTCCCTGTCCAATCTACATCAGTAAAGCCAGAAAGCTTCGCTCCATCCTCCTGTCTGTACCATAGACCATATCCCGATGTGCCTCTAATATAACGCAATACATGCTTGCCTGCCTTCCAAAAGAGCTTGGTAGGCTTAACCATAGCTTGCGAAAGCTGGTTAACAGCATAGCATAAATCGGGTCGTGTATTGACCAGATACATAAGCGACCCCACCAACTGTCGATAGACAGTGGCATCCACTACCTCCGCTGAAGTAGCATCCTCCTTCCTCCAACCACCAGGAAGAGGAGTGTCAACAGGCTTGCAGCCTTGCATGTTGAACCTCTCCAGAATCTCCCGGGCATACTTTCCCTGAGAAACAAACAGTCCTCCGCTGCGCTGCCAAATCTCCAATCCCAGGAAATAATGAAGGATGCCCAAGTCCTTCATCTCAAACTCTTGTGCAAGATCCTCCTTGCATGAAAGTATCAACTGCTCATCGCCAGTCAAAATCAGATCATCTACATACAGTACGATGATCAACGGCTTCCCCTCCACCACAATCTGGTACAGGTTAGGATCCGCCTCACTCTTGGAGAATCCAAGCCCGGTGAAGTAGCTGTCTATGCGAGTGTACCAAGCACGAGGTGCTTGCTTCAGCCCGTACAGTGCTCTCTTGAGTCGGCACACATGCGACTCACTGCTAAAGATCTTGAAACCTTCAGGCTGCTCTATGTATGCCTCCTCCTCAATAACTCCATTGAGGAACGCAGTCTTCACATCCATCTAATGAATGTGCCACCCCATCTGCGCTGAGAGAGCAAGGATCGTCCGTATGGAAGAGTACCTTGCGACAGGTGCAAAAGTCTCCTCATAATCGATCCCCTCGATCTATGAAAAGCCACAGGCGATAAATCTCGCCTTGTACTTCTCCACACTCCCGTCAGCCGCCTGCTTCACTTTGTAGATCCATTGCGAACCCACCATTGATTTCCCCTCCGGTCTTGGGACAATCTCCCATGCATTGTTTCTGACGATCGAATCATATTCTTTGATCATGGCATCTACCCATGCGAGTTCCTCCACATCTTCCTCAAAAGAGGATGGCTCCATCACGACACATTGACTCACAAGAGCCATGTATCCAGTGTGCCGATCCGGTGACTGCCTCTGTTTGCGCTGTGCTTGTTGGGTATGTGTTATATTCTTTCCACGATTAGCCCCATGCGCGGTATTTTGCGTCGGGCGTAGCTGGGGGGTCACGAGGGGTGAAGCAGTCCCCACCGTTGGGGTCCAGGGCAGTGCCCTAACCAAAATTTTTTTTTGTGCGGACCCACTCATAGGTGGATCCGCCCATGGTTTTGTGCATGGTTTTGCACATGGTTTTGGGGTTCGATGGTTTTCGGCCCCTGGTATTTTGTAGATCCAGTCAAGGGAACTACGGTTATGTTCTAATCCAGGGTTAAATGGATTGGGGTTTATGTATGCTTCGGCATGTATATATATGTGTTGTAACACTAAAAGGAATATAATGAAAAATCAAGCTGGTCGTCCCGATTTGGGATCCAGGGGAAAATCTATGTGTTTATCTGTTTTATGTTTTATGCTCTCGCTATTGTTTATTTTCTGTTATAAGATTCGTGTGTAGATAATTTCTGTTCAGGGTTAAAACCTACAGTGCTGTAGGTGATCCTACAACCTTCTCTGCATCTCGAGCCAGTCGCTCAGCTTCTGTAGTGCGCATGCACCCTCTGATGGTTGGCGCTGCATGGGTGGTTTCTTCCACCTCCTGAACTTCCTCTTGTGGCTGATCCACATCTGAAAGCTCCTCCTTAGGAACTAACAGCTCCTCATATGCATGCAAGTGTAGCTCCCTCTCAAGCGAACACTGCATGGCTTTCTCCTCCTGAAATTTTATATTCCGTCGCACAACAGTCTTGCGACTATCTGACAAATACACCCGATAGTTGTGAGGTGTATCATTGTACCCCAAAAATATTCCGACCTCAGCGGTTGGATCCATCTTCCTTCTTGCATCCTTCGTCACATGCATGTAGAAAGGAGAGCCAAAGATCCACAAATGGGAAATGTCAGGCCTCTTGCCAGAATAAGCTTCCTCTAGTGTACTCATGCCAAGAACCTTGTGAGGACAACGGTTCTGCACATACACTGTTGTGTTGCATGCCTCAGCCCACAAGTGGAGGGGTAGGCCCTGATCATGCAACCTCGCCCGTGCAGCACCCACGATCGTTCTGTTCTTCCGCTCGGCCACCCCGTTCTGATGTGGGTTATGGGCTGCGATGAGCTCTCTCCGAATCCCTTCTACACTGCAGAACTCCTTGAATTCAGCCGAGATGAATTCACCACCATTGTCGCTCCTTAGAGAAATCACCTTCTTCCCCGACTCCTTCTCGACCAGTGCTTTAAACTCACAGAACTTCGCAAATGTATCGCTCTTCTTCTGCATGAAGAAGATTCAGCACTTTCGAGAGAAATCATCAACATAGATCACATAATACCTGTGCTTTTCTGTCGAAGCAACTGAGAAAGGACCACACACGTCTGTGTGAACTCTCTCAAGGATCGTCATGGCGCAACTATCCTTCTCGTGAAAGGTGGCTTTCACATACTTCCATAAAGTACACCCCTTGCACTGATCTGACTGCGCAAGGGTGCCCTTAGGAAGTCCAGTAGAAATCTGCTGCAGGATCTTCAAAGCTCCATGGTGAAGGTGGCCCAATCTCCTGTGCCACAGTTCGCCCTCATCATCCTGGCTCACCACTTCTCTCGCTTTGCATGCCATAGCTGCGCAGCCATCTACTTGCAACTGATAAAGGTTCTTGGTCCAAACCCCTATCTTCCAGGTCTCTCCAATAGTCTTACTGCGCAGGAAGGCTTTTCCTTCGCTGAAGACCACATCATACCCCTTATCTTCCAACATCGCCACAGAGATCAAGTTCTTCTTCAATCCAGGTACATGCATGACATCCTTCAACACAAAGGGTTTACCAGACTCCATCTGAAAGGATATGGTACCGATACCAGTCACACTGTATCTACCATCATCGCCCATCTCGATGTGCACACCCAGATCCTTGTCCTCCAGATCTGAGAACAAGTCTCGATCTCTCGTCATATGAAATGACGCACTGCTGTCCAAGAACCACACCGATCCCATCACACTTGAAACCAAGCATGCGATCAGTGAAAAGTCAAGCTCGAACTGTGAAGCCAAAGCTTCTCCATCTGCAGATCTTCTCGCTTGCTTGTTTTTCTTCTTCTTTGGACAATTGGTAGCATAATGTTTGTGATCATGGCAGTGAAAACACTTCACTTTTGCCATATCCTGCTTCTTGCCCTTTGCACCAGAATGAGAAGTTTTCTTACCCTTCCCCTTCTTTGCTTTGGCAACCAAAGCACAATTTTCTTCATCAGCTCCCTTTGATGAAGATCCATCCCAAGTAGTCCTCCTTATCTCCTCCTGCATGAGATCCGCCCAAAGGCGCTCCCATCCCGGCAGCTTCTCCCGACCATTGACACTATCTTGATATGAGTGCCAAGCTTTCGGAAGACCAAGGAGAGCCAGGTCGACCATGTCCTCATCTTCGACAGTCACCCCCACACTTCCCAGCTCATCTCTGCATTGAGTGAACTTCATGAGGTATTTGGCGATACTGTCGCCTTTCTCCATCTTGATGTTCCTGAGCTTATCTTTGAGCGCCAGCTTCCTTTGGTCGCTCTTACTCTGGAATAGATCCATCAAATCTTTCCACATTAAATATGGAGAAGCCTTTCCATGCAGGCTGGATACAATATGATCCTTGACGCCCTCCAACAGGATCCTTCGACATTTCGCCATCTTATTTTGCCATGCTTCGACTTCAGCAGGATCAGTGGGCTTTTGGACATCCGTATCCATGAACTCCTTCAGTCCATTATCTTCTAATACTGCCTCCATGCGATCCTTCCATGCAACATAATTCGAACTGCCTTCAAGAGCATATTCGAGTCGCAAACCGTTGAAAGACATTTTCAACTCCGGCACCAAGAAAACAAAACTGCTGCAAAATTCGAATTCCAACTCAAAGCTCAATCGCTCTGGATCTGTGAGAAAAAATTATTTCTAGCACATAGATCGACTGCAGGGGCATTTACTAGATATATCACCTTTCAAAGAAAGGATGGATCCAGAGGCTACCTGGCCCGCATGCAGACTCTGTCTACCGAAATAAGTTTGTAATCACTGTGATGATCAATCTCTGCTTCAATAGCTCCGATACCATGTAGAAATTTTCTGAATAATGATTAATTATCCACCGAGACTATCCTGATCACATATCAATTCAAATTCATATGCAACACATAATCTCTTCCACTCAGATCATCACACATGCGGAAAATAAAACAAGCGATAGCACATCAAATCATCATACACATTAACACAGTATGTATGGGGAAAGCTTATAGCTGAAAACCCCGCAGCTATTGTGTATATTATAATGGAGAAATCATGTAACAAACTCAGTACAATACTCCTCACAAGTACTCAGTACTTTCTCATAAAGTTACACACAAACTAGCTTGGTTTTGAACATGTTACTGGTTCAAAACTCACCACTAATTGCCTTGCCTCTATTACGCAATCATGGCCTGTCTAAATAGAGATCCAAGGTTCGAATCTCCTTGGCTTGACAGCGCAATCATCATGGGCAATTAGTTGTGAGTTTTGAACCGATAACTGTTAAGCAATTTGTAATAACCAGCTATAATGCTGAAGATATTATCTTGAGTTTGTTACATGTTTGCATTATAATATACACAATAGATGGCGAGTTTTCGATACTTCTTAGCATCCCTTTTGGCTGTATAATGCATGATGATTTGATAATATACTCCGCTTATTTCAATTTCACCAAGTGTGATGATGCAGTGGAAGATTATGTGTTATATAATTCAGGTATTCCAGGTATTATGTGACTCAGTGTCAGTGATGTCAATAAATAATAATAAACTCTACATGGTATCGTGCATCGATTGTGCATGAGATTTGCACCACACTTGGAGGGTGCCCATGATGATTTCGTTGTCAAGCCAAGGAGATTCGAACCTTGGATCTCTCATTAGACCAGCCTTGATTGCACAATAGAGGTAGGCAATTAGTGGATGTGTTTTGAACCTGTGACTTGTTCAAAACCAAGCTAGTTTTGTGTGTAACTTCATGAGATAGTACTGAGTACTTGTGAGGAGTATTGTACTGAGTTTGTTACATGTTTTCTCCATTATAATATAAACAATAGCTGCGGGGTTTTCAGCTATAAGCTTTCCCCATACATACTGTGTTAATGTGTATGATGATTTGATGTGCTATCGCTTGTTTTATTTCCGCATGTGTGATGATCTGAGTGGAAGAGATTATGTGTTGCATATGAATTCGAATTGATATGTGATCAGGATAGTCTTGGTGGATAATTAATCATTATCCACTGAGACTATCCTAATCACATATCAATTCGAATTCATATGCAACTTCACTCGAATCATCACATGCGGAAATGCACACATGAAACATACACATTAACACGGTATGTATGGGAAAACATAGCTGAAAAGCCACGTATGTGTATGATAATGGAGCAATCATGTAACCTTCTCACACTTCACAAGTACTGATTACTATCTCATAAAGTCACACAGAGCTAACTTGGTTTTGAATGGAATTCTTGAGTTCAAAACTCATACTACTTATTGCGCCATCATGGCCTAATCTAAATACTGAGATCCAAGTTCTCCTTGGCCTAGCGGTGCAATCATCATAGGCGATTCTCCAAGTGTGTTGCAAATCTCATGCACCTTGTGTGATAGCTAACTCCACCCTTTCATCTACCTCTTTCTTGAATTCTCCTTTGAACTATCCATCACATTGAAACGTGGCCCGTGTGTTCTTGAGATGAATAATGAGTTACTAATTAATGAATTAAATAATATTTAATTCACTCCACTCATTACTAGTTGATTAGCTAGTTAAACTAATCTCAACTAGTTCAACTAAGTTAAACCGAACACAACTCCACCAACTGTCTCATCAACTCCACCAAAATTCTGCCACTAAAGTCCTAACTGAAGTCAACCATGCATGAGCTCACCAAACCCCTAGGAATAGCGTAATTCCTCTGTCAGATGCATGAGCCACTTCCAAGGCTCGAACTGAAGTGCTTCAAGAGAGTAAACTGAAGTTTATAGTCCAAATATTATTAAGGGTAAATAATATTTGACTTCCCTATTTTAAGGAGAGGCAGTCTAAAAATAGACTTCGACCTATAGGTCCAAAAAATAGAGGTCCATCTATTTTTACCAACATGACCAATACTCCAAGAATAACATATTGCAATCCCCGGACCATGCTCCATATGTCTAAAAATAGACTTTGCGCCAGAATTTGCCTACGAGCCCACTTAGTGAAGGCGACTTCATTTCACTAAGCTCCATCATCTTGCTGCATTTTCAACAGTTTTAAAATTATTCTCATTATTTATCATTTAGACAAGTACAGTAGGATTAGGGGGATTAGAATGTTTTATAGTTAATTGGAAGTTTTTTTTAAAACTGAAAATGTAGTTATAAAAATACGGTTGACAGTTCAACCGAAAAAACAGAAGCAGGCTATCACCTACGGGATACAAATAACAGAGTTTTTTTTTACAGTAGGTTAAATTTTTTCCTTCAAACCAAAAAAAAAGGAAGAGAGACAAAAAGCTGAATTCGGAAAACCATCTGTAACTTGATTTCCTTCCAACAAAGTTGTTGAATTCCATTTGCCATTTGTGAAGCAAGTTTTTTTTTTCTTCATATTATTATGTGTAACGCACGTTGGTTTGGATTGTATACAAAATTGAACTGAAAAGAACTTGAATCTAATGCATAGCTAGGGTAACATTCATAGGAGGAAAAACGTTTATTATTGACACCAGTGACAGGACCACACAGGCAACAGAAGAGGTTCTACATCATCAAGAATGAACAGAACTATCGATTCCACAGCAAAATCAACCAGTAAAGCAACCATAGATCAAGATAGGTAAGCTTCCGTCATAGAACAATTTAAAATTGATTACGAGGAGAAAAATTTCGTATTTATAGCAAAGAGTTTGTCAAAGTCCTGAACTGTCCAGAGAGAGATCGAGATAGAGTCTTAAGCATTAAACTGAATGAGGGTTTGTAACCAGAACCTTATAATTACAACAAAAAGATAAAACCCACAAGGCATTTCTCATCTTACATCAATTACAGTGTGAAACTCTAACAGCCGACCGGCATCAGGCAACTAGAAACTATAAATTTTAACTATCGAAAGTGTAGAATAGAGTCCACCCTAACCTTGGGGTTTCAACAATTAAGGAGAGGCCTCCAGACGAGATAAACCCGAGCAAGAACCTGTAGGACACATAGCAAATTTCTGTTAGAGTTGTGAACAAAGTTAAGGGATCAAATTGAAAAGCGAAGAAAGAAAAAAAAGATGGACGGATAGGAGCTGGAAATAACCTACCGAAAGGGTTTGAAGACTGGGCAGGACAAACATCCTGGGGTTTGGACCAACAACCTACTCATAGAGGAGCGTAACGGTCAGAGACATCGGATAAAAATTGTGAAATTGCCAACAGGGGAGGAGCGAAGTACCTGTGACTTCGTTGATTGAATGTAAGCGGCCACAGGGAATCTTGGCAGTCCAACACCTGGAGAAAAATAGACATCATACAGTGAAATGATTAGCAGTTGAACGTGCAAGAGCATTACAGACGTGAAAGAATGAAATAAAAAAAGCCGATAGTAATGAATTTAACAACCATCCAGTAACGAGCTGCATTGCAAAGTTTGCAGACAAAGTAAACGATGGAAAAGTCGCGCTACAAGACCTCAACGGAGTTGTTAACTGAAGGAAGGAAAATAAGCTTGACACAGAGGCGCCAAGGCATAACAGTTGGACCAATGTAGAGTCGCAGGGTTTGCAGAGGTCAGAAAACCCTCCCCTCCACTTCGCGAATGGAAATGACAAAACACAGTTGAATATCGTTGCAAAGAGCGAGGAGACTGGCACAAGGCTCAGCGTAGGGTGGAGTTAATACAACAACTCACACAATAGATATGAATTAATTGCCATAGCAGTCGAGACATCTTCCAAGTACCGTGACCCATCGTCGTCGATTTATGGTGTCACGTTCATGTTTATTTAACTGGTGAGTTGTTAAATGACCTAGCGGAATTGTAAATCTCTCACATAATAATTTCAATATTTAATTGTAAACACAACTGTGCATAGCCACGTGTAAGCAGGGCTGGGCGCCGTCAATTTTTGGTATCAGAGCGGGTTTGCTGAACAGAGAAAATGGAGGTTGGTAGACGAGGACGAGGAAGAGGGAGAGTAATCCGTAGAGTAGCAGAAGAGGGACTGAGAGAGGAAATTCGAATCTTGAATGAGCGATTAGCAGAAGTGGAAGCTGGAAGGAGGAGAGACCTCGCAGGAGGGGATGATAGTGACTAGGAGGTTGCAAAACCCACAGATGGTTTGGAGGAAGAGGCACCTGAACTTAGATTATTGAGGTTAGTCTTGTTATCGAACAGTAAGCCAAAACACGAACTCTCCACTTATGATGGGAATTTATCCACAGATGTGTTGTTGGATTGGCTTAGCGAGTTAAAGAAGTATTTTGATTATGAAGAAATTAGTGAAGACAAGAGGGTAAAATTCGCTCCCACCAAGCTTAAAGGACATGCGTCCTTGTGGTGGGACATCATTCAGGCAGAAAGGAAAAGGCTAAATAAGTAGCCTATAAAGAAGTGGGCCAGGATGGAGGCCAAGCTGAAAGAAAAGTTTTTGCCCAAAGATTATCAGATAATGTTGTACATGCAGGTACAAAATTTAAGGAAAATGGGGTTAACAGTCAAGGAGTATACCGAAGAATTCTAAAAGGTTAATTTGAGAGCAGGATATATAGAGGACACCCCTGAAAAAACAGCAAGGTTTGTAAATGGGTTGAGAGGGGAGATATTGGACGAAATTAGTATTCTCTCGCACAGAACTCTAGATGAGGCATATCAGTGTGCCTTGAAAGCGGAAGATAAAATAATTAGGAAGCAGAATGCCAGAAGGGGAGGCGAATATGGCAGAGGAAAGGGGAAGGTTTCTGGAAGAGGCAGAGGAACAAGTTCCAATGAAGAAGGCAGCAGTTCTAAACCTGCGGGAGCAACAGAAAAGTACAATAGCACGAGAGGGGGACAACCATACCAGCGAGGGAGAGGTAATGGTCGGGGCAGAGGAGCTGTCCAGTGCTATAGATGCCACAAGTGGGAGCACAAATCGTATGAATGTCCTGAAGGGGAATCAGTAGGGGGAAGAGGAACGTACGTTCCCCAAACAGAGGAAGCGGAGGCACCTCCCCAGGAAGTGGAAAATGCACCTGAGACAGGGGAAGCCCTAGTGTTGAACAAGGTGCTAATAAAACTAGCGAAAGAGGTTGTGGAACCGAGTCAAAGAAAGGCCTTGTTCCGGACAGTTTGCAAGTCACATGGAAAATGCTGCAAGCTGATAATTGACAGTGGGAGTACCGATAATTTGGTGGCCACAAAAATGGTGGAGAAATTGGGTCTGAAGAGGCTGAAGCACCCCACTCCTTACAAAGTGTCATGGCTGCAAAAGGGCCATCAACTTTTAGTTGATGAACAGTGTGAAGTAGAATTCCAAATAGGCAGATACAAGGACAAAATTATCTGCGACATTATGCCAATGGATGTATGTCATATACTGTTAGGAAGACCTTGGCAGTATGACAGAAAAGTAGTTCATGATGGAAAGACAAACTATTACAAGTTTTTCAAAGATGGGATTAAGCACATGCTTGTACCCATCAAAGAGGAAAACACAACAAAAGCTAGTGGAGTAAAAGCGTTACTGATGGGTGGAAAATAATTTTTGAAACAGATCGATGATAGTAATGTAAAAATTTGCTGTTGTGAGGAGGCCAAAGACAGTGGTACTTCACACAAAGATTACAGATTTACCAGAGGAGATTCAGGATATGTTGCAGGATTTTGGTGATATCATAGTGGACGAACTTCTGGATGAACTGCCTCCCAAGAGGAGTATCAGTCACTGTATTGACTTTATACCAGGAGCTATTCTGCCGAATAAAGCAGCCTATCGCATGAGTCCTAAGGACCATGAGGAGATTAGGAAGCAGGTGTAGGAATTACTGGATAAAGGGTTGATTAGAGAGAGGATGAGCCCCTGTGCAGTGCCAACAATTTGGCTCCAAAGAAAGGTGGAGAATGGCGAATGTGCACAGACTCAAGGGCTATTAATAAAATTACCATCAAGTACAGGTTTCCATTGCCGAGAATGGACGACATGATGGACTTTTTGAGTGGAGCAGCCTATTTTTCGAAGACTGAATTGAAGAGTGGATACCATCAGATTAGAATTTGGGAAGGGGATGAGTGGAAAACAGCCTTCAAGACGAACGAAGGGCTATATGAGTGGCTGGTGATGCCATTTGGTTTGAGTAACGCCCCTAATACGTTTATGTGCCTAATGAACGAAGTGATAAAAGAGTTCATTAGGAAGTTTGTAATCGTTTATTTGGATGACATATTTATTTTCAGCAAGACATGAGAAGAACACTTCAGGCATGTTCGAAGTGTGTTGAGGAAGCTACAGCAGAATAAGATGCTAATAAATCTGAAGAAGTGTACTTTTTTCTAGCAGGAGTTAGTGTATCTGGGTTTTGTAATTGTAGAAAACGAGTTGAAGATGGACCCAGAAAAGATTGCAGCTATAATTAGCTAGCCATCCCCAAAGAGTTTATTTGAAGTACGAAGCTTTCACGGATTGGCAAGTTTTTACAGGAATTTCATCAGGAATTTCAATGAAATCTGTGCACCCATGTTGGATACAATCAAGAAGGAAAGTTTTCAGGCTTTGAAGAGGAAGATCACCGAGAGGCTGATATTGAGGTTGCCTGATTTCAACAAAAATTTTCAAGTTCGTTGTGATGCTAGTGGTATAGCCATTGGGGCAGTACTTAGCCAGGAGGAGAGGCCGGTTGTTTATTTTAGTGAAAAGCTAAACGAGAGTAGACAGAAGTACTCAACCTATGACAAATAATTTTATGCGATTGTCCAAGCGTTAAAGCACTGGAGACACTACTTATTAGGTAATGAATTTGCTTTTTTTTCTGATAATTCTGCACTACAGTACATTATGCAGCAGCATAAGTTAAACCATAAGCATGCAGAATGGGTTGAGTATCTGCAAAGTTTTACATTTGTATTGAAACATATTAGCGGGCAGTCCAACAAGGTGGTAGATGCGTTGAGTAGAAGGGCTTTACTCTTGCAGGAAAGTGCTATGTAAGTTTTGGGTTTTGAGCATTTGAGGGATCTGTATCAGACAGATGCAGACTTTAAGGAGGCCTATGAGGCTTGCCAAAACCCTTTGCTGAGAAATAATAGTCCATGGTTGGACTACAATTTGCAGGAGGGCATTAGGGGAATTTTGAGGTCTAAAATGGGCCTCCTAAGGAAATTATAAAATAATAGTGGAAAAAATCAAATAATATTTGATGACATCATCAAATTTTAGAGGGAAAAATGGAAAAACTATTTTTTCAACTCATATTTTCAACTTATCTCCCAAAGTTTTTACTCAAATTTCGAGCGGGAGTACTCGTTGGATGCGAAATTTAATTCCCCATCCAAGGAGTACCCATGTTGCATACTTTAGATGGGTCCTACTACATGAAAAATGAGAAATACATAAAAAAACGTGATTACAATCACATTTTTTATGTATTTCTCATTTTTCGTGTAGTAGAGTTCATGGAAAGTATGCAACATGGGTACTTCTTGGATGAGGAATTAAATTTCGCATCCAATGAGCACTCCTGCTCGAAATTTGAGTAAACATTTTGGGAGATAAGTTGAAAATACGAGTTGAAAAAGTAGTTTTATTATTTTATTATTTTTTAATATTTTTACCCTTTTATTTAAAAAATGGTGAATCATCCCCCATGGTTGACATCATCATATTGAATCCTATTGGTTGTTATAAAGTTTATTTTTGTTGTACATTTTTCTTAGGAGGCCCATTTTAGACCTCAAAATTCCCCTAATGGGTTATTGTTCAGGGGAGGACAGTTATGCATTCCCGACTGTTCGATGAGAGAGAACATTATTCGGGAAAATCACAGTGGAGGTCTAGCCAAACATTTCAGCATAGACAAGACATTATCGCAGGTCGAGCACTTTTATTTTTGACCTAGGTTACGACTGGACGTGCAAAGATACGTGACCAGGTGTAAAACATGTCAATTGGTGAAGGGTTGCAGTCAAAATGCAGGACTTTATATGCCACTGCCCATTCTGAGCAAACCATGGGACTCGGTAAGCTTGGACTTTGTCTTGGGTCTACCTAAGACACAACGGGGTTTTGATTCAGTGATGGTGGTAGTGGATTGGTTTTCGAAGATGGCACATTTTATACCCTGCAGGAAAACTAGTGATGCTACTCATGTAGCACACTTGTTTTTCACAGAGATTGTTAGATTGCATTGTCTACTGAGGTCCATCATTTTCGACAGGGATGTGAGGTTCACAGGAAATTTTTGGCAGACCCTGTGGAAGAAGTTGGGCACTTAGTTACAATTCAGCTACGCTTATCACCCACAGACTAATGGGCAAACAGAGGTGGTGAACAGGAGCCTAGGAAATCTGCTATGGAGTTTAATAGGTGAAAATTATCGGATGTGGGACCACGTACTTTCTCAGATGGAATTCGCGTACAACGATTCACCGAATCGCAGCACAGGTTACAGTCCCTTCCAGGTCTTGTATGGCATGCACCCTCACGGAGTGCATGAACTACAGGATTTAGGAAAACTCAAAAAAAATAGCGTTGATGGAGAAGATTTCGCCCAAGCAATGAATGACTTGCATGAGCAGGTGAAACTGAAATTACAGGATAGCATTTAGAAGTACAAACAGTGGGCTAATTCAAAAAGGCGGGAAGTTCAATTTAATGTTGGAGATGATGTCCTTGCACACTTGCGCAAGGAACGGTTTCCGAAAAGGGAATATAACAACCTAAAATTTAAAAATATCGGCCCCTGCAAAATCATTCGCAAGTTTTCTGCCAATGCTTACGAGTTACAGTTGCCACCTAGAATAGGTATTTCACCCATCTTTAATGTGGCATATTTTTTTCCATATGTTGTTGGTTCTGAAGATGACACGACAGTAAGGCCAGAACGGGACACCCAACGTGATGAAGATTCTTGGGTGAGACAGATGCCCACGGCACAGCCCCTTGAGATCGAGAGTATTCTCAACACACAGGTAGCCAAGCGCACACGCAGGAAGGAATATTTATGCTATTTGGTCAAGTGGAAGAACCATCCTATTGAGGACAGTTTGTGGCTTGAAGAAGCACAGATATGAAAGGCTGGTTATTCGGTCGATGATCTCATGGAACGGAGCCATGACTTTTTGTCACCCCGGGAACCTGATGCAGGAGCATCAGACACAGAGTAGATATAAGTCGGCTAACTATCTCACTGTTAGCTACGTTCGTAGAAGGGTTACTAAACCTGTGTTTTTTTTAAATTATTCTCATTATTTATCATTTAGACAAGTACAGTAGGATTAGGGGGATTAGAATGTTTTATAGTTAATTGGAAGTTTTTTTTTAAAACTGAAAATGTAGTTATAATAATACGGTTGATAGTTCAACCGAAAAAATAGAAGCAAGATATCACCTACGGGATACAAATAACAGAGTTTTGTTTTATAGTAGGTTCAATTTTTTCCTTCAAACAAAAAATAAAGGAAGAGAGACAAAAAGCTGAATTCGGAAAATCATCTGTAACTTAATTTCCTTCCAGCAAAGTTGTTGAATTCCATTTGCCATTTGTGAAGCGATTTTTTTTTTTTTCTTCATATTATTATGTGTAACGCACATTGGTTTGGATTGTATACAAAATTGAATTGAAAAGAACTTGAATCTAATGCACAGATAGGGTAACATGCACAGGAGGAAAAACGTTTATTATTGACACCAGTGACAGGACCACACAGGCAACAGAAGAGGTTCTACATCATCAAGAACGAACAGAACTATCGATTCCACAGCAAAATCAACCAGTAAAGCAACCATAGATCGAGACAGGTAAGCTTCCGTCACAGAACAAGTTAAAATTGATTACGAGGAGAAAAATTTCATATTTATAGCAAAGAGTTTGTCAAAGTCTTGAACTGTCCAAAGAGAGAGCGAGACAGAGTCTCAAGCATTAAATTGAACGAGGGTTTGTAACCAGAACCTTATAATTACAATAGAAAGATAAAACCCACAAGGCATTTCTCATCTTACATCAATTACAGTGTGAAACTCTAACGGTCGACCGGCATCAGGCAACTAGAAACTATAAATTTTAACTATCGAAAGTGTAGAATAGAGTCGACCCTACCCTTGGGGTTTCGAAAATTAAGGAGAGGCCAGCAGACAATATAAACTCGAGCAAGAACCTATAGGACACATAACAAATTTCTTTTAGAGTTGTGAACAAAGTTAAGGGATCAAATTGACAAGCAAAGAAAGAAAAAAAAGCTGGACAAATAGGATCTGGAAATAACCTACCGAAAGGGTTTGAAGACTGGGTAGGACAAACATCCCAAGGTTTGGACCAACAACCTACTCACAGAGGAGCGGAACGGTCAGAGACATCGGATAAAAATTGTGAAATTGCCAACAGGGAAGGAGCGAAGTACCTGTGACTTCATTGATTGAATGTAAGCGGCCACAGGGAATCTTGGCAGTCCAACACTTGGAGAAAAATAGACATCATACAGTGAAATGATTAGCAGTTGAACGTGCAAGAGCATTACAGACGTGAAACAATGAAATAAAAAAAGGCCGACAGTAACGAATTTACCAACCATCCAGTAACGAGCTGCATTGCAAAGTTTGCGGACAGAGTAAACGACGGAAAAGTCGCGCTACAAGACCTCAACGGAGTTGTTAACTGAAGGAAGGATAATAACCTTCACACAGAGGCACCAAGGTGTAACAGTTGGACCAATGCAGAGTCGCAGGTTTTGCAGAGGTCAGAAAACCCTCCCCTCAACTTCGCGAATGGAAATGACAAAACACAGTTGAATATCGTTGCAAAGAGCGAGGAGACTGGCACAAGGCTCGGCGTAGGGTGGAGTTAATACAACAACTCACACAATAGATACGAATTAATTTCCATAGCAGTCGAGACATCTTCCAAGTACCGTGACCCATCATCATCGATTTATGGTGTCACGTTCATGTTTATTTAACTGCTGAGTTGTTAAATGACCTGGCGGAATTGTAAATCTCTCACATAATAATTTCAATATTTAATTTTAAACACAACTGTGCATAGCCACGTGTAAGTAGGGCTAGGCGCCGTCACTAGTGCAAGATGAGGGTGCATAAAAGAGGTAAAACAGAGGTAAATGGTTATGATTTATGAAGGGAAAAATGACAAAAAGAGAGAAAATTAGGGGGCTAAGAAACTCACATCCCTAAGATGTTGTGTGTCCTCACACAACTCTTTACCTTTGAAAAAAACCTTCAAAACTTTGAGCATTCCAGCTCAATCCTGCTCTGACATACTGACATCAGCCTGCAATGTTTTAGACTTCTTCTTTCTGATGTTCTTTAGTTTCTTTTTCACCTTTTTAAGTCACTTGAAACATTGCGTATCTCGGTATTTCCAAACTCTAACTTCTCCTTTCTTTTTTTGGATCTCGGTAGTTAATTATTCTTTACTCTGTTCTTTATCCTCCTCCGCTTTAGCTATGAGTTGTTCTAAGTTCTGCACATGAAGCTCTAGCTCAACTATTTGAGCAGCAGGAGTTACCAAATCTTATTTTTCTTTTTTCTCGACAGGGGAATTACCTTCTTTAGGGACCTTAGTATCCCTTGGGGTTTCAGCAAACGCTTCTTGCTCTTCTTCTTCTTCTTCTTCTTCTGGTTCCTCTTCTTTTTCTTCTTCTTGCACTGGTGTAGGAGGGATTCAATTTCCTGTGGGGACTGTGATTCCTTGCCTGCACTAGATTATTCATTCTTTTTCTAGGCCTTTTTAATGAAATCGTCCAACAGAGTGTCATCTTCGACCTCTACAGATTTTGATGCGTTCGCAAGGACTAAAAGGTTGTATTCTTTGGGGGTCTTTGCCTGTATTGGTAGCGTAGAAGGAGACTCTTCAACAGGTGCACTAGTTTTCTTCTTATTTTGATATGGGGCCCTTTATTTTATTGATTTTTCAGGTCGTTTCCTTTTTGCACTGGTGCATGAAGGACTCCCCTTTTCATTCTTACCTGGACCCTTGCTTGTACTGGTGGGGTCCTTTGTCTCCTTCCCAGTAGTTGTCTTTTTATGTATTTGTTTCAACATCACCTCCCAGGTCATGCCTTTGATTTCTAATTGTTTCTGGACCAAAATATTTATCAGGCCATGATGATATAACTTCTTGTTGGCCTGGTCTACCCGTGCGTCCTGCACACCCTTGGCCATTTTTTCCAAGATCTTACGAAAAAAATAGGGGAAATCAATCCTCCACCGGACGTGCCGGTCACATTTGAAATGTTGCAACATCCTAAAATGGTACACAAAAGTGAGGGAGTACCTTCCCTTACAGGTTACAAATTTCAGTAGGATGAAAAGGAGGTCCTGCCACTGTCCCATCAGGGCACTGTGCGGAATTCCTTTCTTCCAATCCACCTTCATATTCTTTTCGATGACGAAACACTGCCATCGATTCCTTTCTAGTTTCTGATTTTTAAAATACTTCTCACCATTATTTTCCAAAATTGTCGCTGCTACTACAAACTCCTCCATAACCTTAAATTTTAGAGGCCTAATTTTTACTCGACCAGTTTTGAAAATTCTGGCAAACTTTAGGGCCACTTCACTGTTGTTCCCATAAAACTTTTGCAAGAACTGAAGAAAGCCTAAGTCTCGCAATAGTGCAAGACTATTGCGATACTTAGTAATCTGTTCTACCATACTGAGAGATGAAGGTTCGCTTCGAACAAGCGGCATCGCTACCTAACGGTTATGAACAGTCAATAATTTAAATGCAACACCGGGAAAATTGGTTCTTATAGATAGGGATCCAACTATCCACCATCCCTTCCATCTTATCACCCATTCATTCCACTGAAATAGCCTTGGACATGCGGCATCCTTAAGATCGTACCGGACTTGTGCTTGCGGCAGCGTTTTAACAGCTAGCTGAGGTAATAATTACGAGTGAAGGATATCTAGGATTATGGCGAAAATGGGCAATTATATCCAAGCAATGGTTAACCACTTCTGCACTCCTTCATATTTCAAAAAACTTTAGCATTCATTAAAAAATGATCATGATTCTCAACTTAAAAAAACCTTGTACTTTAAATAATTTTCTCCTAGTTAATATGATAGCACAAGTACCCATCGACTAAGTGAAAGGACTTCTTATAAACTTTCATGATGACCACTTTCCTATGACGTATGTTGTGACAAGAATAAATTGTATTATGTTTCTAATAGGGTGCATGCTTGCACCGATCTGCTTGCACTGCTTAAACTATGTTATTCTTTTGGTACCATTATGCTTGCATTATTATATAGGATGACATGCTTGCACTAGTGCAAGCATAATATCTAAAAAAAACGAACAGGGAATTTAAGTAAAATATAGGTTGGACTTCCAACATGGCTTCCTCGACTTATACTATAAATTTTCTTCGCCCTTTGTTGATGCTTCAGAGCATATCCTTTTGCTCTTTGTGTGCGAGATCCTACAGTGAATTCATGAGGGAACAAATAAGTGGGAAAAGGGAAATTTCAGAATGGGAAGGAATTTTGTTACAGGGATTCAAATAATAGTACCATAAGAGGGGATAAACAGAAGTGGGATAGGGAAAAAAATTTCAAGGGTAAAGTGGGATTTTTACAAAACAGACAGGGTAAATTCAGAAGAATATGGGAAGGTTGATAATTTTGGGATTAAAGAAGAAAACTGAGGGAATATAAAGAAAGTGGAATATGAAGAAAGGCAGAAAATTTTCTGGAAGGTCTACCTGCACTGGTGCAAGAAAAATAACTGCAGCGAGAATTAAGCATTACTTGAACAAAAAATATCCATGCTAATTACCCCAATTGTATAAAGGTATGTTTTGTTGAACCTACTTTTACTTGGTAGTCACTAGCATATCTAAAGATCAAGCAACATTCTCTTTTTATTTTAAATTTTTGATCTTCCTGCCAGCAAGCTAGTTTTCAGGTTGATCCTTTTGCAATCATGTCAGTGAACATATTTTCATAATTATAGGAAAAAAAAATTTCTTTACTTTTTAGTTAAAAAAATATCTCTTTTTTTTTTCTTTAAGAGGAAGAAGATTTCATGTTTTCAAAATTTTGGTATTACCATTCACCACTACCGTCCTGAATTGCTGTTGGACTCGTTGTGTAAAATCTTTCCTGGCAAGTGGCTAAAAATACTTCTTTAATCCGTGTCCATTTACCAAGAATACTGAATTTTTTCCATCAATAGTTTTAACTTCTACTGCTCCATTCTCAAATACTCGGATCACTTCATAAGGTCCCATCCAACATGTATGGAACTTCCCTTTAAAAATTTTAAATCTAGAATCATAAAGGAGTACCCAATCACCTGGTTGGAATTTAATTTTTTTAATAGACTTGTCATGCCACCTATTGCGTTGCTACTGAATTAGTATGTTCTATTGAAAAAAATCCCTAAGAAATTCATATAACTCATTTAATTGAATAAGGTGTTGTTGTTGTGCCTCAGAGAGATCTAGTCCTAATTGAACTACAGTTCTGAAAGTTTTGATCTGGAATTCAATTGGTAACAGAGCATGTTTGCAATATACTAGCTCATATGGTGTATGTCCCATGCTATTTCTCCAAGTGGTTCTGTATGCCCACAAAGCTTCTGGTAATATTTTAGCCCAGTATTTCTCATGCATATATACTATCTTTGTAAGAATGGACTCAATCACTTTGTTTGTGGATTCCACCTGGCCAATTTCTTGCGGTTGATACGGCGTGGATTTCCTATACTGGATCTTGTATTGCTCCATCACACCCTGTACCAGATTAGAAATAAAATGTAGACCATTGTCAGAAACAATTTCTCTAGGCACACCAAATCTAGTAAATATTTCAGTAAAAATAAAATCAACAACAACTTTTTCTATAGCAAAGGAAACAGCGTTAGCTTCTACCCATTTTGTAACAAAATCTGTACAAACCAAAATATGCTTTTTACTTAATGATGTTGGATTTATTGGCCCTATAAAATCAATAGCCTATTTTTCAAGCGGCTCAATCATAACTTGGGGGCATAAAGGAATTTAATTGGTTTGATCGCCTGACATATTGTTTGGCATCCTTAAACAAGGAAGGCCAAAAGTAACCAGCACGCAATACTTTATATGCATTATGCTCATTAGTGAAGTGTCCTCCACAAGGTTCATCATGAGCAGATTTCAATATGTCAAACACTTCCTCCTCTCTTACACATCTACAGATAATTAGGTCTGGACCAGTGTAAAAGAGATCTCCTTGAATCCAGGAGTATGCAGCACTTTTTTGGATAATATTCTACTTTTCACAAGCAGACAAGTGCGGTGGTGTTTTCCCAGTAACCAAGTAATTAGCAATGTCAGCAAACCACGGAAATATTTTGACATAGCAAAAATATGTTCATCCGGAAAATCATCATTAACAGGAGTTGCTTCACCAGGATTATCTAATTTAGAAATAAAATCTTCTACAACATTAGATTTTCTTGGTCTATCAACAATAGTAACATTAAATTCCTACAACAATAGAAACCACCTAGTCACTCTACCACTAGTCAATGGTTTGTTCATCAAATATTTAATCACAGAATGATCAACATGTAAAAATACTTTGTATCCTGTAATATAGTTCTTGAACTTATTAATTGAAAAAATTACAGCTAAAAACTCTTTCTATGTAACTTTATAATTTAATTCAGCAGAAGACAAATTCTTACTAATATAATAAATAGCATAGGATTGCTTATTTTCCTCTTGTCCTAAAGCTGTGCCAATAGCTAAATTTGAAGCATCATAGGAAATGTGAAAATGCAGGGACCAGTTAGGACCTCTCAAAACTAGTGCTTGTACCAACTTTTCCTTCAATGTTTCAAAAGACTATTGGCAAGCTGTGGACCAAGGAAATTCACTATCCTTAGCTAGAAGTCGAAAAGAGGGGCAACTATCTTAGAAATTTTTTTAATGAATCTTCTATAGTAACCAGCATGTCCTAAAAACCTCTTACTTCCCTTTGAGTTTTGGGTGTAGGAAGATGAAGAATGATTTCAATCCTTGCCGGATCAACCTAGATACCTTTACCAGAAATAAAATGGCCAAGTACCACTCCTACATTGCACATTAATATACATTTCTTGTCACTCAAGGTGAGATGGGCTTCCTGACAATGAAGAAGTACTTTCTCTAGATTTTTGAGAGCTTCCTAAAAAGGATCACCAAACACAGAAAAGTCATCCATATAAATTTCAGCAAATTCTAGATCAGCAAAAATGGTGAGGACTCCCGTTTGAAAGGTAGTCGGGGCATTACATAAACCAAAGGGAAGCACTTTATAAGAAAATGTACCGCATGGACATGTAAAAGTAGTTTTATCATGATCTTCGGGTGCAATCTGTATTTGGTTATAGCCTCTGAAGCCATCCAAATAGGAAAAATATTTCTTTCCTGCAAGGGTATCAAGCACCCGGTCAATTAAAGGGAGAGGGAAGTAATCTTTGAGAGTGGCTTTGTTTAATTCTTGATAATCAATACAAATACGCCATCTTCCATCTTTCTTAGGTACTAGCACTAATGGAGAGACCCACTGACTATCGGAAATAGGATAGATAAAACCGTCATCCAAGAGTTTCTGTACTTCTTCCTTCAAAATATCTCTTAGAGTTGCATTCATTCACCTTCGGGGTTGTCAGACAGGTCGGGTTCCTTCCTGAATATAGATGTGATGTGTACAAGTTTGAGGAGGAATTCCCTTCATATACTCATAGCCCCAAGAAAAGGCACTAAGATGGTTTTGCAACAAATTCACAAACTTCTCCTCTTGAGATGAGTCCAAATCTGAACTAATATGCAAGGATTTACCAGGGCTAATCTCAACAAGAGTAGTGTCAGGCTCAGGAGTACTCAAGGGAGTGGTCAAATGCAGCGGTACAAAAGAATGAGAACCATGATTATCTTGAGAGTCTAGGCTGAAAATTTGGCTCAATGGCTCAAAATTAGGCATTGTGTCTAGATTATTTAGGAAATATTGAATCTCATCTTCCTATAAAGACCCGGTATAATGATGGATAAGGGAAATGGGCTAAGTCTCCCCATCACTGCTTTGATCCAACCATAAAGTATCTCGAAGGTCCTGAATGGATTTGGCAGGGGGGGTATAAGGTAACTTTCTTCCTAGAATCTCCATGCGAAATATACATATCACCGGAATGACATCTAATATATGTATTGGCCGTAACAAGCGATGGTCAACCCAAGATCAAGGGATTTCCTCCTACTAGGTTCTTTGGCTGAAGCACAATGAAATAAGCAGGATATTCCCAAGAATCTAATGAGATGATCACATTGTCCAATACTCCTTTTGGCTTAATTTTAGATCTATCTACTAAGTCAAGCACAGTGGGAGTAGGGCGAAGATGAGATAACCAAATTTGATCCATGGTTTGCTTAGTCATGACATTAATGGTTGCCCCTAGGTCTATAAGAACATTAGAGACCAGGACATGACCAATCTGAAATGAGACAACAGGGTTTTCGGTATTAGTATATTTTTCCATAGACACACATTCCGTCATCGCCTCTGCTACCCTACCAAAAAATTGAATAGTTTGGGGTTTCACTCTCTTCCTCTTGGGTTTCCTAAGACAGAGTTCCTTAATAATCTTAGTACAAATGGGGATCTCTTTAATGGATTGAAGCAAAAATATCTTAATGAAAATATTCTGAAGCTCAGATGCCAAACTATTCTCAGAAACAGGCTCATTTCTTTCCATTACTAGCCTCTCTGGGAAGGGAGGTTGGTTGGAAGAAGATGGAAAGGATTCAAAGGGTAAGGGATGCTTAGTGACAACTTTTGGAGAATGGTTAAGAGTTTCCTCTTCACCTTTCTCTTCAACAATCACTATAGGTTGCTTCTGATTTTCTGATGTTATAGTCCTTCCCGATCTTAATTGAATATCATGAACCCCAACTGGAATAGACTGGTACTCGAATGGTAATGGTGGGTTTGTTACATAGATCATTTGCACTACTTTATTATTGTTAGGATTGGGCATAGGTTGAGCAGGCAACTGAGGAGGTAGAAAGGGTGGAGGTAAAGGCAATGACGGAGTAGACTGACTCGGAAGTTGAGGCATTGAATAAGGTGTATGCGTAGATGGATATGACTGCATAGGTGGCTGGTAGGAATATGGAGAATGATTTGGTCCTCTCCAACCTTGTTGCCATGTTTGAGAAGCTTGCACATGCTGATATTGATTCCCATACTACCACTGCTAGTTAGTGTTAGGATAAAAATATGCATGTGAATTATAACCAAGATAGTGTGGAGAAAATTCAGGAGCCATACCTACACCTTCATGAGGTGAATTCCTTCTTGCTCCCATAGCATATAGGTATTCAGCTTCAGGCTGTCCCCCTGTAAATACAGCTTTAAGTCCTGGTATAGAGGGACATTTTTCTGTGACATGGTCTTCTGCACAAATAGCACACTTATTAGTTTCTTTCAAATTAAGAGGACACTCTTTAGGAGAATGTTTGTCTCTACATTTAGGACAGAAAATACATAATGACTCTTGTTCTTTCATGAGTTTCTACTGAAATTTTAAAGAGTCTAACTGTTTGGTAACAGTATTCATTATATCAATTTTCATGTTTTTCATTTTATTTTCTAGTCCAATAATTATAGCATCATTAGATTCAGTTCTTCTATTTCTATTTCAAGTTCCTCTACCAGATCTATACTGATTCCTTGAAAATTACCTGCATAATTTACAAATTTGCTCAAAATTTTGCTAAGAAATATCACCTTGTCCTAATAGCTTCAAATTATTTCTAGCATTACCAGTAAGTCCTCTTAAGAACAAGGTTCTAATAGTAATTAGATCAAACTTAAGTTTCGACCTTTGTAAAATATACTAAAATATTTCTAGGTAATCTTCAAGAGTTTCATCATCATCCTGTATGATTGTAAAAATTTCATCCTACATATCCCGATTTTTGCAATATTCTTGATATTTAGAAAAAAACACTCTCTTCATCTGATCCCAAGAGGTTACATGTTTCCTCCTAACCCCATAAACCACCGTAGAGTTGAGTCCTTGAGAGTAATAGGAAATAATCTTAACTTCTGAGCATCAGTTGAATAATCATAACTTCTACACAGAATATCACACTTGAATAGAAAAGAGTCAAGATCTTCATGAACTTTACCATGGAAATGAGGGAGAGCTGATGGTGGAATATTCTTCATTTGTGCCATAGTGTCAGGATCCACAATTGGAAACACAAAAGTGGATTGTTCTTCACTTACCTGGTTTTCACCAATCCCTTCCAAATGATCTTCTTGGTCCACCATTGTTTCCCTTTTACTTGTACCGCTCTCAACAGGCTGATCCACACTTGAGCTGTTGTCACCAAAATCCAGGTGGATTGTTCCTGCGTGATGATTTTTAATTGGATTGGGCTTCCTAATTACAGAAGGAGACCAAATATGAGAATTTTTTTCAGAATTCTTTTGGCCCTTAGTGGGCTTCGAACCCTTACCTTTTCTAGGCATTCATTTCAAAGGAAAAAAAGAAAGAAAAATAATAAACAACTTCTAAAAAATGCTATCAGAAATCAATTAAAACCAGTAAAATTCCTTCAAAGAATATTTTCCAAACAATACTACAAAAATAAAGGAAAATTTTCCTCTATTGTATAATCAGAAAATTCTTACCAAATCAAATCACCTCCCAGGCAACATCGCCAAAATGTTGGGTGCAGGAATTACACTTAAGTAAAATCCTCAACACTTAATTTGTCAACATGGGGGATCCGTAAACTTAGAGAGGAAGCACAGGAAATGCCAACAATGGTATGAATCTTCATAATATAAATCCCTACTTTTTTTAAAGGAAAGATTGTAGAATCAAATTAAAGAGAGAAAAAGGCAACTTGAACCATCTAAATAATCTAAGACTGGAACAAGAAAGAATGCATTTGCAAGAGGGAATTAAAGATAAAAGGGCAACCATTCTAGCTAACTATTGTTTAGCTACTGAGTATGTATTCTTCTTTAGTAGAGACACTTAGCAGTGTCATCAGATGGGCCCTTAAACCTGCTCCTTTAGAGATTTCCTTCTTGCACTAATCTATCCTGCACTATTGCAATCTGCTTGCACTAGTGCAGGAACAGAGATTTATGGAGAAGGTATAAATGGTGTCTTTACTAAAGGCTTTTTTACTTTATGCAAGGGCTTAAACTTTTCCAAGTTCCAAGCACTCATATCCTGTGGCAAGAAACTAGTTCTTGCAATGGATCAACGCTTCCTTCACTTAGCATTTAATTCTTAAAATGAGTGTTTAATGATTTCAAGTGCTATTATACTGTTAAATCGAATTTCACATATAAAAATTGAATGTTTTTGATCTTAACATAGTGCATTAATAAAGAAACAATCAATATACATTTATCATGTCATAAGCATTTAATGAAAGAAAGAAAATTGTGGGAAGTAGACTAAGAAAGCTTGTTGCATCACACCAACGTGGACTGGTGTAGGTTCATTTCTCCTGCTTGGACCAGGCTAGGAAAACCAATCAAACAGAATTGCAGAAAAGGAGACATCACACCAACGTGCACTAGTGCAGGGTTATTTCTCCTGCTTGGACCAGGCGGAGGAAAACCAATATGAAATCAAGTACAAGAAAGGAAATTGCAGAAAAATGAAATTTATCTACTTCACACAACGAATCTTCTTTCACTCAGATAGAAATGCATGTGCTTAAAATTAAATCACACTTCACAATATAAACACAAATTATAGGAAAATAGGAAATGGGGTAAACGTGTTGGGTTGGATGGGCCTAGCCAACCAGCGTGTTTCCCTTTTAAATAAAAATTTTGATCATTACCTTAATCAATTCATCAGCTCAAAACACAGAAATGAAATTTGTGAAACATGAGGCCGAGCTTCCTTTTATTAATTCACTTAGGCAAGTACATACGTTAATACATCATCCAGCCCAGATTCGAGCGATAAGAAAATACAACAACTTGTTACCGCCTCTCTAGCTGTATCTCTGTTCTCTTCTCCTATCAAAATTCCCCCTTAGTACTATTTACATTCTACATTATATAGATATTTGGCCAAAGGCCAAAATAGATCATTCAACTGATTACATAACCAAACATAGATTTTAGCTTCTTGGCCTTCGAAATTAGATGGTTAGCAAACTGGCCGTAGCCAATCTCCAACTTTCATCCTTCACATATTCGGTCTCAGCTGCATTTGGGTCGATCTTTGGTGTCATGGCTGAAGCTGCTCAATCTTTGCTGAAGCTTCTCAAAATGAGGTGTTGATCAAGGAGGTTCAGATCTACTGCAAGGATTTGATGTGCTAGCAACGATGCAAGATCCAATCCTACACTAGGATCAGCGGTCACGGTAAGTACTTCTAACTACCAAATAAACATTGGAGATATCTATAAGTTAAAAAGAGTGATTAAAAGTAAGAAATAATGTAATAAATAATTAATTAATGCTAAGTTGAATTAAAAATATGAAAAATAAGGTTTATACGAAATATTTCACCGTGCTTGGACTGATGCAAGACGAGGGTGCATAAAAGAGGTAAAACATAGGTAAATGGTTATGATTTAGGAAGGGAAAATGGAAAAAAGAGAGGAAATTAGGGGGCTAACAGAAACCTAGTTGTAGATAGTTCTCGTTATTTGTAATTGTTCTCACGAACAAATTTTTTTTTTTCATAGTTGGGAATAAACATAATGGATTGCTACAATCGTTTTTTTTTCCCTATCATCTAAAAACAAAGAAAAATAATGAATGAGGAAGACTATAAAAGAATGACCCAACATCCAAAAAGTGTGCTAAAAATATGCATGTACACAATGATTTTCATGGCTTCCCATAGAATTTTGTAATCAAATTTCCCAGCTAATTCCATGATGTATTTAATAAAAAAATTTAGTTTTATGCATCCCCTTTATCCTCCTCTCTTCTGGGTTCATCGACCCCTATGAATCCATCCTTATCTATCTATAAATGATGATGAATTTATATTGTTAATATACAATTTTATTATATTTCTAGGCTCTCCATATTTTCATCATGAAGAAATTACATTATTAATCCATGGAAAAAAAAATATGGTATTATATTCCCCTCCCCCTTTTTTTTTTCGCATTACTTAGTGCACATCACCATGAAATTATACACAAATATAATTTGTGTCAACACTTCAAAAATAACGATGTGCATACTTCCTACCTTGATATTCGAGCTGCCATATTTCTTCCTTAGGGATATGTGAGGTCCATTGGACCTTTACCTACCCTATGGTTGTATTGTATCTCCACATGACCTTCCTATATATTATATGTGATAAATATACATATAACATTCCTTCTAAATTGACCAAATTCAAATTCTAATAATTGATATTGTTCATATCATGGACATACATTTTCAACAAAGAAACATGAAATATATTGTACACATTTAGAGAATTATGAATGTAAGAATGTATGCAACGAGTCATAGTCTATCTGGTATCTCTAATAGACCCAAAAATATAATTTTTATCCTAGTACGAGTTCCCAACTTTACTGAATTTTTTTTTGGGCATCAATTTCAAAATATATATTATTTTCATTTAAATTATCTAGTTATCCTAATTTTACCTACATATATTATTTTTCTATCTCAAGCTACTTTAAAATTCTACTTAATTTCAACCATATGCTCCTCCATTTCCTTGAGAAAGCGTGGTCCAAGTACTACATGTTTACTAGATTGTCCCAACAAGGAATAGTATCACAACCTTTATCATACAAAGCATTAAATCATATCATTTTTAATGAATCTTCATACGCAATGTTGTAGGAAATCTCAGCTAAATGCAACTAATCCTCCCTATTATTGAAAAATATTTGTTTAGTTTATCCATTCAATTTCATTAATTCTATAGGATTAGGAACAAAAATTGTATAATAATTCAGAATTATTCCATCTTATCTTAGCTTGTAATATTTATATTTGCATTTTACATCACCCAACTATAATCACACTTCTACCTATTATTAATTGGAGATTATAATAGTATCATCTATAACTCTATCCTTTAAACATAATTTATGCATGCTAATTGTTGTACCACACATGATATGTACCCTTCGATAGAATCTGTTTGCATATTTATCTTATTTTCCTTTCATATGGTCGACATCAATGTTGTTCTCACTTGAAAATTATATACATCATGTTTTCCTATGATCTAGGTGGATATTGGTGGCCACCCACCTATTCCATTTGGACCCCCAACATCGGTTCTTTCAATTTTTTGCTTTTAGCACAACCTACTATTTTTAGCAGTTTTTTGGGTCATGAACTTCCGGTGTCGTTTTAAGGCCCTAAACGACCTTTTTTGGGAAAACCAAGAGCAACATTGGACCATCAACCGATGTGGCTCACATAAAAAGTTGTAATCATTGGATAGATATTTATAACGAAATATGGTGCACGTCAAACAAAGATCGTATGCCAAACTTATGTCTGTGGGAAGTTGAAATACCAATTTATGCTAATAGGGCACATAATTTTGGCCCTTCATCTCCTAGGGTTAGGTTTTTATATATTTATATTTTTCCATTGTTTCTCAATAATAAATATGCCCTCAAGCCTCATTGTAACATAGTTCAGAGGCATGTAGCCACCAAAACTCTTCTAAGAGATAAGCCTACCAACGCCCTAGATGTTTATTTCCATTATGTCTATATTCATATTTCTATTATATGATATTAATGAAATGAATTTTTATTGTGGGTGCATCTCCATGTTTATGTTTTTTCTGTATATTATTATGTTCCTGCATAAATCTGGATCAGTGGTATCATAGTGGTTTCCTCTTTCTTTGTTTTTCTATGCATGTCCCCAACGCAGTCAAGCTATAAGGAGTTAGGGATCGATCTGGTTGAACCCTTGCAAGATCAACCTTAGAAACCCTGACGAACTCGCATGGCACAAGAAAAGAAAGATGAGGGAGCAGTAGATCCTACCAAAATATTGCTCGAGGAGGCCCTCAAGAAATAGATGGATGTGATGATGGATAAATTTTCCTAGATCTTTCAATGGCTTCCCACCTACGGCACATCTGCATCTAACAACCACTCTGGAGGTGCCACTCCCTTCAAGGCACAAGTAAAATTTAACATTCTTGTATTTGAAGGCCAGATAGATGCAGATGTCATAGATAGATGGTTGAATTTTCTAGAAGTGTATTTCTTGGTCCATGATTTCTCTGACCGAGAAAAGATTATCTTTGTACTCCTGATGCCCCCCATGTCAAATACTAGTGGGAAACCTACTGTGAGAAAAAGTACGAGAGGGAACCCTCTTTGTTCTCGGTCGCACCTACTTTGAATTTGTTCTGAGATGGCATCAAGGAACAATATTACCCCGTGGGGAGCTATGAGGACAAGTACATCCAATATAAGACGTTAATAGTCAAGAAATAACAAAAATATAGTATACAAATAAATAGACAAATTGTCATTAAGAAATTGTTGAAAGAGCTAGATATAGGCATCAGATGTTCCACCAAGCCATAAAACTCGCTCCTTTAGCTCTCTCAATATAAATGCTCCTCCAACTCAAGGATATGAATCCCTAAGTAAGACTTCCCAGGATGATTATATGCCTCACATAGTATCCCATCTAGTAAGTTCTTACTATTTTTCTCTATCTTTCTCACATAGCTAGCCTAATTATTCAATTTCACTTTTCCCTTAGATTTCACCACCAAAAAATCGAAATTGCTTTATTTGCAATGTTTTCTCCTTGGCCACTTCTATCTATGGATCCAATACAACTACCAAAGAAATATTCATGCTCGAAGATCTATGGAAACCTAGTTGTAGATAGTTCTCATTATTTTTCATTGTTCTCACACAGAACAAAAATCATTTCATAGTTGGGAATAAACATAATGGATTGCTACAATTCTTTTTTTTTTCCATGCTATAAAAAAAAAGAAAAATAATGAATGAGGATGGATATAAAAGAATGACCCAACATCAAAAAAGTGTGCTAAAAATATGCATGTACACAATGATTTTAATGGTTTCCCATAGAATTTTGTGTAATCAAATTTCCCAGCTAATTCCATGATGTATTTAATAAAACATTTTAGTTTTATGCATCCCCTTTATCCCCCTCTCTTTTTGGATCACTGACCCCTATGAATCGATCCTCATCTATCTATTCATGATGATGAATTTATATTGTTAATATACAAATTTATTATATTTTTAGGCTCTCCATATTTTCATCATGAAGAAATTACATTATTAATCTATGGAAAAAAATTATGGTATTATATTCCCCTCCCCCTTTATTTTTTTCGCATTACTTAGTGCACATCACCATGAAATTATACACATATGGAACTTGTGTCAACACTTCAAAAATAACGATGTGCATACTTCCTACCTTCATATTCGAGCTCCCATATTTCTTCCTTAGGGAGATGTGAGGTCCATTGGACCTTTACTTACCCTATGGTTGTATTCTATCTCCACATGACCTTCCTATATATTATATGTGCTAACTATACATATAAAATTCCTTCTAATTCAACCAATTCAAATTCTAATAATTGATATTGTTCATATCATGGACATACATTTTCAACAAAGAAACATGAAATATATTGTACACATTTAGGGAATTATGAATGTAAGAATGTATGCAATGAGTCATATTTTATCTGGTATCTCTAATGGACCCAAAAATATAATTCTTATGCTAGTACGAGTTCCCAACTTTACTGAATATTTTTTGGGCATCAATTTCAAAATATATATTATTTTCATTTAAATTATCTAGTTATCCTAATTTTACCTACATATATTATTTTTCTATCTCAATCTACTTTAAAATTCTACTTAATTTTAACCATATGCTCCTCCATTTCCTTGATAAATCATGGTCCAAGTACTAAATGTTTACTAGATGGTCCCAACAAGCAATAGTATCACAACCTTTATCATACAAAGCATCAAATCATATTATTTTTAATGAATCTTCATACCCAATGTTTTAGGAAAACTCAAATAAATGCAACTAATCCTCCCTATTATCAAACAATAGTTGTTTATTTTAACCATTCGATTTCTTTAATTCTATAGGATTAGGAACAAAAATTGTATATTAATTCAGAAGTACTCCATCTTATCTTAGCTTGTAATATTTATATTTTCATTTTACATCACCCAACTATAATCCCTCTTCTACCTATTATTAATTAGATATTATAATAGTAGCATATATAACTCTATCCTTTAAACATAATTTATGCATGCTAATTTTTGTACCACACATGATATGTACCCTTCTATAGAATCCATTTGCATATTTATCTTAATTTCCTTTCAAAAGGTTGACATCAAAGTCGTTCTCACTTGAAAATTATAAACATCATGTTTTCCTATGATCTAGGTGGATATTGGTGGCCACCCACATATTTCATTTGGACCCCCAACATCGATTCTTTCAATTTTGCGCTTTCAGCACAACCTACTATTTTTAGCAGTTTTTCGGGTCCTGAACTTCAGGTGTCGTTTTAAGGCCCTAAACGACCTTTTTTGGGAAAACCAAGAGCAACATGGGACCATAAACCAATGTGGCTCACACCAAAAGTTGTACTCATTTGATAGATCTTTATAACGAGGTATGGTGCACGTTGAACGAGGATCGTATGCCAAAGTTATGTCTACGGGAAGTTGAAACACCAATTTACCCTAATAGGGCCCACTAATTTTGGCGCTTCATCTCCTAAGGTTAGTTTTCTAGATATTTAGAGTTTTCTATTGTTTCTTAATAATAAATATGTCCTTGAGCCTCATTGTAACACAGTTCAGAGGCATGTAGCCACCACAACTCTCTCAAAGATAAGCCTGCCAATGCCCTAGCTGTTTATTTCCATTATGTATGTAAGCATATTTCTATTATATGATATTAATCAAATGAAGTTTTATTGCAGGTGCATCTCCATGTTTATTTATTTTTTTATATATTATTGTATTCCTGCACAAATCTGGATTAGTGGTATCAAAGCGATTTCCTCTTTCTCTGTTTTTCTTTGCATGTCCCCACCACGGTCAGGCTATAAGGAGTTAGGGATCGATCTGGTTGAACCCTTGCAAGATTAGCCTCAGAAACCCTGACGAACTCACATGGCAGAAGAAAATAAATATGAGGGAGTAGGAGATCCTACCAAAATATTGCTCGAGGAGGTCCTCGAGAAATAGATGGACGCGATGATGGATAAATTTTCCCAGATCTTTCAACGGTTGCCCACCTACAACGCATGTACATCTAACAACCACTCTGGAGGTGCCACTCCCTTCAAGGCACAAGTAAAATTTAACATTCCTATATTTGAAGGCCAGATAGATGCAGACGTCGTAGATAGATGGTTGAATTTTATAGAAGGGTCTTTCTTGGTCCGTGATTTCTCCGACCAAGAAAATATTATCTTTGTACCCCTCAAAGCTGCCCCCATGTCAAAGACTAGTGGGAAACCTACAGTGAGCAAAATGACGAGAGGGAACCCTCTTTGTTCTCAGTCGCACCCACTTTGAATTTATTCTGAGATGGCATTAAGGAACAATATTACCCCGTGGGGATCTATGAGGACAAGTACATCCAATGGACCACGCTGTGATGGAAAAGGGATTAAGATTTGCATGAACTGACGAATTTGTTCCATAATATACACACAAATTTTTGTATTAAAGATTTAGAGAGACATTTGATGCTCAAGTACCACAGTTCTCTGCATAGAAAAATTCACGAGGATATGGAGTTCCTCACCATTACCTCACTTGGCATGGCATATTTCTATGTCGCCAAGATCAAGCAGAAATTTAGGCAAAAGAAGCGAGACTTTGTATCTGCAAATTCGAAGCCAGGGAAAGGCACCCCCAAACAATAGAATGGGATGCAGAGCCAAAGTAGGGTGACTCAGAACACCACAAAAATTCCAAATAAGGACATTGGGAAGTGGTATGAATTTCATAATAGCCCCACTCACAACACAAACGAGTGTCAGGCCAAACAGTCACTGGTGGTCGAGCTGAATGCACCCGAAATAGATGCATGTTCTGATCCTGAGCCAGAACCAAAAAAGGGAGATGGCGAAGCGAAAAAAATCATTGATGCAGACCCCAGTGCCATTTTTTCCACCACCAAGCTCTAGAGAGAGGATCCCTAGGATCCAAAGGAGGGGGAGCACCTCTTCCATTCGCAGATGTGGGTGAAGGGTTCTCCACTGTAATTTCTTGTCGATATAGGAATCCAAAAGAACCTAATTTTAGTAGAGGTCATGAAGTGACTCAGCCTACCGACCATAGCAAACCTCCATCCATATAACATCGGGTGGCTTCACTGAGGGATAGATCTTCATGTCTGCTAGTAGTGATGCCTTTTGTACAATGTACAGCAAGCCATTTACGGATGAGGCATTGTGTGATGTTCCTCCTCTTGATGTAAGTGATGTATTATTTGGCCAACCATACTTATGGAGGTGACATGATGTCTATGTGTCTAGGCCTCGTTCTGTTGCTATTACTTTTGGAAATAAATTATACAGGATACCAGAGGTAATACCGCCTCCTGCCATCTCCTTGACTATTTCAAAACTACGTATTAAGATTGTTTCCAAAACTAGGAAGTTTATTTTCCTTACAACTCGCTCACAAGGAAGGAATAATATTGCGGCCACAACGTCGAAATGAGGCTCCCCTGCATGATTGCAGCAGATGGAAAAAGTCATGGAGGAATACGAGGAGATTTTCTCCTCACCCAAAGAGGTTCCTCTACACTGTCAGAACAAGCACTCCGTTGATATGACCCCCGACACACCATTGCCTCATATTTCCATACCTCATACGATTACACAAAAAAAACCCACACATGTACTATCTCAAGAAACCAAATTTATTGAATGCATCCAGCTCGTCCCCTAGCAGGTCCACGACATCCTGGAAAAATCCAATACCAAGTTCAGTATAATTTTCCTCTCATGGAAGAACTTAACAAAATGGGGACCATTTATTCTTAAGGAGGGACGAATGGTCCAAGTAGATATTGGTGGCCACTCACCTATTCCATTTGTACCCCCACCATCGGTTCTTTCAAATTTGTGCTTTCAAAACAACTTACTATTTTTAGCAGTTTTTCGGATCCTAAACTTCCAGAGCCATTTGGAGGCCCTAAACAACATTTTTTGGGAAACCTAGGAGCAACATGGGTCCATGGACCGATGTTTCCCACACAAAAATTTATACTCCTCAGATAGATATTTCTAAAGAGGTATGGTGCACGTCAAACAAAGATCGTATGGCAAAGTTACGTCCCTGAGAAGGTGAAACACCAATTTACCCAAACGGGGCCCATAGTTTTGGCGCTTCATATCCTAGGGTTAGGTTTTTAGATGTTTATAGTTTTCCATTATTTATCAATAATAAATAGGCCCTCAAGCCTCATTGTAAGACATTTCAGAGGCATGTATCTGCCACATATCTTCTCAGAGATAAGCCTGCCAGTGCCCTAGCTGTTTATTTCCATTATTTCTGTAAGCATATTTCTATTATATGATATTAATGAAATGTAGTTTTATTTCCACTGCATATTTGTTCTTATGTTTATTTCTGTATATTATTGTGTTCCTGCATAAATCTAGATCATCTTAACACCTAATGTTTGTTGTTCAAACAAATATTTCAAATCACTATGATCTATACTCAATTCTATTTTTTTATACATAAATTAACACCTACACATTTTAAATACATGTAGTATGGCATAAATATCCATGTAGTATGGCTTCACCATGTTGTATAAACGCTTTCATATTTTGATGTTTGTTCAAATTTAGTTCCCTTATTTTGTAAAGAAGTGATGGTAAAATAATCTCTAAATAATATTTCTATAAAGATATTATAATATCTAGATAAAATAAAAAATATGTAGCCTATGAGAGATTACTTGGTTTTGGCTATCCTCTAATGGACTCAATCTTCCCTAGATATATTAATATTAATTCATATTAACTTATATGCCTAAAATAGTAGATTTTTCCTTTGTAGTAGCAACACTCGATCTACTTGACATATAATTTATGCCCTCACAACATTTATTGAAACAATATGAATTATTGCTCATTTTATTCCTTCGACATAGAATATATAAGCATGTCATGCAAGAACACAATGGAAATCTTATCCAAATATGTTCCAAATATGGCATTCATTAAGAACATAAAGGAAATTGGTGCATCAACCAATCCAACTTGTACCACTAAAAATTTAGCATGCTCATACATATCTCTAAATGCTTTCTTATTAATGTATTCCTCCTTGATTCACACATGGTGATATTCTAGTCTTTGATATCTCTCTAAAACTACCTTTACTCTTATATTATCAAATAGATCATCAAATATATATAGATGATATTTTTTCTTCACATTGTTTGTAATCAACGATCTAAATTTAATGCATAGCCTCAATGACCCATCCTCATTTTTTACAAACAACAACATTTCTCCCCAAGTTGAGGATCATGGGAGTATACACCATGTATTCAACAATGCTTCTAGTTGAGTTTGTAATTACTTTAATTTTATTGTTCTCATTTTATGAGTCTAATAATGTAGAATTTACAGGAACTAATTCAATATATAAAATCCTCTCCCTTTTTTATTGAAGGATTAGCTTTTATTCAAATGCATCCTCAAAGTATTGCAATACAAGAAAATTGTAAAGACTTTTCCCTATAATTTTAGTTATTTCTCTCACTCGAGGCACATATAATTAGCATACTTTTACAAAGCATAATTGAGTTATAATTTTAAAATCTCAATTATAGAAATATATATATCAACTCCTTTTATTTTTATTTTCTCCCCTTCATCATCAAGGCATGCCAATATCTTGTTATGCAAATCTAGTACATCATGAATATTTTCCAAATAGTCCATGTTATTTGGGATATTGTACAATATAAATGGTATGATATTAACATTATAACTTGTATTTACTCAATTCAAGTCTGCGAGACAACCTTCGATAATCTCATTGATTATTTTGTTGGTTCTAGTGGCTAGCTAAAATGACAATGATATTTCATTATTTTTTTCTTAAAAATTAAATTTATCCACTAATTTAGGATATATATAACTATGGATTGCTACTAAATCAACTAAAATAGTAGCAAATTGTTCTTTTATCTTTACTTCAACCTCAACCATGTGGGATTAATGTTCTTATTACTGTCTGAATATGATACCTTATTGAAGGTTATGAGAAATATATGTTTTAACCATATATATATATATATATATATATATATATATATATATATATATATATATATATGAATTCTTAAAAACAAGAAGATATAATGGTAATAAAAAAAAAAGAATACATAAATAATTTTATTCATGAACTAAAAACTAGGAAGACCAGATTGATTTTTTGTTATATTCCTTTCAATGCTACAATACATTATATACATTCCAAACAATTTATAAACACCCAATCTATGAACCAAATATTAGAATACAATTATAGTTCCTTTGACCAGATCTATAAAATAAGACAAATCCGCAATGCTTAAAACCATGCACAAAACCATGTGTGAAATTATGAAAAGGCACCCAAATAAGAATAGATTAGGACCACTTCCGTAAACCTTGTTCATGGGAGATATTTCCCCCCTTGTAAACCCCCCAATAGGTTGGACTATCACGACCCCCTTTTAACTTCCCCCCTCCATACCCCTCCTCCTCCACTGAAACAACATATTTGTCATCGTAATAGGTGTGTAAAGAATATAATGCACACCAAACACAAAGTCCTCATTTTTTTCTTCTCTGTGAGGTTAATATCTATTTTGTTCTCTCCTTTACACCACTTACATTTGACCAGTGGACTTCTCTTTTTTCCCAATCATTCCACCATTTTGGATTTATTATTAGCTGCATATTTTTTCTAGTTTATTTTAGTATTATTTCTCTTGAAATGAGGCTTAAAACACTTTTTTCTCTAATATGATTTCTCCTTTTTATACTTAAAATAGTTTGGAAAAGTTTATTTTCCTTTTTTTTCATATAGTTACTTGGGTACTCTAATTTTCTCTTCCACATCTTGGGTTTATCCTCTTGCATCATTTTTTCATAAAAAGATGGTAGCTTACCTAAGAACCTCTAAATTTTAACCTTCACCTCATTGATAAATCCCACGCACTTCAACAACCCCAAGAACTTATTTTCATATCCTTCCATTGCAATGTTCCCCAACATGAGTTTATTGAACTCTTTCACCTTCTTGTCATAGTAGTGTTGCGAAAATTATTGCTATTGGAAGCATTTATTGAACTACTTCACAAATATTATCCCTCATCAACACACTGGACTTGATTCAATTAGTCCCACCACATAGATGGTATTCGTTGTGAATAAAATATGAAAATATAGAATTTTATATTAGATGAGTTACTATTAATTGAAGGTATCTTCTAATTCCAAGAAAACGAGCTTCAATTTTTTTTTTTTTTTTAGGTCTCAACATAAGTTTCAAAAATATCTTCTAATCTCATCTTGTAATCTATCGCATTCATTTATTATTATGTGATTCCTAACATAGGACATTTTTTGTCTTATCCTTCACTCTTCAAATGCATTAAAAATTTTAGTTAAGTACATGACTAATAATCTATTTGTATTATGTTGACACTCCTTCATCAACTAGAACTTTTGAAGTTGTCACTCATTGCATGAGGTCTGCCTTATTCCATATGTATTGAACTTAATCCATTCCTAGTTTTTCATTGAAACTAATTTAAAAATTTAAATATTTTAGTGTCTATTATATATTTATTCTCATATGCTATTTTTATATTGGTACTATCATCCCTATAAATTTACATTGTCATCCTTAGACTCCTTAAAATTTCTACCAACTCTATCGGTTCTACCATGCTTCTATGTCTATTATATTTTGTTTCCTCATTAACTAAAATAATTTTTAGGCCTCTAGTTTATATTTCATCATTGTAGGCTCTTTCCGCATGTCTCATGTCTTTAATATTTCACCCTAAGATTTATTTCTTTTGTCTCTTTTGTTCATACTTTGAATTCTACATAATATGCAAGAAACCCTTGTTGTTAACAATTATGCATAGTGAAAAAAGTTGTCTAATTATAACTATAGCTCGTTTATCTTCTCAATTTATGAATAAACGTATTATATGATCTTTGTTATATTCTTTGCACTACTACCCTCCCACAGTGTAGGCTGAATTGAGAGTAGTGGTGGGGTCACAAGGTGGTTATGAACCACCTTTGTTCAAGGGGTTGGAAGGAAGGGAATCCACCCTAATAAAGGAATTTCAAGGGCGTATAAATCCCCTTTTGTAGGGGTTTTGACACAATCTACTTGAAGGGATCTTTGGACATGTTTTTTCATCTATTTTGGGTGATTTTCAGCACAACATGTTTCCTATAGCAATTTTTTGGTGCATGGCGGTTTAGGCCATGGTTTTGTACTTTTGTTTAAGGTACTAAAATTGTATTCTAATCAAAGGTAAATGGTTTGAAAATTTATTAATGACATTATATATATATATATGAAAATATTGAGAAAAAATTTCTAGCTTTCGGTTTCCATGGTAAAATCTATGTGTTAATGTCTATCTTTTCCATGGAATATTTTTCATTTTTTTCACAATATATTTGAAACAACTAAATATACAAGATTAACAACTACATTTGGTATTATAGAAGTGTCTGCTTCATGGAACACTTTTGTGCCCAAGGGGTTTTCCTTAGCATGTGCTAGACATTGTTAGTGCGAGATGTGTAGAATCAATTATTGTGGTGAAATAACATGGAAATTTTTTAATTTGAAATGTTTTTGGTTCTCTAAAAAACACTTTTTCGTGCAAGGTTCATGGTTATCTAAGGACCATTGATGTATTGTATAGATTGTAGTCAATCGAAACTATTTGATGTAATGTGTATGTTAAGAAAGAAACCATTGATGTGTGATGGTTGATGGTTGGTTACCTTCACATTCTAGTTGATGATTCTTCATTTTCATGGATTTGAACATTTCAGTAATGTTTTTATCATAAAAGTATGATGAAAATGTCAAGTTCGTAACATTTGTTTCATGAGGTTCTTTAGAACAATTGTTGCAGAGGAGAAAATATTGATGAAGACACCAAATAATGGATTATTAAGGAAAGTTAGTTGTGCTAGAGATTGTATTTCTCCATTAAAGGGGAGTGTAAGAGATAATTAGAGAAATGTATATGTTGCATTAGTGTTCCAATATATTATTCTAAAAAGTAAATGTTTCACTGTGTTGTTCTGGAGAGTGTTATTTTCCAATATATTTATATAATTGTAAAGATGCATAGATATATTTCTCATCCAATTATAATAGATTGTTATAGTTATAGATAGTACCTATTTAAATAAAATAAATATGAGATATTATTGTATATTTAGGAATATTTTAGATTTAATAAAATATCAATATGTGTTTTACATTTAAACATATTCTTCTTTACCTGAAAAAAACAAAAAAACATTAAAACGATAATAGAATAGTATGAGAGCTTAAAAGACTGAATGCTTCAGAAGCCCATGTTATTCAAAACTCAAAATGAAAACTGGCAGCTAAAAATTTGAAACATCAAATCCTTATACAAGGACCAGAAATAGAAAAAGATGACTTCCAAGCTGAAAATATGGAATGCTTATTCTAGTGCTCATAATAATTTGTGGTCACTTTAAATCCCAAGATAACAAACAGCTACTAGAAATTTTGAAATATGGAATGATTTAAGTCTGAAATATGGAATGATTTAAGTCTATAAACGATCAAAGTGAATATCACAATTATTATGGTCAAATAAAAACTAACTCAGACCCGGTTGGAGCTAAAGAAGCTAAATTATCCATGTGAGTAATTTTCCTAATAATTCACCAACATGGGAGTTGGAAAATCAAGGTGGCCCTTTGAAACTTTAGTACCAAATGACACATACATCTCCCTTTGGGAAACCCATTTATGGAAGTCATATATAATCTAAATATAATCGTGGAGAGCTTCTCAGATCTTCGAATATGATTTATGGGGTATAAGGAACGTGCTATTAAGATAAAAGTAACCCTAGATCTCGTGATGCTACAACAAAGAGGGTTATAGAAATTATTAAAAAATATGTGAAAAAACTAAATTATATATGTATAGCTGAATTGATAGAATTTGATGGGAAAATTCTTTGATCTAGAGCTTCGAGGCTATAGGCATACATCCTATTCCCATTCACACTAAAATATCCTTGGTATCCAATAGAATAGTGGAAATGTTTGTAGGTGGGTTCATATATATATATGAAATACAGTAAGATTTAGGTTATAATGGTAAAACAATTACCATATTAATTTTTAAATTTTCAGCGTTTCACATTACAATTCCAAACATTTTCAGCGTTTTCAGCGTTTCACATTACAATTCCAAAATAATCACTACTCTATGAATTTTACCAAATTTGATAACGTTCTGTATTTAATCCTAAAAAATGGTGGTCTGATTGTTTATTAAGAAACATAGTAAAAGATAAGAATATGTCTTTATCCATTACTTATATGAATGAACCAGTTATATGAATGCAAGAGAAGGGTGTATGTAATATTTCTTTATCCCTTTAACATATTCCGAAAACAGATATTTCGAAATTTAAGTGAGGGTTATGCCGGGCAAAGAAAGAAGTATAAAACTTTATATGTAACATAAAGAGAGATGGAAAACGCAGAAGTGAACGAAAAGTATGTTTAATGTTTAACAAAAGTACTATGTAAACAAATGCTCTACCTTCTTCCCATATAAATATTTTTTTGTATAAATATCGGTTTATTCATTATCCATCCATTTTTCCATATTACTATATTTTTAACCTTCCAACATAAATTGAAAACCGTAAAATTGAAGACCATCGAGATTAAATTCAAATTCAAGTGCATGATGAGCGGTATTCACTTGAAATAAATAATTAAAGATGAAATCAAATGTCTTCGTTACAAGTTTAATTAGTGATAAAAATATTTAGACACATAAAAAGATTACACAACACAAATCACATTATACATTTAATTAAAAGTTTATTTATTGATAATATAAAATAATTTCGACAAATTATAATTCAGTCATAACAAGAATCTAATTCATAGCATACACATAAAATCAACATGACAAAAATCTAACTCATAACATAGAAATCAAAAAAATTTAAATTAACTCTGTAAATATAAGTCTGTAAATATAATTCCATAAAAGTTATAATATAAGAATCGACAACTTCTAAATTAACCCATAAAAATAAATCCATAATAATTATAACATAAAAATCAACAGCTCCTAAATTAACCCCATAAATCAACGACTTTTAAATTAACTCTGTAAATATAAGTCCGTAAATATAAGTCCATAAAAATTATAACATAAGAATTGACAACTTCTAAATTAACCCCATAAAAATAAATCTATAATAATTATAACATAAAAATCAACAGCTTCTAAATTAACCCCATAAGAATCCTCGGTTTCTAAAATAGAAACATTACTTCCAACAGTTCGACCCGTTGATACTTCCGCGTCATGAATTGAACCACTTATTGGCTTTGAAACCTACACATTCTTTGGACCATTCTCAACATCACCTTCATAAATATCAGCATCTCCCTAAGTGAATTTCTCAGTAGGAGGGCTATGGCACAGGGATAAATAGCTGAAACAAAATCATCGTCTGGACTACAGGCACAGAGGGATGAAACTGAGTTGTTTAAACTGCATCGAGTGTGAGAATAAGAACCTAGTTCCTGGTGGATCTCTTGCATATTCTCCCTTCTGCCAACTAAATATCCTTTGACCTGCTCACCATTCCCAGAACCGATAGACATAGGATTCTCAAGTTCCTATTGAATTGCCGCAGAGAATTGTATTTTCCTCTCGAAGGACCGCTCATAGGATGGTTACCTCTATCACAGGCATTCAATGCACTTCTCTGGTGGAGATTTTGATGTGTGATTATTTCAGCCTCATTGACGTTAAATACAGTTGGAAATGATTATATTATTTGTGTATTAATGGAGAAAAGGTTACATAGTTGTAACATATCTCCTTAGTTTAGGATTTGTTCCTAGAATTTAGGAGTCTGTTTACAACTTCCTGATTTCTTGTGATGTACTTAAAGATGTATTTTTTGATTAATGAATGTAGAGTGATCTTTCTGTTTTGAGTGTAGTCTCCAGGTGCAGTACTCACCTGAGAGCTACAACTCCTTCTTTCAATTTTGTGTATATTTTCTCTTGGTATTGGAGCTCAGATTAGGTGAGCCTAATTTTTTAAAATCGCCTTTGTGGCTGAATCGCCTTTGTGTCCAAATCGCCTTTGTGGCTAAAAGTGCCTTTGTGGCCGCGTGTACATGGGAGCTTTGTGCTCACAGGAGCTTTGTGCTCGGTTGAGCAGGTGGACTACAATAACACTTGGCTCACGGTCTCAGACGATTCATTAATATCTGAGCAAAAGGGGGTTGGCGCGATTTTTCCGCTGACAATCGCGCCGAGAAACGCAATCAGCATGACTATTAGGTGTATACCTGCGCCAACGCGCCAAATCATGAGATTGGAATGGAAGCGCACGAGATATCCGCACTAGTATTTTTCCTTGCAATTTTTTTGTTCTGGGCCCAGATTTTCCGCGTGGAAAGGCGCCACCTCGCCTTCGATGAAAGATCTATAATAAGTTGCAGATCTGTCCGAGAGAGGCAGATCAGACCAATTTTCTGGTCGCTTGTGAAACATCGGATTTGCCAAGTGGAGGCAGATCGAGATTGTCTGTGTATGGCGTATTGAACACCTGATTTACTTAAAGGAGCAAGATCAGTTTGTAGATTTTCCAGATATTGCTGGATCTGAATCGAAGATACAGTTGGTGGATCAGGAGAACTAGCAGAACGGTGGCAGATCAGTTGTCAGGATCTAACAGGTATTGTTTTTTTTTTTTTTTCTGATCAGTTGGGTAGATTCATTTACTTGTAGATCAGTTCAGAATGAGTAACACTATGGAATCATATCTCCACAAGTCTGGAAAACTCGATGGATCTAACTTCACGAATTGGAAGTTTAAGATACAGACCTTGCTTGAGGGTGAAAATCATGGTCGATAGTTACAGGTGATGAGCAGAGACCAAATTCAATCACAGGAGCGACTACGCAGGAGAAAGATAAGGATAAGAGAGAAGAAAAAGCAAAAGTTTTGCTGAAGATGTCTGTCAAGGACAACATTATCCCTTATATCAGAGAATGTAAAATGTCCACGGTGATCTGGACAACCATCAAAAGTTTATATCAGACCCAGAACACAAATCGGATTATGGCACTCAAAGGCAAGTTGTTTTCAATGAAGATGGATGAAAGTGAGACCGATGTTGCATTCATTGCGCGAGTTAAAGATCTGAAAGACAGATTGGGAGACATAGGAGAGAAGGTATCTGATTCTGATCTCATCACAATCACGTTGAATGGGATGAGGGATGAATATCAAATGTTCATCACTGGATTGGTGGCAAGGGAGAAAGATCCTACATTTGAAGAACTGACAGGGATCTTGCTGCAAGAAGAGGAGCGCTGGCAGAATTTGAAACCGCAGAGCGATGATCTTGCTCTGATGGCGAAACGGTGATTATTCAGAGGGAAGCTGCCACAGCAGCAATCACGGTCACAATAGAAATAGCAGCAGAGAGGTGGAGGTACATCGCAGAAGAGTCTGTATAGAGGTATGCCTGTAAATAATCCTATAAGAAGATGTTATTATTGTGGAAAGAAGGGTCATATACAGATTGAAAGCCTTAAGAAGCAGGCAGATGATGCAAAGAAAAAGTTAGCAAAGCACAGAGGATACTTTGTTGAAGAAGATGAAGATCTTAGCCACAAATTTCGACTGTTCACAGCTGACTGTGCTCTTTCAGTATCTAATGAGAACGACATCTGGTATGTTTATTCTGGTGCATCCTCTCACATGACAAGTAAGAAGGAATATTTTGAAACTCTTGAAGAAAGTACATATGGATCAAAAATTTATTTAGGAGATGATAGTGGATACGAGATTAAAGGGTATGGGGATATTCTGGTAAAGTTACCAAATGGTGACATTACTCGTCTTAAAAATGTTTTATATGTACCCAGGATTAAGAAAAATTTGATATATGTATCCATGATAGTTGATCAAGATATGCAAGTTGAATTCTTCAAGACTCATTGTGTCATAAAGGATTGCAGGAAAGAGATTGTTGCAACAGGTGTGCATGTAGGGAGCCTATACAGATTAGATGTAAAAAGTATGCCACAGCAAGTCATGGTTGAAGCTGGATCGACAGCCGAAAAAATCTGGCACCAGAGATTCGGTCATCTGAATTTGTAGGACCTCATATTATTACAGAGAAAAGGTATGGTCGAGGGACTCCCTGTTTTTCACAGTACTCAGTGAAATTGTGATGGATGTGCCTTAGGAAAAATGCATAGAGAAGAGTTTCCTGTGCATGATAGAAGGAAGGAAAGAGATATCCTAGAACTAGTGCATACCGACATATGCAGACCTATGCAGACAAGGTCGCTAGGTGGTGCATACTAATTTCTTTTACTTACTAATGATTGCACTAGATACTCATGGGTTTATTTTCTGAGTAAAAAGAGTCAGACTTTCCAATAATTTATAGAATTTAAAACCTTGGTGGAAAAACAGTTAGGAAAAAGCATAAAAATTCTCTACTCATATCAAGGGGGAGAATACAGGTTAGGGGAATTCATGAAATTCTGCAGATCTCATGGGATTGTTCAGCAGTTTACAGTGCCTCACACACCACAGCAGAATGGAGTGGCAAAGTGCAAGAACAGAACTTTAGTGGAGTGCGCAAGGAGTATGTTACAAGGTAAGGGTCTATCTAATAGTTTTTGGGAAAAAGCTATTAACATTGTTATCTATTTAAAGAACAGAAGTCCTACCAAATGTCTTGGATTCAAAACCCCCTTTGAAGCATTATATGGACTCAAACTAGCAGTAAATCATTTGAGAGTATTTGGGTCAAAATCCTTTGCCCATATACCCAAAGCTGATAGGAAGAAATTAGACCCTAAAGCTATCAAATGAATCTTTGTTGGATATGGAACTGAATTTAAAGCATATAAGTTATTCAATCTCGAGTCTCATAAGATATTTGCAAGCAGGGATGTAGTATTTCATGAACAGGTTCAAGAAGGAAAGGATGACAGTGATGATGATTGGCACATTCCTTTATTGATGGAGGAAAGCAGTGAGGATGAATGTGAGCAGGAGGAGAAAGAAGAGCAGGAAGAAGGTGATATAATCAATAATGCGAGCCCGAATAAATCTGAAGCAAACAAATTTGAGGTAAGTCCCCTACCAAGGAGATCAGGTAGAAAGACTCAAATACCATCCAGATTGAAAGACTATGCTTTGATTTCAAACATTTTAAACATTGTAGAACCCACAAATTATAAAGAAGCTAGTCAATATGAGGCATGGAGGGCTGCAATGAATGAAGAGATTGAATCTATTATTAGAAATAACACTTGGGATTTAGTTGAACTTCCTAAAGGTAAAACACCCATAGGATGTAAATGGCTGTATAAACCTAAAATGAATGCAGATGGAAGTATAGAAAAAATAAAAACTAGACTGGTTGCAAAGGGGTATTCACAGCAAGAGGGTATAGATTTTGATGATACCTTTGCTCCTGTAGCAAAATTAAACACTATCAGAATGCTTATTTCTTTAGCAACAAAACACAATTGGGAGCTACACCAGCTAGATGTTAAATCTGCATTTTTAAATGGTGAATTGAAAGAAGAAATTTACTTAGTACAGCCCGAAGAGTTTATTAAGAAGGGGCAGGAACATCTTGTTTGCAGATTGAAAAAGGCACTATATGGCTTAAAACAAGCACCTAGGTCTTGGTATGAAAAGATTGATTCTTTCTTTTTACAGCATGGTTTTCATAGGAGTTTGAATGACCCAAATTTGCATACCAAGTACAATAAATAGGGGTAGATTATTTTCATTTCTTTGTATGTGGATGACATTATTATAACAGGCAATGCAGATAATTTGATCAAAGAAATCAAACGATTGATGGCACAAGTTTTTTAAATGAAAGATCTCGGAATTATCCATTACTATTTGGGATTGGAAGTATGGAGAGATACTGGACAGACTTTTCTTACTCAAGGAAAGTATGCTAGAAGTCTGTTGGAAAAATTCAGCATGGAGCAGTGTAGGTCAGCAGCAACACCATTACAGCAGAATTTGAAGTTGTGCAGTGACGATGGCACTAAGGAGGTCGATGCCACTATGTACAGATAGCTAGTTTGGAGTTTGATATATCTCACAACAACTATACCACACTTGGCATACTCTGTTAGTGTGTTGAGCCAATTTATGTCTAAACCACTTGAAAGTCACTAGGTTGCATCAAAAAGTGTCTTGAGGTATCTTTGTGGTACTAATAATTATGGCATTTTATACATTGACACATCTGATGTTACTCTAGCAGGTTTTTTAGATTTAGATTGGGTAGGTAACCTGGATGATCGAAGGTCTATCACAGGTTACGCATTCAGCATAGGATCCGGGGTCATAGCGTGGAGCAGAAAAAAAAGAAAATTAATGTAGCCTTATCTTCATGTGAAGCTGAGTACCAAGCATTGTGTGCAGCCACATGTGAAGCGACCTAGTTGAGAAGGCTTCTCAATGATGCAGGAGAAGAACAAAAAAACTCAACTTCCATTAAAAGCGACAACCAGAGCACCATTAAACTAGCATACAATCCAGTGTTTCATAAAAACACCAAACATATTGACACTCAGTTCCATTTTGTTAGAGATAAACTACAATCAAAAGAAATCTTTGTTGAATATTGTAAAACTTGTGACAATATAGCTGATATTTTTACTAAGCCTCTTGCAGGTGTAAAGTTTGAATTGTTTAGAGGGATGTTATGAGTTCAGGATAATCCTTTCTCCATTAAGGGGGGGAGTTGGAAATAATTATATTATTTTTGTATTAATGGAGAAAATGTTACATAGTTGTAACGTATCTCCTGAGTTTAAGATTTGTTCCTAGAATTTAGGAGTCTGTTTACAACTTCCTGATTTCTTGTGATGTACTTAAAGATGTATTTTCTGATTAATGAATGTAGAGTGATCTCTCCGTTTTGAGTGTAGTCTCCAGGTGCAGTACTCACCTGAGAGCTACAACTCCTTTCAATTTTGTGTATATTTTATCTAATACTCGCTCTGATTGACCCCATTCTCTTTTCAAAGTGTTTGGATCAAGAAACTCAATTTGATCACATGTGCTTTAAATATCAATGTCAATACCCCACAACCTGATATGATACTTCTTCTTCAGCGAACCGTCAAGGTGAACTATGGATGAATCGACTGAACCATCAATTTGTTTGTCATCTGTTCTGTCCAGCCAAGGAAAATAGGAAAGTGATTCTTCATCCTCAATTATTCACTCTGATTGACTCCATTTGTTTCTTGGAAGTTGTTGAGGAAACACAGTTTGATCACTTGTGATGTCAGTCTCTATATCATTACCCCACAACCTGAAATGATTCTTCTTCTTTTTTATAGGATCCCCAACGTGATGGGAAGAGACTGAACAAAAATTTGCATCCCTAACGTTATCTTGCGGCTTAGTCCTTGAATTATCATTCCGGTTTTCTCATTGAGGAAACACACTTTTTTCATCTCTAGTTACATTGTCAATTTCTTCACAATGCTTATCATTTCTTCGATTATATTTATCCCCTACTTCTGGGCCACTGAACTCACTTCGCTGACGGCCTCTGCTTGCATAATTCTTCCCTTTTTCTAATTGGCTTATGGTTGCTAGTATTTTCTTCATTATTCTTTACTTATTGATTGATACGTTGTGTTGTAGTGCCTCTAATTGCAGGGTGGGGAGCTCCTGCACAGAACAAAGATCCGGAAAAGACAATTTCAAGAAATTTAAAATGTGCGCATGCATAATCTATAATATATATATATATATATATATATATATATATATATATATATATATATTGGTCATTTGCCTCATTTCTGGTAATTTTTAATGAAGTTCGTTAGTTCACCTTCGATTTCCGATAAATTGTTAACCATTTTAGTATGAGCAGCAATACGTATCGAGATGACCACATCGTACACAAGAGCTTAGATTTTGAAGACATTTTTTAAAAAATCCTGTACTTATTTCCATGTATTACTTATGGATTTATTACATTACATCCATTTAAGTTGTATTTTATCAAATGTCAATTAATTTTTCGTTCATTTTCTATTCGGGTTATTGACATTAATTTTTTATTCTAGTATTATACAATGATAATATTCTATGATAATTAGGAAGTTTTAGTGAGATTAATATGGTATTTCATTTTCTTAGGAAGTTTTAGTAAGATTAATATGGTATTTTATATCTTAAAAAAGTAAGAGATTAATTGACTCGTCAAGATTTTATTTCAATGATTAAAAATAAGGGAGATAAGTGTCCCTAAGTCATTGAACAAGTAATGAAGGTTGGTAGTGTGACAATTTTTTTGGAAATGGGAATGGATGTGAGTAAGAGCTAGAAAATCCAACGGAAAATGCTTTTCATCTTCAACTCTCTCAATATGGCCAAGGTGACACTCTTTTTTTTTTTTTCGAAGTTTGGTAGTACCTTTCATTTTTCTCTTTTTTCAATTATTATTATTATTATTATTATTTTACTCCATCTTCATCAACATATCAAGATACATCACCCCGATCTGGGAAGGGAATTGAACCTGTGATGAATGTTATAATGGCCCGCTTCATCACTGTTTAACCAAGACCCCACGAATGTGAAGGTCACACTCTTTGGTTGCAACTTGGTTTGGTAATAAACCAAGAGTGAGTTTCACTTAGAATTTCATGAGAATTATTTCTTACCTTGGAAATGTTTATTTTCTTCTTAACACTAGGAAAAATAGAAAGATAATTCTAATTAACAAGAATGGGGTTACTTACCTCCTTATGCTTAAATTTTCTAAGACACTTATCTCCCTTCTTTTTAATCATTGAAATAAAATTTTAATAAGTCAATTAATATCTTACTTTTTTAAGATATAAAACACCATATTAATCTTATATAAAACTTCCAAAGAATATGAAATACAATATCAATCTCACTAAAACTTCCTAATCATAATAGAATATTATCATCGTATAATACTAGAATAAAAAAGTAATCTGAATAATCAGAACAGAAAAGGAATTGAAAATTAATTGACATTTGATAAACTAAAACTTAAATGGATGTAACGTAATAAATCCATAAGTAATACATGGAAAAAAGTACGGGATTTTTAAAAAATGTCTTCAAAATCTAAGCACATGTGTACGATGTGGTCATCTCGATATGTATTGCCACTCAAACTGAAATGGTTAACAGTTTATCCGAAATCGAAGATGAATTAACGGACTTCATTAAAAATTAGCGGAAATGAGACACACAACCTATATATATATATAACTCAAAGACGATCTCCACCTTTATTCCCCAGTAGTCTAGTCAATATTAGACATCCTTATGTAATACCCCAGATTTGTAGTTATTATGTTTTAAGTTAATTAGGATAGATAAGACAAATACTATGTAGACCTATGAAACAATAATAATGTTGGACGAGTTATATTTTTATAATTTTGATTGAAGAAATTTCATACCAAATTGGAAAAGACATAGTATTAAGAGGTCCAGAATTCTAATTTGTGAGGAGAGGATAGAATTTTCATACTTTCCTAAATCTCGAGAAAAAATTCCCTTGGAGAGAAATAAACTTTAAAAATTTAGATTGAAAAAAAATATCTAAGGATACCCTAGTAAAGAGGAAATTTCACTCGGAAGGGGTAGGAAAAGAAACACTGTAGAAAAGCGATCTTTAGAGAAGAAAAAAAAAAAATTTGTTGAGAAAAAATGGTGAGGCCTAGGCTATGGGAAACAACAGCTAAAAATAATGGGATGCCATTATGGGAACTTGCTTAGGAAAGTTGTCATAAAAGTGGCTTCACCAGTATGACAAGAGGTTGTCAGTACTAGGGGGAAATAGATCTCTGCTCGAGGGAAAACTTTGGGAGGAGCTCGTGGATGTGAGGAAAATCATATTTCCAATTAGTATACGGCATCTATGCAGATAAACATTAGCTTTTCATGTGGTACTATTGCGTAGTTTATATGATTCATGCATAAGTTTTCATTATTCAATTTTGTCTTATAATGGTGAGGAATTAATATTTTTCTTTTTAATTTATAGTTAGGAATTAGTATCGGTTAAATGTCATAAGGATTAGGAGGGGACAGTAATTCTATCTCATGGTAAGTACAATTCAATATCATGAGAGTGTAAGGAGGGATGTCGAAGTGCCCTTGTATTCTCTTCAATACATCAATATAGAATAGAATGTAGTGCAATCATTATGAAATTCTAAAAGATCATGCATGTGATTATCGACGAACAATAAGCATGAAAATTAGTAAGAAGACGTAATCTCTCAAAATGGGTGCTAATTTTAACGTAGTATAATTCTGAGAATTTGATAACACAATGACTGCTACCACCTCTTCATTAATAAGAAGGATGTATTTAGTAGCAAAAAATAGTCGTGATATTATTGGATCTGATAGAGATTATTGTTTAAATTGACGATATTATTATTACTTCTACCCATGTGAGGATAAACTATCGTTCAAGTATAAAGACCCTTTTTGGAGTTAGGACACTCCATTACTTCTCTATTTATACAAGAATAGTAGAAGTTATAAATTAAAACTAATGCCAAATCTAGTTCTTAAAAACTGATGGGTTTTCAATTCGTATTACTAAGACATCTTCAGAATATTTAAGTTGAATTCAGTCTTACGATAGACAAATTAAGTATAAAATTTAAGGTCCAATTGAATAATGTAGCATATATTTTTAACATGACACATATTCATAAGGATATTATGTTTATCCTATTATCGTAACAATGAGGAGAAAAACCATAGTTAAACCATGTAAAATGCTTTTGGTAGGATGGGGAAGAAGTGTGCTCAAGAATCAGATCTGCACCTTCTAATTTCAATGTCTATATTGAACTAAAACTGCCTAACATATATCAACAAATTTCTATATTAAATTCAGTAATAGGAATTGCATCATAGCAGGAAAGTCTGAAATTAAAATAAACTTCAAATGAAAAATATAGAGAATTTATACGTAATAACCAAACAACTAGAACATTTTGTTCCAAAGTCTTATAAGACCAAATAGTCCATTACGAAGTACAGAGTCGCCTTCATTATAAGAGGTCGAATTTTTACAAAAACAATTACAAGAAGGCACCAAGGCCATTTGGGCATAACGCCAATTATACAAGATACAAGCCATCATTAAAAATGCCTAGGAGTAAAGGCATAGGTCCTTATGCGACATGTAAACATGACGAGATAGGTGGGATACCGACTTGGAAGAGGGGGAAGTGGGTAAGAGTTTTTAACTGAGTAAATAAAAACCTAATGCAGACCGACAACTGCAAAGGCAAACATATAGGAGCACATACCATGAAAACCTGATTTAGCCGAAAGGGAGAGAAAAAAAAAGAGACCATCAAATGAAAACTTTAGCATAATGAGTACAAAAGAAAGGGTTTACTTGAATTTACCTTTCACCAGGTCGACCTTGTTCTACGTGTGCCCTTAGAGGACCAAAAACCTTAATTACAAGGGGAGAATAAAGTACACATTTTAGGGTGGGTAAAATTAAGGGAAAAATACGAGTAAGTTAGGGAAATTACCTGACATGAAGAACGTTTAAGTGGCAACAACCATGTCCACACCATCCTTCCACTCTTTCTCGGTAGCAACATCAAGCTGGGTGGCAGCTACTCAAATTAAAACAAATACCAAGAAACAAAAATTTAAGGAGCAGGGAAATGTATGATACCATATGATAAAAATTCCTTTCAATTTTAAAATTGAAAGAGGAAAACTAGAATTCAAAGGGGTATGTCGAACTACATAAATTTAAATGCACATTTTGGTTGAATCCTACGCAATGACAATAGAAATGAAGGATTAATACACTAGGAAAGTGGAAAACCGGGGGTTTAGTAGTTAGTAAACAAAAAACCCAAAAGTTGTGAACACGACATGTCCTAGTATTAGCTCAACAAGGAGCTTTAAACCAGTTGGTATATGAAGGACATCACACTGCAAATTGAGGGGGAATAATTGACCAAAATAAAAGGTTTGCGAGATGGCAAGTTGAAAAATTTACCTGGAAACAAATTTTGGGAGACAAAAGTCATTACCTGTAGACCTGGCCATAATATAAAAGAAGCTCCAGTTTCAACCATAACCGATCTGAACTCTAGAAAGAAAATAAACAGAAAAACCATGGAATTGGTTTACCTATGAATGGAGAAAGACCCAACCACTACATTCTCCATGCTCGCCTTGAACTTGAGAGGCATGCAAGGTAGGTTCTACTATCACACAAGAAGAGATGGGGCTCCTCAAGCTTTATGTGTATTACACAACCTCCATCACCCCTGTTTCCAAACCCTCCACATACGAAATGAAGTAGAACAAAACAATGATAGTGTTTAAACCCCTAGGGTTTGAACAACACCTTTTTTACCATTGATCCTTATCGTGCAGTGATCACAACCCTCCATTTGGCAGATCTTCACCTACCTTGAAACCCAACAATGTCACATGGTGGCACGAGGGATCACATGGGATGTGCATTGCTCGAAGCTCATGAGTAGAGTGTACCTAGACATAGGAATACTACTCTAAGCCCTAGCAATAGGATGTAAATGAAATAAATTTACCAAGGGCCCATAGTTAATAGTTATAATGTTCACCGAGGTGGAGATATAGAACCATGGTTATGGTATAGCTAAGGTTTGATTAACCTTAAGTCTAATGGACAAGATAAATTAAATGTTATCCACACTTTCATAGATGGATTAATATGTCACCCAATATATGTAAAATATCAATTTAATTGATTAAATGTACATTCAAGGGGTGCTACGTTCCTAATGCTCTTATATAAATATAAAGTTTCTATTATGAGAAATTCGTAGGGAACAAGGTAGATGATGTACATCAATTAATTATGGTATCAGGAAACCTAGAAGGTTTTTATATCACCTTAAAAGAAAGAAGGCAAGAGATTTAAATATTCTTCCTCATTCCCATATTAAAGTTAAACATTGAATTAAATAAAAATGACTTAATGAGTGGATCTCTTATGTATAGGTTTACATATGAAAAAATTTAAGGTAGGTTTATCGCCGAGAGGGACTTGACAATTGGGATAACCTTGATAATAAAAACCATAGCTTATGAATTTATCGGTAAAGTGACTCCTAGACCTCGGAGAGTGAGTTAGTAAAAAAAAGAAAAATAATACTTTACAAGTTATGCCAACTTCAAAAGTTATGCCAACCTCACTTAAGTAAGAAATGAAAAAACATATTTCAAATTATTATATATATTTATTTTAAATTTAAAATAATAATTTTACTAATTTATATTAATTGTGTATAAAAAAAAACTCTAATTTAAAAAATAATATTTATCCATAAATAACGTAAATAACTTATCTATTTTTTGAATATGCTAATAATAAATATACATATATGAAATATGAATAATATATTTTATTATCATTTTTAATAAACTATTTCAATATAAAATTTCATAAAATATTAATATTGTTTTCCAATAAAATATTTTGAAGGTGAGAATCTTATAAAATACAAAAATACAAAAAAAAATGATGTTATATATGTGAAATTATGTTTTCTCTTTCAAAAAAAATTTCCATGGTTTTTTGATCCGTTCAATTCCATGCCTAGATCGCCGTAATGTATATAACATAATGAAGATGTAATATCTATCTATCTATATATATATATATTCTAATTTATTAATATTGTAATTTTTTTTATTTTTAATATCTTAATAATAAAAAATATATTACATGAAAAGTGGCTTTTTCAATTAAAAAAAATCTAAAATAATAATAATATTAACAGCTTCTCAAGACATATTAAATTCACCATTGAAGTTGAAAAGTATAACCAATTACCTTTTCTTGATGTCTTTTTAACCAAAAAATATGGAAAACTTGGCTCCAAAATTTTTAGGAAGAAAACTCACACCGAAAGATATCTTCATGCAAACTCTCATCACCATCCAAACCAAAATCCAAAATTATCAAAACCCTAACTACAAGAGCTACCATAATTTCAAACTCTGATCATCTAAACCATGAACTCAGCCATCTCTCCATTTCTTTGAACAAAATGGGTATATAAGAAATACCATCAAGTAAACCATCAATCAAACCCTAAAAATAAAGAATGTTAAAAGAACCCTAGACACTCCTAAAATATATTTTCCATACATAAAAGGAACCACAGATAAAATATCTAGAATCCTAAAAAATCTCAAGATCAATATGGCTTTCACCCCACTTAATACGATTAGAAATATATTAGGCTCTACAAAGGACCCTGTAAACCTTAACCTACAAAAAAAGGTTTACATAGTTCCTTGTTCATGTGGTAGAGAATACATAGGTGAAATCGGTAGATGATTTAATATTAGACTAAAAGAGAATGTTGTTGACATATCAAGCAATAGAACCACAAAATATGCACTTTTAGAACATGCTCACTCATCCTCTCACTACATATGTATGGCATAATCTGAACTTGTCAAAAAAGAAAAACATTACCTAAAAAAAAAAAATCAAAGAGGCGATAGAAATTGGAAAAAGGAAAAACAATATGAACCGTGATGAAAGCATAAGCATGAGTAACACTTGGAAACCCTTAATAAATCATTATACTCATAAAAATAACTCTAAAATCTCTATTTTTTAAGATTTTTATCATTGGTTATCATAAATAATTTCCTCCCTTAATAAATCATTCTACCCATAAAAACAAATCTCTAATTTTTAAGATTTATATCATTTTTTACTATAAATAATTCCATCCCTTAATAAATCATTCTACTCCTAAAAATATCTCTAAAATCCCTAACTTTTAAAATGTGTACCTTTCATTATTATCATAATTAACTACCATTTTTCATCACTTTAATTTATAATAATATTATATTTTTAATAATTAATTTTCCATTGTTTTTGTCCTAATCACATAAAGAAATAACATTAATTTTATAATATATATATTTAATAATATCTATGTAATGATTTGATATACTATTTTTTTCTAGCCGACCCAAAAATATTTTTCCCAAGCCAATTAATATATATAACAAATTTTATTTCCTAGCTCTACACCTCTCCCATAATACCCCTGATTTATAGCTATAATGTTTTATGTACATAGGACAATTGCTCTGTGGACCTATAAAAAAATTATGCTCTTGAAGGAATTATAAATTTCAATTAATAATTATTGAAGCAAATTGTATCAATTTTGTAAGACATAGTAATAAAGAGATCTGGAAATTCTTATCCTTGAGGATAGGATAGAATATCGTAATTTCCCAAATTCTTGAAGAAAATCCTTTGGAGAGAAATAAAAATTAAATAAAATAGATAGAATAAAATATCTAAGGAATCCTTTGTCAAAAGGAAATTTATTAAGAAGAGGTAAGAAAACACAATGTTGAGGAAAAGTTAGTTTTAAAACAAAATTTTGTGGAAAAAACAAAAGTCGAAGCCTAGGCTATGGGAAACAACAACCCAGTATAACGAGACGTCGTTATGCAAACTTGTTGGGGAAATTTGGCTTAAAAGTTCCTTCACTAGTTTGACAAGAGGTTGTCAATACTGGGGATAATAGATCTCTGCTCTGGGGAGAGATCTGACGAGAATCTCATCGTTTGGAGGAAAATCGCCTTTACAAGTTGGTATGAAACATGTAGAAAGATTTATATGCAAATTCTTGTGTTTTAGTAATCATTATATGCATCAGCTCATCTATGTTTAATATGAAAAATATTCTTTGGAATAAGTGATTAATGTTGTATTAAACAAGTGTGGAATGGACGTCTCTATTAGTTCCCTTATGCTCCTTTAATACTAAATACAGTAGAATTATGTACAGTAGATTTATATATTGTAGATATATATATATATTGTAGATATATATACAATATATTTAACTATAAACATGAGTAATTTTATGAACATATGGTCAATCTAGTATGTATTTATACATGTACAGAAGAAAAATTAAGATATCCTTTATAAAGGATGCGAGGGATAAAGGAGATTTATTATTAAATGTCTCAGAAAAAAAAGACTGTGACCGTTAGTCATTATTTCAATAATAATTAAAGTCACACTGCCTTGAGGATAAAAGGTCAGTTATGTACACTGAATCATGTTGGTGTTAGAAAATTTTAATTCTAATATATTGCTCGAATGAATAACAGAAGTTTGAAATTTAGAGACTAAGCTAAAACAAATCTATTGCTGAAATGAATAATAGAAGTTTAAAATTTAGAGACTAAGCTAAGCCAAATCTAGCATTTGCAACATGATGTTATTTCAATTCTCTTGAAATAATAAATCAAACTGAGAATGCTACATCTAAGGTACTGTGTAAATTAAAAAGTGAACTATGATTAAATTATTAAACAAACTATCTTTAGCTACTCTAGCAACAAAAGATGTAAATGGATAATATGGTGTAGAAAGAAGATGTACTTCACGTTTAAATGTTAGGTCCCTATATTACTAGTTTAGTCCCTTATTTTTATTATTGTAGCCCCCTTATTGTTATTTTTGTGCCACTGTAACCCCAATATTGTTATTATTGTGCCCTTATATTGTTACTGTTAGGTCGGCTAGGATTATATTGTGACCCCATGGAATCCTATATATAGAAGGAGGTTTTGGTCATTTGTATCATCAAAGAATTTTTCATTTATGTAATGTATTGGAGGTTTCCCCCTTGAATTCGTTTATTTATAAGGCATTGATCTCTCTTTTCTTCTATTTCTGGAGCTGGTTTCACAACATTTGGTATTAGAGCTTTGGATTCTAGGGTTTCGCTGCTCCAAACAGGTCATCATGGAATTTTCACAATAATTTTTTTTCTACAAAGGTTCACAATGAAGCCAAAATCCTGAGGAATCTCTTGTGAAGTTTCAGATCTTGGTTCGTAATATTTTCAGAGATATGATCTGGGGAAGTTAGGGTTTTTTTAGGCTCCCGAATTTCAACTAAAATAGGTCATCGACAATTTTTTGTTATAACATTTCATATACGATGTTTCAAAAGCTGAAATTTTCATAGTGCGAAGCCGAAATCCTGAAGAACCTCCTGTAAAATTTTCAGATGTTGGTTCAGAATATTTTTGGAGATATGATCTGTGGAAGTTAGGATTGTTTCAAGCTCCCAAATTTCATCTCAAAGAGGTGATCGTGGGAATAACGTCATAAATCTCTCTCTCTGTGTGTCGGATTAAAATTCTATAAAAGGTTGCTGCAAGTACACGGACATTAGTTTCCATTATATCAATTTCAGAGCCGAAGGAGGAGATTGTGACACATGGCAAGTCGTACAATTTCGCTCTACTGAACCAGTCCATAATTATGTCATCGTGGGAGATTGGGCATAACTTTTCCTTGAAGAATCCAAATCAGGTCAGACCAGTGGCATTCGAAAGATAATTCAGATGGATACTTCAAGGCTGAATTTCAAATATTGAAGATCTGATATCGCAGAGATAATTTATTTTTAATATCGAGCTCCTCGAAAGTAAGAAAAAGGTGTGTATTTTTTTCAAATTACATAAGTCTCGTTTGAAAAAAATTAGTTTGAATTTATTCCAAGGGTATATTGAAGAATACATATCAGTATTGGGTTCTAAAATTCTCTGTAAAAAGAATTCAACACCCATTAAGCCTTCAGAAGGCTCTACTATGACTCATGAAGACGAAGAAACACAACATGAGATATCAAAATTACAAGAGAAAGTGTACCAAATTTCGCTATAGCAAACAACAACAAAAAATGAAATGGAATTTTTGAAGAAATACGTGGAAACTAAGATGGATGGTTTGAAGAAAGGCATGGAAGCTAAGATGAATTATTTGGAAGCTAAGATGGAAGGCATGGAAGTGGGCATGGAAGCTAAGATGGATGACACAGAAGCTAAGATCGATGAAAAAATGGAAAACATGAAGAATGATATAAAAGTAGGCATCGAAGATTTGGCAAAGTGGATACAAGAAATGTTTCCTGATGACGAAAAGATAGTAGAGGAAACTCATGATGAGAACAAAATAAATGTTAAACGTGATTTCATAAACTCTAATGTTGGATGGATGAACTATCATATTCCAAAGATGGATGTGAGGAAGTTTGATGGAAAGGATCCTATAACATGGATACTACATATGGAGCAATATTTTGATCACAATAATGTGAAAAATGCACAAAATGTACACATTTCAGCTTTACATTTAGAAAAAAATATATTTGTATGGTATCGATGGCTTTGCTCCCATAAAAAAATTGTCACTTGGTCAACTTTTACGGAGGAAGTGATAGCACATTAAGGGTAACTAATATTCTAGAGGAACACAGGATTGATGTCTTCAAAGGGACTTTAAAGGATAACATCCAACGTGAAGTTCGTGTTTGGGAACCTGATTCATTGGAAAAGGCAATCAGGTTGGCAAGAAAAAATGAATGTAAAATTATGGCAACAAGGAAGCCTACCACTCACATATATAAAGATGGAAATGTTGCTACTCCTAGACTTTCACAACCTACAAGGTTGACACCACAACAATTGGAAGAAAAAATAGCAAAAAAACTTTGCTACAGTTATGATAGCAAATACACTAAAGGTCATAAGTGTGCTAAGAAGAAGTTATTTTACATAGATTGTGAAGAGGAAGAAGAAAATGAACAAGAATCTTCAGAAGAAGAGGATATACACCAGGAACCAACCCTAGAAGAGGAGGAAATGAGTCTTACCATATCATGTAATGCATTGGTAGGAATTACTACTCCTCAAACTCTCAAGATAGAAGTACATATCAAGAAGAAAAAGGTAATAGTTTTGATTGATTAGGGTAGTACCCATAATTTACTTATTGTAAGGTAGCCAAGGAATTGAATTGTTTCCTATACCCAGCACCAGAATGTCAAGTGATGGTTTCAAATGGAGGAATTATAAATTGCTCTGGAAAATGCCATAATATCAAGCTAACCATGGGGGAATATGTATTGAATATTCCAATACTTTCCATTCTTATGGGAGGTGTCGATGTTGTATTAGGAGTACAATGGTTACAATCTTTGGGGATGGTAGCTTTTAATTTTCAAGAACTTTCTTGAAATTTTTTTCAAAAGGAAAGGAAGTCGAATTAATGGGTATCACAGGGAAGCTGGGAAATATATTAAGCTCTAATGTCATTACAAAGCTTATGAATAAATAACAACGACGCATAATTGCACAATTATGCTCACTAGAATTTCCAACATCAAAATCATCTATTTCTGCAGATCTCCAAAAAGTCTTGGACAATCATTCCAAGGTGTTTGAAACTCCCAAAGGACTCCCAACTATTCATGATCATGATCATGCTATTCATTTGATTCCAGGAAGTGTTCCTCCAAACATCAGGCCTTATACATATCCTTATGTCCAAAAGAGCAAAATTGAATGTATGATTACACAAATGTTAGAGGTTGGTATAATTCAACCTAGTCAAAGTTCTTTCTCCGCTCCAGTAGTATTGGTGCACAAGAAGGATGGATCATGGCGCATGTGTCTATATTAAAGGGAGCTCAATAACCTCACCATTAAAGATAAATTTCCCATTCCTGTGATTGATGAATTATTGGATGAATTACATGGAGAAATTTATTTTACCAAGTTGGATCCTCGTTCAAGATATCATCAAATTAGAATGAAGACTGAAGATATTCCAAAAATATCATTTCGAACTCATGAGGGTCATTATGAATTTTTTGGTCATGCCTTTTGGCCTTACCAATGCACCTTCTACATTTCAAGGGTTGATGAATTCCATTTTCAAACCCTTCCTTAGAAAATTTGTGCTAGTATTTTTTTATGATATACTAATCTACAACAAGTCTTGGGAAGACCATGTTCAACATGTTGACATGGTGCTCAAACTATTGCAGGAGAAACAATTATATGAAAAAACATCCAAATTTTTCTTTGGAGTACAAGAGGCGGAATATCTGGGCCATATTATATCTCACGAGGGTGTTAAGGTAGACCCTAACAAAATTAAATCCATCAAGGAATGGAAAGTCCCCACAACCATAAATCAGTTGCGAGGATTTCTCGGGTTAACAGGGTATTATTGCAAGTTTGTTAAGAATTATGGGAGAATAGCAGCACCTCTAACAACATTATTGAAGAAAAATGCATTTTCATGGACACCTGAAGCAACTAAGGCCTTTGAACATCTTAAAGAGGCAATGTGCCTAGCACTGGTATTATCTATGCGAAACTTCACAAAAACCTTTATTCTGGAATGTGATACCTCAGGAAATGGAATTGGTGTTGTTTTAATGCAAGAAGGAAGACCCATTGCTTTTGGAAGTCTTCCAATAAAAGGAAAGTATTTACAGAAAGCTATTTATGAGAAGGAAATGTTAGCAATACTACATGCACTAAAGAAGTGGCGACCTTACCTAATGGGAAGACACTTCAAGGTAAAAACAGATCATGATAGTCTTAAACACTTTTTGGAACAAAGATTGTCTTCAAAAGAGCAGTAAAAAAAGGGTCACAAAGATTTTGGGTTATGACTTTGAAATAATCTACAAAAAAGGGAAGCTAAATGTTGTTGCAGATGCACTCTCAAGAAATAATGAAGAGGTGGAAGAATTTCTTTGTGCCATTTCTATTATCCAACCAGATTGGATAACCGAAGTAAGGGATGAATGGAAGAAGGATGAAGAAGTGTGGACCCTCATTCAAAAGTTGCAGCAAGATCCTAGTACATCTGATACATTTATTTGGAAAAATGATTCCTTATGGTACAAAGATCACTTATATCCTTGTAAGAATTCCCAACTAAAACAAAAGATTCTTTTGGAATTGCACACTTCTCCTTTAGGAGGACACTCAGGATTTTTAAAAACTTACCACAGGGTGAAGAAAGAATATTTTTGGGATGCCCTTAAATCTGATATTCAAAATTTTGTGGCGGGGGAGATTTCAATGGATTTTCTCACAGGTTTACCTAAGTCTGAAGGAAAGATTATCATCATGGTGGTGGTTGGTAGACTTACCAAGTATATGCACTTTGTTGCATTATCTCATCCATTTAAATCAAGTACAGTTGCTACTACATTTATGGACATAATTCAAAAGATACATGGAAACCCAAAGGTTATTGTGAGCGACAGAGATCCCATTTTTACTGGAAATTTTTGGACAGAGTTATTTTATTGTTTGTGTACTCAATTAGCTCATAGCTCATCTTATAATCCTCAATCCGATGGTCAAACTGAGATAGTGAATAAATGTTTGGAAGGATATCTTCATTTTTTTGTATCTTATCAACAAACACAATGGGTCAAGTGGTTACCTCTCGTTGAATGGTGGTATAACACTTCCTTCCATACTACAACAAAAATGACCCCATTTATGGCACTTTATGGATATCATCCATCGTCCATCACATAATCTTTAAGAGAAAATTATAAGGTTCAAGCAGTGGAAGATCACATCGAGAATCAACAAGAATTTCTCCAACTCTTAAAGGATAACCTAAATTTGGCACAAAATCGAATGAAATAACAGGAAGAATGAAAAATCATATTAGAACCTAAATTGGTCATGGAAACAAGAACTCGACATCTACGAAATCGATCAATTTCAGAGTATCTCATGAAGTGGAAGAGCTTACCCACTGAAGATTCTACATGGGAGGATGAAAATTATATACAGAAGCACCCAGAGCTACTCAAGCGTTGAGGACAACACTTTCTTGAAGGAAAGGGGCATGTTAGGTCCCTATATTACTAGTTTAGTCCCTTATTGTTATTAGTGTAGCCCCCTTATTATTATTGTTGTACCCCTGTAACCCCAATATTGTTATTATTGTGCCATTAAATTGTTATCGTTAGGCTGGCTAGGATTATATTGTGGGCCCATGGACTCCTATATATAGAAGGAGGTTTTGGTCATTTGTATCATCGAAGAATTGTTCATTTATGTAATGTATTGGAGGTTTCCCCCTCGAAGGGGTTAATTTCTAAGGCATTAATCTCTCTTTTCTTCTATTTTTGGAGCTCATTTCACAACATTAAACATAAACTTAACCATCATAATTTTATTACCAACTTAGTAACAAGATTCATTCATATGAAATAAATGCAGAAATCAATAATATAATAGTATTAAATTGTACAACATCTAGAGGTATGTAATATAGAATAAAATTTATAATTTCATTAATATAGCATGGGGAAATGCATACACATCCCTTACATTAAAATATGAGGAAATGAAACTCATGTCCAGAATGAAATATCAAACTTCCCAGATACACAAAATAACACTTGACATCATTAATTTTACACAGCCATCTGTTTAAGAATTTGTTATAAGTAGGAAGAGTACATTATAGATATTTGTCGGACTCATAGGCCATTCATGGAACTGAAACTAGAATATAAAAGATACACTATCATTTTCCTAATCTAGTTAACCCAAAAGCCTTTCCAGAAGGAGAGCCATGGCGGAAAAAATGTGCTACCAAACTAAGAAGGGTGCAGTTGGTAAGTATGGGAAATGATGGAACAATGAATTTAATGCAGACCCGGAACCATAACATCATACCTTCAAGGATTAGAACAAGAAATTAGAAAAGAGAAAAAAATTGACATAGCAACATTATATATAAAAAATCATTGCGTAAGGGTAGAGAGATTCCTTACTTGAATACACAGTCACGACGTGGATTGATTCCACCTGTGCCTACAAGAAGAATAATCTTGTGATTGAAATAATACTACAACATATTTAACATGTAAATGAATGAATTGAAAATTGAGAACTTCATAAGGTATCAAAATTACCTATGGAAGGAGGAACGCAGGGATAAATCTCATTTTCATCTCCTTCAATTCCTTGTTCTCGACCGAAGGTCCAACCTCGGTGGAAAAACCCAACCATATAAATTAAAAATAGACTTAGAAACTATGCACATAGGAGATACTCTGTAACCCAATGTACCACAATACTGAAGCAATAAAATATAAAGAGGTGACAAGGGTTGTACAAAACCTCGAACCAAGAACCAATATTCTCTTACGCATTATCAAGGAACACTAAGGGGCAAAACCCCATTTGAAATTACTCTTATGAACATAAAAAAATCATAAATATAAAATCCAGAATGTAATAAAAAAAAGGATAGTAAATACTCTATATAATGTATTGAAATTAGAATAATTAAACCCGGAAGTTTAATGCGTAAAAAAAATATTATCAAATTCTCTAGTTAACATATCAAATGGATAACAATAAGTCCTAGAATCAAAAGGGATAGAACAAATATTATCTAATGTTCTTTTTAACGCCTTAAATGCCCAAGAATCAAATCAATAAATCAAATGGGTAGAATAGCATTTAAAAAATAAGTTGTTTAACAAATCGAATGGAGGGTTACTAATCCCATAATTATATCGGTAAATATCATATTAATAACCAATATGGTGAGGATATGGAATTTACAATATTTAAACCCAGAACTTGAATGTGTAAAAATAAATTACCCTTATGTTGAAGGAAAGGGCCAGGATATTACCGAACAAAAACCAACAATATTTCACTATTAACACTATGAGAAGGGTGAAGAACCTTACGCAAGTGGCCACGCAGTGAACTAGAGGTCTTCCTCCTATGTAGGAAAAATCCCACTGTGAGTTTGGTATTCATAATTTAAATAAAAACAACGAGATATAACAGAGTATATATAAGTGTCAAAGACAGATTACCAATGATTTGGAGTTCCAATGTCTCATCCGACTTGGGGTTTCTCTGCAACCATTAAAAACAAAAAAATGGGTAAATATAGAAGGATAACGAACCTATATACCGAATAGATTTCATGCCAAGGGCAACCATTGAGAAAAAATAGTAAATCACATTACCTGTGAGAAAATTAGTGAATAAATCCATTGCATATTGATTAAATAGAGGTACCATGGCCACATGGAAACGTCGTGCAGGTTAGAAAGAACACCCTCAAGAATGGTGACCACCTTGTGAACAGAAATGTCAAAATGAAGAAAGGTAAGGCAAGTAAGACTTTAGGGTTTATGAGATCCTTGTGGACCATAGATATTCCCAATGAGATCTCAGTCGTTCCTGCATTTTTGAAGTTCCTATTTTTGTTGTGCATTTCCCCAGTGTGGTTGTTTCTTTCAAGTTGACGCTGGACTAATTGGAAATTTCGACCTGTAAGTTCTTTCCCAAATATCATAATAGGAACTTTATCATATGATTAGCTCGTTTCAGAGGTCCCCATTTTGTTGTGCCTTTCACCACTAGATTTTTCGCTTTCAACATGAGGATCCACTGATTGGACATGATTGGATTCACCTTGCAGCTGCACTAATAGGCCATGACTGGTTACAATTTTAGGCTACAATAATCTGGTTTCACATTGAGGCTGCACTGATTGGACATTGTGTTATCTTTATTTGAGGATGGCCCTCTCAGATGCTGTTGTAGCCTCATATTCACTATCAAATGTGGCCAACCAAATATCCTTTTCACCTACGCAAATATTAGCTACCCATTTACTGTTCATCTGAGGAACAACTCCTCTGTAATGCGACTTCGCCAAATGATGATGACCACCCAGTAATTCTCTTGGCGGAGGAGGAATATTAATATTAATATTATCGAAAAATCTGGAGGATCCTTCCATCCTTAGAAGATCCTTTCAACGACTCTTTATTTTGTAAATCAAATAAATCACAACTTACAATTAGATGAAATTCCCTGAAATTCATATTCTTCGTAGCATGGAATCCGTTCGTCCGAAAACTTCATCACGAATGGGAAGCAAATTTAACCATGGGACATGAATTTTTTTGAATTCATTTTAATAAAAAAAAAAAATAAGAAACAAAGATAGATGTTATTTGGGTTGAGATTATATATATAGAGAGCATTCTCACAGCCATATATTCCAGCTGGATTATATGTAACCTTTATTCTTCACAGGATGGACTATGTATTTGGGAAAAATTTGTTGAAATGAAAACATAGAAACAAATCTAAATATTATTTGAGTTTATATATATATATATATAGAGAGAGAGAGAGAGAGAGAGAGAGAGTGCTCTACAGAGCTAATAACTCTATATTCTTCACAACTTACAATTAGATGCAATTTCCTAAGATTCTTATTCTTCGTAGCATGGAATTTGTATGTTGGAACAATTCATCATGAATGGGAAGCAAATTTAACCACAAGACGTAACTTCTAAAAGCGTCGCAAGAAAACCAAGAAACAAGAAGCAAAGGCAGACATTATTTGAGTTGAGATTATATATATATATATATATATATATATATATATATATATATATATATATATATATATATGTGTATGTATGTATGTATGTATGTATGTATGTATGTATGTATGTATATATGTATGTATGTATCACCATATATGCCAACTGCATTATATATAAACTCTATTCTTAGTAGGAAAATCTGTTGAATTGAAACATATTTAACCACGAGACTTCCATTTTGCTAAAAACATGCCAAGAAAACCAAGAAACGAAAAAGCAAAGTTAGACGTTAACAACAATATTATTATTATTGGACTGGTTAACTTTATGAATAAAATTATAACCAATTAGTAATTAAAAAAATTAAATTATGTGTTAGGTCACATTAAACACTAAATGGCACATCCTATTCATCACTGCTACAAAATACTTATATAATAATGCATATTATTTCAGAACACAAATAATTATACGAAGGCTTTTTGTTACAAAATATCGAGAGAAGACATAATTTATTTATTAACACATAAATTCACATTATTACCCCACCCTTTGTCTTATATAAATACTAGTAGAATGTGTATTATTGACCTACAAACCTAAAGACAACACTAGTTATTAGAAAATACCCACATAATACATACTCTTGTCCTACAAGCATATAGATTTATTTCAAACTGCAAGGTATCAACCTAACCAATTGAGCATAAGACATTATTAGGATTTGGCCAACACAATGAGTGATTCAAGTAAAGGTAAATTGATGATGGTGTAGCTTTTGAAGCCTGCTAAGAGGAACATCCCTTTAAATTATTTCTCTGTTCTCTTCCCACCCATTGTATAAATCATCATTAGTATATAATATGACAAAATCAATCACCTCATAATACTTTCATTTTATTTATTTTCCCCAACAACTCCTTCCACAATTGACACTTATCCATTCACTCATTTTTCCTCTTACCTTCTTATCAGCGATTTGACACATTTCTCCTCCTCCTAGTGATGAATAATCCACTACAATAATCATAATAGAATATTTCTAGACTTAGATATGCAGTAATCATAATATAATATTCCTAGCCTTCAATGTGTGGTAGCGATAATAATAGAATAAGTAAATTTCTTATGCAAATGCAAAAACATGGATGAAATAATCACCTTCATCATGACTGCATCAGTAGAAGGCATGTTCTCAAATGCATTTCTCTCCATATGATACACAACTCTAGCACTCACTCAATCTCAATTACAACCTTGTAAATATAACCATGCACATTCTATCATGTTACATAAACAAATTTATATTACATCAACAAATTTATATTGATGCTGAACAAATTAATATTTATGGTCAGAAAAATTAGATATCTTACCTGTTATGGGAGGAGAAATGGCAAGTACATGAGGGAGATCGAGATTAATTCCATGAATATGTGAATTTTATTTCATAATCATGGATAAAGAAGATCCCATACCTCCTCCAACATCTACCAGTGTGTTCATACTATTAAACCCACACTATGATAGTTCTAGTATTAATGGCCATGGCCTCATTGAAAGTCTTGTTGACATGGGGATTGTGACCCAAATATTCCTAGGGACTCATTCCATAATCATTGTTAAATGTGTATTAGCCTTCCAACAAATATTCATGCAAATGTTGATAAGCTTGGAGGTAGACTTTGTCTGCTATTATAATTAGGAAAGGCCCACAATCTTGCTAATTTTCATCGTGGACAAGCATATTAGAAAATACCATCAACCCATACTTTTTTTTCTTGGTATCTACACTAATCGACTTATTTTTTTCAATAAAAATGCCATAGGATGCAAGAACTTCAGAGTTTTGAGCTTCAGAATTTTGACGATCAGGTTGTGTGTAGTTTTTTCCATAACTGTTAATGTCTATTAACTATTTTTTTCTAACTACTAATCTGACGACATACAAATCTTCAATCGTCTAACATTCAATTTGATGTTGCATAGATGTACATAGTGAAAACTAGGGGAGTTTTTTTTCAAATAAAAATGCCTTATAATGTAATTATTATTATAATTAATTGTTATAAAAAAGTTAAAGTAATATAAACCTTTGAAATTGAAACTAAAAAAATCCTTTTAAATTTGTTTGTTCAATATTACCTTCACAACCTAATTTTAATTCTTACACAACTATAAATTTGTTATAATGTCATATAAAATCACCCAACCTATAAAACATAGAAGTTTAGATGTTGACACAAAGAATGATTTAGTATATAAAAAGAATGATTTAGTATATTTCAAATTTCATTTAAATGATAACTTCACAAGCTCTAGGTGGTAATTTAGTTCTCATGGTTGTATACTTTGAATTACTAATAATCAAATGAGGAATGACAATTTCCAATTGGGATAGATGAATTTCTATAAGTTAGGGACTTAGAGGCATTATCTCAATTTGTTGGAAATAATGTTTGTTAAAGGTTATTTTCCTCATTAATATAGTTAATATCTATAATTATTTACTAAAAAAACGTATATTATATACACAATTATATTATTCAGAACATCATTTTTATTAAATAAAATAATTTTCGAATTTCCACTCTCTTGATATGATCATTTTTGAGATGTCTTTTTTAGTATTATTTCCGAAGTATAAACCAATAACTTATGGTCCATATTCATTAATAAGTCACATCCAACTAAGTTCTCATGACTTTGAATAATCAACTTAGTGTTCACTACATCAAATAATGATCGCACCAATGAAGAAAAAAGTATGATTTCAAGGAATCAAGTCCCTACCCTGAACATGAAATACCTAGCTTTCAGTAGAAAGGAACTAGTATGCCTATATACCAATTTATTAGACAATTCCATATTTTCCATGTTTTGCAATTAGTAAGTTGAATTCCATATTTCTTAACTAGTTACCCAAATTACCATGCTTTTCTACAATAAAAACAAAACCCAATATCTAAATGAGAATGCCTAAATTGAATTTAATGTATTAATCCAAAATCTTGTATGCATGTTTACACATTGCAAGCCATAACGGACCCTAAGATTCTCTTTTAAGGACACTTTGTATTTTCAATTACTAAGTAAATTATTTGCAAGCCATAACAGACCCTAAGATTATCTTTTCAGGACCTTTTTCATTTTTAATTACCAATTAAATTATTGTTCACGACAAAGTTTGGGTTACTAGACAATTCAATATTTTCCATGTTTTGCAATTACTAAGTTGAATTTCAGATTTCTTAACTAGTTACCAAAATCAAATTTATGCAAATGACCATGCTTTTCTACAATAAAAATAAATCCCAATATCTAAGTGAGAATTGCTAAATTGAATTTAATATATTTTTGCTCTGCAATGGTATTTTATTATGTTCTTTCCTGAGCATGGGTGTGCTCAGGAATCCAAAATCTTGTACACATGTCTACAACTTGCAACCCATAACGCACCCTAAGATTCTATTTTCAGTACATTTTTCATTGTCAATTACCAAGTAAATTATTTTTCACGACATAGTTCAGGTTATCATAAAAAGAACAAAGAGAGGTGAGAAGTAAATATGATCCCATGCAATAATATGCAAATGAATCATGACTCAAATGAAATATCATATCATACAATACAATGGAAATATATGTTCCATGAAGTGTATTCCAATTTTATTCTGACCATTATGTCTTATTTTACTAATTTCATACAACCATGCATAGAGTAGAGCATATTTTCAATGTTCCATAAAGACAATGGATGTTACCAGCAAATATTACGATTGTGTATTTAAATTCCTCTTCCATGATTTGAAATATTATTTCTACTAAAAGTAGTATATGTGGTATTCAACATTAAATGATTCAGAGAGAAATGACACATTGATGACATGAGGCTAATGAAAATGAATGAGCCTAAGGAGTCTTGTTATGATGGGGCTTCACTACAACAACAATGACTACCTCAGTATCCATGACTACCTTGCACCGCAATGTTAGAGGTATGCTTTTTTGCATCATTGCAGATGACCTCCCTAACATCTCCAATGTGATCCTTTTATCTCTGGAGTCACCTGGGACATTGGAAGGAAAAAAATCTATTTTAAAAATACAGAGATAAAGAAGATGGAAAAGCTACAGATTGCAATTGGTGTGATCAGTGTAAGAATATGTTCTGATCTTGGAATTGATATTGTGATATTTTCATAAAAAAAATGTAACTTTAGCGACCCCTATTAATTGGAAAACACTTTTTGATGTGAGGCTTCCACCTTTGAACCTAGTCCAATAGAAGTGATATGTAGAAGGTCCTTCTTTTAAGTTTTCAATCCTAACTAGAATGAGCCAAGACCTTAATTGATAGAAAAATTTGATATTAAATGTATCATTAAATTTTGAAATAATAATAAAGTAATTTAACCATAAATCTAATCTGTTCTAGATTATTGCTCCGAGATTGTATTTATTTTGAGTTTAAAAAGTTGAAGGTTCAAATGTACATGTCATCCTCATTTTCCAATTACGTTTTTACTATAACTGAGTAAGTCAGCACTAGATTTTAAGTTTTAACTAAACAATATTTCTTTTCTTCATGTGTTGAAGGATTTTAACACTCAATTAGCAAGTGTGCAAGCCTAAATCTTTCTATTAGTGAGTCTAATGGGCACTTGAAAATTGTAAAGTTAAACTTGCGGGTCTTAAATTACAATAATTAATACCTCAGTTATTTGTGTGAGTTTAAGAGATACATCCTGCATCTTGGTACCCTATAACCCATATTCCCATAGGTTTATGTGAATTTCTACATTATATAATAAACATAAAATAAACATAAGTAATTTTTATTATTTATATTTATTTTTATTATATACTTCAGAAGATTGTAGTGAATTCCTTGGCACCATTCTGGAAACAAATCCAAAATCTATATTACTATTGAAAATTAATGTTAAGGTGGTGAAGGTTCATATGAAATGTGCCAATATTTTTTCTTACTCACAATAAAGATCCCATAATATATGAATAAAATGTCAAAAGGATAAATTGAATAAAATTTGATGTGTGTAAATTGTGACAACCAAGATTTTACAAGCTTCTGATGCATACCCCCAAGTTATAAAAAGAAAGAGGGGTCTAATAAGCATCCAAATATGTTTGAGCCCTATGCTTAGTTAGTTCAAAATTTAAAACCACAAAACTCTTAAATCCTGGCAACATAGGAATCAAACAAAAAGTGAGTATTTATTTGCTTGTTATGGAGGTATTCCTTCACAATGCAAGGTTCCAACAGAAGGTGCCAATCCATTCCCTTTCTCGATCAATGAATTCAGTGATTCCTTGGCAAAATAGGGGTATCAATAGAATATTGACGGATAATGTATTATCAATAGAAGAAGCAAGCCTATAGATGACATGAAATGAAAAACCAAAGGCTTGTCTTGGGTAGAAGATGTTAATCTAGCATTCTTACTAAATTTGGTTTTCGGTTCTGGGAGAATATATCATATACACAAAATTAGGTCTCAAAGGGCATTTAAAAGATTAATCGCAATAATAATAATTCCCCCTAATCAATAAAGGGGAAGGTTTTTTTTTTAACAGTTGAATTTCTATTTCCCGCAAATGTTATGAATTATGGAAAATCAGGAGGAGGGAAAATAGTATTTCACTCACCATGGTTCAGAGGACAACTACAATTGGGTAGGACTGGCATAAACAGACTTAGCTTCTAATGCTCTACCAAGAGTTCTATCAAGTACCTGTTGTTTCTACTACAAAAAAAATCAACCTGCCAAGGATTGGACTATAAATTAGTATAATCGAAAATCAATATAAACTTCTAAAAACAATTACCGAAGAAAGAATGTTTTCACACTCAAATCTCAAATTGAAGAAAATTTTAATGAATTATTCGAAGGAGAAAAATTTAAAAATAACATGAATTAATTCTATAATAAACCAACATGCTAAGAAGAAAACAAACAAAATTCATTAAGACATGGTTCTATCCCATAGACAAGTCTCTTGCACGCAAGTGTGATGCAATCAAATAAGTTTAGCAACACATAAACATGTCTCCTACATGCAAGGGAGATGCAAGTTGTATTGAGTAAAGCTATTGGTTTTTATTTCTTTTAGTATACTTAAACCAAAAGTAAAAAATAAAAAAAATTAAAAATAAATGCAATAACTAATAAATAAGGTTAACTAGTTAAATAAATAATAAAAATTCCCAAGTGGAGCTTCAACTCATGTATGCAGATCAACATTTTGAGCTGCATAGGTAGATGGTACCAACATGAAATAAAATCCTTTTGCAAATCTGGCACTGCGAGAGGAGGAAATGGAAGATTTGGAGGCTGTGGGAAGTGATAGAAATGTGGTAGAAGTGTGGCATAAGCCATTTCTGTTGCATAGAAGTGTGGGAGAAGCCATGGCAAGCACAAGTCCCTACCCTCAAATTGATTTTCTACTCTATGGCAAGACCAACTTAAGCATCTTAGTAGTACAATATAAGCTTTAATTTTCTATTCTCTTGGAAAAATTATGGAAAAGTTAATGGCATTCTTTTCTTTCAATTTGAGCCTTTAAATTTTAAATATTAAAGAAAAGATTCAAGGTAAAAGATAGTAATGAGTATATTATACAACTAGATCATATTTTTTACTATATGATTATTTGAATCTCACTGAAAATTTCCTAAAACAAATTCCTAACCATGAAATATTGGACACATAGATAGAATAGAAAAAAAATTCTTTAAATACAATTAAATACTTCCAACTGAACCAATGTTCAAAATATATGTGCAGGGAAAAACTCATTATGGCCAAAGAGTAAGAGTTCAAGTTCGAATATGCCAAAACTGAGCAAAAACTTGCTATCTGAGTTTTATAAAGAGACCCACCGAGTTTTTGAGTGAGCTCGTGAGCTAAACTTGCCAGCCCATGAAAAGCTTGGCAAGTGCTCATGGGTCTAAATTGGACTCGCCAACACATAAACTCGACAATATTTTTAGCACTATCTGAAAAGAACCCAATTTGTTAGCCCTAAAATTCTACCACAAAAAATCCTGAAACTCTCCCAGAAATAACCTTCACCTCAATAATTAGCCCTGAAAGAAACTTGATCTTTTTTTAGAAAAAATAAAGTGGATTTTTCTGCCCATAAATATTGAGAAGGAATGTACCCTTCCACCTAAAACATGCACATGAATAAATCTGGTTACAAATAGCCCTAATATTTCCCACAAATTAACTAAAAATGTGACATAATTATGAGTGTTAATTTGCAGGGACAAGAAGGTCAGGAAAACACAAATAATATATTATAATGATATCTTCGTTGGCCTCACATAAAACCACCTATATCACACCTTAGGATGGATAATTTTCATTTAGACGCATCTAGTTAGAGATGTTGTTATAGTTATGATTAGGGGTAAAAGTCAAATTCACTTCCTGTAGCTGTATGGAAAATTTTGGGGAGAGTTTGAGGTCACTATTGTAATCATATGAGGGAATCCTTTTACATAACCTCCACAACTCTCTAAAATATCCTAGAATTCCTATGGTAAACTAAATTGTCAACTGAATATTCTATTACTACATGAATGAATTCCCCACTCTTTAAGAAAATTATCGATTACCATTTGCATATAATCAGGGAAATAGATTAACTATGTTAAACCTAGTGAAAATTCGTAGAAAACTCCTAAAATGTATCACAGAACATCAGTTAATTCCAAAATGAAATAACATCCTATATCGTTTTTCTACTAAGAAGTCCTTGATGACATATAAAGTAAATAATTGAGGCAGACTACAAGTCTATCAAGATTTCTTGTTAAGAATCAATATGCTATCACTGATAGAAATATATTTCGTGAACAATAGGATTCATTTTGACCTATCAAGAGAGTTTGTAGAGTACACAATACTGGTTATAAATGATAAAATATTAGAATATATGACCTCTCAAGAAGAAAAATTATTTTCCCTAGGTTGGGGATAATTCTTCTCCACATTTAAATGTTATTATACATATTGGAACACTTATTGTGTAGTAATGCCTAATTTTCTATAGGAATCAAATCGAACCAAAGTTTTTACGTAGCATCAGGACTATTCTCCACTGGTATTAAGGAGTAGTAGCCACACTGCATATTTCAAAACTCAAAAATGGAGAACTTCAGTAGAGCAGAAAATATTTTTGTTGCCATGTAGAGAACAAGATGATACAAACAAAATTGAGTAACAAAATCCAAAAATACCACAACTTGCAAAATTTAATCACTTACTTTTGTTATCATTCCATGTGCCATGTGAAAACAGGCAAAGAAGATCGAAAAAATTTGAAAACTCGGTTCCCGAAAGCTGCATTTTTTAGTAAAATAAAAAAAACATGTAAGGTGACTCGTGTCATATCCAAAATGAACAATACCTCTAAACAAATAAAACTCAAGCAACCAAGACTGTTTCCACCATATTTTTAGTGATATCTACCCCTCCGAAGAAAAATCATTAACAAACAAAATATCTTAGTGCCAAAAAGGAAACTCTTTCTAGTTGTTCATGATATATTCAACACCCAACATAATATACACACTAGCATATAAATAAGGAAATTTGTCACAACACATGTTGCAAACAGAAGAAAAAGATGGCAAAGTATGAAAAAAAAAAACATAAATCAAGATGGTGGCTTGAAAAACGTAAGTCATTATGACCATATTTTAAAATGCGAAAGGAAAAATTTTACAATGAGAAAAAAACGATTAAACAAGGTGCAACACAATCACCAAAGGTTCAAAGCCTGGTGGGCTAGCTCAAGTAGGTGAGTTCTTTGAGTCAATCCATTCCCTTTCTCGATCAATGAATTCAACGATTCACTGGAAAAATAGGGGTTTCAATAGACGATTTACAGATAATGTATTCTAAATAGAAGATGAAAGAATATAGATGACATGAAATGAAAAACATAAGGCTTGTCTTGGGTAAAAGATTGTAATCTAGCATTCTTACTAAATTTGGTTTTCAATTCTAGGAGAATAGTTTCTATACACAAAATTAGGTCTCAAAGGATGTTTCAAAGATTAATCAAACGACATTTAAAAGATTACTCGCAATAATAATAATTCCCCCCAGCCAATGAAGGGGAGGGGATTTTTTTAATAATTCAATTTGTATTGCCTGCAAATGTTATGAATTTCGTAAAATATGGAGGATGGAAAAATAGTATTTCAACCATCTTTATTCAAAAGAGGACTACAATGGGGTAGGACTTGCATAAACATATTTAGCTTTTGAAGCTCTACCAAGACTTCTGTCAATAAAACCACCAAGGATTGGACTGCAAATTTGCATAATCGAAAAGCAATATAAACTTCTAAAAACAGTTACGAAAGAGAGAATGATTTCACACACCAATCTCAAATTAAACACAACTTTAATGAATGATTCGAAGGAGCAAAAGTTAATACCAACATGAATTAATTCATTAATACATGCGTCCATCCCATAGACAAGCCTCCTACATGCAAGTGTGATGCAATCAAATAAGTTTAGCATCCCATAAACGTGTCTCCTGCATGCAAGGGAGATGCAAGTCATATTGAGTAAAGTTTTTGGTTTTTATTTTTTTTAGTATATTTAAATCAAAAGTAAAAAAAAATATAAATATAAATAAATACAATAACTAATAAATAAGGCTAAATAGTTAAATAAATAAATAAAATTTCCAAGTGGAGCTTCAACTCATGCATGCATATCAGAATTTCGAGCTGCATAGTTAGGTGGTACCAACATGCAATTGAATCCTTCTACAAATGTGACACTACGGTAGGAGGAAATGGAAGATTTGGAAGCGATGGGTAGTGATAGAGGTGTGGTAGAAGTGTGGCAGAAGCCATTGCTGTTGCAGAAGGCATTATTATTGCAAAAGCCATGGTGATCATAAATTTGTATGCAGCTTCGAGTTGAGCTTTCAACCTCCAGTCCATAAAATAATATATGCCTTCTATGGATATAGGCTGGAGACTTTTAGCAAATTCATATCTCTTGAGTGTAGACATATTTTTTAAACAAAATATTGTTGTAATTTTCTCAGAATGTTCGATTTCATGGAATATTTTCCCTCCTCCATGGAATTCCTACAAGACGAGGCTCCTCCTTTAACTAAGAACATTCTCCCTCGGCCATGGAATTCCTACAAGAGGAGGCTCCTCCTTTAACTGAGCTCAGAATGTTCGATTTCATGGAATATTTTCCTTCCTCCATGGAATTCCTACAAGACGAAGCTTCTCCTTTAACTGAGCATCATGAGTAGTAGACTCTTCTTTAGGAAAGGATTCATATTAACTTCAGTGAGTTCTTAAACATCATTTTAGCAAAATCTTATTGAAATTTAAACTAAAATGTTATATTTTCTAAAAAATAAATCTAATTAAAAATGAAACTTTGGAAATTTATTTTAAGTAATGGCACATTGTTTTTCACCCTAGTTTCTTCAAAGTTTAAGTGCATTCACTTCAATATTGCAAGTATACATTGAAATTTGTAAAAATAAATACTAAAAGTGATATGAAGGACTATTTAAAAATAAGATCATCATAAAAAAAAATTATATGCAGAGTAACAAGACCTTGAAATTTAACCCGTAATTGGAATGGTTTATCTCTCGTGAAATTGTTTAGTATGTAGATGCTAGAAATACTTTTATTAATATTATGTGTTAATTTTGATGTTATTTTTTTATTTTTTGAATTATCATTTGAATATTTAATTTTGGTAACATTCTACATAGTATCGATTTCCTAGATTTTTTTAGTTTAACCAATTTAACATGTTTAACCTAGGGAAGCAAGTTGTACACCTTAGTTTAAATTGTACCTAAATCTAACATGATATCCACCTTAGTTTCAAATTGTACCTAATCGATGTTTAACCAATAAGGCTGGATCTTGATAAAGTCTCCATAGAAGTTTTGATATATATCATTTAAAATGGCTTCTTTTTAAATAACTTGAAAGAAAAAAGGAGGGTGGTTCAAAATATTTTTTAAAAAAGCCTTTCTTTTTTCATATATCTATTACGGTTTTAAAATTGGCTATGTAAATTTTAAAGAAAGTGCTTCAACCCTTGCTTATATTAAGGTCATGATAGACTTTACAAGGTGTCGATAGACTTTAATGTAATTTTTAAAAGGGTCTTCCTCAATAGCTTCAAAGCTTTTAAAAAAAGGTTTATTAAAAAAAAAGGCTATTGTTCAAATTTCTTGTGCATTGCAATATGTAATTTAAATTTCTTGTGCATTGTAATATTTAAAAAGAAAAGGATTGTGATAGTTTTTGTGAAAGAAGCATTGTTTTTGTAGAGAACTTGTAGACTTATTTTTTCTTGTTGAAGTTGAGCAACATAGGAGCCATCGCAGAGGCACAACCACAAGTAGTTGCTATGTGTAAAAGTTGATTTTCTTGTTGAGTAGTAATCAACCAATGCTCAAAAAATGGAAAAAGCTAAGATGTTGATAAAGTCGAAGAAGAAATAAGAGTTGTTTTAGATATATTTGAATGAGTTGGAAGACAAAAGGAAAAATAATGCCTTCACATTGAAATTCATTAAAGAATGCATAGATGACATTATTCTTCCCCTCATAGAAAATGAAACAAAAAAAAAATGAAGCTTGGGATACCCTTGAGAAGAATTTTGGTGTAAAGGGGAGTATTCAAGTTAAAGATGAAGGTGGATCTATAGAAACGTATATACAATGAGATGAAAATTTTGGTGAATCCCACTATTTCTAGCCAAAAATCGATGATGATTGTGAAGAATTTGCATAAGAAGCTGAGAAAGAGAACACAAATACTCCTAAATATCACTATGCACAATCGCAAGTATATGACGATTTGGAGAATCCAACAACAATGTTTATTGATGGAAATGAAGCTTCCATTGAAGTATTAAGTGTTATGATAAATCCAACAATGAAATTTTTTGATGTTAAATTTAATCAAGAATATTTATCCAAATATGAATGGTTGTAAATGATGAGTTAGAAACATCATATCGACATGATGTTATTTTGTCAGAGAAGCCCACTTGAGACCGAAAACATAGTGGATTATAATATGTTTACATTGACACAAGTTAGTAAAGAAGATAAAGTGAAAGAGAGAGAAAGAGAAGGAAGATGAAGAAGAGAAATCTCTCATTGCAGTTCAGAAAGAAAAACACCAACGTGGATCATCAATTTTTTCAAAACTTACCATTGATTTCAAGTGTGCATAGAAGAAAAATGATTGAAGAGGAGATAAATTTCCTTGAAGCATGGCATACAATAACATGTTTTGATAAAGTCTCCATAGAAGTTTCATAAATGAATGTTTAAGGTATCTTGGATGATGAAAATGTTAATGAAATTTTCATGTATTAGAGTTTTCAAAAGATAAAATTTTATTCTCATCCTATTTTGCAACAAATTCATGTTCAAACAATTGATGATGAGGATCACACTACAAAATCTAACATTTGGCAGCATTACATATACAAATATATTTTTGAAGAGATAGATAATATGCATGTACAACTAGGAACAATGGAAGAGTTGAAAATGAAGAAACTAAAGTTTGAAACCTACAATGAAAATACAAAGTTGAAGTAATTTAGAGGATACAGGATATGCAAAAAGATAAAAAGAAAAAAAAATCGATTAATGTAGTTTTTTTTTAAATTGTAAGCCTAGCTGAGAATTAGAACAGTAGGCATCTTAGTTTAAATTTATGTGGTTGTAATTAGTATGAAGTGTTGGAGAATCTAATTCCAACAAGGTCCTCGTAGGTGTCAAAACTATTACTCCAAGTGTCATAGTCAGTTTCAGTTAGTTAAGTTTATATTGAGTTTTAGTCGAGTAGTTTATTGTTCATGTCTCCTATCTAATTTTTTTTAACTGTTGAATATATTGAGAAGAGTATCTCTACTCCACATTTTTAATAATCTAAGACACTCCAGTAGACAATATTGTCTCCTCTTTTTTCCTAAAGCTAGTGATCAATTTTTAGGGTGGATGGTTTAGGTTTGGTGCATTGACCCATTCTTATTGAAAAATTTACAGGAGTAACAATCGAATTCTCTTTGGTTTTGAGATGACTAGATTATCATTTACTCTCTCATTCTAGCATGTATGTTTACTTTGTGGTATTGTGGTGTTTTTTAATTTCCCAATGTAATAAAATGTTATTTATATCATCTAAAATTAGTTCTAAATAAAAGAAAATGTTATTTATAATTATTAATTTTGTATTTATATGTCTCTTTTAGTGTTTTATTAATGGTTTTTAAAGTTTGTAAATATTCTCATAACGAGTTATTGTGTATCATATTAAAATCTTGGTTTACATAAAAAGAAGAAATATAAACTTGTTCAAAATAGAAAGGTTGTGCATAAATGTAGTCCTTAGCTAATAGCTTAGCCTTTATTTGAAAAGTATAAGTGAAGTTTATGCTTCTATAGATTTCGATATAAGTAAATTCATATCTTCATGATTTGTAACACCCATGAAATGAAATTTTCATGGAGCTATTTGTTTCATTTTTCATACAACAATAGCAAACCAAAGTTAATAAGTTTTGTCATATATCTAAATAAATTTATAAATACAATGAGCGATTAGATTTTGGTCAAACTCAATGATCGATTAGATTTCGTGCAAATAGAAAACCTCTTTTTTTAGTTCAAAACTTGAGGAAAGGTTTGCACCTCGAGAGATTTGATCCCTCTCGACGCTTGATAGATCTGGAGTTAAGATGGACCTAGGTTGGTTTCAGTCGTGTGCTGCCAAGGAAAATCTATTGAAGATATGATTGATTTTATCAATAATATGTAAATATATCAAATATTAATATAATGATTTTAAATATGCTAAATATTTATGAGATTAACTTGGTCATTTTAATTTTAAATTTTCTTAGTTACCTCAGTTCGTTGAGATGATAAATATTGTTAATAACTATAATGATGAAAAATGATGAAATATTTTTTTTGAATGCAAAGCGACAATAATAGTTTTGAAAGATAGAAAATGTGAATAATAAGAATGTACTCATGTTACAAATAGTCTTCATTGTTATCAATCTCAAACTATTTTCTTCTACTATTCTTATTGCCACCCTTGTTAGTTTTGTTATCTTTTCATATTGATTATATGAAAAAGAAAATTTAAATTGTAAACCATTTAAATATTTAGCTCGAGTTGTTGTAGTAAACATCATACTTTGTCTCTCTTGCTCTCCAATATTAATAGGTTAAATTACTATAACACAAAAATCAATGTGCATTATCAATAACTTTTTATGCTTACACTAAAATCAATGCATATTGTTAATCCAATCACTTTAAAATTAATGTACCATCATATATCCAATTAAATCAAATTATAAATCAACATATACATTGAAATCAATGCATTTAATGGAAGCAATCAAATAAGATTAGAAAATAGATTCTACATTGAAATCAATGCACCTAATGCAAGAAATCAAATAAGATTAGAAACCAACATCTACACTGAAATCAATGCATTTAGTCAAAGCAATCAAATAGGATTAGAAATCACCATCTACACTGAAATCAATGCATTTAGTGCAAACAATCGAATAGGATCAGAAATAATCTACATTGAAATCAATGCATCTAGTGCAAGCAATCAAATATAGTTATAAATCAATGTCTAAATTCAAATCAACACATCCAGTGCAAGCAATCAAATAGTATTAGAAATCACCACCTACACTGAAATCAATGCATCTAGTGAAATTAATCAAATATCATTAGAAATAAATATCTACACTAAAATTGATGCATCTAGTGCAAATATTCAAATAGGATTATAAATCACCATCTCCACTTAAATCAATCCATCTAGTGCAAAAAATATTCTTCCCTCTCTCCACCCTCCATCCATATCTATATCCCCCTCCATCTCTTGTTTTTTGTCTCTCTATATCACCCCCTTAAACACACACGCTCTCGCACTCCATATATATCATTATCTTTGTTAATCACCCCCTCTCCACATCTCTCTCTTCTTCCCTCTCTTCACCTTCCATCTATATCTCTATCTTCCCCTTCTCTCCCTATCCCCCACTAATATCTCTCTTTCCTCCTTTTGTCCTCTCTCTCTCTTTCTCCATCTTCCTTATCACTCACTCTCTCTCTAGAAACCAACATATACACTGAAATCAATTCATTTAGTGCAAACAATCAAATAGGATTACAAATCATCTACATTGAAATCAATTCATCTAGTGCAAGCAATCAAATATAATTATAAATCGACGTCTAAATTGAAATCAACACATTTAGTGCAAGCAATAAAATTGTATTAGAAAGCACCACCTACACTGAAATCAATGCATCTAGTGCAAGTAATCAAATGTCATTAGAAATAAATATCTACACTAAAATTGATGCATCTAGTGCAAATAATCAAATAGGATTAGAAATCACCATCTCCACTTATATCAATCTATCTAGTGCGAGAAATATTCCACCCTCTCTTAACCCTCCATCCATATCTATATCCCCCTCCATGTATTCTTTTTTGTCTCTCTGTCTCACCCCCCTAAACACACACGCTCTCTCACTCCATATATATCAATCTCTTTTTCAATCACCCCCTCTCCCCATCTCTCTCTTCTTCCCTCTCTTCAACTTCCATCTATATCTCTATCTTCCCCTTCTCTCCCTCTCCCTCGCTAATATCTCTCTTTCCTCCTTTTGTCCTCTCTCCCTCTCTCTCCATATTCCTTATCTCTCACTCTCTCTCTCTCTATAAACCAGCATCTACACTAAAATCAATGCATTTACTCAAAGAAATCAAATAGGATTAGAAATCACCATCTACACTAAAATCAATGAATTTAGTGCAAACAATCAAATAGGATTAGAAATCATCTACATTGAAATTAATTCATCTAGCACAAGTAATCAAATATAATTATAAATTGACATCTAAATTGAAATCAACAAATTCAGTGCAAGCAATCAAATTGTATTAGAAATAACCACCTACATTGAAATCGATGCATCTAATGCAAGTAATCAAATATCATTAGAAATAAATATCTACACTAAAATCAATGCATATAGTGCAAATAATCAAATAGGATTATAAATCACCATCTCCACTTATATCAATCCATCTAGTGTGAGAAATATTCTTCCCTCTCTCCACCCTCCATCCATATCTATATCCCCCTCCATCTCTTATTTTTTGTCTCTCTATTTCACTTCCCTAAACACACACACTCTCGCACTCCATATATATCAATCTCTTTGTTAATCCCCTCCTCTCCCCATCTCTCTCTTCTTTCCTCTCTTCACCTTCCATATATATCTACCTGCCTTCTCTCCCTCCCTTTCTTCTCTCTCTTTGTTCCTTTGTAGCTCTCCCTCTCTCTCCCTGTCTTTCTTCCTCTCTCTCTCTGTCTGTCTCTCTCTCGCATTTCTTAGGCCCTCCCTCTCCCCCCCTCCAAGTCCGCCTCTCTTTCCCTCCCTCTCTCCACTCTCTCACATCCTCTCTCTTCCTTCCTCTCTTTCCCTTTCTCTCCCATCTCTCTCTCCCTCTCTCTCTCTTCAACCACCAACTATGTTACTATATCCCTCCCTCTCTCCTTATATCTCCTTCCTCGTGCCTTATCTCCATCTCTCCTTATTTTTCTCTTTATCTCAGCCCCAAACATATGTGCTCTCTCTCTATCTCTCCCTTGTCACTCCTTCTCTCTCTCCACTTCTCACTCTCTATATTTCTTAGTTCCTACATCTCTCCCCCTCCAAATCCATCTCTCTATCGATCCCTCTCTCCTCCTCTCTCTCAATTCCTCCCTCTCGTCCTTCCTCTCTCTCTCTGTCTCCTAAATCCCTCTCTTTTCCTTGATCTCTCTCTCTCTCTCTCTCTCTCTCTCACACACACACGCACAGACACACACCTTGGCTATTGTCCTATTTCAGAGCTCAATTTCTTCCCGTGCCAATATTTGAAGTGGATATGGAAGGAATTCCCCTTCTGGTTCAACCTGTATCACATTCCAATCAATAAAATTAGTAGGATCATGTACATATTTTTTTAATAATGAAACATGAAAAACATCGTGAACCTTAATGTGACTAGGTAAAGCCAACTTATATGCAACTGATCCAACTCAATAATGTGAGTTTGATATGTTTCAACTACGTACTCAGTAAGTTCGAGTAACTCTAGGTTTGTTTACACTATTGATGTCTAGATTTATCTTAGACTTGAAAGTTATATAGTCTCAATAACATTTCTTAAATCCAAATATTTAATCATACTTTTCATTTCATTAGTATCGAAGTAAAATTTCCTGGTTGGGTTTCTTGGCTAAGATTGTCGTTTTCTTTTCTATCCTAATGGTTGAATAATTAGGAAATTCTACAGTATATAAATGACCAGTACTCTGGTATACTATGTATGGATAGTTATTAAATCCTCATATATTTCAACTTTTTCATCCTAATCTTAGAATTAGTTATTTAAACTTTTATATATAGTGTGAATATTAACTTCATCATTTTTTTTAATGCAGATATAATGTGGAACCATTATTTCTCAAGGTATTTAATTTACTACTCTCACAATTAAATTATACTTCCCTTATACATATAATGTGTTTCAATTATTAATTCACGTAACCGAACTTCTGATTCTGTCCTTTGCAGGTATGGCTACATGTCACCTGCCTTTTGGACTTGGTGTACTTCCACTATCCTTTGTTACTGGTTTATAACACTTGGACCCTTGTTATCCAAGATGGTCCAGATACTTAAGGTATTATCATATTCATCCCTTGCATAAATTTTTCGGACACCCTTTACATTTTTCCATAAAGGAATAGAGTGTCCACTGTGTAGACTGTTTTTATGACTAGTTCTTGTTCAAGCTGTACAATTTTACAGATTGAAATGTTTATAAGGATGTACTATATGGACTGATCTCTTATAATTGTTTAAATAATTACTATATAAATTCTTTCTTTTCAAATGAAATATTATTTTCATTTCAGTTTAATGTTGCTTCCAGATTTCATGTATAATTGCATGTAAACTATAAATAATTTCTTTTCTGTTTAGCAATTAGTAGTCAATAAAAACTTCTTTAGAATAGTACGATAGTATACAAAATTTACTTTACTATTTTGTATATTTCTTTATAATTTTTTTGGTTTTATGCTCTATAAACTCTTTCCTTTAAATCAAAATGTTATTGGAAATCCAACATAATAGGCTATTTCCAAATATAATTTCACTTTCAGTTCTAGTGTAAGAATACATTCTAACCCAGATGCGGGTGGTTAAATCGATAAAAGGGAAGCATCGTCGGACAGACGGCACTCCGGCAAGCCAAAGGCCACGAGGACCTGCAAGTGTCCTTCGGCACCTACACAAGGGAATGAGGCATTTAAGGCATTTATCACCTGGCGCGGTTCACAATTCAATCAACGGAGATCGAGATATCTCCACACACTGTAAACAGGACATGGCGATCAATCCATTAATTGAGGGGTTAATGCAGATGGTTGGCAGCAGATTTGGGGTTTTAGTTCACAGGATGGCCGACGAGAAACCCATAAGCAGTATTCCTAGGCCCATTTCGGTTTGTTGCTCGCCCAATTTTTGGCTCTCCTCCGAGCGCACAGTCACTGGCAAACGTACCAGGATTCATGGCTGCTTAGAGCTCAGCGACACTCTACATATCTCAATTGCGAGGAATTGTATGCGTGAATCCGGGAATTGGATAGAGCAGCTGTCCAGAGCTTCAGTCCCGCTTCCGCTCTCGCAATTGGCCAACGTCTCTCTCGGGTTACAGCACTCTTCTAGGTCTCCAGCTTCGAATGAAAGAATGCCTCGTCTCAGGCACAGGATGAGATGTAGACGAGGCTCTTCCCGGCGGCTGATAAGGCGCTCCTCCCCGTCCTCCAGCACCTCTGCTGCGGACTCTCATGCTTCTGAAAGAACTTCCCGAGCTGCCAGAGGTCGTATCCTTCGTTCTGGGCAACGGTATCCCACCCCCCCCGCACGCTCCAGCCCATTCTCAAACGAGGCACTTCACCTTCCTAAGTGCGCTCAATTGCCCTCGAATTACTGCCTCTGTTACTATTGTTTTTCGTGAGTCCCCTCAAGATGAGGCTCCCAATTCAGGAAGGCGGGCTGGAAATGTTGGGGATATGATTGATATAAGGCAGAATGTTGACGGAGTGCATGAGCAGGACATGGACATCACCCAGGAAGACGCTAGTCAAGGCAATGAGATGAATATTGATATTGATCTGAAGCAGCATGAGCAGCAAACTGATACTCAGGACCCTGGAACTGAAAATGTGCAGCACCAAACCCAACTGAGAGAAGGAAAGTGCACCCCAAGTGCTGAGAAAGTTATTCACTCTACAGAGGACCTGTATACAACTGATGGCAAACCAGATGATCTATGGTGCAGGGTCGTGGAAGAGGAACCGGACGAGTAGCGCCTCCACTGTTCCTGGTTTTTGCTATGGCTCTGTCTACTTTTTGAAAATGTTTATGTTTGTCTTTCTGGTTTTGGTCAAGTCTCATAGGCTTTTTATTTCTAGAACAAGATGCATCCCCTGCGTGGGATTTTTTTGCTAGAAAACCTTCTGCACTGGTTTCCCTCTTGGAGGGCAGTGCTCAACAATGAATTTTTTCTTAACAGGCCTCAACCTCAGGCCTGGTCCTAGATAATTCCTGCTGTAAATATTTTTGTTTTTGTTTATTAATAGATTAAGCTTATTTAGAAAAAAAAAAAGAATACATTCTAAACATATGCATGGAAATATTCTTTTGTCTAGTAAGCTCTAGTTCATGATTTATCTTTCTCAATTTATAATATAGTTCAGAAATTATTTAACTATACAGTACAAAAGCTTTCTTAACTATACCATGCATTAAATTATCATTCATGTATATTCATTACTTCTTAGAAATTATTTCATAATGTAATGTACAGTTTGGTAACATAATACTAGAACAAATATGTTAATGAAATGTCAATTTCCTGTGAGGTACCTAACCTCAAATCTAAGCCTTATACTAGGTTTATACATTCTGAGAGTTGTTCCTCTATAGATTTATCTTTGTACAACAACAGAAAAAAAACTATTTTATTATAGTCAAATATGTTCAATGTACAGATCTTCAAAATTTATTTCTAATTCATCTAAATTCCACGGCATAGACACATATCCAGATTTAGAATTTCATATAGATCTATACTACTTTACTTTCTCGGCAAACTCATAATAAAATTGAAGTATAATTTAAAAGTGAAATTAGCCGGTGCATAGCACTTAAGGTAGACTAGGTTCCACCCAACCTTTGAGCTCTTTCTACACATCTCACCCCCAAGCAGAGATCAATTTCTCCAGCAATAGACAACCCCTTGCCTATCCTGAATCTGCTTATTTAAGCTTGCTTTCCCCTAACCCAGTTTCTCTTAACTGCATCCAATTAAATCAGGATGTTGCTTTCCTGTGTGCCTAGGCTTTCCTTTTGTCTCTTCCATAAAAGTACTTTAAAGCTAACTTTTCCTCTTTCTATATTTATTCCACCTCTTCCCAGTAATTTCCTCTTTACTGGGGTAGCGTTTTAGATTTTTATCTCCAATATAAATTTAATATTTCATTTATCTCCTCAGGATTTTTGGAAGATTGGGAAAGTCTTATAAACCTTATCCATCCTCATGGATTTGGTTTTTCATATCTCTAATCACTATCTAGTCTTTGCACAGTAATTTCCATTTTATTTTATTAACTTTAAATAATAAAATAAACCCACACATTTTTTTTCCATTGGGGTCCACTATACCCTTTTTGGACTTGTTCAAATGTCTAATAAAAGCATAGAAAACCGGGGACATTAAAATGGTACAAATATAATTTCCAATGTTATTAGTGTAAGAAATTTTGGCATTATGAACATGAATGAATAAAGAAACAATCAGATCATCAAAGAGGTGATGTCCATCTCTCTAAAAATGAAGGAGAATCCTCTGAAATGATCTTTCTTTCCTGGCATATTTTTGAAGACACTCACAAGAAGGAACTTTGGTTGCTGGACAATGGTTGCAGGAATCATATGACAGGTAAAAAATATTTACTTTCTTCTCTTGATGCTTCCATAACGTCATAAGTTACACTTTGATATCATTCATGTATTAAAGCTGAAGGGAAAGGTATTGTCCCTATTCTTACTAAAAAAATTCAACACAAATACATTGTTGATTTTTACTTTGTTCCACATCTAAATCATAACCTCATTAGTGTACGAAATTTAATGGAACATGGTTATGATGTATTATTTCAAAATAACACCTGTTATATTTATGAAAAACCTCCCAATAGAAGACTAATAACAAAGGTTGGAAAAACCAAGAATAGGTTGTATCATGTTTCTATTGAACCTTACAAGTCGAAATATCTCTGAGTCTTTAGTCCACATTGTATCAAAAATAGATGAGTCTCATCTATGGAAGTCTAGATATGGCCACATCACATTCAAGAGTGTAAGTCTTCTTCAAAATCATTCTATAGTAATTGGTCTCCTCATCATGAAATGAAAATATTGTAATTGTGAAATTTGTGTTCTATTCAAACATAAAATAGATAGCTTTCCCACATCTTCCTCTAGAGAAAAATACAGTTTAGATCTTGTCCATACAGATATATCTAGCCCAATGCAGACAGAGTCCATTGGTGGTAGTTTCTACTTTTTGATATTCATTGATGATTATAGTAGGAATATATGGGTGTTTTCTCTAAGAAAAAATGATATACCTTTTGAAGATTTAAAGAGTTCAAAGTAGAAGCATAAAAGAAGAGTGGAAAACCCTTGAAAGTACTCAAATCAAATAGAGGAGGAGAGCAAAAATCCTGTAAATTCAAAAAAAATTGTCAAAAACAAGGAATAATAATGTAGAACCCACCATGATATACTCCACGATAGAATGGAGTAGCAGAAAAAAAAAAAAAAATCAATTGAACATGAACATGGCTATATGTATGCTACGTGAGAAGAAGTTGTCAAATAACTATTGGGCTGAAGCAATTTTGACATTAGAGTATGTTCTCAACAGATCACCAACAACTAGTCTCCAAGATACAATGGGATGGTAAAAAGGTAAATGTATCTCACTTTAGTTCTCTTCTCTGGTAGATGTCATAGAAAGAATATTTTTGTTATCTATCATGTGATTGCAAGTTCAAGAATATCCATACCCTTCCGAAAATGGTACATCATCATAAGACGACCATAAAGATATAAGCATTAGAGAAATATATGAGGAGCATGAGTTTTACCATCATAATATTTCTATAATATAACTATCTTCATTGTATCACTAGCTTGAGAGACACCTTGCAAAATATCCCAAGCTTTTTTGTTCTTTATGGACTGGTTATCTTGTCTAAGATAGATTCATGGACTAAGTTTTTAATTCAACATTTGTCTTTGTGCTACTTCTTTCTGAGTTCAATTTCTGCATTCCTCTGATTATTGTTCATGGTTTCCCATGCTTCTTGGTTGGACTCTACATAGGCAATATGATGTGTATCCCAATAGTTTTGAGCTTGCAAAAAAGTCTTCATTCTTAATTTCCAAAACTCATAATTTTTTCCAAGCAGAGTCGGGGCCTATGGAAAAGAGTTAGAAGAAGACATTTCTTCAAATGAAAATGTGCACCTTATTCTTTTAAATATCATTTCAAGACTTGAAAGATATCTTTAAGAAAATTGCAACCCTTTCTTTTCTTTAACCTTTACAAATTTAAATTCAAAAAAAAAAAAAAACTTTAATAAAAATAAAATTTCTTCATAAAAATTGGCTTCCTCACTTTTAAAATCCTTTGTATAATTTTAAGGGAAATACGTTGAATACTTTTAAGGCAAGTATGAATGTTTCTCTTGAAATTAAACAAGGATAATTCCTTCATTCATGATTGGTATGTATTATATTTTGTAAATTACTTTAACGTTTTTGTCACTTCTCTGGACCCGCGTGTGATTGTTGAGATGTGGACTAACGAGATTCGTCGCTTTGGATTGTGGCGTTAGTAATGCTCTGAACTAACGTAGATATGATAGGGTTAACATAGATCTGAAGAGTTATGTGAGAATTCATAATTTTTCTCTTCACGATTATAAGATACATTACTTTGGCTACCATTCACGCAAAAAAAATTGGTTCTCATTTGTGGAATATTGATCTCTCTTTTTCAATAGGATTCAAGCACTGCTCTTACTGGACTCGCGTTGCTACTTTTGTGTCTCATACAACATTTCTCATATCTCTGTTGCTCTCAAGGAGCCTTACACACGCTAAGCTCTAATACCATGATAAGGGATGAAAGGGAAAGAGTGGAGAAGACATTCCTCTTCTCAATATTCAAAATAGCTAAATAGATTACATTGTAAACATCAATAATAAATTACCGGAGTAGAACTCAACCAAATTCAATTAAAACTGAACTATCTGTGACACCTAACAGACAAAAGAACTAAATGTGATGACACCTAGTAGACAATGAGATTAATATCTCAACAGTGTCATTTGTCTTTATCCATTTTAACATATTTTGAATACACATATTTAAAAATTTAAGATAGATTTATTCTGAGAAAAGAAAGAAGTATACAAATTTGTCATGTAACATAAACAGAGCAGTAAGACGTAAGGTAAAAAGTTAGCTAAGGAAGAAATTATGATTAATGTTTATTGACAATATTATGTAAGAAAATGATATAACTTATTTTCTTTATAAATATTTGTTTACACATTGTCAACCCATTTTTTCTATATTACTGTATTTTTAGCCGGTGAACACAAATTCAAAAACCCAAATGCAAGATCATCAACATCAAATTTAAATTCAAGTGTATGCTCAACGGTCTTCAAATAAAATGAAGGATTAAATAAATAAATCAAATATCTTTCATTTTAAATTCAATTTGACATGTTTATACATTATTTTTTGCCAAGAGCACTATGAGGCTGGTGGGCGAAATCTCCCCAATGTTCATACCATATCTCTGGCACTAACTTCTTTTTCTTGGAGCACCATGATACTTTTAATACCAAACCTCCCCACCTAACAACTAGACTACATTTGAGAGTGCAAGTTTTTGTGATCCATAACATATTAGATTATAAATCTTCCGGGAAATCACATGAGAATTTTAGGACCGACACGTTTCGAACTACCAACTGTAGTTCATCATCAGGATAATGAAGATTGGTTGATTAGACAAACCTATTTATACTAGGAGGAGAGAAGCAATGGTCAAAACCCAAGAAAAGTTAAAGAACAGTTAAAATTAAAAATATAAACCAAAAATAAACGGTCAAAAATAAAAATATAAATAAAAACAGAAAACATAACTAACCCAACCCTAAAAATGCTAGTCAAAACTAAAAATAATATAAAACCAAAACTAAAAACTAAAATGACACCCCAAAAACTAAATAAATAAATAAAAATCAAATAAAAGTCAAAGTTCAAATGAAAAAAATTTAATCTATAAATAAAAACATTAATAGATAAAATGTTTAATTAGCATTTAAAAATAAAATTAAAAATTAAAAAAAATAAATAAATAATAATAATTAAATTAAATTAAATTAAATATATAATAAATAAATAAAAATAAAATAAAATAAAATAAAAAATAAATTTATATATATATATATATAAAATTAGAAATAAGATTTTGAGTAAAAATAATAAAAATAAAATAAAGGATATAATCCAAAAATAAATTAATAAAGTGATAAGTAAAAACATTAATAAATAAAATTAAAACTAGAATAAGAAAAAGATAAAAATAAAATAAATTATAAATATCAAATCATATAATGATAATAATAAGATAAAAAAACATAAACATAAAAATACCAAAGAAAAAAGGAAGGACCTTTACAAGGAGTGAAGAGATGGAATCCAACAACTGCTAACCTTCCATCCATCATCCCTATTCAATGTACAAGGCCTCTTCTCAATCTCTAACGCCTCCCTAAATTTCCGGTGACGGAAATGATCCACCCTAGCAAGGACCCTAGCGTCTTCCAAACAAATATGATGCTTCGTCTTCTCCGTATGCTCAGCTAGCGCTAAGGACTTGGTTCTACCATGTCTAATATCAGCAGAATGCTCCTGGATCCTCTTATTAATCGACCGACTAGTATCGCCAATGTAGGGAGTCCCACAAGAGCACGGGATCAAATAAACACCTTTCATGCTTTTTGGGTCCAACTTGTCCTTAACCGATTTAAGGGAGCTCTGAATGGTGTTTAAAGGCTTAAAAGAAGACGAGATCTTATGCTTCCTTAAAATCCGAACAATCTTGTCAGTAGTACCTTGAATAAAAGGTAAATGAACTTTACCAATAACATCATCCATCTTCATTTGCTGCCTAGGACCTTTGCTTGCATTCATGAAAGCCTTCAAACCCTAACTTCTAATATACCCATTTTCTCTGAAGACCTTAAGGAGATGGGCCTTTTCCTCATCTAAATGATCATCATCAGAAATTCTAAGAGCTCTCGTAGCTAAAGTGTTTAGGACCCCAATTTTCTGAGCAGGAAAATGATGAGAACCAGAATGAAGATACTGCTCAGTGTGCGTCTTTTTCCGAAAAACACGATGCGAGAAAGAGCCATTATTATTTCTAGAGATGAGAACATCAAGGAAAGGAAGGCTCCCCTCATTCTCCGTTTCCATAGTGAACTTAATGGAATCAGATTGATTATTCAAGTGTTGATGAAACGCCTTTAATTCTTGTTGTCCATGAGACCAATTAATGAAAGTATCATCTACAAACCGCTTCCAAACCTTGGGTTTTAAGGGAGCAGACGCTAAAGCTCTAGATTCAAAATCTTCCATAAATAGGGTGGCCACTACTGGCGAGAGCGGGGAACCCATGGCGACACCACAGGTTTGCTCATAAAACTCTCCTTCAAAACTAAAAAAGGTAGAAGTAAGGCAAATTTCCACCAAATTAGCAGTATCAGGATCAGTGATACACCTGATAACTTCTACTGCCTCCATGATAGGAATGTTCGTGTAGAGAGAAACAACATCAAAACTAACCATATAGTCATTAGGTTCGCAAACCCAGCTTTTTAACTCATGAAAAAAAGAAGCAGAATCTTTCACGAAAGAATCTGTCTGACCAACAAGAGGCTTAAGCTTGCGGGCTAAATACTTAGCTGGGAGATAAGTGGGCCCACCAATAGTATTAACAATGGGTCTAATAGGAAGACCCTCTTTATGAATCTTGGGGAGCCCATAAATCCTAGGGGTGATAGGATTGCTTTCAATAAGCTTAGAGCTCAGGGAACCCACAATGCAACTCGATTTAATAGCATTGGCCACAATCTTCGAGACTTTATTAATAGGGTTCTTAGAGAGCTTCTTATAATTCCCACTATTACAGAGATGGTCAAGCATCTTAGCTTTATAATCTTCCTTATTCAAGATTACAGAAGCGCCACCCTTATCAGCCTTGAGGACAACAATATCAGGGTCTTGATTAAGGGCTTTAAGAGCCATAAATTCAGCTTTGCTAACATTTCTCCTTGGAGGCTTAGCCTTCCTAAGAGCCATAGCACAATCCTGCCTAATGACATCTTGAAAGCTTTTCGATAAATCTTTAATACCATATTCTATACTACAAATAATATCATGACGAGGAATTTTTCTAGGAGCAAGAGAGAAATTAAGGCTTTTACCTAATAAAGAAAAAACAGAGGAATCAAAAGAGAATCTAGAGAGATTAATAACATTTTTATTATATTTATTACTATTATTATTATTTTTATTGTTATTACTACTAAAGATATTATTAATATTATTATTGCTAATATTAATATTATTTTTATAATTATTCTTACCAATATTATTATTATTATTACTATCACTAATGCTAATATTATTCTTACAAGTATTGTTAACTTTATTATTAATAATATTACTATTTTGTTAATCACCCTATTGATATTAATAATATTATTATTTTTATTAATAATTTTATTATCTTTACTAATATCAATATTAATATTAAAAATATCATTATTGTTTATATCATCAATATAATTAGAATTAGTATTACTTTTATTATCTATATCAATTGGAATATCGTTATTATTAACATTAATTTTATTATTTATATTGTGATTATTAATGGTGTTACTATTGTTATTAATAGGACTACAACTATTAATCTTGTTATCAATGGTGCTATCAATTTCATTATTATTATTAGTAATAAGGCTAATATTTGCACCCGCATTAAAATTAAAATTGTTATGGTTCGAACTATCACTATCACTAAACCTACCAATGCTATTAAAGGTTTTACCAATACTCATAAAAGAACAAGGACCAAACCTATTCCCGCTATCAAAAGAAGACCACGGCAATGAGACACTGTCATCATGAGATCTTTCAGTTTCGGTCGTGGAGGAACCATTTGCAGCGGGGCTCAAGGATCTCATCGAGTCTAAACCTATGTTGTTCTCCAAAGTTTTTTGCCGCTGCGAAGAAAAGCTGCAACCCAACCCATCGAAAAGCACAGAGACACAGTTATTACGAGATCTCTCGGTCACAGAGGAACCATCTACAGTGGGGTTCAAGGATTTAGTATAATTTGCGTTGACATCCACAGTTTCTGAACTTTTTGAGGAATAACAGCAGCCATATTCATCGAGTCCATACACAGGTTGCACCACCGTTATAGGAGAAACACCGAAATTCGAACTACCAGCTCCTCCAATCTGTGTTTGAAAGATCTCAACATCAGAACCAGAATCGCAGAGCCCACCATCTAGATTAACCAAGGAATCTAGGGACTCATTGTTCATCAACGACGAATGAGAAAGAGAAGAACCTCTATTATTAACAAACGATTTATTTGACTCATGTTGGGAGTCAATCAGCCCACGTAAAGCAGAGACTTGTTCCCTTCTAACCCTGCTACGGGAACCGCTGGAAAGATGGGCATCCACATAAGCCTGCTCCGAGCTTCGAAGGGAATTTTCGAACTTCTTAACTTACTTTCTTTTAGCCGATTCCTCCAGACGTTCAACTTTCAATGCTAAAACAACATTGATCATCAACCAAAGAAAACATGCAACAACGAAAGACAATTCAAGGTGGAGAGAGAGTAGTCTTCTAGAAAGCAAATCAAGACTTCTTCTCAAACCCCGAATTTCAGAACGTAGAAGAGCCAAGCTGGCTCTTTTAAAAATGAGAAGATTCTTGGAGGAATTATGATGATGCTTAATCCTCGCAAAAGAGGGAATGACACCAGCATCTCTGCAACGCTTTAAAAATGAAAGATCACCCAATTTCTTAGAAACCTTGAGTCGCATACGTTCGAACAAATGAACCTTATCATCAATAACCCTTCCGTGTAGGGATAATATTTGAGAGTGCAAGTTTCTGTGATCCATAGCATATTAGATTATAAATCTTCTGGGAAATCACATGAGAATTTTAGGACCGATGCGTTTCGAACTACCAACTGTAGTTCATCATCAGGATAATGAAGATTGGCTGATCAAACAAACCTATTTATACCAGGAGGAGAGAAGCAACAGTCAAAACCCAAGAAAAGTTAAAGAACAGTTAAAATTAAAAATATAAACAAAAAATAAACGGTCAAAAATAAAAATAGAAATAAAAACAGAAAACATAACTAACCCAACCCTAAAAATGCTAGTCAAAACTAAAAATAATATAAAACCAAAACTAAAAACTAAAATGACACCCCAAAAAATAAATAAATAAATAAAATTCAAAGTTCAACTGAAAAAAATTTTATCTATAAATAAAAACATTAATAGATAAAATGTTTAATTAGGATTTAAAAAAAAAAAATTAAAATTAAAAAATATATATAAATAAATAAATAAATAATAAAAATAATAAAAATAAAAAATAAAAATAACAATAACAATAACAATAATAATAATAATTAAATTAAATTAAATATATAAAAAAATAAATTAATTAATTAATTAATTTAAAAAATTTAAAAAAATAAATAAAATAAAATAAAATAAATAAATAAATAAATAGATGACCATAGCAGAGATCCAGAAGGAGATTATGGTCAAAGACAAATTCTTTGTGAACCTGAATGATATTGGAATGATTATATTTCGTTCTATAATGAGGAAGAGGAAGAGGTGAAACTATATGAAAATCTCAAGAGTTCAGAAGAGAACTCGGATTAGCATACTGATGTGCCGACAGAGGAGTTAGAGAAAATATCGAAACAACATACTGAGATGTTGCCAGAGGAGGAAGAGGCACTCAAGCCTTATATTTTTAATTCATGTGTTAATGTATGTTATGAAGGTAAAGGAGGACAAAAAAATGGAAAATGTCAAGGAACCTAATGAAAAAAAAACTATGTTAGCTGAAAACATAGTGAAGGATCATCATTCCATCATGATGATAGGTACAATGGAGATAACCATGGAATCCGTTGAGATGACAACATAAATGGAACAATTACTGAAGATTGTTCAAAAGAAAGAAGAATTCTACACTGAATATGCAATTAAAAAGCATGATTAAGAAAAGGTATTTACTGTGCCTAATGAGATTGGAAATTTTAAGCATCATGATTTATTCATGTGTGCAGATTTAGCAAAGGGAGAAGGACCATCTGATGATTGGTCAACAACAAGTGAAGGTATTGAAAACTGTGTAAATTTTCTGAATTCTACTCCAATTGAAATTGTTGAGTTATATAGAAAGTTAGAACTTCAAAGAAAAAAGTTGGAAAATAGAGGATATATACTTAGGATGAATTCTTGAAGAAGGAAGACAAATAAATTGTCAAGAATGACAATCATGAAGAAGAGGGTAATGATTTAAGGGTGGTAGTAAGAATCCAACAACTCCAAAGTGAAGTTAACAAACAACAGTTTGAAGATGAATGGACATAGTGCAACAACAAGTGGCAGAGTGATGACCAGTCGGAAGATAAACTGGACATGGAGATTGAAAGAATAAGAATGTTGATGATGAAGGTGTCTCATAGGAAGACAATAGCAAGAAATCAAAGCATCATCACCAAGAGAAAGACAGCAGCAGACTATGACAACATAGCTAGTGGGGCAATGCAACATAAAGTATGGAGACCTAGAGAACAACAACAAACAACAATAGCAACTAGTAAAGACAAATTATAAAATAAAGTCTGGGATCCAGGAGGAATTCCACCAGCATTGAAGATACGTGATCTGGAGATCATGATTATTTTCTACCTTGGAAGTTTGATGCATGAGCATCATGGTTCCAAAATTTTGTACATTTAGTAGAATCTAGGGGGTCTTATATTTTCAAGGGAGTTGGTTTTCTAAAGTATTTAATTAATGTAATTTACAAATATTTTAAGTATATTTCCCGTGAGACATTTAGAATGGGATTTAATTAAATATTGTGGGGCATATTTGTAAATGTTCTCGAATGTAGGAGAACATGAGAGATTTAGGCTAGTTTAGATTTCAAAGGGATTGCAGATCCTAGACTTAGCAATTAGCTAATGATTTTGTGGGTTTAGAGGATTCTTAGGATTTAGTTGAGAAGATTGAGGATCTGAACCATAAATGGTTTCAGGACCTTTTGTATATAATTTTAAAGCCTCAAAGGTATAAGGTAATGAATGATTCTTAGATAGTGGATTTGATTGTAAGCCTACGAGCATGGTTTGATAGAGAGAGAGGGATGAGAAAAGCTAATTGATAAAGAAAATCAGGCTCAGAGAAGGTCTCATTAATATAATTATTTATTTGTAAATATAAAACTCAATTTCAATTTTATGTGGAGTTCGGAGTGTTAATAAATTACAAACTATGCGATTGTTCTTTTATGTGCTGAGTGATCCGTAAAAGAGGAAATCTAATTTCTGTATGATACATTGCTGATTGTATGAATTTTGATGAGTGTATAAGTTTTTCTAAGTGAAAAGGATTTACAGTGGAAGAACTGAGTAGAATCACGATTGATTCTAGTTCTGGAGCAATTGGTTGTGAGAAGCTAATTGGAGAGAATTAATGCAATTAAAACTGTTGTGCAGGTCAAAGATGAATAAATTACGAATTCTGGACTGAGAATAGTGTGCAGAGGTGTTCCAGCAACTGAAATCACTTTGTGAATGATTGAATAACTAGGATAAAGCTCAAGAGGTTTTTAACACCGTGGAGAATATGGAGTCACATGAGTTCATTGAATGAACTATCACAGGGATTAGCGTGGAGAAGATGGAGCTGTAGAGCGGTGGAAACCGAAGAAACATAAAATTGACTCAGGTAGAAAACCCTTAGAGGAGTTCCAAAGGAAGCATGGAGATGGATAGTGGAGATTAAGTCACAAAATCCAGGGGAAGAGACCAACGGCTAAGATTACATCACAAAATTTAAATTTATGAAAGTGTGAAGTGCACACGTGTCGGCGGAGCAGCCAAGAACACATCGGCAATTATTGATATTAAGTGTTAAGGACTTCACAAGTTAAAAAAAATAACTTGCGATGCGATAGAGGTAAGAGCCACGTGTCAACCCAATGCTCCAATGCATATCACATACAATATCGGATAACATTAATGAAGGAGAGGTAAGTTTGTGAAATGCTGATTTGAGATAAGTCTTTTTTGATGCGATGCAATGATATCATCACGATACTTTGCATCAGCGTTTTTTTGGGTTATTTTTAAAGTTATTTGTTATGGTTTGTGATATGCTAAGTTATATAAGTTGCATAGTGTGATTTGTTACAATTGGTTAGGTCATGTGTGGGCCCATAACCCATAGGTCCGTAAGTTTGTATAAAGTTGTAGCCATGTATGTTATAAGGTAATGTGAAGAGGTGACAATGCATAAAGGTTAAATTTTATTATATGGTTATATGAGTTATAAACCCGAGAACCACTTATTATTAAGCTTCCACACGCATATTATTAAAAGATGAACGTTTAAGGTTAATTTCGGTAATTTTGGGGTTAATTCCACTAACCGTGCGTCATTTTGTTATTTTTGGCCATATGGTTGCATCATGTAGTTACCAAGAAGTTTGTTTTAAGGCCATATGTTAATTTTTTTGAAAGTAAATCTTGGTCTAATAATGTTGATGAAGCTTCAAGCGATCCTTTTTATCCACCACACCTACCAAGATTGCAGGTTCAAGAATATCATACCACTCTGAAAATGATACACATTCAAGTAGTGAATCCACCAATGATTGAACATCTTCAAAAGACAACAAAAAAATAAGAAGAATCAAAGAAATATATGAGAAGGAGCATGAGTTGGATGACCTGAATATGTTTACCTTTCTTTCATCTCAACCAACCCATTTTTAAGAATCACTAAAAGAAAAACATTGGGTTGATGTAATGAACCAAGAAATTATTTCCATAGAGAAGAAATAGGTTTTGGAATTAGCTAATATCCCAAAAGGAAAAATAAATATTGGTGTAAAAGGGTTATATTAGACCAACCTGAATGAAAAATGATAATTTGAGAAACATAAGGCAAGGTTTGCTTCCAAAGGATTCTCACAACAGTTTGGTGTCGACTATGGTGAAACCTTCACTCCAGTAGCAAGGTTATACACTTTGAGAACCATTTTATCAATAACAGCTCAACACAAATGGAAATTATATCAAATTAATGTAAAATATACTTTCCTAAATGGTATATTAAATGAATAAGTTTATGTAGAGCATCCTCCTAGTTTTCAAGGTCTAGGACATGAGCATAACGTATACAAATTGAAGAAAACTTGGTATGGTTTGAAGCAAGCTCCAAGAACTTGGTAAAGTCGCATCAACACCTATCTTGTCAAAAATTATTTTTTCAGAAGCAACAATGAGCCAACTTTGTATACTAAAACTCATGAAGGTAAAATTATTATTGTATGAATTTACATATATTATCTTCTTTAGACAAGAAATATGATGTTAGAAGGCTTCAAAGAAGAGATGCAAAGATAGTTTGATATGACTGATCTAGGGGCCACAAAATGTTTCTTAGGAATTTGAATTCAACAATGTGCTAATGGAATTTTTGTTGGTAAACAAAGATATTCCACTGATATCATCCTGAAGTTTAGAATGACGAATTGGAAACCAAGTCATACACTAATCTCTCAAGGCACCAAGCTGAGCAAATAATATGTAACACCACTATTTGATCCCACATAATATAAAATTCTAGTTGGTAGTCTATTGTATCTCACTTCATCTAGACCTCATATCATGTTTGCATCAATTTTTGTCTCTAGACATTTATGCAACCACCTAGGATTTCTCATTGGAATTTTGTGAAAAGGATCTTAAGATATATTGCAGGGACCATAGACTATGATTTGTTCTACACATATTCTGAAATGTGTTCACTTTCAAGTTATACAAACATTGATTATGAAGGAAGTTTAGATGATTGTAAAAACATCTCAGTGTATGCTTTTAACCTTGGAACCAATCTGATTTCATTGGAATCTTAGAGTAATCATTCATTTCAATATCTTTTTCACAGGTAGAATATGTAGAAACAAAGTTAGTAACTTTTCAATTAGTGTGGTTGAGAATATTATTGAAAGATATTTCAAATGTTCAGAAGAAGCCAACTCCTATTTACTGTGATAACAGTTCAACAATTTTTTTTTCAAAAAATCATGTTTTCCACAAAACACTGCAAGTAAAAGACCCTCTATTAGAGGTTATAAAAGAGTTTTTTTGTGTTATAATATTTGCCAAAATTATCACGAAAACATTTTCTACAACATCTACTTTTGGTAATGGAGGTTTTGATGGAGCTTCTAACAAAACTTCAAAACAACTAAAAAAAATAGGCGGTCGGAGGTTTTAACGAATGTATTTCTTATCGATGCATGCTTCATGTGTGAACACACCGATTCTTTCTAACATGTACACACCAGTACTCTAAAAATACCAAGCACAATGATGGAAAACAAATTTAGTAACCCCTGAGGCATTTAGCAACGTCCCAGTGTGTGTCACCCACAAATACGCACCAGGCCGATGGAAGGTCTATGCACCAGCGTCGTTAAGGTGTAAAAACACATTGGGATGTTAAGATGTAAAAATGCACTTGGTCGTTATGTTATGAAAACACATCGGTGCATTAAAGGAAAACCATACCGTTGAAAGAAATGCCTATCCACCCAAGTCGTAGTCATCATTAAAGTGCACCGACAATTCTAATTGGTATTGGTATTTGGTGCAGTCCTCATAGGTTTTAGAGATGCACTAGTGCGTAGTATCATACACAGGCACTAGTGTTCATTTTCTATTTTTTACAAACATCAACCTCTGAAAATGCAATTATTGTGATTTTTTAAAATTCATTGTTCATAAAAATTCAACACATACCTTATAAAAATATTCATATCAACTAAATTTTATTAGTGCATTTGAGTGTGATGTTTGGATTAATTTCTTACACCATATCATCATATTTTGCATCTCTTCATTATAATATTTAATCAGTGGTGTAATATTTCACAGCGACAATGCAGAACACAATAGAATAAATATATATCTATATTTCTATATATATATTTTATAATATTTAATCGGTGAGTGTAATATTTCACGCGACAATACGAAAGCAAATAGAATAAATATATATATATATATATATATATATATATATATATATATATATATATATATATATATATATATATATACTATTCATTATAATAAACCACTGATTAAATATTATAATGAAGAGATGCGAATAGTACACACTTTTTCATACAAAATGGGACACTTATTGTTATCCCTTTGTCTTTCAATTGGGGCACTATGTCTATTACATTAACCAAAATGTCTGATTTCACATAATAATATTTCAAACAATACAACGCCTTTCTTTGATATCCAAACATATTGATCATCATTCTTCACTAGAACTGTTGTCATTGTTGGAGCTACTTCCATGACTTGGGTTATTTGGAGGAATGTTTTTACATTATGTCGATTGTTTTCTTCTTATTCAAGTTCCATCTAAAAACATAAAAATAGTGTGTAATGAGTGTATCTGCATTAGTGAGAATAATGACACTACACAATACACATAATTTATATAATTTAATTGAGATAAATTCAATTTAGAATTTATAAAATAATATTTTCTCTACATTCCATTCCAAAATTAGATAACTAATAACAATAATACAATACATAAGAATTCTAATGAATGTACATACCATTGTATAAATACGATTTGTCTCCCAACCTTTGAACTTATCCCATAGCTCTCCCCCGAGCAGAGGCCAACTCTTTCTTAGTGTAGACAACCCCTTTGCCATAATATGAATAGCTTATTTAAGCTTTGTTTCCCTTGGCCCATTTCCACAACTGTCTCAAGTTATTTTGGTATGTTGTTTCCCTTAACCTAAGCATTTATTTTTCATTTTCCACAAAATCTTTTTTTAAACCTAGAGTTTCCTCTTTCTATTTTTATTCTTACCTATTCTTAGTAAATTTCCACTTTTCTAAGGCTTTTATTAGATATTTTTCTCCCTTATAATAAAATTTATTTCATTTCATTTTTCTCCAAGGATTTCTGGCGAATTTTGGGAAATTCTTGGGAATCTAGTCCATCCTCATGGATTTGAATTCTTGGTCCCATTTTACTCTGTCTTTATTCAATAATACAATTTCAACATTTATATATTAATTCCCATAATTAATATATAATTATATAATTTATCTCTTAGGTCCCCCTAACCTTTATGCTTATTCCCCTTTTATAAAATGCTAAAAAATAGGGATATTACATATGATCAAGGAAATATATAAGGGGTATATTAATATAACAATTTTAATGGTAGGGATGACTCACCCAACAATAATTACAGTATCTAGGAGTCTCCCAATGATACTCATTTAATGGATGATATGTTGGCACTAATTAAGGTAGAGATGATTTATTTAACATTTCTCATTTTAGTGAGTTATTTGGAACTACATGGGATATCGATCTATTTCAAAGAAAATAGGATATGGCTATAGAGCATGATTGTGATGTACCCCAATGTTCGGAAATTCGAAAAAGCCATATTCATTAAAAATTATGAACCTATGATATGAATATAATTCAATATAAATGAGAATAATTAATAAAAAGCATGAAAAAGTAAAGGAACACATTAAAAAATATGTGCTCATAAATTAATCAAGGTATTTTTAACCAATCATCAATTCATGCAATTTAAAACATTTGTTTTTGTTTTTTAAAACCAAAACATAAAATCTTGGAAAATCAATAACTTCCAAAGATTGTCTACTAATATTACACTAGATACAACTATTTCATAAATTCCACAAACTGGCGAGTTATAAAATGCCTTTGAAGACTTGAACTAATGTATAGGAAAAACAAATTGTTCACCATTCCACTAGATCTAAGATCTTTTAACAATGCAATATAAGACGTTAATAATCAAGAAATAACAAAAATATAGTATACAAATAAATAGAGAAATTGCCTTTAAGAATAGTGTCAAGAGCTAGATATAGGCATCAGATGTTCCACCCAGCCATAGACCTCACTCCTTTAGCTCTCTCAATATAAATGTTCCTCCAAGTCAAGGATATGAATCCCTAAGTAAGACTTCCTAGGATGATTATATGCCTCACATGGTATCCCATCTAGTAAGTTGTTAATAATTTTCTCTATCTTTCTCACATAGCCTAATTATTCAATTTCACTTTTCCCTTTAGCTTTCACCACCAAAACATCGAAATTCCTTTATTTTAAATGTTTTCTCTTTGGCCACTTCTATCTAGGGATCCAATACAACTACCAAATAAATATTCATTCTCGAAGACCTATGGAAATCTAGTTGTAGATAATTCTCGTTATTTTTCATTGTTCTCATGCACAACAAAAATCATTTCATAGTTGGGAATAAACATAATGGATTGCTACAATTGTTTTCTTTTTCCTATGCACTAAAAAGAAGAAAAATAATGAATGAGGAAGACTATAAAAGAATGACCCAACATCCAAAAAGTGTGCTAAAAATATGCATGTACACAATGATTTTCATGGCTTCCCATAGAATTTGGTGTAATCGAATTTCCCAGCTAATTCCATAATGTATTTAATAAAACATTTTTATTTTTATGCATCCCCTTTATCCCCCTCTCTTCTGGGATCATCAACCCCTATGGATACATCCTTATCTATCTATAAATGATGATGAATTTCTATTGTTAATATACAAATTTATTATATTTATAGGCTCTCCATATTTTCATCATGAAGAAATTACATTATTAATCCATGGAAAAAAAATTATGGTATTATATTCCCCTCTCCCTTTATTTTTTTTGCATTACTTAGTGCACATCACCATGAAATTAAACACATATAGAATTTGTGTCAACACTTCAAAAATAACGATGTGCATACTTCCTACCTTGATATTCGACCTCCCATATTCCTTCCTTAGGGATATGTGAGGTCCATTGAACGTTTACCTACCCTATGGTTGTATTATATCTCCACATGACCTTCCTATATATTATATGTGCTAGCTATACATATAACATTCCTTCTAAATTGACCCAATTCAAATTCTAATAATTGATATTGTTCATATCATGGACATACATTTTCAAAAAAGAAACATGAAATATATTGTACACATTTAGGGAATTATGAATGTAAGAATGTATGAAACGAGTCATATTCTATCTGGTATCTCTAATGGACCCAAAAATATAATTGTTAGCCTACTACGAGTTCCCAACTTTACTGAATCATTTTTTGGCATCAATTTCAAAATATATATTATTTTCATTTAAATTATCTAGTTATCCTAATTTTACCTACATATATTATTTTTCTATGTCAAGCTACTTTAAAATTCTACTTAATTTTAACCATATGCTCCTCCATTTCCTTTAGAAATCATGGTCCAAGTACTACATGTTTACTAGATTGTCCCAACAAGCAATAGTATCACAGCCTTTATCATACAAAGCATCAAATCATATTATTCTTAATGAATCTTCATACCTAATGTTGTAGGAAAACTTGGCTAAATGCAAATAATCCTCCCTATTATCGAACAATATTTGTTTATTTTAACCATTCAATTTCTTTAATTATATAGGATTAGGAACAAAAATTGTATATTAATTCAGAAGTATTCCATCTCATCTTAGCTTGTAATATTTATATTTGCATTTTACATCACCCAAATATAATTCCTCTTCTACCTATTATTAATTAGAGATTATAATAGTAGCATCTATAACTCTAACCTTTAAACATAATTCATGCATGCTAATTGTTGTGCCACACATGATATGTACCCTTCTATAGAATCCATTTGCATATTTATCTTAATTTCCTTTCATATGGTCGACATCAAAGTCGTTCTCACTTGAATATTATATACATCATGTTTTCCTATGATCTAGGTGGATATTGGTGGCCACCCACCTATTCCATTTGGACCCCCAACATTGGTTCTTTCAATTTTGCGCTTTTAGCACAACCTACTATTTTTAGTAGCTTTTCGGGTCCTAAAATTTCGGTGTCATTTTAAGGCCCTAAACGACCTTTTTTGGGAAAACCAAGAGCAACATGGGACCATCAAACGATGTGGCTGACACCAAAAGTTGTACTCCTTCGATAGATTTTTATAATGAGGTATGGTGCGTGTCAAACGAAGATCGCATGCCAAATTTATGTCTGCAGGAAGTTGAAACACAAATTTACCCTAACAGGGCCCATAATTTTGGTGCTTCATCTCCTAGGGTTACATTTTTAGATATTTAGAGTTTTACATTGTTTCTCAATAATAAATATGCCCTCCAGCCTCATTGTAGCATAGTTCAAAGGCATGCAGCCACCATAACTCTTCTCAGAGATAAGCCTACCAACGCCCTAGATGTTTATTTCCATTATATATGTATGCATATTTCTATTATATGATATTAATGAAATGAAGTTTTATTGTGGGTGCATCTCCATGTTTACATTTTTTTCTGTATATTATTGTGTTCCTGCATAAATCTGGATCAGTGGTATTAGAGCGATTTCCTCTTTCTCTGTTTTCCTTTGTATGTCCCCAACGCAGTCAGGATATAAAGAGTTAGGGATCGATCTGGTTGAACCCTTGCAAGATCGGCCTTAGAAACCCTGATGAAATCACATGGTAGAAGAAAATAAAGATGAGGGAGTAGGAGATCCTACCAAAATATTGCTCGAGGAGGCCCTCGAGAAACAGAAGGACGCAATGATGGATAAATTTGCAAAGATCTTTCAATGGCTGCCCACCTATGATGCATCTGCATATAAAAACCACTCTGGAGGTGCCACTCCCTTCAAGGCATATAACAACCACTTAGCTAGCCTAATTATTCAATTTCACTTTTCCCTTTAGCTTTCACCACCAAAACATTGAAATTCCTTTATTTGCAATGTTTTCTCTTTGGCCACTTCTATCTATGGATCCAATACAACTACCAAAGAAATATTCATGCTCAAAGATCTATGGAAACCTAGTTGTAGATAGTTCTCATTATTTTTCATTGTTCTCACGCACAACAAAAATCATTTCATAGTTGGGAATAAACATAATGGATTGCTACAATTGTTTTTTTTCCTATGCACTAAAAGCAAAGAAAAATAATGAATGAGGAAGACTATAAAAGAATGACCCAACATCCAAAAAGTGTGCTAAAAATATGCATGTACACAATTATTTTCATGGCTTCCCATAGAATTTTTTCTAATCAAATTTCCCAGCTAATTCAATGATGTATTTAATAAAAAAAATTGTTTTTATGCATCCCCTTCATCCCCCTCTCTTCTAGGATCATCGACCCCTATGAATCCATCCTTATCTATCTATAAATGATGATGAATTTCTATTATTAATATACAAATTTATTATATTTCTAGGCTCTCCATATTTTCATCATGAAGAAATTACATTATTAATCCATGGAAAAAAAATATGGTATTATATTCCCCTCCCCCTTTATTTTTTTCGCATTACTTAGTGCACATCACCATGAAATTAAACACATATAGAATTTGCGTCAACACTTCAAAAATAAAGATGTGCATACTTCCTACCTTGATATTAGAGCTCCCATATTTCTTCCTTAGGGATATGTGAGGACCATTGGACCTTTACCTACCCTATGGTTGTATTCTATCTCCACATGACCTTCCTATATATTATATGTGCTAACAATAAATATAACATTCCTTCCAAATTGACCCAATTCAAATTCTAATAATTGATATTGTCCATATCATGGACATACATTTTCAACAAATAAACATGAAATATATTGTACACATTTAGGGAATTATGAATGTAAGAATGTATGCAACGATTCATATTCTATCCGGTTTTTCTAATGGACCCAAAAAAATAATATTTAGCCTAGTACGAGTTCCCAACTTTACTGAATATTTTTTGGGCATCAATTTCAAAATATATATTATTTTCATTTAAATTATCTAGTTATCCTAATTTTACCTACATATATTATTTTTCCATCTCAAGCTACTTTAAAATTCTACTTAATTTTAACCATATGCTCCTACATTTCCTTGAGAAATCATGGTCCAAGTACTACATGTTTACTAGATTGTCCCAACAAGAAATAGTATCACAGCGTTTATCATACAAACCATAAAATCATATTATTTTTAATGAATCTTCATACCTAATGTTGTAGGAAAACTCGGCTAAATGCAACTAATCCCCCCTATTATCTAACAATATTTGTTTACTTTAACCATTCAATTTCTTTAATTCTATAGGATTAGGAACAAAAATTGTATATTAATTCAGAAGTATTACATCTTATCGTAGCTTGTAATATTTATATTTGCATTTTACATCACCCAACTATAATCCCTCTTCTACCTATTATTAATTAGAGATTATAATAGTAGCATCTATAACTCTATCCTTTAAACATAATTTATGCATGCTAATTATTTTACCACACATGATATGTACCCTTCTATAGAATCCATTTGCATATTTATCTTATTTTCCTTTCATATGGTTGACATCAAAGTCGTTCTCACTTGAAAATTATATACATCATGTTTTCCTAATATCTAGGTGGATATTGGCGGCCACCCACCTATTCCATTTGGACCCCCAACATGGGTTCTTTCAATTTTGCGCTTTCAGCACAACGTACTATTTTTAGCAATTTTTCGGGTCCTAAACTTCCAGTGTCATTTTAAGTCCCTAAACGACCTTTTTTGGGAAAACCAAGAGCAACATGGGACCATAAAACGATGTGGCTCACACCAAAATTTTTACTCCTTGGATATATTTTTATAACAAGGTATGGTGCACGTCAAACGAAGATCGTATCCCAAAGTTATGTCTGTAGGAAGTTGAAACACAAATTTACCCTAATAGGGCCCATAATTTTGGCGCTTCATCTCCTAGGGTTAGGTTTTTATATATTTAGAGTTTTACAATGTTTTTCAATAATAAATATGCCCTCTAGCCTCATTGTAACACAGTTCAGAGGCATATAGCTGCCACAACTCTTCTCAGAGATAAGCCTACCAACGCCCTAGATGTTTATTTCCATTATGTCTGTATGCATATTTCTATTATATGATATTAATGAAATGAATTTTTATTTTGGCTGCATCTCCATGTTTATGTTTTTTCTATATATTATTGTGTTCCTGTATAAATCTGGATCAGTGGTATCAGATCGATTTCCTCTTTCTCTATTTTTCTTTGTATGTCCCCAATGCAGTCAGGCTATAAGGAGTTAGGGATCGATCAGGTTGAACCCTTACAAGATCAGCCTAAGAAACCCTGACGAACTCACATGGTAAAAGAAAAGAAATATGAAGGATGAGGATATCCTACCAAAATATTGCTCAAGGAGGCCCTCACTAAATAGATGGACACGCTGATGGATAAATTTGCCCAGATCTTTCAACGACTGCCCACCTATGGCACATCTGCATCTAACAACCACTCCGAAGGTGCCACTCCCTTCAAGGCAGAAGTAAAATTTAACATTCCTATATTTGAAGGGCAGATAGATGCAGACGTCGTATATAGATGGTTTAATTTTCTAGAAGGGTATTTCTTGGTTCATGATTTCTCCGACCAATAAATGATTATCTTTGTACTCCTCAAAGCTACCCCCCATGTCAAAGACTAGTGGGAAACCTACTGTGAGCAAAAGGACGCGAAGGAACCCTCTTTGTTCTCGGTTGCACCCACTTTGAATCTATTTAGAGATGGAATCAAGGAACAATATTACCCCGTGGGGAGCTATGAGGACAAGTACATCCAATATAAGACATTAATAATCAATAAATAAATAAAAAATATAGCATAAAAATAAATAGAGAAATTGTCATTAAGAAGTAGTTGCAAGAGCTAGATATAGGCATCATATGTTCCACCTAGCCATAGACCTCACTCCTTTAGCTCTCTCAATATAAATGTTCCTCCAAGTCAAGGATATGAATCCCTAAGAAAGACTTCCCAAGATGATTATATGCTTCACATATTATCCCATCTAGTAAGTTGTTAATAATTTTCTCTGTCTTTCTCACATAGCTAGCCTAATTATTCAATTTCACTTTTCCCTTTAGCTTTCACCACCAAAACATTGAAATTCATTTATTTGCAATGTTTTATCTTCGGCCACTTCTATCTATGGATCCAATACAACTACCAAAGAAATATTCATGCTCGAAGATCTATGGAAACCTAGTTGTAGATAGTTCTCGTTATTTGTCATTGTTCTCACGCACAAAAAAAAATATTTCATAGTTGGGAATAAACATAATGGATTGCTACAATTGTTTTTTCCTATGCACTAAAAACAAAGAAAAATAATGAATAAGACTATAAAATAATGACCCAACATCCAAAAAGTGTGCTAAAAATATGCATGTACACAATGATTTTCATGGCTTCCCATAGAATTTTGTGTAATCAAATTTCCCAGCTAATTCCATGATGTATTTAATAAAACATTTTATTTTTATGCCTCCCTTTTATCCCCCTCTCTTCTGGGACCATCGACCCCTATGAATCCATCCTTATTTATCTATAAATGATGATGAATTTCTATTATTAATATACAAATTTATTATATTTCTAGGCTCTCCATATTTTCATCGCCCAGAAGGAAATTACATTATTAGTCCATGGAAAAAAATTATGGTATTATATTCCCTCCCTTTATTTTTTGCATTACTTAGTGCACATCACCATGATATTAAACACATATGAATTTGTGTCAACACTTCAAAAATAATGATGTGCATAGTTCCTACCTTGATATTAGGGCTCCTATTTCTTCCTTAGGGATATGTGAGGTCCAAATCTCCTTTACCTAACTATGGTTTTATTCTATCTCCATGACCTTCCTATATATTATATGTGCTAACTATACATATAACATTTCTTCTAATTATTTAATTCAAATTCTAATAATTGATATTGTTATATCATGGACATACATTTTCAACAAAGAAACATGAAATATATTGTACACATTTGGGAATTATGAATCTAAGAATGTATGCAACGAATCATATTCTATCCAAATTATCTCTAATGGACCCAAAAATAAAATTTTTAGCCTAGTACAAGTTCCCAACTTCAGTGAATATTTTTTGGCATCAATTTCAAAATATATATTATTTTCATTTAAATTATCTAGTTATCCTAATTTTACTATATATATTATTTTTCTATCTCAAGCTATTTAAAATTCTACTTAATTTTAACCATATGCTCCTCCATTTCCTTGAGAAATCATGGTCCAAGTACTACATGTTTACTAGATTGTCCCAACTAGCAATAGATCACAGTCTTTATCATACAAAGCATCAAATCATATTATTTTTAATGAATCTTCATACCTAATGTTGTAGGAAAACTCAACTAAATGCAACTAATCCTCCCTATTATCTAACAATATTTGTTTATCGTAACCATTATATTTCTTTAATTCTATAGGATTAGGAACAAAAATTGTATATTAATTAAGAAGTATTCCATCTTATCTTAGCTTGTAATATTTATATTTGCATTTTACATCACCCATCTATAATCCCTCTTCTACGTATTATTAATTAGATATTATAATAGTAGCATCTATAACTCTATCCTTTAAACATAATTTATGCATGCTAATTGTTGTACCACACATGATATGCACCCTTCTATAGAATCCATTTGCATATTTATCTTATTTTCCTTTCATATGGTCGACATCAAAGTCGTTCTCACTTGAAAATTATATACTTCATGTTTTCCTATGATCTAGATGGATATTGGTGGCCACCCATCTATTCCATTTGGACCCCCAACATCGGTTCTTTCAATTTTTCACTTCCAGCACTACCTACTATTTTTAGCAATTTTTCGGGTCATGAACTTCCAGTGTCATTTTAATGCCCTAAACGACCTTTTTTGGGAAAACCAAGAGCAACATGGGACCATCAAATGATGTGGCTCACACCAAAATTTGTACTCCTTGGATAGATCTTTATAACGAGATATGGTACATGTCAAATGAAGATCGTATGCCAAAGTTATGTCTGCAGGAAGTTGAAACACCAATTTACCCTAACAAGGCCCATAATTTTGGCGCTTCATCTCCTAGGGTTAGTTTTTAAGATATTTAGAGTTTTCCATTGTTTCTCGATAATAAATATGCCCTCCATCCTCATTGTAACACAGCTCAGAGGCATGTAGCCGCCACAACTCTTCTAAAAGATAAGCCTGCCAACGCCCTAGATGTTTATTTCCATTATATATGTATGCATATTTCTATTATATGATATTAATGAAATGAATTTTTATTGTGGGCGCATCTCCATGTTTATGTTTTTTCTGTATATTATTTTGTTCCTACATAAATCTGGATCAATGGTATCAGAGCAATTTCCCCTTTCTCTGTTTTTCTATGTATGTCCCCAATGCAGTCAGGCTATAAGGAGTTAGGGATCAATCTGGTTGACCCTTGCAATATCAGCCTCAGAAACCCTAACGAACTCACATGGAAGAAGAAAATAAATATGAGGGAACATTATATCTTACCAAAATATTGCTCGAGGAGGTCCTCAAGAAACAGATGGATGCGATGATGGATAAATTTGCCCAAATCTTTCAACGGCTACCCACCTACGGTGAATCTGCATCTAACAACCACTCTATAGGTGCCACTCCCTTCAAGGCACAAGTAAAATTTAACATTCATGTATTTGAAGGCCAGATAGATGTAGACGTTATAGATAGATGGTTGAATTTTCTAGAAGATTATTTCTTGGTCCATGATTTCTCCAACCAAGAAAATATTATGTTTGTACTCCTCAAATTTGTCCCCCATGTCAAAGACTAGTGGGAAACCTACTGTGAGAAAAAGGACGAGAGGGAACCCTCTTTTTTCTCGGCCGCACACACTTTGAATTTGTTTCGAGAAGGCATCAAGGAACAATATTACCTCGTGGGGAGCTATGAGAACAATTACATCTAATATAAGGCATTAATAATCAAGAAATAATAAAAATGTAATATTCAAATAAATACATAAATTTCCTTTAAGAAATAGTTGCAAGAGCTAGATATAGGCATCAGATGTTCCACCCAGCCATAGACCTCATTCCTTTAGCTCTCTCAATATAAATGTTCCTCCAAGTCAAGGATATGAATCCCTAAGTAATACTTCTCAGGATGATTATATGCCTCACATAGTATCCTATCTAGTAATTTGTTAATAATTTTCTTTGTCTTTCTCACATAGCTAGCCTAATTATTCAATTTCACTTTTCCCTTTAGCTTTCACAACCAAAACATTGAAATTCATTTATTTCCAATGTTTTCTCTTTGGCCACTTCTATCTATGGATCCAATACAACTACCAAAGAAATATTCATGCTCGAAGATCTATGGAAACCTAGTTGTAGATAGTTCTCGTTATTTGTCATTGTTCTCACGCACAGAAAAAATCATTTCATAGTTGGAAATAAACATAATGGATTGCTACAATTGTTTTCTTTTTCCTATGCAATAAAAACAAAGAAAAATAATGAATGAGGAAAAGAACGACCTAACATCCAAAAAGTGTGCTAAAAATATGCATGTACACAATGATTTTCATGGCTTCCCATAGAATTTTTTGTAATCAAATTTCCCAGCTAATTCCATGATGTATTTAATAAAACATTTTATTTTTATGCATCCCCTGTATCCCCCTCTTTTCTAGGATCATCGAACCCTATGAATCCATACTTATCTATCTATAAATGATGATGAATTTCTATTGTTAATATACAAATTTATTATATTTCTAGGCTCTCCATATTTTCATCATGAAGAAATTACATTATTAATCCATGGAAAAAAAATTATCGTATTATATTCCCCTCCCCCTTTATTTTTTTTGCATTACTTAGTGCACATCACCATGAAATTAAACACATATAGAATTTGTGTCAACACTTCAAAAATAACGAAGTGCATACTTCCTTCCTTGATATTCGAGCTCCCATATTTCTTCCTTAGGGATATGTGAGGTCCATTGGACCTTTACCTACCCTATGGCTATATTCTATCTCCACATGACCTTCCTATATATTATATGTGCTAACTATACATATAACATTCATTCTAAATTGACCCAATTCAAATTCTAATAATTGATATTGTTCATATCATGGACATACATTTTAACCAAATAAACATGAAATATATTGGACACATTTAGGCTATTATGAATCTAATAATGTATGCAACGAGTCATATTCTATCCGGTATCTCTAATGGACCAAAATATATAATTTTTAGCCTAGTACGAGTTCCCAACTTTACTGAATAATTTTTGGGCATCAATTTCAAAATATATATTATCTTCATTTAAATTATCTAGTTATCCTAATTTTACCTACATATTATTTTTCTATCTCAAGCTACTTTAAAATTCTAATTAATTTTAACGATATGCTCCTCCATTTCCTAGAGAAATCATGGTCCAAGTACTACAATTTTACTAGATTGTCCCAACAAGCTATAGTATCACGGCCTTTATCATACAAAGCATCAAATCATATTAATTTTAATGAATCCTCATACCTAATGTTGTAGGAAAACTCGGCTAAATGCAACTAATCCTCCCTATTATCGAATAATATTTGTTTCTTTTAACCATTCAATTTCTTTAATTCTATAGGATTAGGAACAAAATTTGTATATTAATTCAGAAGTATTCCATCTTATCTTAGCTTGTAATATTTATATTTTCATTTTACATCACCCAACTATAATCCCTCTTCTACCAATTATTAATTAGAGATTATAATAGTAGCATCTATAACTCTATTCTTTAAACATAATTTATGCATGCTAATTGTTGTACCACACATGATATGTAACCTTATATAGAATCCATTTGCATATTTATCTTATTTTCCTTTCATATGGTCAACATCAAAGTCATTCTCACTTGAAAATTATATACATCATGTTTTCCTATGATCTAGGTGGATATTTGTTACCACCCACCTATTCCATTTGGACCCCCAACATCGGTTCTTTCAATTTTGCGCTTTTAGGACAACCTACTATTTTTAGCAGTTTTTCGGGTCCTGAACTTTCGGTGTCGTTTTAAGGCCCTAAACGACCTTTTTTGGGAAAACCAACAGCAACATGGGACTTTAAAATGATGTGGCTCACACCAAAATTTGTACTCCTTGGATAGATCATTATAACAAGGTATGGTGCGCGTCAAACGAAGATCGTATGCCAAAGTTATGTCTGCAGGAATTTGAAACACCAATTTACCCTAACAAGGCCCATAATTTTGGGGCTTCATCTCATAGGGTTAGTTTTTTACATATTTAGAGTTTTCCATTGTTTCTCAATAATAAATATGCCCTCGAGCCTCATTGTAACATAGTTCAGAGGCATGTAGCCACCACAACTCTTCTCAGAGATAAGCCCACCAATGCCCTAGATGTTTATTTCCATTATATCTGTATGCATATTTCTATTATATGATATTAATGAAATGAAGCTTTATTGTGTGTGCATCTCCATGTTTATGTTTTTTTCGGTATATTTTTGTGTTACTGCATAAATCTGGATCAGTGGTATCAGAGCGATTTCCTCTTTTTCTTTTTTTCTTTGTATGTCCCCAACGCAGTCAGGCTATAAGGAGTTAGGGATCAATCTGGTTAAACCCTTGCAATATCAGCCTAAGAAACCCTGACGAACTCACATGGCAGAATAAAAGAAATATGAGGGAGCAGGAGATCCTACCAAAATATTGCTCGAGGAGGCCCTCGAGAAACAGATGGACGCGATGATGGATAAAATTTCCCAGATCTTTCAACGGCTGCCCACGTATGGCGCATTTGCATCTAACAACCACTCTGGAGGTGCCACTCCCTTCAAGTCACATGTAAAATTTAACATTCTTGTATTTGAAGGCCAGATAGATGCACATGTCGTATATAGATGGTTGAATTTCCTAGAAGGGTATTTCTTGGTCCATGATTTCTTCGACCGAGAAAAGATTATCTCTGTACTCCTCAAAGCTGCCCCCATGTCAAAGACTAGTGGGAAACCTATTGTGAGCAAAAGGAGGAGAGGCAACCCTCTTTGTTCTCAGCTGCACCAACTTTGAATTTGTTTCGAGATGGAATCAACGAACAATACTGCCCCGTGGGGAGATATGAGGACAAGTACATCCAATATAAGACGTTAATAATCAAGAAATAACAAAAATATAGTATACAAATAAATAGAGAAATTGCCTTTAAGAAATAGTTTCAAGAGCTAGATATAGGCATCAGATGTTCCACCTAGCCATAGACCTCATTCCTTTGGCTCTCTCAATATAAATGTTCCTCCAAGTCAAGGATATAAATCCCTAAGTAGGACTTCCTAGGATGATTATATGCCTCACATAGTATCCCATCTAGTAATTTGTTAATAATTTTCTCTGTCTTACTCACATTGCTAGCCTAATTATTCAATTTCACTTTTCGCTTTAGCTTTCACCACCAAAACATTGAAATTCATTTATTTGCAATTTTTTCTCTTTGGCCACTTCTATCTATGGATCCAATACAACTACCAAAGAAATATTCATGCTCGAAGATCTATGGAAACCTAGTTGTAGATAGTTCTCGTTATTTTTCATTGTTCTCACGCACAGCAAAAATCATTTCATAGTTGGGAATAAACATAATGGATTGCTACAATTGTTTTCTTTTTCCTATGCAATAAAAACAAAGAAAAATAATGAATGAGGAAAAGAACGACCCAACATCCAAAAAGTGTGCTAAAAATATGCATGTACACAATGATTTTCATGGCTTCCCATAGAATTTTGTGTAATCAAATTTCCCATCTAGTTCCATGATGTATTTAATAAAACATTTTATTTTTATGCATCCCCTTTATCCCCCCATCTTCTGGGATCATCGACACCTATGAATCCATCCTTATCTATCTATAAATGATGATGAATTTCTATTGTTAATATACAAATTCATTATATTTCTAGGCTCTCCATATTTTCATCATAAAGAAATTACATTATTAATCCATGGAAAACAAATTGTGGTATTATATTCCCCTCCCCCTTAATTTTTTTTGCATTACTTAGTGCACATCACCATGATATTAAACACATATATAATTTGTGTCAACACTTCAAAAATAACGAAGTGCATACTTCCTACCTTGATATTCGACCTCTCATATTTCTTCCTTAGGGATATGTGAGGTCCATTGGACCTTTACCTACCCTATGGTTGTATTCTATCTCCACATGACCTTCCAATATATTATATGTGCTAACTATACATATAACATTCCTTCTAAATTGACCCAATTCAAATTCTAATAATTGATATTGTTCATATCATGGACATACATTTTCAAAAAAGAAACATGAAATATATTGTACACATTTAGGGAATTATGAATGTAAGAATGTATGCAACGAGTCATATTCTATCCGGTATCTCTAATGGACCCAAAAATATATTTTTTAGCTTAGTACGAGTTCCCAACTTTACTTAATATCTTTTGGGCATCAATTTCAAAATTTCATTTAAATTATCTAGTTATTGTAATTTTACCTACATGTATTATTTTTCTATCTCAATCTACTTTAAAATTCTACTTAATTTTAACCTTATGCTCCTCCATTTCCTTGAGAATCATGGTCCAAGTACTACATGTTTACTAGATTGTCTCGACAAGCAATAGTATCATAGCCTTTATCATACAAAGCATCAAATCATATTATTTTTAATGAATCTTCATACCTAATGTTGTATAAAAACTCAACTAAATGCAACAAATCCTCCCTATTATGGAACAATTATTGTTTATTTTAACCATTCAATTTCTTTAATTCTATAGGATTAGGAACAAAAATTGTATATTAGTTCAGAAGTATTCCATCTTATCTTAGCTTGTAATATTTATATTTGTATTTTACATCACCCAAATATAATCCCTCTTCTACCTATTATTAATTAGAAATTATAATAGTAGCATCTATAACTCTATCCTTTAAACATAATTTATGCATGCTAATTGTTCTACCACACATGATATGTACCCTTCTATTTGCAAATTTATCTTATTTTCCTTTCATATGGTCGACATCAAAGTTGTTCTCACTTGAAAATTATATACATCATGTTTTCCTATGATCTAGGTGGATATTGGTGGCCACCCACCTATTCCATTTGGACCCCAAATATTGATTCTTTCAATTTTGCACTTTCAGCACAACTTACTATTTTTAGCAGTTTTTCGGGTCCTGAAATTCTGGTGTCATTTTAAGTCCCTAAACAACCTTTTTTGGGAAAACAAAGAGCAACATGGGACCATCAAATTATGTGGCTCACACCAAAATTTTTACTCCTTGGATAGATCTTCATAACGAGGTATGGTGCACATCAAACGAAGATCGTATGCCAAAGTTATGTCTGCAGGAATTTGAAACACCAATTTACCCTAACAGGGCCCATAATGTTGGCGCTTCATCTCCTAGGGTTAGGTTTTTAGATATTTAGAGTTTTCTATTGTTTCTCAATAATAAATATACCCTCGAGCCTCATTATAACACAGTTCAGAGGAATGTAGTTGCCACTACTCTTCTCAGAGATAAGCCTGCCAAAGCCCTAGATGTTTATTTCCATTATATCTGTATGCATATTTCTATTATATGATATTAATGAAATGAAGTTTTATTGTGGGTGCATCTCCATGTTTATTTTTTTTTCTGTATATTATTGTGTTCTTGCATAAATCTGGATTAGTGGTATCAGAGCAATTTCCTCTCTCTCTGTTTTTCTTTGTATGTCCCCAACACAGTCAGGCTATAAGGAGTTAGGGTTCAATCTAGTTGAACCCTTGCAAGATCAGCCTCAGAAACCCTGATGAACTCACATGGAAGAAGAAGATAAAGATGACGGAGTGGGAGATCCTACCAAAATATTGCTCGAGGAAGCCCTCAAGAAACCAATGGACACGATGATGGATAAATTTGCCTGGATCTTTCAATGGCTGCCACCTATGGTGCATCTGCATCTAACAACCACTCTGGAGGTTGCACTCCCTTCAAGGCACAAGTAAAATTTAACATTCCTATATTTCAAGGCCAAATAGATGCAGACGTCGTCGATAGATGGTTGAATTTTATAGAAGGGTACTTCTTGGTCCATGATTTCTCCGACCGAGAAAAGATTATATTTTTACTCCTCAAAGCTGCCCCCCATGTCAAAGACTAGTGGGAAACCAACTGTGAGCAAAAGGACAAGAGGGAACCCTCTTTGTTCTCGGTCGTACCCACTTTGAATTTTTTTTGAGATGGCATCAAGGAACAATATTACTTCGTGGGGAGATATGAGGACAAGTACATCCAATATAAGATGTTAATAATCAAGAAATAACAAAAATATAGTATACAAATAAATAGAGAAATTGTCATTAAAAAATAGTTGCAAGAGCTAGATATAGACATCAGATATTCCACCCTACCATAGACCTCACCCCTTTAGCTCTCTCAATATAAATTTTCCTCCAAGTAAAGTATATGAATCCCTAAGTAAGACTTCCCAGGATGATTATATGCCTCACATAGTATCCCATCTAGTAAGTTGTTAATAATTTTCTCTGTCTTTCTCACATAGCTAGCCTAATTATTCAATTTCACTTTTCCCTTTAGCTTTCACCACGAAAACATTGAAATTCCTTTATTTGCAATGTTTTCTCTTTGACCACTTCTATATATGGATCCAATACAACTACCAAAGAAATATTCATGATCGAAGATCTATGGAAACCTAGTTGTAGATAGTTTTCCTTATTTTTCATTGTTCTCACGGACAAAAAAAATCATTTCATAGTTGGGAATAAACATAATGGATTGCTACAATTGTTTTTTTTTTCTATGCACTAAAAACAAAGAAAAATAATTAATGAGGACCTTTACCTAACATATTATTGTATTCTATCTCCACATGACCTTCCTATATATTATATGTGCTAACTATACATATAACATTCCTTCTAAATTGACCCAATTCAAATTCTAATAATTGATATTGTTCATATCATGGACATACATTTTCAACAAGGAAACATGAAGTATATTGTACACATTTAGGGAATTATGAATGTAAGAATGTATCCAATGAGTCATATTCTATCTAGTATCTCTAATGGACCCAAAAATATAATTTTTAGCCTAGTACGAGTTCCCAACTTTACTGAATATTTTTTGGGCATCAATTTCAAAATATATATTATTTTCATTTAAATTATCTAGTTATCCTAATTTTAACTACATATATTATTTTTCTATCTCAAGCTACTTTAAAATTATACTTAATTTTAACCATATGCTCCTCCATTTCCTTGAGAAATCATGGTCCAAGTACTACATTTTTACTAGATTGTCCCAACAAGCAATAGTATCACAACCTTTATCATACAAAGCATCAAATCATATTATTTTTAATGAATCTTCATACCCAATGTTGTAGGAAAACTCAACTAAATGCAACTAATCCTCCTATTATCAGACAATATTTGTTTATTTTAACCATTCAATTTCTTTAATTCTATAGGATTAGGAACAAAAATTGTATATTAATTCAAAAGTATTCCATCTTATCTTAGCTTGTAATATTTATATTTGCATTTTACATCACCCAACTATAATCCCTCTTCTACCTATTATTAATTAGAGAATATAATAGTAGCATCTATAATTTTATCCTTTAAACATAATTTATGGATGGTAATTGTTGTACCACACATGATATGTACCCTTCTATAGAATCCATTTGCATATTTATCTTATTTTCCTTGCATATGGTCGACATCAAAGTCATTCTCACTTTAAAATTATATACATCATGTTTTCTTATGATCTAGGTGGATATGGGTGGCCACCCACCTATTCCATTTGGACCCCCAACATTGGTTCTTTCAATTTTTCACTTTCAACACAACCTACTATTTTTAGCAGCTTTTTCGATCCTGAACTTCCAGTGTCGTTTTAAGGCCCTAAACGACCTTTTTCTGGAAAACCAAAAGCAACATGGGACCATCAACTGATGTGGCTCACACCAAAAGTTGTACTCCTTGGATAGATGTTTATAACGAGGTATAGTGCATGTCAAACGAAAATCGTATGCCAAAGTTATGTCTGCAGGAAGTTGAAACACCAATTTACCCTAACAAGGCCCATAATTTTGGTGCTTCATCTCCTAGGGTTAGGTTTTTAGATATTTAGAGTTTTCCATTGTTTCTCAATAATAAATATGCCCTCAAACCTCATTGTAACACAGTTCAGAGGCATGTAGCTGACACAACTCTTCAAAGAGATAAGCCTTCCGGCGCCCTAGCTGTTTATTTCCATTATGTCTGTAGGCATATTTATATTATATGATATTAATGAAATGAAGTTTTATTGCAGGTGCATCTCCATTTTTATGTTTTTCTCTGTGTATTATTATGTTCCTGCATAAATCTAGATCAGTGCAATCAGAGCGGTTTCCTCTTTCTCTGTTTTTATTTTCATGTCCCCAACGCGATTAGGCTATAAGGAGTTAGGGATCGATCTTCTTGAACCCTTGCAAGATCAGCCTCAGAAACACTAACGAACTCACATGGAAGAAAAAATAAATATGAGGGAGTAGGGGATCCTACCAAAATATTGCTTAAGGAGGCCCTCGAGAAACATATGGACGTGATGATGAATAACTTTTCCCAGATCTTTCAATGGATACCCACTTGCGACACATCTGCATCTAACAACCACTTTGGAGGTGCCACTCCCTTCAAGGCACAAGCAAAATTTAACACTTCTGTATTTGAAGACCAAATAGATGCAGGCGTCGTAGATAGATGGTTGAATTTTATAGAAGGACATTTATTGGTCCATGATTTCTCCGACCGAGAAAATATTATCTTTGTACTCCTCAAAGCTACCCCCCATGTTAAAGACTAGTGGGAAACCTATTGTGAGCAAAAGGACAAGAGGGAACCCTCTTTGTTCTCAGCCGCACCCACTTTGAATTTATTTCGAGACAGCATCAAGGAAAAATATTACCTCATGGGGAGCTATGAGGACAAGTACATCCAATGGACCACGCTGTGATGGCAAAGGGATCAAGATGTGCATGAAATAATGAATTTGTTCTATAATATGCGCACAAAGTTTGGTATTAAAGATTCAGAGAGACATTTGATGCTCAAGTATCGTTGTTCTCTGCATAGACACATTCACGAGGAAATGGAGTTCCTCAAAATTACCTCACTTGGCACGACATATTTCTATGCCGCCAAAATGGAGCAGAAATTTAGGCAGAAGAAGCGAGACTTTGTATCCGCAAATTCGAAGCCAGGGAAAGGCACCCCCGAACAATAAAACGGGATACAGAGCCAAAGCAGGGTGACTCAGAACACCACAACAAATCCAAATAAGGACACGAGGAAGTGGTGTGAATTTCATAATAGCCCCACTCACAACACAAATCAGTGTCGGGCCAAACAGTTACTGGTTGTCGAGCTAAATGCACCTGAAATAGATGCATGTTCTGATCCTGAGCCAGAACTAGAAAAGGGAGATAGCGAAAGGAAACAAATCATTGATGCAAACCCTAGTGCCATTGTTGCCACCACCAAGCTCTAGAGGGAGGATCCCAAGGATGAGGCATTATGTGATGTTCCTCCTCTTGATTTAGGTGATGTATTATTTGGCCAACCATACTTGTGGAGGTGACACGCTGTCTATGAGTCTAGGCCTCATTCTGTTGTTATTACTTTGGGAAATAAATTATACATGATACTAGAGGTAATAATGCCTCCTGCCATCTCATTGACTATTGCAAAACTACATAGTAAGATTGTTTCCCAAACTAGGAAGTTTATTTTCCTTACAGCTCACTCACAGGGAAAGAATAATATTGCAGCCACAGCCTCGAAACAAGGCTCCCTTGCACGATTGCAGCAGATGGAAAAGTCGTGGAGGAATACGAGGAGATTTTCTCCTCACCCAGAGAGGTTCCTCTACAGTATCGGACAAGCACTCCATCGATATGACCCCCGGTGCACCATTGCCTCATATTTCCATACGTCATACGATTACACAAATAGAACCCACACATGTACTGTCTAGGAAAACAAAATTTATTGAATGCATCCAGCACGTCCCCTAGTAGGTCCATGACATCTTCAAAAAATCCAATACCAAGTTCAACTTAATTTTCCTCTAATAGAGGAACTTAACACAATGAGGACCATTTCTTCCTAAGGAGGGAGGAATGATCTAGGTGGATATTGGTGCCCACCCACCTATTCCATTTGTAACCCCACCATCGTTTCTTTCAATTTTGCGCTTTCAACACCACTTACTATTTTTAGCAGTTTTTTGGGTCCTGAACTTCCAGAACGATTTGGAGGCCCTAAACGGCATTTTTTTGGGAAAACTGAGAGCAACATGGGTCCATGGACCGAATTGTTTCACAGAAAAAGTTGTACTCCTCGGATAGATCTTTCTAATGAGGTATGGTGCGTGTCAAACGAAGATCGTATGGCAAAAGTGAAACACCAATTTACCCAAATGGGGCCCATAGTTTTGGTGCTTCATATCCTAGGGTTAGGTTTTTAGATGTTTATAGTTTTCAATTGCTTCTCAATAATAAATAGGCCTTCGAACCTCATTGTACACATTTCATAGGCATGTATCCGCCACATATCTTCTCAGAGATAAGCCTACCAGTGCCCTAGCTGTTTATTTCCATTATGTCTGTAAGCATATTTCCATTATATGATATTAATGAAATGTAGTTTTATTTCCACTGCATCTCTGTGATTATGTTTATTTCTATATATTATTGTGTTCCTGCATAAATATGGATCATCCTAGCACCTAATTTTTGTTGTTCAAACAAACATTTCAAATCACTATGATCTATACCCAATTCTATTTTATTCTACATAAAGTAACACCTCCACATTTTAAATACATGTAGTATGGCATAAATATCCATGTAGTATTGCCTCTCCACGTTCTATAAACACTTTCGTATTTTGATGTTCGTTCAATTTACTTTGCTTATTTTGTAAAGAAGTGATGGTAAAATAAACTCTAAATAATATTTCTATAAAGATGTTATAATATCTAGATAAAATAAAAAATATGTAGCCTACTAGAGATTACTTGGTGTTGGCTATCCTCTAATGAATTCTAGAGAGTGGTTAAAACCACCTTGTTAGTATGAAAGCTTATGTGTATGAGGTTCTTGTGACTGAATAGTCAGTGCATTGTGTAGAGTGCTTAGGCATTCTACACATATTTCATCTTAAAAACCATTTAATTAATAGAATAACAATTTTTTTAACATTAGGTTTAAAAAAACAAACAAATGCCAAAATGAATAGGAAAAAAACAATGAGTACTTCCAGATTTTAAGCCTACTAAACAATTTCACAAGAGATCAACCAAATTTTCCTTGACTTATTATCCAATGCACCAAACCAAAAAAATAAATCATTGGTTACGAAGCATTCAATTAAGACCTCGTTTAACTTATTATCCGAACAACAACAACAACAACAACAACAACAACAACAACAACAACAACAACACACAAACGTATATCATAGGTTACGAAGCATTCAATTAAGACCTCCTTCCTCCTCTACTCTTTTGTGCTTATTACTTCTTTATTAAATAATTGATTTTTTTTTTTTTTTTTTTTTTTGTCACTAACGGCGGAAGACTAGTCATTCAACTTTGAATAATAACGCGCGAGAAGATTCAAAGGACCATCCGTAAAAGACCTGACGAACCCTTTCTCAGTTGAGTTATCCATCAAATAAATACAGGAGAAGGTTATACACCGCAATTTTTTACGTCCTTCCCGTCATTATAGGCTTATCTTTGATCAAGAGATTCGAGGCTGTAGGAATAGATCCTTTTCCATTCACACTAAAATGTCCATGCAAAAAAGTTCCAAAATATCCAATACAAGAAAAATTTGTAGGTGAGTTCATATATATATCAGCGTGACGATTTGAATTAGAGTAACATTTGGGTTATAATTTTTTTTAAATTTACAGTAATCATGTTCAAATTTTCCACGTTCGTGATTAGTAACTCATTCTTTAATTATATTTTTTTTGACAATATTCTCTAAACTGACAATTTCAAAGTAATCACCTTGCTATATCATTACGGACACCTCAAAAATCTTAAGGTCTGAGTATTTAATAATAGTTAAATGAATGAAAGATAAGCGTATGTCTTTATCATCAGTGACATGAATGAAAGATAAGCGTGACTGTAGTCTGCCTTTATCCATTTTAGCATATTCTCAATATAGATATTGCGAAATTTAAGTGATAGTTATGCTCAGGAAAGAAACAAGTATAAAACTTCCTCATGTAACGTAACATAAACAGAGCGGGAAAACGCAGAAGTGAAAATGAAGCTAACGCCAAAAGTATGTCTAATGCTTATCAGCAGTATTATGTAAACAAATGATCTAAATTTTTTCCGTGTATAAATATTTTCTGTAGAATTGCTGGTTTATTCATTATCAATCCATTTTTCCATATTACTATATTTTTAACCCTCCAGCATAGATTCAAAAATCCAAATTCAACACCGTCAACATCAAAGTCAAATTCAAGTGCATGATCAGCGGTGTTACTACCATGATTTCACATAAAATGAAGAATTAAAGAAACAAAGCAAATGTTGTCATTACAAATTCAATTCGACTTGTTTATGCATCATGGTCATCAGTTGAACCATGCATTGGCTTCGAATCGTCCACATTCTCTGGTCTATTCTGAACGTCGTCTTCATAACTGTCAACATCCGGCACTGTGAATTTCTCAGCAGAAGGGCTATGGCGCGGGGATGAAACTGAGTTGTCACTATCACATACAATAAATTCTTTCTCACAGATTTCATTTGAGCCACAAGCGCGAGAATGAGAACCCAATTCCTGACTGACCTCTGGCAGCTTCTCCCTTCCGCCAACTAGTGATCCTTCGCCCCGCTCACTGATCCCAAAACTCCCAGCCGTTAGATTCTCGACTTCCTGCTGAAAGTGTGGTAGAGAACCGTATTTTACTCTAGAAGGGCCGCTCATAGGCTGCTTGCCTCTCTCACATGGATTCATTGCACTGCTCTGGTGTAGATTTTCATCGGTACGTATTGTATCTGTAATTATTTCAGGTTCCTTGGGTTTAAATATTCGCTCTGATTGACTGCTTTCGTTTCGAGGAAGCTGCTGAGAAAACACAATTTGATCACTTGTGCTTTCAGTCTCACTGAAACGATACTTCTTCTTTGCAGGCTCAATTATTCCCTCTGATTGACTCTTTTCTTTTCTTGGAATGCGTTGAAGAAGCACATTTTGATCGCCTGTGTTTTCAGTCTCAGTGTCATTACCCCAAAAACTGAAAGGACTGCCATCAATTACTTTCTCTCCAGTTGTGTCCAGCCAAGAAGAAAGCGAACAAGAATCTCCTTCCTTAAAGGTATCTTGCGGCTCCTGCCTTGGATTATCATTCTCTTCTGCTCGTCGAGGAAACACATTTTGTTCATCTCTGCTTACACTCGCAATTTCTTCACAATGCTTACGATTGCTTTCATTATAATTCTCGTCTGCTTCTGCGCCAGTTAACTCACTTCCCTGACCGCTGCTTTCATTATAATTCTCCTCTGTTTCTGCGCCACTTAATCCAGTTTCCTGACCGCTGCTTTCAGTATCCTCTACTACTGGTCGCATTCTGATTATATAGTTTATCTTCATGGTTCTGTTTATATTGATTGATAAGGTGTGCTGTGGTGCTTGCTGTAGGACTTGCTATTTCAAGGCCGGGGGCTCCTGCACAGAACAAAGATCCGGAAATGAAGAGCTAAAGAACTATAAAACGTGCGCACGCATAATCTAAGATATATATGCATGTGTTTCCGTTAAATTTCCAATAAGTCCGTTAATTCACCCAAGATTTCCGATAAAGACTCAACGGTTATAGAATTAACAACGGTCGAGATTACCCCATCGTTTACAAGTGCTTAGGTTTCCAAGAACTTTTTCAATTTAAAAATTAAAACTTTTTCATATATAACATAAATGTAGCGTATTTAATTTTAAAAAATCTTAATATTAAAAAATATATAAATATCAATATAAACAGAGACATAGTAGTTAGTACTTTCTATTTAATTTAAATATAGTTTAATTAAACTGAAAAAACAATAGAAATGAAAATTTCTATCACTAAAATAAAACTAATAAAGTGTTGTACTGTTGAATATCATCACAAAAAGTTAAGAAATATAATTTTTTAATATGGTTTATGAGAATTTCTTTCACATGAATCATATCATTGGGATTTGGTCAAAGTTTCGAATCAACTAATGTGATTCATCTTCAGGACAAAGGTCCAAATCGTGTATGATGTAATTAATGTCAAAGACATTCTCATTTGCAATATGCATCACAAAAGACTTAGATTTAATAATATGCTTTATATTAACATATACACATTTTAAGGGGGAGAATTCAACCTTAAGGAAGCCAAGGTATACATGAGAGCACAACACAACGAATCCAGTGACCATCATGGAGAAAAGTCTGGTTGACCCCACACTCACCGAAAATTAAAAAAATTATGTGGTTAGTTCTCCACACAAAGGTTCTAACCTCATTAAATTCAGTAAAGTGAGGAATTACAAGGGCATCTTGGTGTTGTCGATGTGAGAATGCAGAAGAAAGCCTTAATCACCTTTTGAACACTTGCACTTATACTAAATCCCTATAGCAGTGGTTGACCCTCATCTTTAGAAAAGATGGCAGAAACAAGGAAAGTTTACAAGAAACAAAAAAAAACTGACATTTGCAACTGTATACTAAAACTGAAGTAGTGAATATGGCCTGAAATTTAATTATGAGATTCATCCTCTCATCAGTTTGGAAGGAATGAAATCATCGAATATTCTGTGACAAGAAGTCCTAGTGGAAAATTTGATGGAGGAAGTTTGTCACTAGCTTAAGGAGACGGTTATTAGTAGAGGCATTCAAATGTTAAAGGAACAACCCTCCCCTTAGGAAGCTAGAATTCTAAAATATTTTGACATGGGTTACCTTAGCAGTCTGAACCACAGACCTAGAGAGTGCCACATACAGCTCAACACTGCAGTGTGGCTGGCTCCCCCGGAAGGTTTCCTTAAACTGAACTTTGATGGGGCATCCAAACGTAATCTGGGTAAGGAAGGGGCTAGAGGGATCATTCAGGCCTGGACAAGTAAAATTTAAAGACTATACTTCATCAATATGGGATAGGCTTCAAACAATGCAGCAAAATTCGAGGCCCTGAAGCATGGACTGGAAATGTTGCGCTAGGAAGGAACAATGAATGTGATAATTGAAGGGGATTCTGCATTATATACTCAAGTGGCACGTCAATTTCAATGTGGCGCATAACTGAGAAAAGTCACGCCGAATTGGATCCTCGCCTAGTTAATCCAATAGATACAAAGACACATGGAGTTCACCTTGGTTCATCGCTCGACTAACTCGTTGGAGGACAGGGTGGAAAATGCAAGGGTGAAGCGAGCTAGATCACCTACCATGACGGTGTGGGAGGACCAGCTGGAGGGTCAGATAAAAGAAGATTGTCAAACAATTTTGGAGTGAGATTACTCCACTCCAGCAAGGTGGGGAGTTAGACAAGGGGTGGGCCCTAATCAGGGTAGAGACCCACCTCTTATTATGAGTGAATAAAGTCTATTATGGTAAGAGAGGTAGCGAATCTTAGGGAAGAGAGCAAGGGTACGTATTTACAACACATGAAGCAAGTGACGGTCGATGATGATAGGGAGAGGAATTGGGCTTCAAATGATCATCCATCAGAATTTTGTGTTAATTGGAAAAGGTGGCATGAGGAGTGGAGAAGTACGAAGCCCATAGGGGAGATGTATTAGAACACGACCATGGTAATAATGATTCTACACATACTGATTGAAGGGGAAATTGAGAAGGAAGATTCCCCCAAACTCGCATGATTGTACTCTAACATCATTCATATGCAGAATTTAGCGAAAATAAACAAGAAATGTGCTTAAATGACATGGAAATAGCATGCATAAATTAGTGGGAATTTGTTATTTTGACAATTAAGGCTTCCAAGACTGTACTCGCTAAGGGATGCAATGCTAGTCATAGGCCGAGGGGTAGGCCTCACGTGGATGCTCATGGTTCAGCGTCTATTAAGAGGACGAGGAAGGAGGATGTGGCGAGGGAGGCTGTAGCAAATTATCAAGTGATTTTCACATAAAATGGGAAAGAAATAATGAAAATATGGGAGAATGAGGTTAGTTGTCTTTGTAGGATTTTCTCGGATGGCCAAATTGAAGAAGAAAATGACTTGATTATAGACATTGGAAAATCCCAAACGTGGATGATGGTGTATCATAAAACATTGTAGGCATTGTGGCATGTAAAAACCTTAATGGGGAATCTACAAGAAGAGGCGGGTGAGGTTAGAACCATGAGGAAAATGGAGAACCAGATCCAATTGAAGGCTCTTGAGCAATGATTAAGATCTATAGAAGAGATAGTCAAAAGGGTGGCGAATATAGAGTGATTCGGAGATGCCATGAAGAGATACATGAAAAAGATGTTCTCCATCTACTTGAAATATATCCATAACTTAGATATGTTGCTTGGGCAGGAACAAAGGTGATCTAACTCATCTAAGGAAATATCATGTAAGGGAGACTACAGGAGCATATGGTCATCAACCCACGACTCAAGGAGCGGGGGTGGAAACAACAACAACTTCAACACAGAGAGCAACACCTCCGGCTAAAACAGGTGTGGAAAAACAAGCACCAATTCCTACTATTCAATGATTATGACTCTGTTAATTTTTTTTGCCTTGTGTTGTCATATGCCTGCTTAAGGGACATAGTAGTTATTGGGTGCTAGTTGGGTCTGTAGTTGCATAATATGTAGATAACATGATAGACATATCGATATTAAGTTGTAAATTAATAATTACGAGTGGTGCAAAAGTTAATTTTGTAGATTTGTATAAGGGATACTAGACATAGAAAAGTCTTATGGCATGGCATGTCTTGTTAGATGTGTGGTCAAGACTATCTATTTTTGGAGTATCTGGCCGGCTAGATTTTTTAATATACTCTACCATTATTTAGTAATATAAGCTTTCTCTAGTTACTTAAAAAAAAACATATATATATATATATATATATATATATATATATATATATATATATATATATTGTGTGTGTGTTTAATTCAAATATATAATTTTTTATAAGTAAATTTATTAAAATATGTCTTTAATATAATAATAAGCCATCTTAAATGAAAAAACTATAATTCGTGAAAATGGAAAATACAGAAAACAAAAGAAATAAAAATAAATAAATAAACTAAATAGAAAAGAAATAAAACTACAATCAACAAATTAGTAACTAAGTTACTAAACAATACATAATAATACCTCAAACAATCACTTACAAATAAATAAATTTAAATAATCATTATAAAAAAATAAAAATAAAAACTTTATATAATAATAAAAAATAACAAAATAAATTTAAATAATAAAACAAATTACAAAATTTAAATTAACAATGTTAAACTATGAATAAACGACCCAAAAAAAAACTAATAAACACTTCACCAAAAAACACCCATGAAATGTCACTTTCTTTACTTGAATCTTTTTAATATATTGCTTTTTTTTTTTCATTCTAATTATAAAATCATATATTTTTAAAATTATATCTATTTTTAAAATCATATATATATATATATATATATGATGCAAATAGTTATAATAAAATTCTTAATATTTTATATCCATAGTAATTTGATTTTGTGTGAAGGGTGCTTTGATTTATATTTACTATTTTATTAAATAATTATATAATGAAAAATCTTTTCAATATATAAAGTTTAAACTAATTTATAAAATATTACGAGTTGATATGATAAAGACTCATCCTTCAATTAACAGAAAAAATTTATATACCAATTTACAGTCACCCTTAAAAAAATGTTCACTAAACATACTTATCACATGACTCATTGCATACAGATCTTACATATAAGATTGTTATAATGAATGTGAAAGGCTTCAAAAATAATTTCAACTACGTGAGCCAAGAGGAGTTCAACTACGAGTTTGAAAATGAGTTGTTGCGATGACTGTCAAATAGTTTGAACTAAGAGTTTAGAAAAGGCTTCAAAAATAATTTCAACTACGTGATCCAAGAGGAGTTCAACTACGAGTTTCAAAAGGAGTTGTTGCGATGACTGTGAAATAGTTTGAACTAAGAGTTTTAGAAAGGTAAGTTGTTAATTAAGGGCGAACCTATTTTTAAGATGACCGAACCAATCCTCATGTGTGTTGAGTGATTCAATCGCATGCGAGACTGGAACAGGATTAAAAAGAAACTGTGTGACAAGTTTTACCCGAGTATCCATTCATCCATCCTAGTTCTCCTCACTTTCCATTGCCATGAGCACAACTCTTTTTTTTCTCTTTTTTCTCATTCAGAATTTTCCATCACAAAAATAGTTCTGCTAATTTGTCTAAAGCTGGACGTTCACCAACAACAAAAAATTTGTGAAAAAGACTCTTCACAGAGCTCCAATGTGATAAGATTCTAGTTTCAAATATGGTACCTCAAAGCATGGATCCTTTCAAAGATGTCCCAAGTTAAAGAAAGCCAACAATTTCATCTGAAAGTGCAGAATTTGTCAAAGCCTCCGATTGCACAGTTAGGTTATCAAAGTAACTATAATCATGTACAAAGCAATGTGACCCTTATGAAGATGATATTTTCAATTATGGTAGTGGTAATGAAAATTCCATCAATATTTTTGAGTTTCATGGGGGAATACAGAATTAGTTGGGAAATTTTCAACTCAATTATGTCAATCTTGTTAATACAATACCAATACCAATAGGTTCAACTGGTAATTTATTCAAACTGTCTCTATTGTTTTTAATATTCATTCGTTAGGTTTATAATATTTATTCCTTGGGTTCGTTGATTCCTTTGGTTTATAATATTAAAATTTTGTGTCTATTAGTTCTTTTGGTTTATAATGTTAATAAACCAGTTGGTTTATTAATATATTATGTTTAAAATACTGATTCTTATGGATTATTAATTTATTAGGTTTTTTAGTTTAAAATATCAATTCTTAAGGTTTATTAATCTCTTGTGTTTTTAATATTGATCCCTTATGTTTATAATATTTATCCCTTGAGTTCACCAATTCCTTTGGTTTATAATATTTAACCTTTGGTTTATGATGACATTGGGTTTGTATTATTAATTATCCCCTGGGTTTATTAATATCTTTAGTTTAAAATATTAATTGTTAAGGTATATTAATCTCTTAGGTTTTTTGTTTTTAAATATTGCTTCATATGCTTTATTATTTTCTTGAGTTTAATATATTAATTTTTAAAGTTTATTACTTTCTTATATTTTTTTGGGTGTAGTATTATTAATATATTATTATATATTATTAATAAATATTTTAATATTTATTAATAATATATATTAATAATATTATAAATATATATTATTAATAATATAACCAACTATGATATAATATATATTAATATATATTATTAGTTATTTTAGTTTATTAATAATATAACCATCTATGTTATTAATATATTAATAAATATTAAAATATTATTAATATATCAATAATCATTAATATTATTATTATATTAAAAAATATTATTAATATATATTATATATATTTCAAGTTAATATATACTATGTATATAGTTAATATTATTAATATATTAATAAATATTATATTATTATTAATATATATAAAATATTTTGGTGATTTTAATCATAATTAATATATATTATATATATTTCAAGTTAATATAATAATATTATTATATATAATATTTATTGATATATAAATTAATGTGCTGGATAGTAGATAAAGGCTTATTGGCCTATATCAATACAACAAGAAAAGCTCTCTTTTAGCACCATAAGTTAGCACCACTTACGTTATGTGGTGTTAATGTGGTGTAAATGTTTATGTATTATATTAAAAATAGAATATATCACCATAAGTTAGCACCACTTAAGTTATGTGGTGTTAATGTGGTGTAAATGTTTATGTATTATATTAAAAATGAAATATATCACCATAAGTTAGCACCACTTAAGTTATGTGGTGTTAATGTGGTGTAAATGTTTATGTATTATATTAAAAATAAATTATATCACCATAAGTTAGCACCACTTACGTTATGTGGTGTTAATGTGGTGTAAATGTTTATGTATCATATTAAAAATGAAGTATATAATCACCATATTTGATGGACAAGTTAGCACCATTCTTACTATGTGGTGTTAAAGTGAAATAATTTTTTATTGGTCTTATTGGATGTGGAGTATATCACCATATATTTAAAGAAGTGGTGTACGCTATATTGTCAAGTTCTATAAAGTAGGGTAGTTAACTTTGTGTTTGCCATGTTGACATGTACAAGTAGATTTATTAATGTGAATTGTCACCATAACTATAAAAAAATTACAAATATTTATATTATGAATATATAAATTAGAACTAAACTCACAAATATTTATTTTATAATATTTATTTGTTTTTTATGTTTACATGTAAAACTAAAATTCAAAGTAATTGTTTTCTAAATATTTTATTTCAATTATTTACTTTTTATATTATTCTCATGAGAAAATAAATACACAAAACCATATTACATAATTATTTATTTTATGAATAAGCCAATTAAGATAAATACTTTTATATTATTGTAATTTCAAAATAAAATAAGGGTGAATTCGATGGAGTTGGATTACTCTTTTTTGGAAGAACTTCTGTTCCAAAGGTTGAAAATGTATCTTTGTGATGGTATTTTTTAAGCCCTCCATCAAAGCTTTGAAAAGGTTCATCTAGGACTAAATAAAACCCTGAATTAAATTACATAGCTCCATCGTGCTATGGAGCTTGATGGAGACACATAGCTTGATAGAGCTATAATATGTACATGTGCCATTAAATTTTGCTTCAACTTAATGATATTGTTTTATGGGCTCATGGCATTGAGAATCCAATAGTATTGCACATGGTATAGTATGGTTTGCATTTTTATATTATACTTAGTAAATTTTTTATTATTTCATTACATATATGTATGTATGTAATTTTAGAATTTGTTACTGTTATTAATTTTATACATTTTATAGCGTTTTTTTTGTAAGCTTGGTAGGACTCCTTTTTCATTCATTTTATAAACAACAAACAACTAGATTTACCAGTTTGGTGATGTCAACCCGCCTTGAGCGAGGAACCAAGTCTGTTGGCCACCTGATGGCGTGGTATGCCATCCAAAAAAATAAGGTTTTGAGTCTGTCATACCAAACAAACAAAGCCTGGATACTCACACATATAATATACAGCTTCTCACAGATTGACTAACATATTTATTGGATCCTTGAAATTTAAATGTTGGCCGCATATAAATACTAAGCAAAAAGGAAGATTAAAATAGTCATGAACGACTCAGCCTCGTCTAGAACCGAGGCTGACTCCACTGGTGTCAGATCCTGAACCGAGGTACCAGCCTACTCAAAAGGCTTGGAAATACAGAGGAGGTGGTAGTCAATACGCTCGAGGCGCCCATCCTGTTTCCTCAGCTGGAACTTGATCTTATCAAACTCACTCTTGTAGTCTGGGAAGTCTTGGGCTAATTTCACCAGGCTTATAGAGATCTGCTCCAAGGCTTTGCCAAGGATGCTCTTCATAGACCAATAAAGATACAGTGTCTACTTGAATTATGTTAGTCTGCCCCTTGTTTGTCCCAAATCTAGTATTAAACCTCTTCATTCCTTAGTATCCATCTTTGTCTCTGCGTGTCTATTTATTTCAGCTTCCCATTTTTCAATGAGCTTTTTAATTTCCTCTGATGTGTTCTCATGGTATGCTTTTGTTGCCTCTTGGATCACATCGATTGCAGGCCTCCTTCCTCTTAGCTTGCTCGAGGGTAAGCTGGGTTGGGCTTCTACCGCCTTCCCTTTATCTTTCCAGCCACGGCCTCAAGCTGTGGGGCTCTTGGAATGGTCGCGAGCTGCAGGACTCTTGGAGCATGTCATCCCACAATATTTGACTATGTTTCCGGGTAGGTGACTTGTCCACACAATCAAACAAAGGCATAATTCCATATAATGAAAACGATAAAAGGTCCATGCATCCCAGTTATCAGAAGAAAGGTGACCCAAGGGCCTCTTCCTAGGACTTCTCCCCTGCCCGTCCCTCTGCGGACCCATCGCCCTCATACCCTGATTAATTTCTGCCACCCCCTATCCCTGATGGTCGCACGCACCCCATAAATTATCCCCATAACCCAAAGAGCTCATGCCTTCCTTCAATCTCCTGACCTCCCTTCTGGCGTCCTCCCTCTTGTCATACGTCCCACCCTCGAAATTGGAAAAGGATGCGTCGCTGCCCATTGCTCGGGCCTGGGTGGAATTCCCTCTCCCATTCCTCATGCGCACTCAGCCCAAGTAGCTCAAGGTGGTATAAACCAGCAAATCCTTTGAACTAAACACAACCCATGACTGCTCCTTAACTCTATACCCTGGCAGGATTGCCTGACCCCTCACCATTCCATATTGTTGGCATCCCTTACCTGACAGACTCACACTCGGGTGCAAGTTGAGGCCATTCCCAATTCCTACTCTGACACAGAGGCAGAGACCCAAAAGAACCCCAACCTTCCCCCAACTAAAGTCGTAATGGTTCCGCTCTCCCCTACCCAACAGAAGACTATACCAGTCTAGCTTAATCACCTTAGGCTCCCATAGAGACCGGCCCAAATCATAAAACATAAAAATGACATGAAAAAGGGAGAGGAAACCAAGCACATACCTGAGTTTCATCATGGTGGAAGTGCAATGGAGGTTTTTTATCCCGCTGTCGCGCCTGCACCAAAGTCTTTCATCATAAAAAAACCCCCATGCCTTCCTCCACCCTGTTTTAAGCTCCATGCGCGGGCCTCTGTCCCGCTACCTCACCTCGTGCTACATGCAACAGTACAGCCTGGTGCCCTTGCCACTCATGTGGAAGGTGGTTGGCTTCAACCCTAGGGACACTACCATTAACACTGATGGGAGGGCTGATCTTCTTCGTTACACCCCGATCTGGGAGCTGAGTCCGAGAACTGTGGGTGAGCTCTGCCCTCTGACCTGTCCTGCTCTTTGATGCTCTGCAACTTGATCCATCGTTCCTCCCCAAGAGTAGGAGGCATGCTTAATTCAATAGGTTCATTCAGGTGAGCGCAACCACAATTTTCGAGGAGGTCAACTGCTCTATTTCCTTCCCTCCTTACATGGGTGATATTGATATAATCAAATTTCTTGTTTGTATCCTCCAATCCCTGTACATGTGAAGACGTATGCCATCTTTGGCTTATTTTTCCCCACTTCATTCCTTGATTAAGTTTTTTGAGAGTGTTCGTAACCAACTGAGAGTCTCCTTCGATTACTAGCTTTCTGTATCCTAGTTTGATGGCCAAGAGGAGACCTTGGTGCACTTCTATGAATTATGCCTCATTGTTGCTGGCAAAGCCACAAGAGTCATCATATATGAATCTTGGTGTGCCATGATGATCTCGAAAAATCCCTCCAACCCCTGCTTGCCCCGGATTGCCTTTCGAGGCTCCATCAAAGCTGAGTTTGATGAATCCTTCTAGAGGAGGTTTGAAGATCCTAATGGTGTCCCCTATGTCAAGGATAACTTTCCAAGAAGCTAGGGAGACCATGCTAGGCGCTAGGTGGAGGCCCTGAAGCATTCTTTGTTCCTGAGCTTTCCCGTTCGTGCAGTCCGTTTGTCGTTTTCTCCCTTGTGCCTTCGTTCAGTTGAGCGCCCACCCAAACGCGTTCGAGTCGGGTTGGGTCATTTCATTTGAGGGCGGTTGTATCAAATTTGCTAAGTTGTGACCGCATGGGTGCCTTTTGCATGTTCATGCAACCCGTTTGTCGTTTTCTCCCATGTGCCTTCATTCATTCGTGCACGTCGTGTCGCGCTGTGTGAGGGCATCTGCCCAAACGCGCTCAGGTTGGGTCGTTTCATTTGAGGGTGATCGTATCAAATTTGCTAAGTTGTGACCGCACGGGTGCCTTGTGCACGTTCGTGTGACCCGTTTGTTATTTTCTCTCTTGTGCCTTCGTTCGGTCAGGCGTACCGTGTCATTTCGTTTGAGGGCGCCCACCCAAACCCGTTTGGGTCGGGTCGTTTCGGTTGAGGATGCCCGCCCAAATGCGTTCGAGTTGGGTCGTTTCGGTTGAGGGCGCCCGCCCAAACACGTTTGGGTCAGGTCGTTTCGGTTGAGGGTGCCCGTATCAAATTTGCTAAGTTGTGACCACACGGGTACCCTATGCACGTTCGTGCGGCCCATTTTCCATTTTCTCCCTTATGCCTTCGTTCGATCGTGTGCGCCATGTTGCGTCGTGTTAGGGCACTCGCCCAAACGTGTTCGGGTCGGGTCGTTTCGTTTGAGGGTAGCCGTATCAAATTTTCTAAGTTGTGACTACACGGGCGCCTTGTTCACGTTCGTGCGGCCCATTTTTCAATTGCTCCCTTGTGCCTTCATTCGGTCAGGCGCGTCATGTCATTTCACTTGAGGGCGCCCGCCCAAACTCGTTCGGGTCAGGTCATTTCAGTTGAGGGCACCCGCCCAAATGCGTTTAGGTTGGGTCGATTCATTTCGGTTGAGGGTGCCTGCCCAAACGCGTTTGGGCCAGGTCGTTTCGGTTGAGGGCACCCGTATCAAATTTTCTAAGTTGTGACCGCACGGGTGCCCTATGCACGTTTGTGCGGCCCGTTTGCCAGTTTCTCCCTTGTGCCTTCGTTCAGTTGGGCGCGCCGTGTGAGGGCGCCCACCCAAACGCGTACGGGTCGGATCAAGTCATTTCGTTTGAGGGCGACCGTATCAAATTTGCTAAGTTGTGACTGCACGAGTGCCTTTTGCACGTTTGTGCAGCCCGTTTTCTGTTTTCTCCCTTGTGCCTTCGTTCGGTCGTGCACACCATGTCGCACCGTGTGAGGGAGCCCACCCAAACATGTTCGGGTCAGGTCGTTTCGTTTGAGGGCGGCCATATCAAATTTGCTAAGTTGTGATTGCACGGATGCCTTCTGCACGTTCGTGCAGCCCGTTTGTCGTTCGCTCCCTTGTGCCTTCATTCAGTTGTGCATGTCGTGTCATGCCGTGTGAGGGCGCCCGCCTAAACGCGTTTAGGTCGGGTCGTTCCATTTGATGGTGACCATATTAAATTTTCTAAGTTGTGACCGCATGGGTGCCTTGTGCTTGTTCATGCGGCCCATTTGTCGTTTGCTCCCTTGTGCCTTCGTTCGGTCAGGTGTGCCTTGTCATTTCTTTTGAGGGTGCCTGCCCAAACCCATTCGGGTCAGGTCATTTTAGTTGAGGGTGCCTGCCCAAACGGTTCGATTCGGGTCGTTTCGGTCGAGGGCACCCACCCAAACGCGTTTGGGTCGGGTCATTTCGGTTGAGGGCACACGTATCAAATTTTCTAAGTTGTGACTGCATGGGTGTCCTGTGCACGTTTGTGCGGCCCGTTTTCAGGTTGCTCCCTTGTGCCTTCGTTCGGTTGTGCATGCCTTGTCGCGCCGTGTGAGGGCGCCTGTCCAAACACGTTCGGGTCGGGTCGTTTCGTTTGAGGGTAGTTGTATCAAATTTGCTAAATTGTGACCGCACGGGTGCCTTGTGCATGTTCTTGCGGCCCGTTTGCTATTTTCTCCCTTGTGCCTTCGTCTGGTCGGGCGCGCCATGTCGTTTCTTTTGAGGGCGCCCGCCCAAACCCGTTCGGGTCAGGTATTTTTTATTGAGGGCACTCGCCCAAACGCGTTCGGGACGGGTCTTTTTGGTTGAGGGCGCCCATATCAAATTTTCTAAGTTGTGATCGCATGGGGTCCTTCTGTAGGACACGTGCATAACAGTGTTCAAGGCGGGCGCGTTCAGGTCGAGTCGGGTTCGTGCAGCGCGTCGGTGTTCAGGACGTGCGAAACAATGTTTGAAGGTGTGAAGGTCGTTCATCAGGGTAGGGTTGGGTTCAACGCGACCCGAGCGCGTTCAAACATTTTTCCAACATAGTATCAAAGCGAAGGTGCAAGAAAGAGATTGAAGATCACATCCTAGTTTGCATTATGGCAAGAGTTATAAACAAGGGTTTCAAGTTTGTTGGGAATCTCACTACATTCGTCAAGGGTTTCATTTTGAAGATCATTCCAAGCTAGAAGTAATGAATGGAAGTTTATTTTCTGCTTTGTCTGGGAATTTCTATAATGAGAATGTATGGGTTATTGATAATGGTGCTTCTAGACATATGATGGGAGAATGCATCCATCTTCAGACTTTGTCAGAAGGAACCTACATCTCCTAGCTCAATCTGAGATTGCATATCCTTCTCGTTGAGGTAGCTGAAACACTTCTTGTTCTTGGTCATGTGGAAGGATTCTCATGAATCAATATACAATACGCTATTGTCTACTGAGCTTGCCATGCAATCTATCAAAGGGAAATATTTCTCAAACTAGGCAGAAAATGCATCTACCTCCGTTGATGCACCTACATGATCCTTACTAGACTCCTTCCAATTAGGGCACTTGGTGGCATAATGTCTAAACTCATGGCAATGGAAGCACTTGATCTTGCTTAGATCCTCCTTCTTCTTCTCGCCCTTCTGACTGGACTCAGCCTCTCCTTGGCCGTTCTTGCGCTTAGCTTTGCTACCTTCACTTGCTAGGGAAAAGTTCTCCTCGTCCTCTACAGGAGCTTCTTTACCAGCTCTCGCCCTTCTCCAGATCTCTTCTTGAACACAATCACTCCATAACCTTTCCCAACTAGGAATATTCTCTCTACCACTTACTACATCTTGGAAACTATACCAAGACTTATGAAGTTCCAGTACCATGGGACTCACAAGGTCATTGTCTGCTACAGTCATGCCCACACCACCTAGCTCATCTTGAACCTGAGTGAACTTTGAAAGATATGTGATGATGGGCTCATCTTTGCTCATCTGCTTACTTCTTAGCTTCTCTTTGAGATCAAGCTTCCTGACATCACTGGAAGCCTGAAACAAATTGAAGATGGATTTAAATTTAAACATCTCATACATTGTCTTCTTCTCATTGAGATGAGGAATAATATGATCTCTGACCCCCTCTATAATGATCCTTCTTGCCAACTGTTGGGGATCTTGAGGTGGCACTATTGCCTACTTGACATACTCTACTACCCCATTAGCTTCCAACACTACTGTGATTTGCTTCTTCCATGCACGTAAATTTGAGGCTCCTTCTAAACTGTGATTTGACCTTAGCCCTAGGACCGACATATTTCTATCCAAGGAACTGCTCTGCTCTGCTCTTCAAACTATCACCCTGAAAAAAATCTTGTCCTCATGTTGTCCTAGTTGGACTGACCTTGTAAACACACAAACCCTTTCTCCTACTTTCTTGCGCTCAGATGGTCCCTATTTCCTTGTGCACAGGTTTCCTAGTTCCTAGTGTAGAGGACTCCCTATTCTTTAGGGCTTGACTCCTATTTCCTAGCACAGAATTTCCCTATTTCCTAGCGCAATTCTGCCACAAGAAAAGCTCTCTTCAATGTTGCGTATTGGCTCCTCCAAGATACGCACTCACAACAAAGATCTCTCACACAATTTTTTGCTCTCTCTCACAATCTCATGAGATATGTCTTGTCACAGTCCTTTGTGCACAAAACAACTATGAAACTTTGTGCCTTTTTCCTCCTTTATTGATTCGATCCATGCTAAAATTGGCAAGTTACAAATTTAGAACATGTGTTTTGATTAAATAGTTAACAGAGTCTAACTAGTTCTCTAACTCGTCCTTGCTTCAATCAAGGATTGAAGCTCCCAACTTGTCCTCTTCTAAATTTATAACTGCCTCTCGAACTTGTAGTCAAACTGAAGAAGGTCCATGTAACTGATCCTCCAACATTACGCATGAATTCACCATCTCCATGAACTCGTCCATGGGCAAAGGAAGACAAATCATGGTCTTTTTGGCCAAGGCACACACCAGAGAAGACCGTCTCTCGCTACACTTTTCAAAAATCCCATTGTCCATCTTGATTACATACGATGTCATTGGGTTCATGGTCTTCATATAACGCTTGACTAATTGTGGGTTTTTCTCCTAACAACTATCGATTAAGACGATTCATTGCATCCTAGGGTTGACAGGATCACAGCTATGCCATCTCCATGAGATCAAGTTTAACGATCACTTTTTTGAGGGAGGTTCTGTTGTTTGTTTTGGGACTCAAGAGGTTCTCTTGTGACTTTCTCTCATCGGTATGATTAGAGAGGCCTAGATTTATCTATTCAAGGGTCAATTCTCTCTATACAAGAGACTTTGGATGGCCTCTCCAAACTCAATACCACTAAGAGCATTGCTTGTTTATTTCAACCTCTCCAGATTCAAATGGTCATTAACACCTAGGGTCTAGGCCTTGGTTCCCCATGAGATCACGCTTTAAAGGGGCATGTTAAAAGTACCCTATGAGAGTATATATGCTTTCATTGTCCTTGGGATTTGGAGATCATGATATCAATAGCAGAGTTATGTTTTTGGTTAGAGCTTGTTAGGTGTGCAGGGTTATGCTATTTGTTTGATCTTTCATACTATAGAGTTAGAGAAATGCTGCTAGCATTGGTTAATTGTTCTTGAGATATGATAATACAGATAATTTAATCTTAATAAATGTCCACAAATAACTAGAAAAGTAAGTCAATGGGATTAAAATATTTATATTTTATTGAATTTATTAAAATATTAATTATCTATATTTATATTTTATTTGTTTTAATTATATTATATAAAATTAAATTTTAAACATATTATGATTTTATTTCTAATTAATAATTAAAATAATAAATATTAATATTTTAATTATTAAAAAAAATGTGTTTCAAGATTTGTAAAAGTTTGATGGCATGCCACATATGTCGAACATTGGCATTGGTTGGTTTCATTAAAATTAAGGGTATGAAAGCCGAAAGTGTAAGAAAGCCCCTGTTCGACTGTTCGACTCTTCAGGAAGAGGATGTTCGATTGTTCAGGAATACGCATGGGTTGATTTCATTAAAATTACCGGTATGAAAGCCCAAGTGTAAGAAAGCCCTTGGTGGACTGTTCGATTGTTCAGGAAGAGGATGTTCGATTGTTCAAGAAGACAAGGTTGAGTTAATCGCTATTCAACTGTTCAGGAAGACGAGGTTGAGGTTTTGAGGGCATGCCGAAGTCCCCAAAGTGGAACTTGACACCGTATGAAAGCTCAAAGTCGAACTTGACACTGTAAGAAAGCCCAAGAAAACTTGTTGTTCGACTATTCAGGAAGACGAGGTTGAGGTTTTTAGGGCATGTTGAAGTCCCCAAAGTCGAACTTGACACCGTATGAAAGCCCAAGAATAGAGGAAAACTGGCTGTTCTTACCCAAACTGGATATGCTGGTTATTTGGCGCCAAATTTTTTGCTCTTGGGGCTGGGAATTTTTTCTATATAATTACAGCGTTCATCCTGGATAAAAACACATTACACAGAACTTGGAGGCTTTTGAAGAGGCGAGTAGCAGCAAATTCACAATTGAAGTTTGCATACCCAGAGGCACAGGTTAGTTGGATTTTATATTTTTCTATTTCCTGGCTTTGTATTTGCTCTATTCAACACCACAGTCGGCTTATTGTCATGAATTTTTTCCTCCTTTTACCTAGAGAGATGCTTTTGTGCCCTTACAAATGTTTTCTCTGATATTCTGTTCCTAGATTTCAATGTCACATGAAAATTTGAACCGACTGATATCCATATTCACATACCGCAGCTTCAAATTTTAAATTAGCTCTTCCAACGAAGTCTTGAAAGAGAATGAAAATATGCACAAGTCGATTTTTTGTGCCCCATTGTTAAATGACGTCTTTGTTCTTTATAAAAATGAACTCTAGACTGGCAGGGTGCATGTGGGGATTTGTTGTTCCTCAAGCACCAATGTCTCATATTCAAATGGATTTTTCCCAATTACCCCCAAGAATAAAAAATGAAAATAAAAATGAGTTGCCTTTGGGCCCTTACAATTGTCCACCCTATATCCTGTCCATATATTTGATCGGTTGCACATTGCCAGAGAATTTGAATGGATTAAGCTCTGTTTTCCCATGCTGCAGCTTCAGTTTTTACATTAGATTATCTGATTAAAGCCTGAATGAGAATGGAATATACACAAGTTGATTTCAAGCACCAATGTCTTAACTTCAAATGGATTTTCCCCAATTACCCCCAAAAATAAATAAAAAATGAAAATAAAAGGGAGTTGCCTTTGGACCCTTACAAGTGTCCACCCTATATGCTGTGCATATATTTGATTGGTAGCACATTGCCAGAGAATTTGAATGGACTAATCTCTGTTTGCCCATCCTGCAGCTTCAATTTTTACATTAGATTATCTTATTAAAGCCTGAATGAGAATGGAATATACACAAGTTGGTTTCTGCACCCCGATTTCCAATAATATTTTTGGTGTTAATAATATAATAAAAATAATATGCCTTAATTCAGCGTGTGCACCCTCCATGACAATGCACCAGATGCTTGTTGATTTGTATAGCTTGTCACACCCATATTGATAGGTTTAAATCAATTAGCCCATTAACTCCTACTGTTCAAATTAGATTCACACATAGCTCTGTAACCTTGTAACCATGTGCAGACAGATATGTGGTGACCTGCTCAGACGTATTTGGGCATCATGGTGAAATAAACACTCAACAAGAATAGTTCTCCTTTGTCTGTAAATATGCATGCTAAGTTCAGTGCTAAACCAAGCAAAGGACAGCACCCCATAGCTGCACCCTACTGTAACGATACATGTAGGAAATCATGACCCCAAAATAGTACCTCAGGAGTGTGCCCTCATGTGTTGGTGAGAATGTACAAAATTTATTTTCAGAGTTGTCCCTTATCTCTCTTTGCATGTTGGGTTAAAACACAGCATGAGCACACTGTGTCTTCAATAGAAGTGCTCCTTATGTATGCAAATATGTCCAATAGAATAACATAAACTCAGCACCCTCATCTGCTAGTTTAAATAATGTATTTAGGCTTCATATGCAGTGTATAGCATACTCAAACCAATCCTCCAAACAGGGGATCCTTGCTGCTGAGAATACGCTACAGGACCAGAAATCAACCTCTAATGAGGACAACATCCTCATTCTATGAATAGGTGCCCTGCATGTTAGAAGTCTGCCATAGAAATAGCATTTAATCTCATGCAAATGAAACTCCAAAAGGCTACAGTCTGGAAATAAGATAGTTCAAACTATGGTCTCCTCAGGTTGGCTTGAGTAAAGAAGATTATTCAACTCAGTCTAGATACTAAGGTTGGGGACTAGTATTTATTTCATAATTTCACAGAAATTGAAATATATGGTTATGAAAATCCACATTATCAACTCCTAGCTTCCCTGACCATGATTATTTATGATTTAGAATATATTAGACAAATTTTAAGTGTAGACCATATGTATTTTATTTCTAAGAAGCATCAGGCTACACTTGAATTGAAAAAGGAGGTGGGTCCATTCCCGGTTAATACTAGAGTTTCTTTCCAACGGGTAGAGGAATTAATCAAATAGATAATGTTTTCTCAAGGAGAATTTTTAGCCTTATGATCCTTATAGAATGGTATTAGATAGAAGGATTAAACAATGTTTTATGCCTTATGTTCATGTGACCAAACCAAATATTGAAAAGTTTGCAAACAAGGATACTTGGGTAGTAGAAAAAACCCAAAGTATGGAGCAGCATTCAGAGGTTGAACAATCATCCTAGCCACTGGTTTCAGAAACGCCTTAATCAAAGGAAAAGAGTCTAAATAATTTTTACTCAAAGACTCCAAACTATTTATGAAACAAAGGAAGAAGATTAACAGTCTAGAAAATGACAAAGGACAGAAGAGGGAGAAACATAAGTATTAGTACATAGCACAAAGTAAACAACATCAAGCAAGCTTGCTTTTAATTGAGAGATTTTACCAACAACTTCTACAACTTAGGAACATCAGCCAGAAATCTCACCTTCAACTTTAGCAAGACATGATAACATGTATTCATAGTTTATGGAAATAACGAATAAAAACATTAAAATTAAACAAGATTCATACTCAAAACTATGGAGGCATGGATTAAGACCATCTCAAACCAGGTTATTATCTGACTTGGACTATAAAAAAGTTTGGTTAAAAATGGTTGTGCTAGAGCCAAAATCTTGGGTAATCAGAACAACGAAACATTATAAAGCAGCAAAGCTTGCAATAGATCTGAAGAAAATGCATTTGGTGGATCATATGGACTTGCACAGGAAGACTGGTGAAATGATCTTTATAAAACTTACAATCATTACTTCAAATGCATGTAAATTAGAGAATATGGTGTCAAATGTCACTAATTAGTTAAAATAGGAGAAAATTGCTACTAGAATTATGTACATGAAGATAGATGAATTGGAGCAATTGATCATTAAGCTAGGGGAAAACCCAAAAGAAACAACCTCAATACAAGATCTAATCAAGTCACGAGATATAGATTTAGGTATTAAGAAGGAAATGGAAAATGCATAATATAGAGCATCTGCAAACACCTAAGTTGGAGGAAGTACAAAAAGAGAATGAGAAATTATTATTTGTAATCATTGAGATGAATAAAAGGTGGAATATTATGACACAAGGATTGTAATTTTATCATAAGAAAGAAATGAACATAATTTCCCACCATCTTCTTCAGCACTATCAACACATGTTGGCCCATTTGAAAATTAGTTAAAACAATATGTGCTTTAAGTTTAAAGGATGTAGAAATTGAAAATCGGAGAAAGTCAATTTAAGTAAAAAATATATAAATTAGCAATATTAAGGAGTAGGTAGTTGATAGGAATTCTACCATAAATACGGATCAAGATCTAAGAGCCAAACTTAAACAGGAAATGAAATAGATAATAATCAATTGGTAGGAATAAGAGCCTTAACTAAATTAAGGTGAATTATATGGGTTGAAATTGTTAATGAAATTTCAAGGATGTGGAATTCTTTTAGAATGATGTGGGATGAGTCAGATTTGGTCTACAATATAGATGGCGTTATCAGCATGAACTAGGGAATAAACCTCAGAAATCCAATACGATTGTGAATTTTTGAAATTCCAAAACTTGGGAGAAATTTCATGCTTTAGGAGTTCAACATAGGACTTCACTAGTAATGGAAGCTAATAAATTCTGGACTAAAATAAATTTACTTCAGCAAGTCCAAGATAAATTCAAAATAGTAAAGAAAAGTGTAGATGCATTTACCAATAAACTTAATACTCTGATGGAATTGAGTATTTTGTCTTCTTAGCATGTAAATCATAATTTAATATCTTTGGATGCTTATAGAGAAATGTCATTGAGGGAAAGGAACAAAGTGGATAAATTTGCACACATGGCAGGAGACCATAAATGATAAGCATATCATGATTCATGCTTTTTACCTTTTTTATCAAGTAAAACATATTTTTCCAATTACTCTCAATTACCATAAATATTCTAAGTTGGATTTTTCCTATAGGAAGTTATCAACATTCCATCCTCCAGTTGGAGTGGATTGGGATAGGTTGACCAAGTTTGCTTCATGAAGTTTCTAAGACCTCCTTAACAAAACATAGTTAGATTAGGATATCTAGCATATATTAGTTCAAGTTGTTTAAACTGCTTTTTATTTTTATAAAGTAGATCTTAAAAATTTTCATCTGCGACAAAGTTTTGTTGTAACAATTTTGTATAATTAGAAGAAAGAAACTCAAAAGAAGAGTTGGAATTTTGGATAAAACTGAGATTTTATTATTTTTGTAAAATTTTGAGGACAAGAAATGTTTTTGGGAAAGTGAGTCAAAATCTTTCTTTCATAATCAACGTTAAGTAATAGGTGGTTTGGAGGAGCAGCATGAGTGTCAGAACTTAGAAGCTTTTGTGGGGGTCTTACAAGTTTCAGTGGTGTGCCTAATGTACATTAGCTATTGATATTAACTTCATATTGGGCATTGCGTGTTTCTGAACTTGTAATTATGAATGGCTAGATTTTTTCTGGGATGTATATTTATAGGTTATATGCGTCAAGAGTAGTGAACAATGTGAGAGCTGGTTGGGAACGAAAAGGGAAGAGCTGTATTGGAGTGAAAGGATTTGAATTCTGGGGGCATAGAGACTTGTAAGTGATGCCCAGCAAGGAGAAATAAATTCAATCTAAATGCCAGCCACGAAGACTGTACAGGGCATTTAGATACAATCTTCATGGCTGCCATTTGCTGATACATCTCCTCATGGTAGCACTGGATTTAATTTCATTCTAAAATTTCACTCTTAAAATCAGCAGCATATACATGCAGGATCTGATCAAAATCACCTTTTGTTCTTAGAACAAAAAATGGTGTCATTTTAAGCACTCAAAATAGTTCTCCTTTGTCTGTAAATATGCATGCTAAGTTCAGTGCTAAAACAAGCAAAGGACAACACCCCACAGTTGCACCCTACTATAACGATACATGTAGGAAATCGGGACCCCAAAATAGTACCTCAGGAGTGTGCCCTCATGTGTTGGTGAGAATGCACAAAAGTTATTTTCAGAGTTGTCCCTTATCTCTCTTTGCATGCTGGGTTAAAACAAAGCATGATCACATTGTGTCTTCAATAGAAGTGCTCCTTATGTATGCAAATATGTCTAATAGAATAACATAAACTCAGCACCTCATCTGCTAGTTTAAATAATGTATTTAGGCTTCATATGCAGTGTATAGCATACTCAAACCAATTCTCCAAACATGGGATCCTTGCTGCTAAGAATACGCTACAGGACCAAAAATCAACCTCTAATGAGGACAACATCCTCATTCTATGAATAGGTGCCCTGCATGTTAGAAGTATGCCATAGAAATAGCATTTAATCTCATGCAAATGAAACTCCAAAAGGCTACAGTCTGGAAATAAGATACATGGACAGCCTAGAACTGATAGCATCTCCCTTCAGCTACACGACAAGAACAGCCATAACACTTCAATTGTCGACTATCAATTTGATTAGTCTGGCATGATTTCTATACATA